>CM055118.1:848153901-848898901 GCA_029206835.1 Rana muscosa | reverse complement strand
CTCTGCTCATATATACACACACATGTATACCCTGCATAGGACACCCCCAACTCTGCTCATATATATACACATGTATACACTGCATAGCACATCCCCAACTCTGCTCATATATATACACACATGTATACCCTGCATAGCACATCCCCAACTCTGCTCATATATATATATATATACACACACATGTATACCCTGCATAGGACACCCCCAACTCTGCTCATATATATACACACATGTATACCCTGCATAGGACACCCCCAACTCTGCTCATATATATACACATGTATACCCTGCATAGGACACCCCCAACTCTGCTCATATATACTAGGGGTCGACCGATTATCGGAGCTGCCGATTATCAGGGGCCGATGTTCACATTTTTCATATGCCCCGTACACACGATCCGAATATCGTACAACTTTTTTCACTTAATAGTCGCAAGTAAAATTAAATAGGTTATTAAAGTCACGAAAATTCTCGTACGACAGAAAAAAAAACAATTCGGAAGTGATGCCATGTGTTGTAGTGTATTTGTATTGTATTTTCGGACGACAACTGTACTGACTAAATAGGTAAGGAAAATTTTCGTGCATGTCCGATAAAATAATATCGGATGAACTGTCACGATCGGCTATCGAAGCTCTGTATATACAGTATATATATATATATATATATATATATATACACACGTGTTTATGCTTGTGTGTGTGTATATGTATAGCTATATTCATAAAAATGTGTTTTCTTCTACAGTTTATCAGTACTTCAGTGGACCCATTCCTGCCTTACCTAGACCTGTAAGAAGCCAAGACACCATGCTCAACTTTGCAAGGCTCCTGCTCTGCTTTCTGGCTCTTGTCATGTTGACGTCATGCAAACCAACAATGTCAGAAGACCAGACCAGTCAAAAAGGTAATTCTAGGAATGGACAGTCTTTAACACCGCTCATGTGTTCTGGGCCGTACACACGATCCGACAGATCGTACGACTTTTTTCGCTTAATAGTGTGGTGGATATCGCAAGTAAAATTAAATAGGTTAATAAAGTCATGAAAATTCTCGTACGACAGAAAAAAAAAAATGGGAAGTGATGTCGTGTTGTAATGTATTTGTATTGTATTTTCAGACGACAACTGTACTGACTAAACTAAAATCGTACGATCTGGTATCGTACGAGGAAAATTTTCGTGCATGTCCGATAAAATAATATGGGATGAACTGTCATGATCGGCTCTCAAAGCTCTGTACTAACGATCCGATTATCGTACGATTCTTCCTCGGACGACATTTTTCGTACGATATTCGGATCGTATGTACGGGGGCTTTAGTATTGGTATCGGCCAGAAAATTACCGATATTACATACTAGTTGTTGTTTTGAATACTTTCAACTGCAGAGGAGGGGATTGGGGTCTTATAGACCCCCTATCCCTCCATAAAGAGTACCTGTCACTGCCTATTACTGTCACAAAGATGTTACATATCTTGTGACAGTAAGAAAAGTGATATAAAAAAAAAAATTAAAGGGACAGTGTAAAAATAAAAACTTTAAATGTACAAAATATCGGCACCTGATATTGGCTATCGGCCTGAAAGGTGGCCGAAAAATCGATATCGTATCAGCCCGAAAAAAACAATATCGGTCGACCCCTAATATATACACATGTATACCCTGCACAGAGCATCCCCAACTCTGCTCATATATATATATATATATATATATATATATATATATATATACACACACACACACACACACACACACACGTATACACTGCATAGGACATCCCCATCTCTACTCATATATATATATATATATACACACATGTATACACTGCATAGAACATCCCCAATTCTACTCATATATCATATATATATATATATATATATATATATATATATATATGTGTGTATATATATATATATATATATATATATACACACACACACACATGTATACACTGTATAGGACATCCCCAACTCTGCTCATATATATACACACACACACACATGTATACACTGCATAGGACATCCCCAACTCTGCTCATATATATATACACACATGTATACACTGCATAGGACATCCCCAACTCTGCTCATATATATATACACACACATGTATACACTGCATAGCACATCCCCAACTCTTCTCATATATACACATGTATACACTGCATAGGACATCCCCAACTCTTCTCATATATACACATGTATACACTGCATAGGACATCCCCAACTCTGCTCATATATATATACACACACATGTATACACTGCATAGGACATCCCCAACTCTGCTCATATATATATACACACATGTATACACTGCATAGCACATCCCCAACTCTTCTCATATATACACATGTATACACTGCATAGGACATCCCCAACTCTTCTCATATATACACACATGTATACACTGCATAGGACATCACCAACTCTGCTCATATATATACACACACATGTATACACTGCATAGGACACCCCCAACTCTGCTCATATATATACACATGTATACACTGCATAGCACATCCCCAACTCTGCTCATATATATATATACACATGTATACACTGCATAGCACATCCCCAACTCTGCTCATATATATACACATGTATACACTGCATAGCACATCCCCAACTCTTCTCATATATATACACACACACATGTATACACTGCATAGGACATCCCCAACTCTTCTCATATATATACACACGTATACACTGCATAGGACATCCCCAATTCTACTCATATATATACACATGTATACACTGCATAGGCCATCCCCAACTCTGCTCCTATATATACACACACATGTATACACT
This sequence comes from Rana muscosa, assembly GCA_029206835.1. Classification (NCBI taxonomy): domain Eukaryota; kingdom Metazoa; phylum Chordata; class Amphibia; order Anura; family Ranidae; genus Rana; species Rana muscosa. The sequence goes on along the minus strand of CM055118.1, from coordinate 848,896,085 downwards.
GTATAGGACATCCCCAACTCTGCTCATATATATACAAACATGTATACACTGCATAGAACATCCCCAACTCTGCTCATATATATATACACGCACATGTATACACTGCATAGGACATCCCCAACTCTGCTCATATATATACACACATGTATACACTGCATAGAACATCCCCAACTCTGCTCATATATATACACACATGTATACACTGCATAGAACATCCCCAACTCTGCTCATATATATACACACATGTATACACTGCATAGGACATCCCCAACTCTGCTCATATATATACACATGTATACACTGCATAGGACATCCCCAACTCTGCTCATATATATACACACACATGTATACACTGCATAGGACACCCCCAACTCTGCTCATATATACCGTATTTATCGGCGTATAACACACACCCCAATTTTAGGAGGGAAGTTTAAGGGAAAAAACTTTCCACAGTCCCCTGCGTATAACACACAGGCACAGTTTACCCTCCTTTTTCAGGGTAAAAAAGTGCGTGTTATACGCCAGTAAATACAGTATATATACACATACATGTATGCACTGCACAGGACATCCCCAACTCTGCTCATATATATACACATGTACCTGTATACACTGCATAGAACATCCCCAACTCTTCTCATATATACAGTATCTCACAAAAGTGAGTACACCCCCACATTGTTGTAAATATTTTATTATATCTTTTCATGTAACAACACTGAAGAATTGCCACTTTGCTACAATATAGAGTAGTGTAGAGTACAATGTACAGCTTGTATAACAGTGAAAATTAGCTGTTTCCTCAAAATAACTCAACACAGCCATTAATGTCTAAACCGCTGGCAACAAAAGTGAGTACATCCCTAAGTAAAAATGTCCAAATTGTGCCCAATTATCTATTTTCCCTCCCCAGTGTCATGTGACTCGCTAGTGTTACAAGGTCTCAGGTGTGATAGGGGAGCAGATGTGTTAAATTTGGTGTTATCGCTCTCACTCTCTCATACTGGTCACTGGAAGTTCAACATGGCACCTCATGGCAAAGAACTCTGAGGATATGAAAAAAATAATTGTTGCTCTACATAAAGACGGCCTAGGCCAGTTATGGCGAACCTTGGCCCCCCAGATGTTTTGGAACTACATTTCCCATGATGCTCTACTACACTACAGAGTGCATGAGCATCATGGGAAATGTAGTTCCAAAACATCTGGGGTGCCAAGGTTCGCCATCAGTGGCCTAGGCTATAAGAAGATTGCCAAGACCCTGAAACTGAGCTGCCGCATGGTGGCCAAGACCATAGAGCGGTTTACCAGGACAGGTTCCATTTAGAACAGGCCTCACCATGGTCGACCAAAGAAGTTGAGTGCACGTGCTCAGGTTGTCTTTGGGAAATAGATGTATGAATGCTGCCAGCATTGCTGCAAAGGTTAAAGGGGTTGGGGGTCAGCCTGTCAGTGCTCAGACCATACGCCACACACTGCATCAAATTGGTCTGCATGGCTGTCTTCCCAGAAGGAAGCCTCTTCTAAAGATGATGCACAAGAAAGCCAGCAAACAGTTTGCTGAAGACAAGTAGACTAAGGACATGGATTACTGGAACCATGTCCTGTGGTCTGATGAGACCAAGATAAACTTATTTGGTTCAGATGGTGTCTAGCGTGTTTGGCAGCAACCAGGTGAGGAGTACAAAGACAAATGTGTCTTGCCTACAGTCAAGCATGGTGGTGGGAGTGTCATGGTCTGGGGCTGAATGAGTGCTGCCGGCACTGGGGAGCTACAGTTCATTGAGGGAACCATGAATACCAACATGTACTGTGACATACTGAAGCAGAGCATTATCCCCTCCCTTCAGAGACTGGGCTCCAGAGCATGATTTCAAAATGACAATGACCCCAAACACACCTCGAAGATGACCATTGCCTTGCTAAAGAAGCTGAGGGTAAAGGTGATAGACTGGCCAAGCATGTCTCCAGACCTAAACCCTATTGAGCATCTGTGGGGCATCCTCAAACAGAAGGTGGAGGAGCGCAAGGTCTCCAACATCCACCAGATCCGTGATGTCATAATGGAGGGGTGGAAAAGGACTCCAGTGGCAACTTGTGAAGCTCTGGTGAACTCCATGCCCAAGAGGGTTAAGGCAGTGCTACAAAATAATGGTGGCCACAAAAATTTATTGAGACTTTGGGCCCAATTTGGCCATTTTTCCATTTTTGTTGCCAGCAGTTTAGACATTAATGTCTGCGTGTTTAGTTATTTTAAGGGGACATCAAATTTACACTATTATACAAGCTGTACACTCACTACTTTACATTGTAGCAAAGTGTAATTTCTTCAGTGTTGTCACATGAAAAGATATAATAAAATATTTACAAAAATGTCAGGGGTGTACTCACTTTTGTGAGATACTGTATACATAGAACAAACCCAACTCTGCATAACACTTATACAGAGCTACTAGTTAGTACAATTAGTAGACTTTTACTAATAACTCTAATATCTAACATAGCTACTATTTAATGCAAATGGCACCGCTCTATTACTAGATCTAAGGCCCCATGCACACGAGACGCTGTTATTTGCTGTTGAACGCGCGTTCAGAGGCAGTTGGACGCTTTTTTCAACTGCTCCTGAACCCATTCAATGTTATCCTATGTGTCCATGCACACACTCTCGTTTTTTGGCGTTTACAAGCAGTTGCGTTTAACCTCGTTTTTCCAGAAGCAAAAAAATGGGTTCAGACGCAAAAGTTTTCACGTTTCAGACGCTAAACGCTGCTAAACGCGGCTAAACGCGGTACCGGCGTTTTGCCGCGTTTGCGTTTATAAGCGTTTTTAAAGGTGACCTATTTTTTAACATTAGAAATCTCAAAAATGATGGCAAATGATGAAAAACTATTAAAAAATATAAAATAAAACTGTAATTGCTTGCATCGCATTGTGGACAATCCACAACTTGTGGCAGGTAAAGTGGCAAGTGGACAATCAACAACTTGTGTCAGGTGATGTGGCCAGGTGACGTGGCCAGGTGACGTGGCCAGGTGACGTGGCAAGTGAACAATCCACAGCTTGTGGCAGGTGACGTGGCCAGGTGACGTGGCAGGTAACGTGGCCAGGTGACGTGGCCAGGTGACGTGGCAAGTGGACAATCCACAACTTGTGGCAGGTGACGTGGCCAGGTGACGTGGCAGGTGACGTGGCAAGTGGACAATCCACAACTTGTGGCAGGTGACGTGGCCAGCTGACGTGGCAGGTAACATGGCCAGGTGACGTGGCCAGGTAACGTGGCAAGTGGACAATCCACAACTTGTGGCAGGTGACGTGGCACGTGATGTGGCAAGGTGACGTGGCAAGTGGACAATCCACAACTTGTGGCAGGTGACGTGGCCAGGTGACGTGGCCAGGTGATGTGGCAAGTGGACAATCCACAACTTGTGGCAGGTGACGTGGCCAGCTGACGTGGCAGGTAACATGGCCAGGTGACGTGGCCAGGTAACGTGGCAAGTGGACAATCCACAACTTGTGGCAGGTGACGTGGCACGTGATGTGGCAAGGTGACGTGGCAAGTGGACAATCCACAACTTGTGGCAGGTGACGTGGCCAGGTGACGTGGCAGGTGACGTGGCAAGTGGACAATCCACAACTTGTGGCAGGTGACGTGGCCAGCTGACGTGGCAGGTAACGTGGCCAGGTGACGTGGCAGGTAACATGGCCAGGTGACGTGGCCAGGTAATGTGGCAAGTGGACAATCCACAACTTGTGGCAGGTGACGTGGCCAGGTTACGTGGCCAGGTGATGTGGCAAGTGGACAATCCACAACTTGTGGGAGGTGACGTGGCCAGGTGACGTGGCCAGGTGACGTGGCCAGGTGACGTGGCCAGGTGACGTGGCAGGTGACGTGGCAAGTGGACAATCCACAACTTGTGGCAGATAATGTGGCAAGTGATATGCTAAATACAAGTACACTGCTGCTCTCTCAGCTGCTGCTACTCACTCTGGTCTCACAAACTGTCTGAAATGGTTAAAATTTACTGTTTTTTGAGCTTAGGGAGGGTCTATGATGAAACGCTTATAAACGCAAACGCGGTTAAACGCCGCTAAACGCGGCCGCAAACGCGGCAAAACGCGCGTTTATAAACGCCGGTTTCAGCGTTTAAAAACGTGTGTTCAGCAGAGTTTGCACCTGCGTCTCGTGTGCATGGGGCCTTACTGTATATAGAGCTACTAGTTAATACAATTAGAAGGATTCAGCTACTGAATCTATTCTTATATAATCAGTCAAACCTTATTCATAGCTACAAGTGAAATAACGGACTTCTACTAATGAATATATCCATATACAGAGTTATGCAGATAATATATCATAGCTACAAGTTATAGCAACTAGCACAATTCTACTACTAAATTTAATCTTTTACGGAGCTACTATTTAGTGCAATTAGCAGACTTCTACTAACAGATCTAACCTTATACAGAGCTACTAATAAGTGCAAAAAGAACAGTTCTACTATTATATTTAACCTTTACCATACCTATTATCTATAGTAAAATTGATAGGCTTCTACTAATGAATTTAATTTCTAATATAGCTACTAGCTAAAGTGGAACTGAAGGCATTTTCCTAAAACTTGCAAACAGGCAGGTTATTTATTGCAGAAGAGATATGCTATGTCTCTTCTGCAATAAAATACGTACACCTACCTGCCTGTTCGCAGCATTCTGTGGAATATAAACTGAGTTTACATCTCCAGCACATGGTCCCTGTGTGTCTTGGGATGACTGATTTCTGTGCATGCGCAAGAGTGACATCATCATGCACCAGCCAATGAGGATGCCCGAAGACTTCGGATTAGAAGCCAGCGCAGGCGAGGGATGCCTCATGGACCGGACATTAGAGAGAAGGTAAGTATAGTGACTTTAGTTCCGCTTGAAGCAAACTGCACAGTTCTATTGTTATTATACTGGATTAGAGTACTAATTGTTTGTGCAAGTCTTTAAAAAATAAAACGGAGACAGTACAGATATAATACAAATAGCACATTTCTACTACTGAATGTAATCCATTACAGAGCTGCTAGTTAGGGCAAATGACACGGTTCTACTACTATATCTAACTACTGTATATACTCGAGTATAACCCGACCCGAATATAAGCCGAGGCACCTAATTTTACCACAAAAAACTGGGAAAACGTATTGACTCGAGTAAAAGCCTAGGGTGTCCATCTGCATGCCTCACTTTGCTTCACTGTGTCCATGTGCATGCCTCACTGTGTCCATGCCTCACTGTGTCCATGCCTCACTGTGCCCATGCCTCACTGTGCCCATGACTAGACTGACGTTTAACATGGGAGTCTATGGAAGGAGTGCCCGGGTTTGAAAAATCGGTGCTCCCCGGCCATAGGTCCTCCAGACAACAAACTTTGCACACTTGTAATGGAGAAATGGGGCTACATGTGTGTCAAGTTTCGGGTCCAGGAGAACTACGACCGGCCGGTACCGGCTCTCCAAACTCACTGGAGAAATTACCATTTAACATGGGAGTCTATGGAAGGGGTGCCCGGCTTTGAAAAGTCGGTGCTCCCCGGCCGTACGTCTCCCGGACAAAAAACTTTGCACACTTGTAGAGGAAGAGTAGGGCTACATGTGTGTCGAATAGGGTCCAGGGGACCTACGAACGTCCAGTACCGGGTCCTCAAAGTCCTGGAGATCAGGCGCAAAAGGTGACTCGAGTATAAGCCGAGGGGGACATTTTCAGCACAAAAAAATGTGCTGAAAAACTTGGCTTATACTCAAGTATATACAGTAAATCTAACCTTTACCATGGCTACTAGTTCATGCAATTAGCAGACTTCTACTAATTGTAATTTCTAACATAGCTACTAGCTAGTACAAATCGCATTGTCCTATTATTATTATTATTATTATTATTACTACTACGCAGGATTTATATAGCACATTGCACATTGCTTTACAATAAATAAAATAAAGTTACAGTACAGTTACAATTTAACATAAGACATAAGGGTTAGGAGGGTCCTGTTTTGAGGAGCTTACAATCTAAATCTAATATCTAACATAGCTAACAGTTACTGCAAATACCACAGTTCTACTACAAAATCTAACCTTTTTACCATGGTTTCTGCCAATAAATCTAATTTCTAACACAGCTTCTAGTTATTGTAATTAGCAAGCTTCTGCCACAGAACCTTTTAACATAGTATCCAGTGTAGTTTCATTCCCAGTAGTGTATTATAGCACTTCACATACAAAACTGTCTTCGAGGACTATTATGCAGGATTTATATAGCGCCAACAGATTGCACAGCGCTTTACAACATAAACAAAGACAGTACAGTTACAATACAATTCAAAACTCAAGAGTTAGTAGGGTCCTGTTCAAAGTTTACAATCTAAAGGTCTATGGAGTCACCTAAAAAGATGCAAAATTTGGCTAAATTAGAACATAAAATGTTTTAATATTATATGCGACTTATCAGTAAATACTACTTTAAAAGTCGAAATATTGGAATAAATCCGTTCCGTAAAAAGGAATTTACAGGAAAAAATAATGTGTTTTAAATCGGAATTACCAGTGTAGCTTGCCAATTGTAAACCGTCCCCTTTCTTTGGACTGTTGGGTAAAGATAAAACAAATTTGGTGTATGCTGACACTGTCATATGATGACACGTTCTACCACAGTATATATTTGCTCATTTCTTGGTTGTCAATGCTGTGCAGTGCATTTAAGGCATTGTGCCTTCCCTTAATCTATCACATTTTTTTTTTTTTTTGATGTGCATTGAAGTTAATTAGATGTTTGACTAAAACAGTCAGAATATGCCTGTGAAAGATAACACACAATTACTTTTACCCCCTACAGTCAGGTCTCTATACCCTCACCTACCAGATTGAGTCTGACTGAATGTTAAAAGGCGTTTTGATTAGATAATGAAGCTAGAGTTGGTACTACATTTGAGAGACAAAGGAAAAGCCCTCAATATTATTAACTGCAATGTGTAAGTTTGTTTTTGTTGTTTTTAAATGGTGCCTGTAAAACTGCAAGTAGACATGCTAGATTGAATTACTCAACAGCTAACAATTAGAAATTGTTCTTTTAATAGTATAGCTTTAATTTACTTTTATAGTAAATCGTATTTAGTTGAGTTGAGTGTGAACAACCTATATTTTGGAAGATAACAGCTTTATTCCATTGTTTGCACATTTTACAAGTTAGTAGACATGATTTTAAACATGGTTAATGTAAAGATGAAAATTAAAAATATTGCGACCTTTGTAATCCCTGTATACTTTTTTTTTCTGTATACCTAGGTTTATAGACATTAGAGAACTTTCTATTGTACGCGGATGTTCCAACATCAAAAAAATTCTAGACGCACACACTTGTTTTATACATAAGTAATGCCCCGCACACACGATCGGATTTTCCGCCAGCAAAAGTCCGATGTGAGCTTTTAGTCGGAAATTCCGACCGTGTGTATGCTCCATCGGACGTTTGCTGGTGGAATTTCCGCCAGCAAAAGATTGAAAGCAGGTTCTCAATTTTTCCGACGGGAAAATTTCCGATCGGAAAATCCGATCGTCTGTAGCAATTCTGACGCACAAAATTCAGACGCATGCTCGGAAACAATTTGACGCATGCTCGGAAGCATTGAACTTCATTTTCTCGGTTCATCGTAGTGTTGTACGTCACCGCGTTCTTGACGGTCGAAAGTTCAGAGAACTTTTGTGTGACTATGTGTATGCAAGCCAAGCTTGAGCAGAATTCCGTCGGAAAAACCATCCAAAGTTTTTCCGACGGAAAATCCGATCGTGTGTACGCGGCATAAAAGTCTTTCACATGGGTGGATCGATCAGGTCTGCCTGTCAGTTTTTTAGGCAGACCCCTATTGGACCATTCATTACCCTTTATGGAGCAGCGGGAGTCAACGGACGTGTGTCTGTTGACACCCACCGACATCTGATTCTATCCGCTAAAAACAGACGGATGGCGGATCGGATGGCAGTCGGGTGTAAAGGGACAGGTGGTCCATTTACATCTGGCCCCCATAAAACAGAGCAGGCTGTGTCTGTGTCCGCTCTGCATACACGGACCAGACATCCGCCTGCTCAGCAGGGATCAGCGGGCAGATTCTCCGCTGAGCTGGTGGACTTCAACGTAGCCTGTCCCATGTGTTAAAGGGCCTATAAGTGGTCATTCACAGACAGATTCAGTCCATAAGGCTGGCCAAAGTTAATGCAATTTTTCTTTCCTTCAACCACGGTTTGAAGGAAAGAAATTTGCTCATTTTCCCCATCAACACAGTCAGTGTTCATGGCGGAATCCCTCCCACTGTCGAAATACAACAGCACAGCTGGAGGGATTCCCCAGTGTCAGAATACAATGATCGCTTCTGTCGGCTATAGCTGCCAGCAGTGATCCCATGAAAAAAACAGACAGGCAGGTTGTGCTGAAGTTGATCGACGGATCGACTTCAGTACTACCAGCCAACCCATAAATGGATCAAAAATTGTCTGATTCTTGCTGAATTGTTAACTCTTCACTCTGATCAAAACAAAAAATGCCTGTAATATACTGTATGTTCAGATAGATGTTAAAAAATGGAAGCTGGTTGCTCAGTCCCACCCCATGCCAAGAGCTCTTAAAATGGCATGTCTGCAAGAGTATATCAAGCCAACAAGCTTGTGACATGTTTGTGTTTACTGGACACAGCATTACATTGTGCTGACCCAAGCTTAGCATACAATATTAGGGCTGTGCTTGGCCAATGATTTCCATCGCTTCTCCCAGCAATAGAACAAAAATGTTGGTGAAATGCCACCCTCAAAAAATGTGGGTGCTGGATACTTTTCTGTATCAAACATCCACTGGAGCCTAATATGACTGGGGTAAAAAGAAAAGGAGCAAAAACACAGCACATAAATAGGCTTGCCCAGATATTCCACCTGAAAAAAGCCAAGCTTAGAGCATTCACTGTTAACACCTGGAACACAGACAGCCAGTTTGACAGGTGAAAATAAAGTTGGGATTATTAGCAAAGATAAGTAAATCTTTTTCTTTTTTCCCTTCTTCTCTCTGTCGCTTTCCGTGCTGGAAATATTGTGCCGCCTCCAGCAGAAAAGCTCTTTACTTGAGTCTTGGCTTCAAATGAGGTTTGGCCAGTTCAGTTATTTGGCAGCAACGGCACAACTAGAACTAGACAAAAATAGCCAAATCCTTTGCTGGTCCAGCAGCCTGATCTGATGCTTTGGCAAGTTTCAGATATATAGGGGTATCCTGAGGAGGCGATAACAAGCACTTTCAAGGTTAAAAGTGCTTGTTATTGCTTGTGGAGCTTTTACAACTTGTTGGAAAATTCCTGCGCAATCTGGCCAGTCCTTTTCTCTTCTCACTAAGAAGAGGGAATGAAAGTGTAAAATGCACATATGCAAGTTGCCTGATTAAGAGAGGTGAACCCTAATAGTATATACTACAATACAAGTATCCATCTATGCCGAGCCTAACTGAAAACTTGGAGATTTATGTAACAGTAGAACTATCTCCAGTGCTTTTAATTGTTAATATAAACAGCTACTGGAAAGCCAATTGTAAATTTTAGTTAAAGTAGAACTATAGGCAAAACTTTTTTTTTTCATTTTATATTTAGGTTATAACCCCTGTCAGATTTTTTTTCCCGCCATCTGTGTCCCATTGCAGAGATTTACCTTCACTTCCTGTCTCACAGCCAAACAGGAAGTGAGAGGAAATCCCTACGAAATATGGGAATTCCTTGGGGACCTTCAGGTCACCAGAACTAGTGTCCCCATTGGAAGATTTCCCCTTCACAGTGGAACCTCGGATTGCGAGTAACGCGGTTAACAAGTGTTGTCTCGCAAAACAAGCACGATTCAGGCCAAAGTGGGTGCAGTACTGCGTTTGGCCTGAGGTGGGGGGCACCGGAGCCGAGCAGAGCCGAACGCCGCCGATCTCAGCTGATCAGCGCCGTTCGGAAATGCACGGAAAGGCCTGAGGACAGCACAGCTGACCTCTGCAAATCTCGGGAACAAAGTGTTTCCGAGGTTTGCCGAGGTCAGCCGACGTGTCCTCGGGCCTTTTCGGACATTTTTGGCGCTCTCTGGTGCCCCCCACCTCTGGCCGAATGCTGTATTGCATCCCATTGAAGTCAATGCGGAACAAATTATTTTAATTTCCATTGACTTCAATGGGAAAACTCGCTTTGATATGCAAGTACTTTGGATTACGAGCATACTCCTGGAACGGATTATGCTCATAATCCAAGGTTGCACTGTATTACTTTTCTGGGGACAACATAAAATTTGGGGGTTTCTTTTTCTTTCACTTTCAATGATAATGGTAAACAGCACAAATAGAGAGGGTGGATCTCCTTAATGGGGGCACAGACAGCAATAAAAGTGTTCTAATCCCTCTCCACTCTACAGGGAAATATGTTGGGAAGGATTTAGTATAGTCCAAATAAGGGCAATTACATAATAAAAAAGTGACATACCCATATGTCTAACTATGTGCTGTGCCAGTTATATACAGAAGGCAAACTCCAACTGGCCCATTGACTGGAAGTTGCCTTGATTGGGCAGAAGAACCCATATATTCCAGATTGGGAGCTTGCCTGACATAGACGGACCCCTTTACCTTCTCCAATCCAAATATCCACTTGTTTCAACTGGTCCTGATCTGGGCCTAGGGTGACCACATTTCCAAACTACCATTCAGGAACACCGTCCCATCCCAAAAATCAGCTTGTGCTGTAACAAATCACAGCACAGTGATTGGACACAAGAGGCGGGATTTTTGATTTTTCCAATCACAAGCACGGGGCGGGATTGTGCTCATCCAGGCATTCCAGGCCAGGACAAGTACTGTCAGTGAGTAAAGCGGTGATGTGGTGGCCTTTTTTGGGGGCATCAGATTGACCCGGGGGGTGGCTGTGTCAGTTTCATTCCAGGACACTGTATTGTCCTGGAATGAATGTGCCCGGGACAGACCTGCAAAATACAGGACTGTCCCGGGCAATCCGGGACACGTGGTCACCCTATCTGGGCCTAATTCGGCTTTGGGTGATCCTTCAATTAGCATTCTTTTTTTTCATTTTGTATAAGGCTGCCCATAAGTAGGAAGATTTTTCCCTTAACAATGGTTAAATGGTGCATGCATGGTACTTTTCCCCTTTGCACCTTCTCCAATGAAGAGGTGATTAACATCTCATATCTATGAGCAAGGTAGGGACAGCAAACATGTCTCACATTTTCACTCATTATCGCTTTTGTATATTTTACAGATGTTTGGAAAATCTCAACATAATGGATGCAATCCTATCCTCATGCTGTTCAGTGGAGAGAAGGAAGTAGTGGAAAGAAGAACGGACCATATGTGTGAGCCATTTCTGTTCATCTAAGAGACAGCATAATATAATTTAGATTGTCCTAGTGCGAGTGAGGACAGGTAGATGTCTCACTAAGCCATTGTTCTCTGGGTGATATCTGCCTCTCAATTGCCACCCTTAGGCAATAATACTGTGACCAAATTAGGCTCTCAATAGCCATTCAGTGATCAAGCCAAACAATTGAATCCTCACACTTTGCCATGATTGTTGACAACTTAATGCTACTGTCATTCTATGTAAATGAGGAGGTAGACAGTTTCATTACACAATCTAATAGTTATTATAACTAATTAAATTTAATAGCATGTATTTGTCTGCTTTTTACTCTGCTCCAAATACTGTAGCCAAACTTGTGAATTTTGGCAAAACCGTCTAAACTGATCATGTAGGGACTGTAGGAAGTACAGTGACTGCAAATGTGCGTGCACAGATACCACCATCCTAGAGCTTTTCAAAATGCACGAGTATTTCAAATTGAGCAGACATTTGTGGGTTCACATATCAGCCTACGTTTTTTTATGATTTTTTTTTTTTTAGACATTGGCCAAGTATAAATTTTCCTTGACTTATCAGATGCTTTTATGAGATAAAATTATATAGGTTGGGAAAAGTAATTTAAAGCCAAACTTATCAGCTATAAAATCTTCCCAGCATGCCTTTTGATCTGCTTAATAAACAATTGTGATCATTTTGTTATATCTGTTCAATAAGTACAAAAAAATTTAATAGAATCTACATTAAAAATCAAAAGTTTGCATGTATTCAAGGATTCATTATCACAATTTAATGTGGGAAAGCAATCAGTAAAATGTACTTTTAGCTACTGTACATGATTTAAAGCAACAAAGCATTTCCACACATGGCGGCCCGTTTTTGTAGCCCCACAGACGCCTTCCAGGTGACCAAAAAGACCAAATTATTATTTTTATTATAATTTTTTTTTAAATTTTAAATCCCATCTCTGCTTCTGCTTTGTGCATGCGTGGCATAGCTGCAGCTGCACTTCTTGTTGCAGAAATGTGGCTCGTTTGAATGGGACTACATGTCCCTTGCTCCCAAGTGCTGTCACTGTCAGTTGGTCCTTAGCCTGTGCCTACAGGAAAAAGTTAGGCTCATGCACACTGCACCTTAAAAAAAAAAAAAAAAAAAAAAAAAAAAAAAGGCATTTGAGCTTTTATTTCTCTGTCTGAAAGCTTGAAAAAGCTTGTGCTTTTTTGTGCTCTTTTGCATGTTTTTATTGAGCTTCTTGGAGCTTTTTTGAGCATAAGGCCTCGTACACACGACCGATTTTCTCGGCAAGAACCAGCAAGAAACTTGCTGGCAGAGAGGTCTTGCCAAGTAAATCGGTCGTGTGTACGCTGCTATCGGGTTTCTCGTCGAGAAAACCGACAAGAAACCTCGACGAGAAAATAGAGAACCTGCTCTCTATTTTCTCGTCGAGATTCTCCTCGGCATGTTTCTCGACGAGAAAAGTGAGTGTGTGTACACTTACCTGTCCTCCCTGAAGCCCGCGCATGTTCGAAATGAATTCGATGCATGCGCGGTAGCTTCCTAGGCATACGTAGGGTATACCAAGATGGCGGCGACGGCATCGAATGTGACGAGCGCATGCTCGATGTAGTCGATGACGTCACCGCGTACACTCCTTTCAAAGAACCGCGGGTTCTTTGAAACGAGCGTGTGTACACTCGGCCGGGACAAGTTTCTTGTCCAAGAATCTCGTCGAAAAAAACAACATGTTTTTTTCAACGAGAATCTCGGCCATGTGTACGAGGCCTAAGCGTTTTTTTCACAAACCCTCCCATCAGCTCATTTTATCTTTCTTGTGCATTTTCGAGCTTCTTGGAGCTTTTTTATGCTTTTTTGTGCGTTTTGGGCAATTAGGCATCTTTTCTGCTCAAAAGCTCCTCTCAAAAATGTGAGTTTGGTGGGGGGGGTTTTTCTGTAAACTCCTGAAAAAGCCATACACATGGACACATTGGCTAACATGGAGGGGAGTTTCCAGGCAGAAAAAAAGGAGAGCTCAAAAAAGCTCAAAAGATGCAGTATTCATTAAAGCGGAGTTCTGCCGACCCCTTTAAAAATTAAAAGGCAGCAGCTACACATACTGTAGCTGCTGACTTTTAACATTGGGACATTTACCTGTCCTGGAGTCCAGCGATGTCGGCACCGCAGCTGATGTTTACATCGGCTGGTCGGGTGCTGCCACCCCCATTGCGGGTAAGGGTACCCGGCAGTGTAGCCATTCGGCTTCATGGCTGGGTCCCTACTGCGCAGGTGCGAAGCGCACTCTCTCATTGGCCCGGCAGAAGAGGAGGGAGGAGGAGAGGGGCCGAGCTGCTGACTAATTCGCCGTGGCCCGGTCTCCTGGAAGTGGGGACAGGGTACCTGTAAAAAATAGGTACCCGCTCCCCCCCTCCCCCGAAAGGTGCCAAATGTAGCACTGGAGGGGGGGGGGATCAGATAAGTGGAAGTTCTACTTTTGGGTGGAACTAGGCTTTAACCCCTAACTGTACACTCACACTAGATCAGGAAGTTCTAAGGGTTCATACTGTCAGGATAACCAGGTGAAAGTTGCAGAAGGATGGACAGCACTAGGAGATATAAGACAGGAACGTTATGACAGGGAACCTGCTGACAGGATGAGAAAGCAGAATAATAAGAGCTGATGACTTATTGGGACCTACTTCATAGTCTAAATATAAGTCTACAGGTGCAGAGGTGACACCTCTGTATTTCTTAATTCTGATATACAATATAAAGTGGTGTCAACCTCTAGGCTGTGCTGTCTGATCGAGGTGGGTGAATCACAAAAGTGGCTGGACAGAATGAAAAATCCTTTGACAGATAAGACTGTTCACATACAGTGAATCCGGAAAGTATTCACAGCGCGTCAGTTTTTCCACATTTTGTTATGTTAAAGCCTTATTCCAAAATGGATTCAATTCCTTATTTTCCTCAAAATTCTACAAACAACACCCAATGACAATGTGAAAGAAGTTTGTTTGAAATCTTTGCAAATTTATTAAAACAAAAAAACAAAAAAATCACATGTACAAAAGAATTCACAGTCTTTGCCATGACACTCAAAATTGGGCTCAGGTGCATCCTGTTTCCACTGATCATCCTTGAGATATTTTAAATATTATAAAACTTGATTGGAGTCCACCTGTAGTAAATTCAGTTGATTGGACATAATTTTGAAAGGATAAGGTCCCACAGTTAACAGTGCATGTCAGAGCACAAATCAAGCCATAAAGTACAAGGAATTGTCTATAGACATCCGAGACAGGGTTGTATCAAGGCACAGATCTGCGGAAGAGTACAGAAACATATCTGCAGTATTGAAGGTCCCAATGAGCACAGTTACCTCCATTATCCGTAAATGGAAGAAGTTTGGAACCACCAGGACTCTTCCTAGAGCGGGTTACTTGGCCAAACTGAGCGATCGGGGAGAAGGACCTTAGTCAGGGAGTTGACCAAGAACCCGATGGTCTCACTGACAGAGCTCCAGCGTTTCTCTGTGGAGAGAGGAGAACCTTCCAGAAGAACAACCATTCCTGCAACACTCCACCAATCAGGCCTGTATGGTAGATTGTCCAGACAGAAGCCACTCCTCAGTAAAAGGCACATGACATCCTGACTGGAGTCTGCCAAATGGCACCTAAAGGACTCTCAGACCATGGGAAACAAATTCTCTGGTCTGATGAAACAAAGATTGAACTCTTTGGCCTGAATGGCAAGCGTCATGTCTGGAGGAAACCAGGTCCCGTTCATCATCTGGCCAATACAATCCCTACAGTGAAGCATGGTGGTGGCAGCATCATGCTGTGGGGATGTTTTTCAGTGGCAGGAACTGCCAGACTAGTCAGGATCAAGAGAAAGATGAATGCAGCAATGTACAGAGACATTCTTGATGAAAACCTGCTCCAGAGTGCTCTGGACCTCAGACTGGGGCGAAGGTTCAAGTTCCAAAAGGACAACGACACTAAAAACACAGCCAAGATAAAATAGGAGTGGCTACGAGACAACTCTGTGAATGTCCTTGAGTGGTCCAGCTAGAGCCCAGAATTTAACCCGATTAAACATCTCTGGAGAGATCTGAAAATGACTGTGCACTGATGCTTCCCATCCAACCTGATGGAGCTTGAGAGGTCCTGCAAGAAAAATAATGGGAGAAACTGTTCAAAAATTGGTGTGCCAAGCTTGTAGCATCATACTCAAAAAGATTTGAGTCTGTAATTGATGCCAAAGGTGCTTCACCAAAGTATTGAGAAAAGGCTGTGAATACTTATGTACATGTGATTTTTTTTGTTTTTTATTTTTAATAAATTTGCAAAGATTTTAAACAAACTTCTTTCATATTTTCATTATGGGGTATTGTTTGTAGAATTTGAGGAAAATAATGAATTTATCCCATTTTGGAATAAGGCCTGTAACATAACAAAATGTGGAAAAATTGAAGTGCTGTAATATACGGATGCACTGTACAGTATACATAGGTGTGCGCAGCCTATTACATTAGGGTGTGCACCCCAAAGCTCAAACACACATATGTGTATGTATATATATATATATATATATATGGCAGTAGGGCAATGGACAGAGTCAGTAAAACAGTGGATGGTGTCAGTGGGCAGGGACTGTTGTCAGTAGTTTATTTTTATTTATTTTTACATTTTACAATTTTATTGTTTTTATTATTTTTTACAATAATTTTTTATTGTTTTCTTTTACAATTTTTTAGGAGCACCATTGGGGTGCTTTGGTGAGATATTAGGGGCCTAAACAGACCCATTATATGTCACTTTTGAGACAGAGAAAGGGGCTGAGGACAGAGATTCCAGAGTCCCTTTCTCTGCAGCCAACCAACAGGGGGAATCTGTGCAGCACAGGGTGATTATGGTGTGCCTGGGCACAACTGGCACACCCTGTGCGCACGCCTATGACAGTATATATAGTCCAACTGTGTATTTAGCTGTTTGCCTGAGGTTCAGCTTTAAGCCAGCCATAGACAGATCAAAATTCGGTCAGTTCAGCAGGAACTGTCCTAAATTTCGATCCATCTATAGGCAGGTTGGTTGTATTGAAGTATGACCGACTTCAGTGCAACCAGTCTGTCGGGTTTCGTTTTGTGCGATCTCTGTCAGCTGCTATAGTCGCCAGCAGTGATCATTGTATTCTGATGGTCTGATGGCAGGGAAACCTCCCACTGTCAGAATACAATTGGGGGGGGGGGGATTCCCGGGGATTCCCTGGTTGATAGGAAGAAGAAAATTACCTGCCTTCATAGAGCTTTCTGATTTCTGCATGTACATTGCTGGAAGCTTTGAATGTATAGAAGAATCACATCCATGGAAAAGGGGAAAGTAATACGAAAGGAAATAAAAAAAGCAAACTTAGAGCATTTTGATCAATATTTGCTAGCAGGGACCTTTTCTGTAAATATTCCCTTATCCACCTTTTCACTATCTGTGGCTCTCCATTTCATTTCCTCTCTCTGTTCCTTATACTGCGAGGCTGGCTGACGTCTCCCTCTCTCAAAGACTCCATTCAGGATTTGTTTGCCCACAACTTATATACCAGGTTTTTTTTTTCTATTTTTCCACCAGCAGAGCACGAAGGAAAGAAATTGAATTTCACATAAATTATCCAGGGCCAGGAACACCTCAATCAAACCACACACACTCATATGCACCAAGCCTGAATTGACTGGAATACACAGGACTCTGGAGAGAATTTATGTGAAGGGAAGTTTTTATTTATGAATAAACCATTCACGGAGCCTGCAGGACTTTGCCGACTGATGGGACACAGTACCCCAAACGTTTAGCAAGAGTTAAAAAAGCCAACAATCACCTCTTTCATTAAAGCCCACTAAACCTACAAAGTGTAAGAGACCAACTCTTCAGGAAAAATATTTCTAGAAGTTTCAGTACTATACTTTCATTGCTCACAATGTACAACGTAATTCTCTTGCCATTGTAGAAATTACTTTGAAAAATATATCATAAATGTAAGGTGTCCATAAATACTAGATGACTTTTGATCTGGCCAATCATGTCTCTGAAGTATAAGAAACAGACAGCTGCGTGTTGATGACATGAAAATATTCAGAACTTTTTTTTTTACAAAACCACAGCGAAATGTCCCCATCTAGAGGCCATCCATTTTGACGTATTTCACCCCTTTGGGTTTAGTTGTAGTCTGTCTGTTTTTTGAATGTGGTATATTTGGAGAGCCGATGACTCCCTATCAGCTCAGCACCCGATGCACCCGATTCTAATACCGCGTACACACGACCATTTTTCATGACGAGAAAAATTCTATTTTTTAAATTGGTCATTAAAAACGATCGTGTGTAGGCTCCAGAGCATTTTTCTCGACGAGAAAAATGGGCATTAAAAATTTAGAACATGCTCTATTTTTTCTCGTCGTTTTTCAAGTCGTCGTTTTTCTCGCCGTGAAAAACGGCCATGTGTAGGCTTTAATGACGGGAAAAAAACGCACATGCTCTGAAGCAAGTTATGAGACGGGAGCGCTCGTTCTGGTAAAACTAGCGCTCATAATGGAGATAGCACATTCGTCACGCTGTAACGGACTGAAAAGCACGAGGCTGAAAAGCGTGAATTGTCTCTCACCAAACTTTACTAACACGAGATCAGCAAAAGCAGTCCAAAGGGTGGCGCCATCCGAATGGAACTTCCCCTTTATAGTGCCGTTGTATGTGTTGTCGTACGTGTTGTACGTCCCCGCGCTTTGCTCGAGCATTTTTTTTCACAATAGTGTGAAGGCAAGGCAGGCTTGAGAAGAATTACGTCGAGAAAAACATCGTTTTTTTCAATGACATTAAAAACGTCCGTGTGTACGCGGCATAAGGATATAGCAGGGGAACAGGCTTTAGAGTGGAGGATGGTTGTTTATATCTCTGGAGTAGTCTCAAAGAGTCCTACATATCCATCTTGGATGGGTGGGGGGAGAATCAGACACAAATGCTTCTCAGATCTCTATTGTTTTCTACAATGGGACAGTCTGCTGGCAATGAAGTCACACCTCCCCCTCAACCATAAGCTAAAGCTGGCCATAGATGGATCGAAATTCAGCCAGTTTAGCAGTGACTGACTGAATTTTGATCTATCTAAGGCAATGAGAAGTTGATGTAATGATTAACTTCTCACAAACAGGTTTGTTGGAAATTTTTTGTTTGATCAGTGCTGCAGCCAATTGGCTGCAGTGCCCATCAGTGTATTCTTACAGCAGATGAGTTCCTTCAGCAGTGAGGATTCCTCTATTCACTTCACTTGTGTGGATGGGGAAATATGTTTAATTCTTTTCAATAAGCCTACTGGCTGATCGTAAAAATTGGTCTACGTATGGCCAGCCTAAAGCCGTTGAATTTTGATAGAAAATTGAACATTCGTTCAGATTTCTAATGGTTAGTAAAATCGATGTATGTTTTTGACTGTAGTGATGAGAAAATTCCAAGGAGTGGGATGAATTTTTTTCTCAAACCTTCTCAAATTTTTAACTCTGAATGTGGTTTTCATCTGTTTTGTATTGGAACCTGTCTAATTTGTCTGGGATTCTATTCAAATAGCAGGTCTGGTTGAAATGTTAATGGCTTGCAAACTAAGGCCCCTTTCACACTACTGCGATTTCAAAGTCGCAGGATTTTACCACGATTCCGAGGCCGCGATTTTGCCGCGATTCGGGGCCGCGATTTCAGGGAATGCCTGTGTAAGTGGCATCAAAATCGGACCAAAGTGGTGCAGGGACTACTTTGAAGTTGGAACGACTTGAAGTCATACTAATATGGATGATTGTCATTGGAAATCATGGGAAACGACTTGTCATGCTACTTTGCCATCACAAATCGTGGGACAAGTCGTATAAGTGTGAAAGGGTTGACTCAGTGATGGCAAAAAAGAAAAGTTCTGAGGAACATTTTTTCTACAAAGTTGGAACACAAATCGAATCATGTATGGCCAGCTTAAAGCAGAGCTCCCCTGAAAAAAATAATATTAAAAGCCAGCAGCTACAAATACTGCAGCTGCTGACTTTTAATATTAGGACACTTACCTGTCCTGGAGTCCAGTGGCGTCGGCAGCAGAAGACGAGCAATCGCTCGTCACTCTGCTGCCCCCACCGCCATCCTTGGTGAGGGAACCAGGAAGTGAAGCCTTGCGGCTTCACTGCTCGGTTCTCTACGGCGCATGCGCGAGTCACGCTGCGCCGTTCTCACTGGTCCCTGTTGTTGTCTGGGAGCCGAGTGTCTCCCAGAACACGACAGGTATTCTGCGGGAAGTCACGTACTACCCGCAGAATATCCACAGAGAGGACTCCCGGAAGTGGGTGCAAATACCTGTCTTAGACAGGTATCTGCACCCCCCTCCCCCCTGAAAGGTGCCAAATATGACACCGGAGGGGAGGAGGGTTCCGATGAGCGGAAGTTCCACTTCAGGGTGGAGCTCCTCTTTAAGTATGTGATCTGAGCATTTCTGGTAAGGACCACAATTATGTCTTTCTACATCATGAAAGGGTTAGTTGTGCTTGCCCATCTGATTCTTGGCCAATGTGTATGGTCAGTTCAAGGAATAGCTAGTAGAAACTGAAAATTAGCACTGTGTGTCGGAGCATGCACATAAAACGTCCCAGAAGGCTAATTAAAGTAGAATAAAAATCTAATCTCATAAAAATAAATCTGTGCCGAAAGAATTTACATATTCAGAAACAAGCAGTAAAAGCATCTTAAACCAAGCCCTAATTTACTTCTGTAGCTATAGGCATTGTGGAAAAATTCACCTTCAAAATCCACAACCCAGGCAAATTTTAGATTTTTCCTTATTATTGCAACAAAATCTTGGCAGCCTGCCATCCCTCTAATGCAGGGGTAGGCAACCTTTAAGAGGTGAAGATCTACCTGAACAACATGAAAGAGATCAAAGATCAACGGGATTCGGCACCCTTTATTTTTAAGAAATTAACTAGCAAGGCCTATCTAAAGAGTGAAGGAAAACTGAAAAAAAATATAATAAATAAAAATTGTCACTGTAAAAATATTAACTTAGCCTACCTTAAGTGGATAGTGTCAGTCAGTAGAGCAGTAGACAGTGTCAGTAGGGTAGTGGCCGATGTATGGACGGTGTCATTAGAGCAGTGGACAGTGTCAGTAGAGTAGTGGATGGTGTCAGTAGAGTAGTGGATGGTGTCAGTAGGGCAGTAGACGTGTCAGTCAGGCAGTGGATGGTGTCAGTCGTTTTTTATTTTTATTATTATGGTTTTTTTTTTACAGTTATATTTTACAATTTTTAAAATAATTTTTACAATATTATATTTTATTATTTTTCTAAATTTTTAGGAGCCCAGTTTGGGGGCTTTGGTGAAATAGCAATGGTTTAACCTACTTGCCGACCGCCTCTTGTAGATATACGTCAGCAGAATGGCACGTACAGGCACATCAACGTACCTGTACGTCCCCTTTAACTGCCTGATGTGGGGGTCGCACTCGCGACCCTGCTGCCTTCCCCGTGAGTGGGACCGCGGGTCCCACGGACTCGATCGCCGCAGGGATCCCCGTGATCGTCTCACGGAGGTATAGAGCGGGGAGATGCTTGTGTAAACAAGCATCTCCCTGCTCTGCCTAGTGACAATGACACTGATCTCGGCTCTGTGTACTCGGAGCGGAGATCGGTGTCATGTGACACAGAGCCCAACCCCCCCTCAGTTAGAAACACAATGCTGGGAACATTTAACCCCTACAGCGCCACCTAGTGGTTAACCCCTTCACTGCCAGTGTCATTTTCACAATAACCAGTGCATTTTTATAGCACTGATCGCTGTGAAAATGACAATGGTCCCAAAATTGTCCGATGTGTCCGCCATAATGTCGCAGTCACAAAAAAAATCACTGATCGCCGCCATTACTAGTAAAAAAATTTTTTTTATAAAAATGCCATAAAACTATCCCCTATTTTGTAAACGCTATAACTTTTGCGCAAACCAATCAATAAATGCCGATTGAGATTTTTTTACCAAAAATATGTAGTAGAATACGTATTGGCCTAAACTGAGGAAAAAAATTTTTTTTATATATTTTTGGGGGATATATATTATAGCAAAAAGTTAAAAATATCACATTTGTTTTTCAAAATTGTCGCTCTATTTTTATTTATAGCGCAAAAAATAAAAACCGCAGAGGTGATCAAATACCACCAAAAGAAAGCTCTATTTGTGGGAAAAAAAGGACCTAAATTTTGTTTGGGAGTCATGTCGCACGACCGCGCAATTGTGAGTTAAAGCGACGCAGTGCCGAATCGCAAAAAGGGGCCTGGTCTTTTACCAGTCAAAATGGTCCGGGGCTTAAGTGGTTAAAGAACCCCCTGATGTCTCACTTATGAGACAGAGAGAGATAGTGAGGACAGAGATTCCCCAGACCCTTTCTCTGAAACCTCAGCTGCACTGGACAGTGAAAGAATGGGAAGTGCTCTGTGCTGAGCGGCTTCCTGTTCATTCAAAAACAAAGTTATTGTAAAGCTTAAATTTAATTTTAAAAAACAAAAAACAAATATGTCATACTTACCTGCTCTGTGCAATGGGTTTGCACAGAGCAGCTCGGATCCTCCTCTTCTCGGGTCCCCTGCCTATGCTTCTGGCTTCCCCCCACGAATGCCCCCATAGGAAGCCGCTTCCCATGGGGACACTCGTGCGTGCTCAATCCCAAGCTGGGCTGTTTGCATGTATTCAGACACACAGCCTGGCTTGGCCCCACCACCCGCTCTCTGCTCACAGGTTTTGATTGACAGCAGCAGCAGGAGCTACTAAACGTTTTTCACCTTAATGCAGATAATGCATTAAGGTAAAAAAACGTTTACGTTTAGAACCACTTGAAGCATAGTAAACATGGTTTACTATGGTTCCGTGATGAATGAACACAGTCAGTGATCGGTACTGATACCAGCCCCTTCCCCCGTACGCCATCCTGAAACATCCCCACAGCAGCAGGTGGGAGAGGGGAGGTGAAAAGCTGGCAACAGTGTGGGGGACCAAGGGAGAGCACACAGGGGGGGGGGCACCAGAAGAAAGAGGAACCTGAAGAGGAGGGGCAGCAAGGGTGGCATTAGGTAGAATCGATCGGCTGTATTTTGTTCCCTGCAGCAGCTGAATGCTGGTGGGAGGGAGAGGTGGGCATTCAGCTGCTGCAGGGAAGAAAATACAGCCGATTGGTTCCACTAAATTCCACCCCTCCTCTTGAGGTTCCAGGGTTGGCAACCAAAGGCAGGTGATGGGTAGATCGAGATGGAGGGGCTGCTGACCCCCGCTCTAATTTAAATACACATTGGTTTCTAATGGTTTAGAAACACCTAATGAGACACACATTGTAAGTGACAGCCTGTCTATGTCTCTGCAGCCAAAAGCAGCTAGATGTTGCTTTGTTGCTAACAATGGGAGTGAAATCTTGATACCTCAGCTACTGAGGGAGCAATTGTAAAGATAGTTAAAAGCAGTCATAACTGTAGTTTTAGCACAGAATGTCATGACTGAAGAAAAAAAATAAAATAAATGTCATTGGTTAAAATAACCTAATTTTCAATCAGTAGGTTTTATTTAATCTATTAGGAGATCTCAGATAAGGAAATGTGAATTATGAAGTACAGGTAATTTTGCTGTAGCAATAAACACAGCAACCCAGGAATGTATCAAACAAAATGTCAGGTTCTCTAATTCTGTAAATTTTATACCAAATATAATTATAAACACGTGCTAGGAAAAGTGTAAATATTATTACAAAAATATATTAATAAGACAGAACAAGTCCAGAGATGGGCAACAAAAATGTGAAAGGTCTGAGGGATAAAACATATCAGGAGACACTTCAGAGACTTAATAAAGGGGAGACATGACCGAAAAATGTAATAAATCAAGGGGGTGAATAGGGTTTGGGAGGGCAGTATTGTGTCCTGAAGACAAGATCAGTGGTTATTGGGAGCTCCTCTAACTGTTGTCCAACCAGCCTGGAACGGAGCTCCACACTTTCAGAAACTGTAGTATGGCACTGGAACTCAGAGTCAGCCTATATACTCTGTGCTTTAGTCCACAGTAGTTTCCAATCTGACATGCAGCCAGACCTCTAACTACCAGAAGTGGCCGTTGGATGCCTAACCTCGCTCTAGCCTATGCTGGTTGTCGAGCCCTAAAATAAAACTAGCAATAGCATCCCAGACCAGAAGAGACAGGGTAAAATAAAATAACGGGAGCTATAAACAAACTCTATTGCAATAAACAGGTTCACCCACTAATATACTGGAAGGGGACCACTGCATACATACAGTAGTATTTAAATCAGTGTTTTAAAATTCTACACACTGACTGTTCTAATCAATGTACTGTATGTACCGTATTTGGTGGCGTATAAGGCGACTGGGCGTATAAGACGACCCCCTAATTTTCCAGCTAAAAGGTTGGTTTTGGGATATACTCGCCGTATGAGAAGACCCCCTTCCGACACACCTCACTGTGCCCATTGCATAGCTCACTGTG
This sequence comes from Rana muscosa, assembly GCA_029206835.1. NCBI lineage: Eukaryota > Metazoa > Chordata > Amphibia > Anura > Ranidae > Rana > Rana muscosa. Next base: position 848,872,129 of record CM055118.1, on the reverse strand, counting down.
CCCATTGCATACTTCACTGTGCCCATTGCATACTTCACTGTGCTCATTGCATACCTCACTGTGCTCATTGCCTACCTCACTGTGCCGATCTCCAGATCACCATACCTTATCCCTGTATGCAGAGTCAGACTTCGGGCGTCCATTGTTCAAAAGCCGCACCTCCTCCTCGTCCTGTTCCGTGATAGGCGGAACACTCAGTTTCCCAGCAGAGCCTGTGTTCGGTGTTCCGCCTATCATGGAGGTCCTCTCGTCCGAGGCCGAGGATGAGAGGATCTCCGTCATAGGCAGAGTGTTCCGCCTATCACGGAACAGGACGAGGAGGAGGCGCGGCTTTTGAACAATGGACGGCCGCAGTCTGACTGACTCTGCATACAGGTACCGGCGTATAAGACGACCACCGACTTTTGGGGGATAGTTTTAAGTACAAAAGGTCGTCTTATAAGCCGGAAAATATGGTAATTGTAATGTTTATATTTACATCTTTTGTTGCTGTATTTTAAAGCAGGATTCCATTAAACTTTGGTGGAGGAGGCAACTTTGGGGAAGAGGGAAGGGCTCTTGAACTGATATGCTTAATACACCACTGCCTTCATTGGCCACTCCAGAAAATGTCAGCTGCCTGGCTATCAAGCCAATTGATTCAATACTTTTAAAATTACTGACCAGGTACATGTATGTAGATTGATAATTCAAACTTCCATCTGACGTTACTTGTTTCATACATGTTCCAGGTCAGTAACTCATAAAGTACTAAAGTCAGAGGTTAAAGCAGAACTAAACTCTCTCAAACAATATGAACTATTTTTAATCCTCATGTTACTAGCCTTAGTAAATAGACAGGAAAGTATACTATATTTACTTGTATTAAAAACATGTTTTTACATTTCTTCAGTTGCTTTCTGATTTGTGGCCTAGGCCAAAATGATGTCATACATTCTAGGTGTCTTAATGAAATTTTGGGAAGATGGATTCTAGGAAGTAAATCCTACATGAATCATTAGCCCTTACTGAAGATGGCCGCAGCAAAAAATGTTAGAGTGGTGATTTCTAAACAAAATAAAACATGGAGAGACATGGATGAGTGAGTGAGTTTGCTTTGAATAGTAACAATTAGGGATGGGTGAATGGTTGCATGAACGTTCTCCATACAACCAAATTAGCTGGTCGTTTGACCGTTTGTTTGGCCCGCCGAACGACCACAATTCACTGCGCCGCCGCACGGTGCATTGAAAGCTTCACCCAATCAGGACACAGAGCACTGTCAGAGCCACGATTGGACACTGTCATGATGACTGTATCCAATCATGGCTCATTGCTCCTAATCCCGCCAAACACTATAAAAGTATTCTTTCCATAGCGGCCATTTGTAATAGCGGCGTGGAGAGAGATAGAACAGGGCTCTGTTCAGTGCTATTAGACAGTTAGTGCGCTATAGTGTGCAACCATGCCTGGCACATGTACTCAATTTGGTGGTGCAGTGTTTCCTAAATAGGTACTCAGGGTTGAAAAATCTACTAAAGCAGACCATAAGAGTCTGTAGCCATTTTAGGCGATCATACACAGCCAGTGCTTGGTTCACTGAAATTCAGCGGGAATTTCACCAGCCCATAAACCACCTGATTTGTGACATGCCCACCAGGTGGAACTCGATTTGGCAATGCTGCAGCTGCTGCACATGCAGCAGAGGGCTGTAAACGAGTATCTGTGTGAGTATGGAACAATGATAGGCTCAGGCCGGCTCTGCTTTTTTCCCCACGCAAATGGCTGCTCATAAGGGATGCATGCACTGTACTGTCACCATTTGAGGAGGCCACAAGGAGGGTGAGCCGTGACAATGCATGCATCAGTGACACAATCCCTGTTGTATTCCTGCTGGAGCAGACTCTGTGTGGCATTATGGACAGGGCACTCAAGGCAGAGCAGTGGGATGAAGAGGAGGACTTCCTTTCCTCCTAAGGCCCACTTTATGCAGACACTATTGTTCCTATGCCACAGAACACACAAGAGGAGAGAGAGGAGGAGGAGGAGGAAGACGGGATTCTGGCAGTCTGGGAGGCATTGAAGCAAAGGAAGACATATGTCAAACAGTAATGCCTCGTACACATGACCGGGTTTTCCGACGGGAAAACTGCGATGAGAGCTTTTGGCCGGGAATCCCGGGCGTGTGTATTATTATTATTATTATTATTATACAGGATTTATATAGCGCCAACAGTTTGCGCAGCGCTTTACATCAGGGAAGAATACAGTCACAATACAATTCAATACAGGAGGGATCAGAGGGCCCTGCTCGTTAGAGCTTACAGTGTAGAAGGGAGGGTCACATGGAACAAAGGGTAGTAGCTGTGGGGGGATGATCAGATGGACAAAAATGAAAATGCAGTTGTTAGGTGTGGGTAGGATAGGCTTCTCAGAAGAGGAGGGTTTTCAGGGATCCTCTAAAAGCTAATAGAGAAAGAGATAGACGGACAGATTGGGGTAAGGAGTTCCATAGGCTTGGAGAGGCTCTGTAAAAGTCCTGGAGATGAGCATGGGAGCGGGTGATGAGAGAGCTAGAGAGCAGGAGGTCTTGAGAAGAATGCAGTTCTTCTCAAGACCTCCGACGGGAAAACTGAAAAAAACCGCTGGAAAAAAAAAGAGAACCAGCTCTCTTTTTTCCCGTCGCAATTCCCGACCGTGTGTACGAGGCATAAGAGATGGTTTTTCATCTCCATAATCCCTTGGGAGTAGTACGTGGCTGGGAGGAGGCAGCTCTGGATACTGTAATCCTCAGTGACCCCGAGGAGTCTGCTTCTCATTCCCCCTGCAAATTTGCGGTGCATGGGCTCCCTCATGTTTCAAAGCCTTTGCAAGGACCCAAGAATACGTGGCATAAAGGAAAAGGATCACTATTAATTGGCAACCCTCCTTGACGAGAGCTTTCCAGTCAACGATCCACTGGCTTACTGGGTCATGAGAATGGACCACTGGCCAGAACTTGCCCAGTATTCGATTGAGCTGCTGGGCTGCCCTGCATCCAGCGTGCTTTCCGAACAGGCATTCAGTGATGCTGGAGGTTTTGTTACTGATCATAGAACGCGTCTGTTCACAGACTCCGTGGACTATCTGATTTTATCAAAATGAATCAGTCCTGGATTACCAGCATCTATGAAGCCACTGATGCCGATGCTGCTGATTAAGTGTTTTTGGGATGTGGAATCTCTGCAGGACTTCTAGGCTGCCTAGTGTTGTGGGTGTTGATTTCATCTAGAAGAATGTTTTTGGTGTAGGTTTCACGGGCATAATTAACACCCAAAGACCAATTTTTCCGCACCTGTTTGACAGGTGCATATCATTGCATTGTTTAACAGCAAGACTAATTTTTGTTTTCATCAAGAGTACCTCTATAGGATTACGATGTGAAGGCGCCACCTACACCCAAAAACCAATTTTTCCACACCTGTTTGACAGGTGCATATCATTGCAATTTTTGACAGTAAGGCCAATTCTTGCTTTCATCAAGAGTACCTCTATAGGGTTACGGTGTGAAGGCACCACCAACACCCAAAGAACTATTTTTCCACACCCATTACTTCTATCCAAAGTCTGTGGCAGAGACACCAAAATTCATCCAAAAAATCTCTAATCTTGTTCCCCATGCACTACATTGTGGCCTCATCATACAGACTGGCTCCCAGAGCCATTGCTTACAAAATAAAGAAAGCTTGCAGGGAAAATTTTTGGGCTTTATAAATGCAATTATTGCTTTAGCAGCTTCTATACAGATGTGCCACTTTACAGGTGGACTAAGGGGACCCCCCAGGCACTATATTGACAGTTTTTGTCATTTTTTACTTTCCCTTTAAGCATTAATAACATTAATAAATCACTGCTAATTTAAAAATGATGTTTTTTTTACAAACTTTTCATTGATACATGTCCCCCAGGGCAGTACCCGGACCCCCATAACCATTGTATGCCAATTTACTTGCATACAAGCCTTCAAAATAGGCCCTTTTGATTTTTCACGTTCGTGTCCCAAAGACTTCAATGGGGTACTTTATTTGGTTCTGAACTTTCGCGATGTTCGAAAGTTCTGATTCGAACCGAACAGGGGGTCATTTGGCCTATCCCTATTAACAATAAATTAAATATAAATTTTGAGCTTGTGATGCTCAGATACAGCAGTTCAGTTCTGCTTTACCATGTGCCTCCCAAGCTTATTCTGACACTTTCCCCTACATGTGAAAATATTTTTTCCCCTAGAAAACTACTTAGAAACCCCACACATTATATATTTTTTAAGCAGAGGCCATAGAGAATAAAATGGTGGATGTTGCTTATTTTTATGTCACACAATATTTGCGCAGCAGTTTTTCAAATATTTTTGGGAAAAAATACAATTTAATGAGTTTTGTGTGCAAAAACAAAATTATAATACCCAATTGTTTGGTAAAATATAAAAGATAATGCTACGCGGAGTAAATAGATAACAAACATGTCACACTTTAAAATTGCATAAGCCCGTGTAACTGCAACAAACTACGGTACCTAAAAAAATCTCCAAAAGCGACAATTTAAAAGCCTTTACAGTTTACCAGTTTAGAGTAACACAGGATGTCTGATTGGTCTTGCTATAATGTTACCGCCAATACCTCACATGTGTGGTGCGAACACCAATAATATATACGTGCGTGACCTATCTATGCATTTGCCTTTTCGTGTGAGCAGGGGGGCGGGGGCGATTTAATTTGTATTTTGTTTTATTATTATTATTTTATTTAAAAGGTTCTTTTTACACTGTCTCTTTAATTATTTTATTTTTTAAATCAACTTTATTGCTATCACAACGTCCTTTGTGAGAGCATTGGCCATGACAGGTCCTCTTCATGGGGAGATCAGTGGGGTCTATTAGACCCCAGATTTCTCCCCTGGCCTCCATATCAGCCATTCAGAAACAGATCGGTCTAAATGGCTGCTTTACTGGCCGGTAACCAGCCAGTAAACACAAAACCGAAACCAAAAGTGACAAAATACTTGTTGCTTCTGGCTTTTTTAGACCATGGAGATAATCAGAGATGTTCTGGTTCTGATCATTTCTATGGTCCACCGGCTGCAATCCTGGGTTCACCAGTGGGACGGTAGAGCCCAGGAAGGTGGCGAAAGGGAGGGGGGAACCCCTCCCACCATCACCTTTTAAAAGCGATTAAGCAACTAATTAGCCACTAGGATCACTTTTACAAAAAAAGAAAATCGCCCGGGAAAAAATAATAATACTGGGATGTTGTCTGTAGCTGCTGGAATCATCCTGGTATAACCACTGCAACTCATGGACATACAGGGACAACCTTGGGTGGCAAGTGGTTAAGAAATAAAGCCAGGCACCACATCTAAGGAGTGGTAAGCTGCAATATATTACATTAGGCATAGATAGCCTTTAGGATTGGAAAATGAGAGGTAAACATCCTGTTAAATAACTGACTTACGGTAAGCGTTATTTACATTGATTCAGCAGCATGAAAGAGGCATCAATGTGAAATGAACAAATATGCCTCGCAAAGGGAGAAATCAAAGGAAATGACAATTGTGACACCTTTATTAAATTTCCTAATTGCCATCAGGTTTTATTGTTTTATTATTATTTTTTTTTCTTGTTTTTCCTTTTTATGACATGGTAATGCATTATTTTTTAAGACCTAATCTCTTTTATATCACTGTTTATGTCACGTTAAAGAAAAAAAGGGAAAAACCTAGCCATTATACAGATCCTTTTCCTGGTTTCAAATGGTTTAAACCAGATGACAACCAGGATGGTGTACTTAGTACACAGTGATTCCAGCTGTGGCTTCTTTCCTTTTTATCAGCTAAGCAGATTAAAGTGGACCTGTTATATATATTTTTATCTGCATGCATGCTAATGCATAAAGGTAACACCAACATGTAAACATAACCTCTATAAGGCCCGTACGCACGGTCAGACTTTTTGCCAACAAACGTCAAAATGAGCACATTTTCCAAAAAATCCTACCGTGTGTACGCTCCATCGGACAAACTTTTTCGGCTTTCATCTAACAAAAGTTCGCTCTGCAAACGAACAAACTTTTCGGCAACAAAAGTCCGATGGTGCAAAGTCCGACCGTGTGTACAGAAATCCATCGGACTTTTGTCCGAAGTACAAATACGCATGCCCAGAACCAATGTTAAAATCAACCAACAATAGCAGAAGTTGACCAAAGGGTGGCGGTAAAGAGCAGAAAAGAGCAGAAAAACCATGTGATGTTGGGAAAGTTTTGGGAACTTTTGCAGAAAAGTCCTGCCGTGTGTATGCTATGGGTGTGCCCGGCCAACTCCCTTTGGACAAAAATCCATGGAAAAGTTTGTTTGAAGTCCGACCGTGTGTACGAGGCTTTACAAAGATCACAATACTTCTCCTTACAACTCCTTTACCTACTTTTTTTTGTCCAGAAGGACAGCTCCATCTTTGTTCAGGCACCGTCCAGTGTCACCAACTACTTGACTAATTTAATGACTCTGAGCAGACAAAATCAGGTAAATCCTGGTATCTGTGCAGTTCCTGGGTTTGTTCACAAAAACTCACACAAATCAGCTCTTGCGGCAGCCAGTCTGATCACGGCAATAGAGAAGACTTATGTCGCGTACACACGATCGGACATTCCGACAAAACAGCCGTGGATTTTTTTCAGACGGATTTTCACTCAAACTTGTCTTGCGTACACACGGTCACTCAAATGTTGTCGGAAATTCCGATCGCCAAGAACGCGGTGACGTACAACACTACAACGAGTCGAGAAAAATTAAGTTCAATGATTCCGAGCATGCGTCAAATTTATTCCAAGCATGCATAGGATTTTTGTGCGTCGGAATTGGATTTCCAACAAGAAAAATTGAGAACCAGCTCTCAAATATTTGTTGTCGGAAATTCCGACAGCAAATGTCCGATGTCCGATGGAGCCTACACACGGTTGGAATATCCGACCAAAAGCTCACATCGAACATTTGTTGACGGAAATTCCGATCGTGTGTACGTGGCATTAGGCTTCGGTCACGCTTAATCCGACTTTGAAATCGTGCGATTTTACTTGAGGTTACACAATTGCAAAGTCGCATGTCAGTGTGACTTGGAAGACATCTGTGCGACTTCATGCACAGATGTCTATGCAAGTTGTGCCTGAACTTGCAAAAAGTAGTGCAGGAACTACCTCGAAAATTGGTGAGACTACGATGGAGTCGGAAGCGCACCGATTTAACCACTTCCATTGCAGACAATAGGGTGTGACTTGTCATGCGATTTTAAACTATCAGCAGGGTATACAAGGACCAAAATTCAGCCGGTTCAGTAGAAACCTGCCGACTATCAGGCCATGTGTACTGCTGACTGTTCCACAGTTGACTACAGTTGTCTGTTAAAGGTCATGCTGGAAAGCCAGCATTTCATCAGAGCTTTCAGCCAGTGGCTACAGCACTAATCAGTGTATTCTGCTGGATAGTAGTCCACCCTGTAAGAATACAACAATAGCTCATTGGGAGAGATCCCTGGATGGATGGATGGTTTACGGTCCTGGAGGCGTCTCTCCAGCAATGGTGGGGGTCTTGCTGGACCCCCCAGAGGAGTTTGTTGAAGTTTAAAAAAAAAAGTATTTATTATTTTATTATGGCAAAGCTTCTCAGATACAACATATCAAGTGTTTGCCAAAGTTTTGGAAGGATAGGAGTGCCACACCAGCTTCTACAGACTTTTAAAAAGATTTTTATTCTGTAAAAGCCATCGCATTTTAGAGGCTCAACACTCTCCCATTATCAGGACTAAAAACAAGACAATAAAGAAAATACAAAGAATCCTTAAAGAAAATAAATAAAAGAGCTTTTAACACATTTTAAGGATTCTTTGTATTTTCTTTATTGTTTAATTTTTAGCCCTGATGAAGGGGGAGCGCTGAACCCCTGAAACGCGTTGGTTGTTACAAAAAATACAAATCTTTTAAAAAGTCTGTACAAGCTGATGTGGCCCTCCCATCTTTTAAAAACTCCAACAAAGCTTCTAATGGGAGCTGGTATTCATAGTTTTCCCTGACTGAAGTACATTCTTACTATATTTTCTTAATTAGTCCTCTAGTGGACCAGTGATGCTTGCAATATAGTGTGACCAGGCTCCTGTACAGTGCATTCTCTGAAATAAATACATAGGGGTTGATTTAGTAACGCTGGAAAGTGCAAAATCTGGTGCAGCTCTGCATAAAAAACAACCAGATCAGCTTCCAGGTTCAAGGTCAATTGAACAAGCTGAAGTTAGAAGCTGAGTGGCTACGATGCACCAGATTCTGCACTCTCCAGTTTTATTAAATCAGCCTCAGAGACATTTTGAGAGAATATACTCTGCATAGGAAAGCAAAGTTCAGCTACCAAAGTAAGTTTTCCAACTGACATATCTAATGCCCCGTACACACGGTCAGACTTTTTACCAGCCAAAATCACATCGGAATTCCAACGAAATTCCATGGGAGTAAAAGATAACATGTTCTATAGCTAAACTCCGACGGAATTCCTCTGAATTTCTGATGGAAAAACTCGGATGGGGCATACACATGGTCGGAATATCCGTTGGAAAAAGTCCATCAGACTTTTTCCATCGGAAATTCCGATCGTGTGTACGGGGAATTAGTCCAATGTTTCACCCCTGCAAAAGTGGCTCCTCTGCATCAGTGGCTTCTACTGTTTTCCTGCAAAGAAAAGCCTATTGGAAGCTGTCATTGGGGGACAATTCCACATCTTGTATATTGCTTTACACCATATGGGAGCTATACTGCATTCTCATGGGATTTGGGGTACTTATGTAGCTTTCTCAGGAGGCTCCATGTTGTCCTCAGCACCCAAGGGAAGTGTTCTTTTTTCTTCTAGTATTTTGTCTTTTCTTTTAATTAGTGGGATGAACTCGGTAATACGTGGACCTTGCATTTTCATGCAAGGTCCACTTTAAGGTAAACAATGCTAAGTTGTGGTGGTAGATAACCAACCCAAGTCATAGAAACAGCAATCCACTGGAGACCAAAGCTGTACAGATTTGTGTGCATACTGTATATACAGCATAAAGTTTATTATCAGAGTAGTCAGTGAGCATGAGAGGTTTTTACATGTGCATTGTGAAAAACATGCCCAGTAGCTAGATTTTAAGAGAAGACATTGTACAAAAAAGATTGTGGAGAATGTTAAGGGTTGGGTTCACAACAAAGACAGAAGACCTCTGGTGTTTGTTTGTTGTTGTGCTTTTAAAACAGAGAAGGACTTGACTGACCATTCCACTGTAAAAGTCACTTGAAATAGGGTGTTGGAATGTATTTTGCACTCATGGTAGGTCAGTGATGAAACATTCTTTGATGCAGGTATAGGATATTGTTTACAATGGGTACTACAGAAGAATGCCCTATCCCATTATGAACAATCATGTCAACTAAGCTGGCCATGGGAATTAAATAATACTCAGATACTGTATGCATGCATGATCCATTCAACACATATCCTAAACAGAAGCACTTTAGCCACACAAGCATTTACATTTAGGGCAAAGGAGGGGGAAAGGTGAAGCCTTGCATAGACAGTGCTGACACCATCAGAAACAATAGCAATCGGGTAATGTTTTCTACTTTAGCACCCTGAGGTGTACAGAGTAGGAACATTTTGTTTCAGCTTCTCTGCAGGCAGAGGAGCTGGGGTTAGTTGTTTTTGTGCTGTTCAAGCTCCAAGGGCTGAGTCTCTGTTACCTGCCCCTGGATTCTGGAACTGGCTGGAAGGTTCTAGAACTTAGAGGGTGGAGGAACAGAGATTAGGCCTGAATATTTATAAAGCCTCCTCCAAATTCTGGGTGGGTACAGAGTCCAAGGTCTGGTTGCCTGGAGGGGACCCCTGTGCTGGGGGAGCTCTGCCCCTGGGCAGAAGACAGAGCAGGAGAACCAGAGAGAGAGAGACAAGAAGCAACTAAAGCCTTAGGCCCTTTCAGCCTCAGCTAGGTGTAGTTGGTGCCATCCTAGAAGCCAAGATCAGGACCTGTTCAACAGGAGGTCTGTAGAGGAGTCGCTTCAGGATTCACCAAAGGGACGGAGTTTGTAACTTCAACCACTACACCCCAGAGCCTGATAAAGGAAGAGTAGCAAGGTTCAATACCCTGTTTGCACACTACCAAGGGAAAGTTTATTGCCAATTAAAGCCCGTACAGTCACCCTACACCTCGTTCTTGGGGATTTAAGAAACAGCTAGGTGCATCAGCATTTCCTACATAAGTAGCATCTGCATCCAGTGTTTGTAACCCTTTTTGCTACCAGTTAAGCTAAACTGTCAATCCTACGGGAGGACAGCATAGTGACCTTTAGCAGCCTGAGACAGTATCAAGTCCTCAGTTTGCATTTAAGTTAGTTTTGGGCATCCCATGCCTTCCACTACCCATCCAAGTTCATCCCCTAATAAACCAAACACAAAACAAAACACCCTGGACTGATTCTTGAAGTGTTGAAAAATTCTTGTTGCTTGGCTGTGTGCATGAAGGAAGACCCAAAAATCCAGCGCCCCTTACAGAGGTAAGGCTACACTACCTTGCCTGATCTTTTTGCTTCCCAACAATGACTGCCAAGGGCTACTTTGCCTCTTCTCACAAAGACACTGGATTGCTGCCCCATGTGGCTAAAATGGCTAAATCAGGACACTGCTGTCTAATACCTATGGGTACCTTAGGAAAGGAAAGAAATTTGCTCTGTGTATGGCCGGCCTTATGCTGTACTTTTTCAGTCAAAGGAGTAGATAAGACAAGGTCTCTACAATATAGCATATGCAGAAGGAAGGTATTACACAGAAAATTGTCAAGTTATCAAACTGCTAAAGTCCAATGAACAACAGAGACCTTCTCACAGGAATAAGTGCAAAATAACATAGCAAAGCCCATATAACTAGAGTACCCCAGCTTGGACCTACACCTTAGCTATTAGCTTTGTGGCAGTAAACCATATCTCATGCAAAATGGTGCGTAGATAAATGTAGACTCAGCAGGCATTGCCGAGGATCTAGCTGAACCCCTAACGCCGTACAAAAAGGTTATTTGTACAACAAAAAGGAGAAAGTTGCGCTACCCACTGTTAAAGCTATACTATAGTGCAGTGTGAAAAAACAACAAATAAACTTTGTGTTTGTAAACATATAAATATCTCCAATTCCGATACTATTATCAAACAAAATTGTGAAAAAAATTGTGATACATCCACTTCTATGTATTCAATAAACATAGAAGTAAAGTGCTAGTGCAGTATAAACTTTCATAAATCCACCAAAAGTGCTCCTGCGAAATCTGAATGATTTTCTTTTACTCTGGTGCCAAGTGCTTGTGCTACTCATTCAACACAACTGTGTTCCAGTGTCCACTGTAACCACGCCACACTATTGGTGGGAAATGCACTTACCGGATACAATTGACCCCCTGGGCCTACACCTAGGGTAGTCAAATTGCACTAATAATCACTGGTCCTCTTTCCAGTCTGCACAGTTCACCAGTACTCCAGGCTCATAGTAAAAATAAATGGATGAACCGACGACCGTAATATAGTGTAGTGACCTTTTATAAAATACTTTGAATGTACGTAAAATAGTTACATTTATAAGTTCTGGTGCCCCCCTGGCACCCGGATGACTTGCCGAATCCACTACTCTGATCCGACCCGGAGCCAGCGTGCGTTCCAACTAGTGAAAGTTTCTTTACCAGTAGTCCCCACCCCTACGTGTGTCGTCACGTCATCGGGAGCGGCCTTCGATCCACCTATGGCTGGATTCAGTTTTAGTTATATCAGTGGTAAGCAGGGGTTCAACATTTTAAAACAAATAAAACCTTGAAGTTCCCTGGAAATGTTTATATCAAGATATCTAAATATGCTAGTCCTGCATAATGAAATATAATGTTAACACTTTAAAAAAAATGGAAAACAGACCAGCTAAACACATGCCTAGTACATCATTGTTCAGAGGGGGAAAAATCATATTGTTTTATCCTACACTGAACACAATTTCATTTATAACCCTTTTTATTGTTGTATGATCTGTGGCAGGGCCGCCATCAGAGGGGTACAGGCAGTACACCTGTAAGGGCCCGGATGGCAACCCCCCTTTTTTTTATTTTTTTATTTTTATTTATTTTTTGTAAGGGGCCCAAAGGTCCCTAGGGGCCCCGGATGGGTACCCCCCTTTTTATGTATTTTTTATAAAAAAAATAAAAACATTTTTTTTATTTTATTTATTTTTTTATTTTTTTGTCAGAGGCCCAGAGGTCCCCAGAGGCCCGGAGGTCCCCAGGGCCCCGAATGGTAACCCCCCTTTTTTATGTATTTTTTTATAAAAAAAAATAAAAAAACATAATTTTTTTTTTTTTTTGGAAGGGGCCCAGAGGTCTCCAGGGCCCCGGATGGCAGCCCCCCTTTTTATTTTTGTTCTTTTTTTGTTCGTCAGCACCCAAAGCCCCCCGACCTCAACAATTTGTGGCGGCAGCACCCCCCTGCTTCTCAATTCGTGGCACCCCCCGCTTCTCAAATTCGTGGCTGCCCCCCCGCTTCTCAATTTGCAGCGGCAGCACCTCCCCCCCCCCGGATCTCCTCTGCTCCAGGGGGCCCATGCCTGAAGGGGCCCCAACATTTCTGATTGCGACCCTGATCTCTGGTGACCACTTTTTTGACCACTGCGATAATCAAACACACTAGACCAGTAACATTGAACCAGTGACCTTGTAGTGCTACTTTAGCAGTGCCCATGACCAGAGTAAAATAGATAAGAAATTATAAAAGGCATTTCTTCCTCTGCCTAGTCACTTATAAATGTATAAATTTATACAAGAATGGAGCTAAGGATGAAGTCACAACTAAACATATGACTGAGTATTATTCCTTGCACACTTGGAACAGTTGGCCTCATTGCACCTCGAAGAAGGAAAAGGTTATACACAAAAGTTATAAACTGACAAGCAATACTGTTTAATAGTGCCATTATTAATAAGCAAAATTAAAAATAATGTCATGTGTGGTCGTTCTGAGGTGTTGAGACTTTAATCCTCCAAAATCGGAGTTGTTGCCAAGCTCTCCATCAGACAGTAGCCAGTGTTCAGTAAACTATTTAACTACTGAAAGAATCTTTTCTTCTTCATACGTGCTTGAATCATGCATGTAAGACTGAGTGAGTCACAGCACTACATTTCTGCACTGAAGCCTCGTACACACGACCGAGTTTCTCAGCAAAAACCAGCAAGAAACTTGCTGGCAGAGATTTTTTGCCGAGAAATTTGTTCGTGTGTATGCGGCTATCATGTTTCTCGTCAAGAAAAGCGACAAGAATCTCGACGAGAAAATAGAGAACCTGCTCTCTATTTTCTCGTCGAGATTCTCGTCAGCCTGTTTCTTGACGAGAAAATTGTGTGTGTGTACACTTACCTTTTCGCCGGGAAGCCTGCGCATGCTCGAAATGACTTCGACGCATGCGCGGTAGCTTCCTAGGCATAGGTAGGGTGAACCAAGATGGCGGCGACGGCATCGAATGTGACGAGCGCATGCTCATCGTATTCGATGACGTCACCGCGTTCGCTCCATTCAAAGAACCGCGGGTTGTTTGAATCGAGCGTGTGTACACTCGGCGGGACAAGTTTCTTGTCCAAGAATCTCGTCGAAAAAAACGACATGTTTTTTTCGACGAGAATCTCGGCCGTGTGTACGAGGCTTGACAGTGGAAAATGGTGGGCTGCTGGACAAAACAAAAATCCAGGTAGTGTCTAAAATTCATACAACACAGATTTTATTTTTTATTTCAGATATTTGTATAGCACCAACCTAATCTCAATTTTAAACAATACATGTAATTCGTTACCCCACAGGCCTACAAGTATCAGACAAAAATAATACAGAAACCTCAGAAAGAGGATGATGAATTTGAATGTTTGCCTTACTGCTTTTACATTGGATTACCTGTAGGTTTGTTATTTCTGATGTGGACATTTTAAGGTCAGATAGAGATACAGCTATGTCTAGGTAGAATTTGATAATACACAAGTAGACTTGGCAGCGATAGAATGTCACTCTATATGCAAGTGTAGCGGGGTCCTAAATTTAGGGGAAGTGTTTGAGTGGTAGTTATGCTCAAACACCCCAATTGTCAGGATTCTATCAACCATTTTTGTCCGCAGGGAGAGTATCGGTGTATAGTTTCCTGTGGCCTGCAGGTGACGCTGCCATGGTAGGCCAGGGTTGAACCGCTGATACAGTGCTGTGCCTTGTGTGTTCCCTCTCAGCAGTCGTACAGTGGGTGTGGCAGGCCTGCTGTGCATGCTGGGAGAGGATATAAAAGGGGCAGACGCTGCCTGTTCGGGGGTCTGTTCTGCGCGTTCTGTCGTGGCCGGGGGTCCTACCCCAGGGAGTGTGTTCCTGTCCGCCCTGGGCACCTTTGGTCCAGGGGTGGAGGTTGGTGAATCAGTCCCAGGCACCTTTAGCCCTGGGACTGCAGCAAAGGCCTTGGGCCCAGCACCTTCGGCTGGGGCCCATCAAGGATCGAGGAATCCCAGGGTGCCGCCTTGCGAAGGGACCCAAGGGAGAAACTGTTCTGAGGGACCGGTGAGAAGTCACGTGAAGGAAGGGGCCCGGTAACTCTCTGGAGGGATGTCTTCTCCTTACAAAGAGGTCAAGCTTTGAGGCACCAAGTTCGCCAGGTCTGTGGCAGAGACCAAGTTCACCAGGTCTGTGGCATAGACCAAGTTCATCCAGTCTGTGGCAGAGACTGTGCGGTTAAGTTAGAGTACCATTTGGCTGCTAGTCCCTACCTAGGGAGACTATCAATCTGGGCTGAGTCTTCTTGAGAAGCTGAGCAGTGAAGTGATTACGTTTGTGTCTGGACCTCTCCCACACCTTATGCTGTCCTGTCTTCTTACTCCAACCTTTTCCTATCAGAGACTGTTATTTACGAGAAATAAACTCTACGTTGGAGTTGCAGCTGGTGTGGACATTCAAGTCACTGGGGGGAACAAGGACTTATCTCTGTCAATTGTAGAGGTGAGAACCATTCTCTGGACGATTCTGGTTTCTGGCTGTGGAGACCCGCCAACAACACAGCTCAACCTCTTTACACAGGAGGGTATGGGCTTGTGGCGTGGTGTGCCCTCTCTACCTGTGGGGAGCCAAAGGCAGGTGAAGGGGGTGGTATCGCTACACATGATTTAGAAAAAGTATGTACCTATGGGGGGACACCTAAAATAATGTTTAGTAATTATTGCCTTTGTTCCTTAAATGGAATTTGTCACATAAGAAGGAAGATCAGCTAGTAGTAGTGACAGAACAAATGTGACAATACACAATTACTACTACTTTTTAAGTTTGTATTTATATTGTAAGTAATAGGCATCATTTAGGTCTAAATCTATACCCCAGGGATATTGCTAGTTTTAGAAATCTTTTGCTCCTAATCTCCTGCTCAGAGTCCTAGATCAGAAACATGATTCAGGGCATACATAAGGATTGATCTTTATCCAAATTTGCCTGCATATTTGATAAGCTATCATCTCTCAGAAAAGGTGAATGTAGAGGGGCATTACAAGCAGTATTGCATCCTGCCATTGGTAAAGTATCAAGGCCTAATGTAACTCCAAAAATGTATTTGTATATTATTGCTCCTGTCTTAAAACAGGTCTGAGGGGAAGCTTTTACCCATGGGGCATTACCACTAAAAAAAGGATAATGTGACTATTGTACTGCTGTTGAGATATATACAGCCTGTGGAATGCACCAATTTCTCTATTGAATCTTGATTACAAAATATTAACAAAAATATTGGCTACTAACCAAAATACTATCATACCCTCTATTATTTTCAACGATCAAACAGGCTTTATGCCTGAAAAGTCTAGCACAATTCACATCTGGAGGACCAAAATTGTGGCTCTACTATCAGAATACATTCCGGAGACATGTGCCTTGGCATCTTTAGACATTACGAAGTCATTTGACTCTGTTGAACGGCCCTTTTTACACGTAATTTAGAACACTTTGCTTTGGCCCAAAATTCCAAAATATGGATTACTGTTTTTCTATGCCCACCTGAAGCCTAATATATTGGTTAATAGTCTGGTTTCCCCATCCTTCCTTTTTTTCTCTTTAAATATTTTATTATATTATATTTTTGTAAGATACAACAAATTACAATAATATTCATCGTAATAAACAAGTTTCAAGCATAAAATTAAACATAAACAGGAGAGCTTCTCATGAAAATTTAAGTTAATCGATTATAGTATTGATTTTTAAACATTCTACTACATAAAACAAAATGTCAGAAATTTTACATATTAGAGTATTTCTAAATAGCGTAAAGTTAAAATAAGACATTCAGAGTAATAAATGAAGTGAATAATAAACATTGAGTAAATCAGCCAAAATAGAATATGAAAGTTATGAACCATATATAAAATGAGAAAAGATAGGGGGTTGAGATAGAATAGTATTTTAGAATTTGATGGAGTTAAAGGGTATATCAGTCCTTAATCAGGGCCAAGGTCCGGCTGTGTGGCCTGGCGTATCCTGAAAGAGTAAATTAATAATTTTCCTACCCCTATCTCGTATTCTAACTT
Source organism: Rana muscosa (assembly GCA_029206835.1). Lineage (NCBI taxonomy): Eukaryota > Metazoa > Chordata > Amphibia > Anura > Ranidae > Rana > Rana muscosa. Next base: position 848,855,508 of record CM055118.1, on the reverse strand, counting down.
TTGTGGGGAGGGGGGGAGGGAAAAGAAAAGGGAGATTTGTAAGGAGAGGGGAAAAAGGAAGCAGCATTCAGAGAATTATATTATATATTTTAAGTTTATATCAATGATATATTTGTATCTGGTGGAAGATAGTGGTCAATCCATGGTTGCCATACAGATTCAAATTTATGGATTCTGTCCAAGTAAATTGCTTCAGTTTTAGCATGTACCATGGCTTGCGTCACTCTCTGTTTAACAGTTTGTATGCAGAGGGAATTGGTTTTCCATGCTTTGGCTATGGATTGTTTAGCCGCTGTTGTAACAAATAAGGATAGTTTTCCTTCCTTCTTTTAAAGCGGAAGTAAACCCATTGATTTAACAGTTTCAAAAAGCAGTTACATTCCCGGCATGCCGGGAATGCCAACTGTCACAGTGGTTGTGCTCTCAACCAAACTGTCAAACCATCCAATGGCTGGTGTCATAACTGATCACATGTGCAGCATCATGGCAGTTGAAGATTAAACAGAGGCCAAGATGGCAGCTTCCTTGCCTGAAAATGATAGGAGGGTTTACTTCCACTTTAAGGGAAAAGACTCTTGCCAATAATATCCATCAATTGGAGTACGTTCTCTTGGACAGGCCTTACTTTTGGGCTAAAAACGAAACAAATAGTCCAAAAAAATTGAAATAAACCAGAATACCAGCTAGCACCTGAAGTGGTATCTACCTCTCCACCCTAAACAGAAAATCAAATAACTCAAAAAGTGCAGCGTCACTTAGTTTATGTGTAAAAAATACATCAGCAACTGTACAATACATCAACTATCATAAGCATCCATATATAATAAAAATAAAGTGCACCAATATTAATGAAAGTTCCAATAAGTGACAAAAGTCCATAATAAATACAGCCATTAATAAACATGAATAACACAAAGCAGTACATTCACCTTCCAAATGCAGAGGCTTGTGACACCTTCTTCTACAAGTATTCCCACTGTGCACCCTTCACTCTGTGTTACACCAAATTGTTCACCTTATTTAAAAGACCTTGCATACATATAGAGGTCAAAAAAGCTTATGTCACTTTAACCACTTGCTTACTGTGCACATACACCCCCTTCCTGCCCAGGTGAAATTTCAGCTTTCGGCACTGTCACGCTTTGAATGAAAATTGCGCGGCCATGCGATGTGGCTCCCATACAAAATTGATGTCCTTTTTTTCCCACAAATAGAGCTTTCTTTTGATGGTATTTGATCACCTCTGCGGTTTTTATTTTTTGCGCTATAAACAAAAAAAGAGCGACAATTTTGAAAAAAAACACAATATTTTTTACTTTTTGCTATAATAAATATCCCAATTTTTTTTAAAAAAACTATTTATTTCTCAGTTTAGGCCGATACATATTCTTCTACATGTTTTTGTAAAAAAAAAAAAAAAAAAAAAAAATCGCAATAAGTGTATAGTGATTGGTTTGCGCAAAAGTTATAGCGCCTACAAAATAGGGGATAGAATTATGAAAAAAATAAAATATTTTTTTTTACTAGTAATGGCGGTTATCTGCGATTTTTGTCAGGACTGCGATATTACGACGGACAGATCGGACACTTTTGACACATTTTTGGGACCATTCACATTTATACAGTGAACAGTGCTATAAATATGCACTGATTACTATATAAATGTGACTGGCAGGGAAGGGGTTAACACTAGGGGGCGAGGAAGGGGTTAAATGTGTTCCTTTAGGAGTGATTCTTACTGTGGGGGGAGGGGACTGACTGGGGGAGGTGACCGATCTGTGTCCCTATGTACAAGGGACACAGCATCCGTCTCCTCTCCATGACAGGACGTGGATCTCTGTGTTTACACACACAGAGATCCACGTCCTTGGCTGTGTAACGGCTGATCGCGGGTACCTGGCGGACATCGCGGCCGCCAGGCACGCGCATCGGCACCTCAGTGACGTGGCGGGCAGTGGCCAGTGGCCGGAGGAGCCGCGGCCATCAATAGATGGCCTCCCGGACCTGAAGAGCCACCTTGTGGCCGTCATTTGACAAGGGCCCGGGCTCCAAGAAGTTAAGGGAAAGCAAGATACCAGTCTGATTCCTCAGGGCTCTCCCAGATGTCATCCAGCTCTTAGGTACAATATTTCACCATACATGGTACATATAGAAGGCAAAATGCTGGCATAGTGCTCACTAATTGTTTTTAATCTTTACCTGACTTTAATAAACCTATCACATTGTGATATAAACAGCACATCAATAAATTATGGCTATCCAGACTCTCAGATACACAGCGATCAGCTCTCTGCTCACTTAGTATGCTGGAGGTCTGTGGCTAACATTATGATGTCATTAGTGTACAAGCCCTGCCCCTTTTATGAGTATCATCCAATCCTGGATCTTTCTAAAGAAGTGTCAAAGTGACAGTGAAGGGCAATGTCACAAAGTGGAAGATTAAAAAAAATATATCAAATAGACATTGTTTATCTATAGATTTTTATTGAAGTACTTTCATATTTAAACATCAAACCACAGCGCAAACAGTACCAAAAATAAAGTGCAAATTCCTAAAGTGCAAAATATAGTGCATATACCATGAACATTTGAATCTCAAAACGATACAAATCAAAAGTTATATGAAAGAATCACGATGTGAGCTGGCAAGCATGTAGCCAGTGAAAATCCATATTATAAATGAGTCCCAAACACAATTTTCTTCCAAAAATTGCTCCTGTACAAAGAGTATACTAAGGTGCTGTAGTGCTCCAAAATTATCACACAGTGATCAGTGCTCCACACACCCCCTTTGTACCTTAACTCACCAGATGGTATGGACCCCTTAGCAATACTGCATGTGGGTCTATCAGGCTTAGACTGGTGAGCAGGGAGATGACACTTCTTTTATATCTTCATATATAGTCACGACTCATGCATAGGGGAGAGAGAATCCGCATAGTATAGTAAGTCTTCTTTGTTTCAATAAACAATTAAAATCACACTTACAATGTTCCAGAGTAAAATTTGCATGTTTCAAAACATTCTCAATAGGGCAGTCTGCTCGCTCCAGGAAGCAGCTTGGTTCTCTCACAACCTCGCCTGCGTTCCACAGCTTGCCAGACGTGACGTCGCTGAGGAGCCGGAATCTATTAAAGTCAGGTAAAGATTAAAAACACTCACATTGTGATCATGGGCGTCCGCTTCATAGGGCAAGGGGGGTCAATTGCCCCCCCTGGAAGTCAGAGTGAAGACACACACTTGCCCCCTGTGTTGCAATGGCCGCCTCCGCGGCAGCCGTGGACTTTTTTTTCTAAGTCTGCAGACTGCTGCTGGCCTGGGGGCTGGGGCTGCTCTCAGTCTTTTCCGACTATCCATCCCTCCCTCCTCACCCCCGGCCCGAGCATCAGATTGGCTCTGCCGCTCGGGCCTCTGCTTAACATCAGCGTGACCCTGACCCGGCTGTTCCGTGATTGGCTGCTGCCTCAGCCTGCCTTTGCCTGTGTAAATGAGCCTATGCCGATCCGGCTGGCTCGGCGCTGGCTCCTCCCATAGGTGTGTGGCGTGCAGTGGCCAAGACAAGAGACTGAATACGCTGCCAGTGCCTGCCCTATCGCTGAAGAACTACAGGTATCAGACAATGGCAGCTTGATCCTTCTATTAATCTTTTGCATCAGGTTTCTCAAACCTTTGCATGCCTGCGCTTTATGTCATAATGACTAAGCCCCTCCCCTTCATGACATTGTCAAAAAGGGAACGAACATGGATGACCTTAAAATGATGCCCTCCCCTGAACAAAGTTCAGCGGACACCCATGATTGTCATATAAACAGTACATCAATAAATTATGGCTATCCAGCATCTCAGGTACACAGCGATCAGCTCTCACTTAGCATGCTGGAGGTCCTTGGCTAACATGATGATATCATTAGTGTACAAGCCCAGCCCCTTTTAGGGGCATCGCCCAATCCTTTCTGAAGAAGTGTCACAGTGACAGTGAACAGCGGTGTCACAAAGTGGAGGATAAAGTTTTTTTTTTTTATCTAGAGATTTTAATTGAAGTACTTTCATATTTAAGTTGTAATTAATTTGCTCTTCTTTATAATTATTTTTGTATACAACCCTATGGGCTACAATTATTATTTTTGGTTATGTATATAATGTGTTATTTGTGTAATTTAGTTATGGTCAAATAATGATACACAAAATTTGCACATTATAGTTTTTTATGCCTTTAAATATGTTCACACAAACTGCGCCTAAAGTAAAGGTGTGGGACGTAAAAAAACAAACACACATACTCACCTATATGGCTGCAGAATCGGCCCCTGCCGGCCCTGAGTCAGAGAACTGAGTGATCACATGACCACTGATTGCTCAGTTCTCAGTTCTTGGTCTGATCAGTTCTGCTCTGCTGTGGAGGGGGGCGGGAATGGCTGGCTGAGGCTCTCAGTGGTGCGCTAAAAGGCTGAGCCAGCTGCCAGTGTGGCATCTGGGTGGTTCCCAACATTATTGTCGGGATGCATTCAGAGACTGGCCCAGCTCTGTGATGTTAGTCGACATTGGACTTTAGTTTCTGAGTTACAGGAGTGCAAAAGTAAGTGCACCCCTGTGACCCACATGAAAAGTATGACCAAACAAGCTTTGGCCATACTTCTCTTTTAATTTACCAGAGATGTGTATTGTGAAGTGTTTTTAAGCAATTTATTCAAGCAGCATTCTAGTGTCATATATTGTAGCACAATATTTTATTTCATTCTATACCCTCGTTACCCAACCTGTGCCCTGTGGACTGTATGCGGCCCTTTGGTAGTCATTGTGTTGCCTTTGGCCGAAACGATTCTTCAGGCCAATGAGGGAAAAGTATTAATTATACTCAGAGCCATTTTTAAGGCAGGGCAAAAGGGGCAGCTGCTCTGGGCCCCATCATTGTTGTGGGGCCCAAAGAAGCTGCCTCATACTTGCCAACTATCCCAGTTTAAATTCCCTTGTCCCTTGAAGTTTTAGTGCCGTGCTGTGTCCCGATATCTCAGTGATTGATATATAAATAGAGGTGGCATTCATATGTATATTATGCCCCCCTGAGGTCATATCCACCTTTACTTCTGCTGAATGCTGCCCACTGGGGAGTTAAAGGGGCATGCTTGAAAGTCCTGCCTACAACTGTGGTCATTAAGTCAAACATTAACCTGTTCTGCAAAGTTAAGCAAATTGGAGGTGGAACCCTTTTTTAAAATAACATGGTGCCACAGCACCGTGAATTTTGGTGCATGTGACTACGCACATCTCAGCAGATGCGTGAGGGTGTCATTAACAATGAATTCCACAGTTGTGTATCTGCTAAAGGGCAGCATGTTTCTGTGGTTTCAGGAAAGCGATTTTGCATGCGTTCCCAACACAAATAAATGTGAACGGAGGCTAAATGTCTCAGTTACATTGGTGGTCATTGTAACTCTTCTCATTACATTGGGGCTTGGTGTCCTTTCATTCACACTAGTGGCCAGTGTGAAGGGCCCCCTTACATTGGTGGTCAGTGGAAATTCTTCATAACATTGGTGATCAGTGTACATTTCCCTTTACATTGCTGGTAAGTGCAGAATTTCCCTAACACTGGTGGTCAGTATAAATCCCCCTTTACATTGGCGGTCAGTGTAAATCCCCCCCTAACATTGGTAGTCGGTGTAGAAGTGTCCCCTTGTATTGGTGGTCAGTACATATCTCCTCGACAATGGTTGTCAGTAGGGATGAGCTCGGTGTTCGAGTCGAACATAAGTTCGACTCGAACATCGGCTGTTCGACCGTTCGGCGAACATTGAACGATTTGGGCCGTTCGCGCCAAATTCGAGTGACGCGAACGGCCCACAATACACTGCGCCATCGCAGTGCAATCCCGGCGCTGTGATTGGCCAAGCATGCACTGTGACCCCGCATGCTTGGCCAATCACAGCGCCGGCAGCTAGGAGAGCCATAATTGGCCACAGGCAGGTTGCCTGTGGCCAATTATAGCTCAGGGGGTTTAGCACACGCCCCACACTATAAAAGGCTGCCAGCGCGGCGGCCTTGTGTAGTGTGTTCCAGCGCAGGGAAAGAGAAGGATAGGCAGGGACAGTGTTGATATTCTTTGTGCTATTCTTGTGTGCAGGGAGAGAGAAGGATAGGCGGGGAGAGTGTCAGTGTCATATTCTTTGCTAAACCTTGTGTGCAGGGAGAGAGAAGGATAGGCAGGGGACAGTGTCAGTGTCATATTCTTTGCTAAACCTTGTGTGCAGGGAGAGAGAAGGATAGGCAGGGAGAGTGTCAGTGTCATATTCTTTGATAAACCTTGTGTGCAGGGAGAGAGAAGGATAGGCAGGGGACAGTGTCAGTGTCACATTCTTTGATAAACCTTGTGTGCAGGGAGAGAGAAGGATAGGCAGGAAACAGTGTCAGTGTCATATTCTTTGCTAAACCTTGTGTGCAGGGAGAGAGAAGGATAGGCAGGGAGAGTGTCAGTGTCATATTCTTTGATAAACCTTGTGTGCAGGGAGAGAGAAGGATAGGCAGGGGACAGTGTCAGTGTCATTGTTGCTAAGCCTCCTGCACATTATACACCTGAAGTTAGCCCGTATTGCTGTGTTTTCCTGGTGTGTTACACCAACAGGCATTTGCAGCACTTACAGCGGGCGGAGTGTGCCTCCTGATCATATTACACCTGAAGTTAGCCTGTATTGCTGTGTTTTCCTGGTGTGTTACACCAACAGGCATTTGCAGCACTTACAGCGGGCGGAGTGTGCCTCCTGCACATTATACACCTAAAGTTAGCCCGTATTGCTGTGTTTTCCTGGTGTGTTACACCAACAGGCATTTGCAGCACTTACAGCGGGCGGAGTGTGCCTTCTGCACATTATACACCTGAAGTTAGCCCGTATTGCTGTGTTTTCCTGGTGTGTTACACCAACAGGCATTTGCAGCACTTACAGCGGGCGGAGTGTGCCTCCTGCACATTATACACCTGAAGTTAGCCCGTATTGCTGTGTTTTCCTGGTGTGTTACACCAACAGGCATTTGCAACACTTACAGCGGGCGGAGTGTGCCTCCTGATCATATTACACCTGAAGTTAGCCCGTATTGCTGTGTTTTCCTGGTATGTTACACCAACAGGCATTTGCAGCACTTACAGCGGGCGGAGTGTGCCTCCTGCACATTATACACCTGAAGTTAGCCCGTATTGCTGTGTTTTCCTGGTGTGTTACACCAACAGGCATTTGCAGCACTTACAGCGGGCGGAGTGTGCCTCCTGATCATATTACACCTAAAGTTAGCCCGTATTGCTGTGTTTTCCTGGTGTGTTACACCCACAGGCATTTGCAGCACTTACAGCGGGCGGAGTGTGCCTCCTGCACATTATACACCTGAAGTTAGCCTGTATTGCTGTGTTTTCCTGGTGTGTTACACCAACAGGCATTTGCAGCACTTACAGCGGGCGGAGTGTGCCTCCTGCACATTATACACCTGAAGTTAGCCCGTATTGCTGTGTTTTCCTGGTGTGTTACACCAACAGGCATTTGCAGCACTTACAGCGGGCGGAGTGTGCCTCCTGCAAAATATACTCCTGAAGCTAGGCCTTATTGCTGGTTTTCCCATCTCCCTGAAGGCCATTAGAATGTCTGGAAGGCAAACAAGGAGAGGCAGACAGTCAGGAGCCAATAAAAGAGGGCAAGCAGGCTCTGTGTCTAGAGACAACAGTGCTGGTCGTGGACGCGGTGCATCGCCATCAGCACGTGGCCATGGGACACGCTTGTCCTTCTTTTCGGCAGCTGGACGTGTTGAGCCGCATCATGCCGAAGACTTGGTAGAGTGGATGACCAAGCCCTCCTCATCCTCCTCATCCTCTCTCACCCAGGCTCAGGGTACTGGCAAAGCAGCTGCCAAAGCGTCCTCTTCCCTGGTATCAATGTCATCATCAGTCACTCCTTCCCTAGACCAACCATGTCCTCCTGAGGAGTCCCCCGAACTGTTTGAGCACAGTGTTGGGTACATGCTTCAGGAGGATGCCCAGCGTTTCGAAGGGTCTGATGATGATACCCAGCTAGAGGAAGGCAGTAGCGTGAGAGCAGAGAGAAGGGATGCTCATGAAGGACACCAATCTGTCAGTCATGTTCCAGCAGCTGCAGCATACTGCCAGATTGGCTCCAGTGATGAGGAGGGAGGGGATGATGAGGTCACTGACACCACGTGGGTGCCTAATAGGAGAGAGGAGGAGGAGGAGGAGGAGGATGAGGAGGAGGCACATCTCCAACGAGGCAGGATGCCCTCGGGGGCCAGCGTAAGGGCAGCACACCGACAGAATCACACCGCAGAGCTCCGCCTGTGCAGGGCACTGCCTCTGCCCGTTGTTCAAAAAGTTCTTTGGTGTGGGCCTTTTTTGAGTCGAGTGCATCAGATCGCACAGCTGCTGTTTGCAACATATGTCTCAAGCGTATATCGCGTGGCCAAAACATCACCCGCTTGGGCACCACATGCTTGACCAGACATATGTTGACCTGCCATGCAGCTCATTAGCAAGCCTACCTTAAAGACTCACACCAAAGAACAAAGCGGACCTCTCCTTGCACCGCATCAGCTGGGATCTCCAACCCCACTATACCTTCAGTCCTCTCTGAAACCTGCACTGAGAGGAATGAAGGTGTAGAATTAGGTGTGTCACAGCCGAGTACTAGCGGGCACTCTGCTAGCAGTACACCGACGTCCGATTCTAGCAGGCAAATTTCCCTGCCCCAGCTGCTGGACCATCGAAAGAAGTTCACTCCCAGCCATCCACATGCCCAGCGGTTGAATGCTAGCTTGGCTAAATTGCTAGCGCTTCAACTGCTGCCTTTTCAGTTGGTAGACTCGGCCCCCTTCGGTGAGTTTGTGCAATGTGCGGTTCCTCAGTGGCAGGTTCCCAAACGCCACTTTTTCTCACGGAAGGTGATTCCGGCTCTCTACCGGCATGTGGAAGGCAATGTCTTGGCCTCGCTGGACAGGGCGGTAAGATGCATATTACCGCTGACTCATGGTCCAGCAGGAATGGACAGGGACGTTACCTTTCTTTCACGGCCCATTGGGTCACTCTTTTGGCAGCTGGGAAGGATGCAGGACAAGGTGCAGTAGTGTTGGAGGTTGTTCCGCCGCCACGCCTCCAAAATGCTACTACTGGTTGTGACACACCTCTCTCCTCCACCCCCTCCTCTTCTTCTTCCTCCATGGCCTCTTCCTGTGCTTTGTCCTCAGAACCAGCGGTGCTCCGTAGGCGTTCAAGGGGCTACGCAAGTACGCAGGCAAAAAGATGCCATGCCGTGCTTGCGCTGGTGTGTTTGGGGGACAGGAGTCACACTGGGGCAGAGTTTCTGTCTGCTCTGCAGGGGCAGGCCGAGAGGTGGTTGATGCCACGCCAGCTTAAGCCAGGAATGGTGGTTTGCGACAATGGCACCAACCTCCTCTCCGCCCTCCGACAGGGACAACTGACCCATGTGCCCTGTGTGGCTCACGTCCTTAACCTGGTGGTGCAGCGGTTCTTGGGCAGGTACCCGGGCTTACAGGATGTCCTGAGGCAGGCCAGGAAAGTCTGTGTGCATTTCCGCAGATCTTATAATGCCAGTGCTCGCCTGGCTGAGCTGCAAAAAGGAGTTGAACCTGCCCAAGAACCGCCTTATATGTGACATGCCCACCAGGTGGAACTCAACGTTGGCCATGCTGCAGCGGCTGCACACACAGCAGAGGGCCATCAATGAGTACCTGTGCGACTACGGCACCAGGACAGGGTCAGGGGAGCTCGGGTTTTTTTCACCACGCCAGTGGGGCATGATCAGGGATGCATGCACTGTCCTGGCACCATTTGAGGAGGCCACGAGGATGGTGAGCAGTGACAGTGCATGCATCAGTGACACTGTACTTCTTGTCCACCTGTTGGAACATACGCTGCGTGGAATAATGGACAGGGCACTTGATGCAGAACAGAGGCAGGAAGAGGAGGACTTCCTTGCCTCTCAAGGCCCCCTTTACCCAGACAGTGTTCCTTCTGTCCCACACATCGCACAGGAAGAGGAGGAGGAGGAGGAGGATTGTGTCAGCATGGAGGTGGAGCCTGGCACTCAGCATCATCAGCAGCAGTCTTTTAGGGATGATTTACAGTCCCAAGAAACCAGTGGACTTGTACGTGGCTGGGAGGAGGTGGCTGCGGATCATGTCGTCCTTAGTGACCCAGAGGACTCCGGACCGAATGCCTCAGCTAACCTACGCTGCATGGCCTCCCTGATCCTGCAAAGTCTGTGGAAGGATCCTCGTATTCTTCGGTTTAAGGAGAGGGACCATTACTGGCTGGCCACTCTCCTTGATCCACGGTACAAGGGTAAGGTTGCGGACCTTATCTTACCGTCGCAGAGGGAGCAGAGGATGAGACAACTCCGGGAGGCCTTGCAGAAAGGTCTGTGCAACGCGTTCCCAGAGACTGGGAGGTTACAAACTCCTGGTCCTGGACAACGAGGTGCTGAGGCTTCGGTCAGTCAAAGAAGGAGCGGTGGGGAAGGTGGCCGTCTGACCGATGCGTTCAGACAATTCTTTAGTCCGCAGCCCCAAGGTATGATCGGTTCCAGCAACCATCGCCAGCGTCTGATATACCGTACATGGTGCAGGAATACCTAGGGGCAAGGTCAGACTTGGACACCTTCCCCACCGAAAATCCTCTGGCTTACTGGGTCTTGAGGATGGATCACTGGCCAGAGCTTGCACAGTATGCAATTGAGCTACTGGCCTGTCCTGCATCCAGCGTTCTTTCAGAACGCACATTCAGTGCTGCTGGAGGATTTGTCACGGATCACAGGGTGCGCCTGTCCACCGACTCGGTTGATCGACTGACCTTCATAAAGATGAACCAGTCTTGGATCACCACCAGCTACCAAACACCTGAAGCTGATATAACAGACTAATTTATTTTCAAATGTCACATCCCTTCAAGACTGATGCTGATGCTGAGAGACTGTCCTGTTATGTTGACTGACTATCCTCCTCCTCCTCAATGATCCGATTGATGATGATAGCTTGTTGGAAGAACATTTTTGTTTCTGGGTGCCGCCACCAGTGGCTAAGGCCCAATTTTTCAGCCCCTGTTTAACAGGGGCATGTAATTACAATTTTTTATGCAATGCTTTGCAGCAGGGCTCATTCCTGCACTCCAACTAGAGTATCTGGGAGAGGTTGCAGTGTCGTGGCACCAGCACCAGTGGCTAAGGCCCAATTTTTCAGCCCCTGTTTAACAGGGGAGTGTTATTACAATTTTTAATGCAATGCTTTGCAGCAGGGCTCATTCCTGCACTCCAACTAGAGTATCTGGGAGAGGTTGCAGTGCCGTGGCACCAGCACCAGTGGCTAAGGCCCAATTTTTCAGCCCCTGTTTAACAGGGGCGTGTAATTACAATTTTTGATGCAATACTTTGCAACAGGGCTCATTGCTGTGCTCCAAGTACAGTATCTGTGAGGGGTTGCAGTGTTGTGGCACCAGTGCCTAAGGCCCAATTTTTCTGCCCCTGTTTAACAGGGACATGTAATTACAATTCTTGATCTAATAATTCACAGCAGGGCCCATTCATGCGCCCACCAAGAGTAACTGTGAGGCCTTACAGTGTTGTGTCAACACCACCACCACCAAAGGCCCAATTTTTCAGCCCCTGTTCAACAGAGGCATGCAATTACAATTCTTGATCTAATAATTCACAGCAGGGCCCATTCATGCGCCCACCAAGAGTTACTGTGAGGGCTCACAGTGTTGTGGCAACACCAACATGTAATGGGCAAATTTCAGCTGAGTATATACGGCAGGCCCCTACTTTCAAACATCCAACTTACAAACGACTCCTCCTTGCAAACGGAAGGATACAACAGGAAGTGAGAGGAAATCTACCCCTAGGAAGGCAAATTCTCTCCTGTAAGAGTTAATATGGGAAAAAAAGTGTCTCCTCTCCACTGATGCTTTATCACCAATTCTTGTTTCAATAAAAAACCCAAATTTTCAAAAAACATTTGTCATTAGGACGGAAAGTGAGGTGAACTGTTCTGAACAGGTGCACACTGCACAGACAGCAAAACAAATGTTACAGGGGTTATAACCCTTCCCTATGTTTTCCAAAAAGCTTAAAAATAGATTTTTTGGCTGGAGCTACACTTAAACAATGTACCTGTTCAAAATTACAAACAGATTCTACATAAGAACAAACCTACAGTCCCTGTCTTGTATGCACCGCCTGTATACTGCTGTTCAGAGTATATAGAGCCTTTTTTATTTTGTGTGCGGGGTTCCCCTTAATATCCATACAAGACCCAAAGTGGGGTAATGGGCTGGGGTAGGGGGGGGGGTGATGGGGTAGATATGCCATTTTTCTTAAAGATTTTCATCCATATTACCGTGACCAGACATTACATTAAAGCCGCAAGCAGTTTTAAATGGCTTTTTTTCCTTTAGAAATGTAATTTTGTGCAGGGACAGTTCTAAACACGGGAAACACGTGGCACTTCACAGGCATACTTTAGACACCCCCCAGGTACGATATTTAAAGGAATATTTGACTTTTTTTTTTCACTTTATGCATCATTAAAATGACTGCTCCCGAAAAACGGCAGTTTTTAAAACTTCTTTTTGCATTGATACATGTCCCCTGGTGCAGAACCCGGGTTCCCAAACCCTTTTTAGGACAATAACATGCATAATAGTCATTATAATTAGCACTTTAGATTTCGAACGTTCGCATCCATTGTATTTAATAGGGTTCTAAAGTTCGTGCGAACTTTCGGTCCATTCGCAGGTTCTGGTGCGAACCGAACCCGGGGGTGTTCGGCTCATCCCTAGTTGTCAGTGTAAATTCCCCCTTACACTGGTGGTTGGTGTAAATGCTCCTATTACATTGGTGTCAGTGTAGAAATCCCTCTTTATATTTGGGGGGTTCCGTAAAATCCACCATTACAAGGTGGTCAGTGTAAATCCGCCCTCACATTGGTGGTCAGCAGGGGCGTCGAAACAGGACAGCAAACCAAGCAGCTGCTTGGGGCCTCGAGCTGTCCTGGGGCCCCAGCAGAGGGCAGCACAGCAGAAAGAGGAGCCAGAGGACTCTCGAGGGGGCAGCACGGGAGGAGGAGGTAAGACATTCCCCCCCCCCCCCGCATATCCACTGTAATATCCCCCCTCCCGCGATAGCCCCCCCCCCCCTCGGTCAACAATTTGGTGTCCAAGTCCCGCGGTAGCTCCCCCCCAAATTCCATCAAACGGCCCTGGTGGTCAGTGTAAATCCCCCCTCACATTGGTGATCAGTGTAAAATCCCTCACTATATACTTGCCAAAGATTTCCAGCTTTGCTCTACATGATTCAGAATTTGCCACAGTGTACGGCCTCCTAACTAATCCCATCCCCCCACCACTGCTACTGATCACATCAACCCCCCAGCATTTCCACTGATCACCCCCCCCCCCCTTCCCCTAGAAGTTTCACTGATCCCAGGAGTCCTAGGATCCCTAGGAGTTTTCTGTCTATTTATGGGCCCCCTCACCTCCCAGGTCCATTGTGTGCAGGCAGTGAGGAGATGATGTGCTGTAACCATTAGCAACCAATCCGTGAGCAGTAATGATGTGCACTAACCTCTTGCAACCAATAATTGAGCGGTAAGGATATGCAGCAACCTCTAGCAACCAATCAGTGAGCAGTAATAATGTGCAGTAACCTCTAGCAACCAATTAGTGAGTGGTAAGAATGTCCAGTAACCTTTAGCAACCAATCAGTGAGCAGTATTGATGTACAGTAATCTCTAGCAACCAATCAACAAGCAGAAGTCATGTGCTGTAGCCTCTAGCAAATAATCAGTGAGCCATAATGTGTGCTGTAACCTCTAGCAGCCAGTCAGTGATCGGTAAGCTCCGGCAACCAATCGCAATCGTTGCTTGTTCTGATTTAGTAAACTGATTTTGAGTCTAGCTGCTAATTATTGTGTCAGAGCAGGGGGAGGGGGGGGGGCCCACAGAAAATGTTTGCCCGGGGTCCATTCAATTTTTAAAGAGACGGCCATGATTATACTGGTATTTACTACCTAAATGTTTTTTGTTTTTTTTTTGTTTGTTTTTTATTACACTTTCTTCCATTTCCAATGCTATCTATTCCTATCTTTTCTTGTTTTAACATTTTTTGTCAAATGTTCAAACATCCTCCTAAGGGGCACAAATAGGAAAGCACTGATCTGTAAAGAGAATGGCAGTGATGTTTGCAGCCTCCAGTAACATGTCCTATCTATCTAGATATGTGTATATATATATCTCCAGACATTATCAATTTTTTTCGTTTATGAAGGAAGTTTTGTTGACTAAAACGATGTCTTTATTGTCGGCAGACTATTGTTCTTGTGGCAAACAGGCATAACTAACTTAGTTAAAAGAGTCAGTTGGCCACCTTTGTAACATATACCAGGAAAACATGTCTTGCTCTGGCAGACGGTGACTGATTTGAAAAGGACCACCCCTGCCACCTGCAGTGTCTTAGCCATTCATGCTCCTCATTAAATCCTCTCAAGACTCTGCTGTGTTCAAACAAACTTTACATTCCTAACCTTCTTCTAATGAAAAGAAAACAAAAGGATCACGTTATGAAAATATTACACCCCAACACGCACTACCCCCCTGTTTTCCTGTCATTAACTTCTTCAGCGCCAGAGACAAATACCAACGGTGTAAAATCAGTACCATATGTGGTAAGTATTTTACTAGAACATTTTGGGGGTAAATTGCCATCAACATATGACATGTAATTGTTAAAGTATACAATCTCAATGATATTGATACATGCATCAAAAATTCCCCAAAAAAAACACCAGTGCTACAATAAACGTCAGTATTTGATGTAAATCTTTAAGAATTAAATTGAACAAAGCACAACAGTTACTTGAGTGTGACTCTATGGGTCTCAAGGTCAAAGGTCTAATGAACAAGAATGGCATACATGTGTGTTTTTGTATATTACAACCAGCACAGCAGCAGTGTGATCGCTATTTGTGATATATATTTTTCTATGGTTTTTAATGGCTTGTAATAAAGAAGAACGTCGTTATTTCTGACATACTTGTCAGATGTTGGCGGCAAGTAAATCATTTCTTTAATTGCTTCCAATCCATGTTTATAATACAGGTCCTATGTAGTGAATACCAAATACTCATATATTTGAAAGATTCTTTGTTCTGGAGTTTGAAACAGCAAAAAATGTAAATAGCTATTTAGAAATGCATTGCAGCAGTCAAATGTAGGAAGTTTGAATGGCATTCTATGGCCATTATATTGGTATAGGGCCCTGATGTACAGGGAGCCCAGAACAACCTACAGTAGATAAATAGGTATTTAATTTTTTTGCAAGCAGAATTTGGCACATACAATTGGATAATGAGAAATAAAGGGTATGGCGGTGTTAGATAAAGAAATGTGGGAAAACAGAACTTCACACTTTTTCCAGGTTTGTGATTTAGAATGTTCTGAAGTCTTTAGATGAGCATACTAGACTGACAAATATCATTTTTTAAAGGAAAAGACGCAATGTAGACAGTACAGTCTAGATTTCCTTAGCCCAACTGCTACATTTTCTTTGGATAGAGTAGGAAAGGATTAGATAGAGCGCAAGTTAAAATTTCCTTAATAGGACTTTACCCACACCCCTTTTTTCTTCTCTTTTTTCTTTTTTTTACCCTCC
The DNA here is from genome assembly GCA_029206835.1 of Rana muscosa. NCBI lineage: Eukaryota > Metazoa > Chordata > Amphibia > Anura > Ranidae > Rana > Rana muscosa. Next base: position 848,839,801 of record CM055118.1, on the reverse strand, counting down.
TATCTCTGGACTTCTAGTTGTCCTTTCTTAAAGGATTTGTAAAGTTTTGTGGATTTAAAAAAAACATGTCATACTTAGCTCCTCTATGCAATTGGTTTTGCACAGAGTGGCCCCGATCCTCCTCTTCTGGGGTCTCTCATCGACGCTCCTGGCTCCTCCTCTACTCGAGCGCCCCGTCGGAAAAGCGCTCTCCCTCAGGACACCCGTGCGGAAGCGCTCCCGTGTCCTGCTGCTGCGTCCATTGACACAGGCAGTAGGACTCGGCCCCACCCCGACTCCCGCGTCATTGGATTTAATTAACAGCAGCTGGCTGTGCTACTTTTAATCTATCCAATCAGGACCCGAGACACCGGCTGGAGCGGGTGTGCTCGTCCCCGGCGCAGGAACTATCAGGCTCAGGTAAGTAAAAGGGGGGGGGGGTCTGGGGGGCTGGTGCACTACATGAGGATTTTCACCTCAATGCATAGAATGCATTGAGGTGAAAAACCACAAGGGTTTACAACCCCTTTAAAAGGTTAACCATGTTGATTTTATTTCTGTAATGTTAATGGTGACCGATGGACTTATATATGACTTAGGATTGTATGAAGAACGTCCACCGGAAATGCAAATTATTCCAATGATTTTTTTCTCCATGTATCTGTAGCACACGGACCCTTTTCTCTTGCTTTGGCTCAATTGCAGGAAAAAGGCACACCGTACTATATGCCCGTACCCTCCTGGCTGAGGAGGTTAAGCAGTGTTATGTATTTGGGTCCCACAGCTAGGTTCTTCCGTCAGTTGGTTCGCGTCTCCTAGGATATAGGGACAAGTCTCTGTATTCCCCCCAGTAATTCCAATGTCCACACCACTTTAAACTCCAACGTTGAGTTTACTCTCTCAATGTTCAGCAGATAGGAAAAGGGTAGAAGAGAGACAGGACAGCAAGGTTTGGGAGATTAGTCCAGGCACAACGAATAGCACAATCACTACTCTATCCCTGAGTAGATTCAGCTCACCTGGATAGTCTCCCACAAAGTGGATCCTAGCAGCCGAAGTGATGCTCGGACATTTGATCAAGTTCTTTTCCTAGATGCGATCGGGAGACTCTCTGCCACAGAGTCTATCAGACCCCGAACCTCTTAGCTTCTGGTACTTAAGGACAGGTGCCAGCAGTAGCACATTACTAGGTCCTTGGTGGATAGAAGAATCCCTCCAGAGAGTTACCGGGCCCCTTCCTTTAACGTGAACTCTCACCGGTCCGTCAGAAAGGTCCTCCACCGGCCTCCTCTTCTTAGAAGCGGGCTCCCTCGCGAGAGATACCCTAGGACTTCTCCTCCTCAAAACAGGCTCCAGCTAAAGGTGCTGGGCCCAGTGTTGAAGATGCAGCCCCAGGACTAAAGCTGCCTGGGACTGATGCACACGTGGCCCCATGGCCTGGAGGGCCATGCGCCACGCACCTGGACTCCGACTCTGGAACGAAGACCCCTCCCAGGCGGCGTCTTCCCCTTATGTATCCTCTCTTGGCATGCACAGCAGGCCAACCACACCCACTGTACCGCTGCCGAGAGAGGACACCCTAAGGCACAGCACTAATACCAGTGGTTCAACCCTGACCATTATGGCAGTGCCACCTATAGGCCACAGGGAACTGCACACCAGTATACCATCCTGGAAATAAACAGCACAACCTATAAATTGAGAACGGTCTGAGCCTACTATCTCAGACCAGCCCCTAAATTTGGGTATATAGCACCCCTAAATGGGGTGGGCGCTACATATCTTTTATTTGCCTATGGTCTTGGGTACCCACCTATTGACTCTTGCACCACGATTATATATTGAAAATTGTTTCCCTCTTTGATAACCTATTTCATGTCTGTGTACAGATTACACCATATTGTTGCTATTCTGATGATCTTTGTATTGAAAACAATAAAAATGTATTGAATGTAAAACTTCCCTGATAGGGACACAAACAGAAATATAAACCTGATAGAAATTGTAGCACTTACCTACTCTATGCAATGCCAAAAAATGACTGTAATTGGGCTTTCCTGATTTCCTGAAACATGTAGGCCTAGTGTACATATGTTGTTGGGGAGAGGTTAAAACAGGTGGTGGGGAGGAGGCGACATAACGTGGTCTACTCTTCAGAGAACAAGCCCTTAAGCCCTGTACACACGATCGGTTTTACAGATGAAAACAGTCCGATGGACTTTTTTCATCGGACAAACCGATCGTGTATGGGACCCATCGGTCTTTTTTCCACTGGTTTTAAAAAATAGAACATGTTTTAAATTTTTCCGATGGATCAAAAACCGATAGCAAATTACGATCGTCTATGGGCAAGTCCATCGGATAAAAAACCCACGCATGCTCAGAAGTCGACGCATGCTCAGAAGCATTAAACTTCATTTTTCTCGGCTCATCGGAGTGTTTTACGTCACCGCGTTTGGAACGGTCGGTTTTTTGACTGATGGTGTGTAGGCAAGACTGATGGAAGTCAGCTTTATCGGATTTCCGATGGAAAAAAACATCGGATTAGAATCCATAGGATATCCGATCGTGTGTACGAGGCTTTACAGTTTCATCAATGGATCACCTTGGTGTAAAAATTTGATTACATAAAATGACTTGTAAATAATATTTAACAGCCCTGCCCCTACAACACCAATAGAAAACTTGCCTGAATCAATCAATCTGATTGCTTTTAATTACATAAGCTGATCGAGAGCTGTTGACTGTTTTAGTGAAAACAATAGTTTTATGCTTCAATTGATTTGTTTGTTTGAATGGAAATATTGCTGGCTGTGCACAGTAGAATTTGGTTCAAACATTCAAAAAATAATTTACAGCGATTCGATCTTGCTGTCATTGAGTCAACTAATTTAATTAGAAAGCCATTAAACAGGATATAGATGATGCAAGAACATGGCTTGATACCCCTATCAACACAGTCAGCATCCCTCCCATTGAGCTATTGTGTTCTTCTGGTGGGAAGCTGTCCCTGCAGGGAGAACACAGTCATTATTGCTAGCGGCTATAGCCACTGGAAATAATCGCATATAAAAATTTGCCATGCTGCCGATCGATGGATCAACTTGCGTACAATCAGCGTGCCCATAGATGGTTTGAAATTCAGCCAGTCCCTGCTAAACCAGCAGAGATTTGAACCTATGGCCAGCTTTTTAAGATTCGCCCAGACCTGCTACTTGAATGGGACCCCAGACATTAATGAGGTTTCTTTTGTGCTGAGCACATGCACATTACAGTATGTATATTTTTTTCTGAATGGAAACATTTTCCATCCTGCTCCTTTTCATTTTCTTGTCACTATAGTTGAAAACAATTATCTATTTGACCCCACTAACCCTTAGAAAATCGAATGAACAATCCGAAAACAAACATTTTGAAATGTAATTCTGCTAATGTATGGCCAGTTTGAGTTGTGAGGCTGGAACAGACAAAGATCAGATTTTTTTTTCAACCTTTCTATTTTTTTTAATCTCCAATATCATACTGTGAAATTGGTCCAAAGAGATTAAAATACTGCTGAAAAATAATCACTATTTGCCAGAATCAATCAAATTGACTGATTCATCCGAAGATCAAGTCAATAAGTATATGGCCAGCAATTGGCAGAGATATTTGCTGCTTTAATTGGGAATGTCTGCTGTCATGTGACAAAGACTGTAGATCCATGATACATGCGTCTCCTGCCCGCTGGGCCCATGGTTTACCTGCTTAGGTGCTTACTAAAGGCACTGGAAGGAAAATAATCATGAGGCTGACATCTGCTAGTTAAAGTGGAACTTTAGTCAGAAAATTAAGTCTTGCTAGATCACTTCAGGCTGACCCCTTTTGCAAGTATATAAAACAATAAAAATAAGTGCCTATTCTGTATAAAATCCAATAATATACTGTCTCACCCTGCTCTGCACATCTCTTTTTTTGGGCACTGCCCAATTTGAAGAGGCTGATCTGCTAATAGCCTTAAAGTGGAATTAAATCCTCCTATCCTTTACAGCCAAGGAAGCTGCTTCTGTTTGATCTGCAACTTCCATGATGCTGCACATGTTATCAGTTATGACACCAGCCATTTGATAGTTTGACAGCTTGGTTGAGGACACAAGCAAATGTGACAGTTAGCAATCCCGGTGTTCTGTGAAATACTGCAGATCGTCGGCTAATGTCTCTGACGATCTGCACATGCGCAGTAGTAATGTCACTCCAGCTGATCTGACGATCGGCTGGCGTGACATCAACACTGTGCATGCGCAGATGGTTGGAGGCAATATCCACGATCAGCAAAGACAGAACACTGGTTCCACCACTGTGGCATGCCGCACTGTCCTACCACCTCCAAGCCACCAGGCATGACCCCAACACAGGCTCACACCCCTCCACACAGGAGGCATTATCCAACGATCTACAGTATTCAACAGTACACCGGCATTCAATAATTGTAACGTTTTTTTTAAACCGTTAAATTAAAGGGTTTTGTTCCGCTTTATGATTTATTGCTGTTCAGGGGCTTTGGGCTTTAGCAAAATGGCAGCCTCCAGCAAGAAGAATCAGGAACAATGCTGGAGGCAATTTACAGCACATAGGTATTTTGGTAGCATAATTATTAATGTGGAATGTATGTTCCTTGCTTGAGAACATTTTGTTTTATCTAGCTGTTATGAGTAAAGTTCCGCTTTAAAATGTTTAATTTGAATTGTGAAAAAAAAAAAAGCCCATGAAGACTCCTGGGATGTATGACATAATTGTGGCCTATGCCAGAAACCAGGAAGTAACTGAAGAAATGTACAAAAAGTTTAAATCAAGTAAATAAATTATACCTTCATATCTATTTACTAATGCTAGCAGCATAAGGATTTAACACTTTCAAATCCCAATGAACCCAGCTGAAAATAACTGTCACTCACCTTTTCCATTCATTTAAAGAGGAACTTAGCCCATCAATTTAAAGTTATTGTAAAATCTCGTTTTTTTTTTAAAAATAACAAACATGTGATACTTACCTCTTCTGTGCAGTTGTTTTTGCACAGAGCAGCCTGGATCCTCCTCTTCTCAGGTTCCTCTTTGCTGCTCCTGGCCCTCCCTCCTATCGAGTGCCCCCACAGTCAGCAACTCTCTATGGGGGCACCCGAGTCGAGTCAGAGCCCCGTGTATCAATTCAGACATGAGCCCGACCCGGCTCCGCCCCCTCTCTTCCCTGATTGTCTGACTGACTTTGATTGACAGCCGCGGGAGCCAATGGCGCCGCTGCTGTGTCTTGGCCAATCAGGAGCAGTGTCCCGGGTGGCTAAGACACTCGTGGACATCGCTGGAGAAAGAGGTGCACAAGTAAGTAATTAGGGGGGGGTGTTGGAGAAGGTTTTTTTAATCTTAATTCATAGAATGGTAGTGGAGGGTGGGGCATAAAATGTCCCCGCCCACCACATATGGGATAGTGGCAGACCAAGAAAAAAAAACAGTTAAACCAGTTTTTGTCAGTTTTATTACTTACCTGTTATTGGCAACATGATGTCATCAATGGTCCTGGCACAAGCAGTCAACTATAAAAGAAAAAAAAATGCGTCATTAGTAGTGCAGTCGGCGGGGATTTGAAGAAGGAAGCACATCCTGCCCCCCCTCCCATGTTGTGGCTCATATTATGAGGTCTTGTCCCTTTCTTTAGAAATATATCCCATGCATTAAGATAAAAAAAACTTCCTCCTTTACAACTCCTTTAAGGCTGCATTCACACCTGAGCGTTTTGGAGCCTGAAGCCTGAAGCTACAAAACGCTAGAGGGGAAAAAATCCATTATTCTCTATGGAGATGGTTCACATCTCCACTCCATGTCGCCTGAAGCCGAACGCCTGAAGCTCAAACAAGTTCCGGACCCTTTTTTGTCGCGCGAATCGGGCAGATTGGGCGTTTTAGGATTCATATAATGTAATGGAAACGCCCGATTCAAGCGTCTAGCGCGACAACGAGCGTTCCGACGGGCGCAAATTCGCGCGACAAAACAAGGGTAAAAACGACGGTAAAAACGCCCGATTCGCTACGCTCAGGTGTGAATGCAGCCTTACTGTTTCCCAAAACAGATACATTCAAGGCATGCCATGAATGCTAACTGTCAATTTTGCTTGTGCTCTCAACAAAACTGTCAACCATTAAATGGCTGCTGTCATAACTAATCACATGTGCAACACCATGACAATTTTAGGCCAACAGAGGCCAAGATGGCAGCTTCCTTGGCTGTAAAGGATAAGAGGGTTTAGTTCCTCTTTAGGATTTTCTATCCTGTGTGTTAGCTTGTGAACTACTGTCGTCTTTTTATGACGATGATATTTGGTTTTGGGGTTTATGTGGTTCTCTCGCTCCTTCCTTGTACCCCAACAAGTTAAGAATGTAAATAGATCAATGAATGTTCTATGTTGTTACAGTACTTGTGGTGTCTTAGTTCAGAAGATGGTTTTCTCAAAATTTTTAACCACTTGAGACCCGCGCTATAGACGAAAGACGTCTGCAGCGCGGCTCTCAAGTGCCGGGTGGACGTCCTGAAGGTGAAGGGCGGGGCATGGAATGTCCCCACCCCCGCCACCTATGGGACCGTGTCATACCTGTAAATTAAAGTTAAAGCTGTTACAGAGGCAGGATGTGGATCTCTATGTGTAAACACAGAGATCCACGTCCTGTCAGGGAGAGAGGTGGCCGATGCTGTGTCCCTTGTACATAGGGACACAGATCGGTCACCTCCCCCAGTCAGTCCCCTCCCCCACACAGTAAGAATCACTAATAGGGAACATATATAACCCCTTCCTCACCCCCTAGTGTTAACCCTTTCCCTGCCAGTCACATTTATACAGTATTCAATGCATATTTATAGCACTGTTCGCTGTATAAATGTGAATGGTCCCAAAATAGTGTCAAAAGTGTCCGATGTGTCCGACCGCAATATCGCAGGCCTGACAAAAATCGCAGATCGCCGCCATTTTTGTAGGCGCTATAACTTTTGAGCAAACCAATCACTATATGCTTATTGCATTTTTTTTTTTACCAAAAATATATAGAATACATATCGGCCTAAACTGAGAAAAACAATAGTTTAAAAAAAAAAAAAAATTGGGATATTATTATAACAAAAAGTAAAAAAATATTGTGTTATTTCTTCAAAATTTTCTGTCTTTTTTTGTTTATAGCGCAAAAAATAAAAACCGCAGAGGTGATCAAATACCCCCAAAGAAAGCTCTATTTGTGGGAAAAAAATGATAAAAATATCATTTGGGTACAGCGTTGTATGACCGCGCAATTGTCATTCAAAGTGCGTCAGCGCTGAAAGCTGAAAATTGGTCTGGGTACGAAGGGGGTTTAAGTGCCCAGTAAGCAAGTGGTTAAGTTGCAAACATTTTCCATAGTAACTTTGCCCTGGTTTAATTTGAATAGACACAACGGATAAATATTAAAGCATGTGTCTTTAGTCCTGTTCTTTAATCCTAATCTGGCTCTAATATCAGGCCCGCTGTCTAACCTGAAATTTCAAATTATGCAAAAGATACATATTGGAGTCACATTTTTCTATTGCCTGTTTAATTCCTAAACAGCTCTCATTTGTAAAGTTACATTGGTTTTGCAGTTTAGTACGTTTGTTTATAAAAGGTTTCTTTTTAATGTTGTACCATTTTTTTTATGGGAGAGGTCAGGTTTCATTCGCCTACTCCTTCAGCTACTGCTGTCAGGATTTCTATATTTTGGCCATGGTAAAAATAACCCTCCGAAATCCTTTCTTCTAAATTCCCTTCACCAGTTCCTGAGGATTCTCATATTAATTACAAAAAAAAAAAAAAAACATTTTTCCAAACATGTATGCCACCCTAACCTAGCAAAGCCCAATATTTTCAATAGAAGAACATAGAACTTTTATGGTGGTGCCTTTTTCACTACAGCTCTGTTTGTTTTCCACCATTTTTAGACATCACATATTCCATGTCAAGCTTTTTTTTTTATTATCATGGATTAAAAACATGCAGATACACTAGAACTTTGCTCAAAACTATGTTTTCTAGTGTTTGATATATTGTGAAAGGGTTGGAATCTGTCAGATTTTTATTGCGGTCTGTCTCTTTTGATAGGATTTCACTCACTTCCTGTTCTTAAAATCACACAGAAAGTAAAGTAAATCTTCTCGATGGGAACACAAAGAACAATAAAAACCTGACAGAGTTTCTGACCCTACCTTACTCAATCCAAAACCAGAAGAAGAGTAAGCACAAGGACAAATGCAGCAATCTGTGAAGCTACTACTTTGCCAATAAATATAAAAGTGGTCAGGCTTTAAACATCCAAGTTATTTGGATACTTAACGCACCTTTCTGGGATAAAAAAAAAAATATAATCTGAACTACAGAGGTGCTGAGAGGAGATGTTTCAGGGTGTGGAGTCAGTACAGGGATCACAGCTTGCAGGCAGCCAGGTATCATGGGATATGTAGTCCTTAGGAATTGAAGGTAAAGAGCAGAGGCATAGGTGTGCACAGCCTATTGCATTAGGGTGTGCACCCAAAAGCTCAAACACACATGCCTTTCTCTGCTGCCTCGGCTGCACGGTGCAGTGAATGATTGGAAAATGCTCTTGCTGAGGGGCTTTCTGTTCATTCACAAACTGAAGCATAGTAAACACAGTTTACTGTGCTTCAGTTATGAATGAACACAGTGAGCGAGTGTGTTCACTGTATTCATTTAGAAAAGGAAGAGGCCGATAAATTACATATTTATTAGCCCCTTCCCCCTGCTCTTCATCCTGAAACTTCCCCTGCAGCAGCCAGGGGAGAGGTGGGAAGCCTATAGGACTGCGGGGTGGGGTCGAAACAACACAGGGGAAAGCCCGGGCAGTAGGGGGAATTGGCCCCACATGTAGTGATTAGGGTGTGCCCAGGCACACCCCTTGCGCATGCCTATGAGCAGATGAGAAGCTGCAAAGCATGCAGGAAATTGTGGAAGGAGATGGCCAGGCAGCACTCACAACATGAAAGGAGATTTTTCAAGTAAGTTTATTCTGTATTGTCAAAAATAACTATTGCTGGTATTATTATTACAATGATAATGTTATAAAATAAATGTGTATACTTTGACCATAGATCTCATTTAAGTGTATGTAAACCCTAACAATAACTAAAAATATAAATATACCTATTAAAGTGTTTTATCTGTTGAATAAGTGAAAAAATACCTGTTGATCCTGCCGGAACACCAGTGCTGTCCTGTTTCCTTTGCCGTGTTATCTCAAGCACTGTTATCAGCCCTGTCCGGTACACCTACTCCTACTGATCCCTCCCCCTTATGTTATGGATTTGTGATGAGGACAAACTATTTTGGAGTTCCAGCTCACTTCCTGTCCAAGGGTGCCAATGCTGCTTCTCTCACTATAATTTTTTTTTCTTTTAGATTTACCAAAACTTGAGGTCTAACCTAAAGAATTTCAGTTTGTATGCAACCAGGCAGGCCCTTACATTACATGGTTTTAGTAAATCTAAAGGAAATCAGACAACAAAAGTTGTATAGTGTGTATGGGGTCTAAAGCCTCGTACACACATTGGACAAAGCCGTGGAGCTTTGTGCGAAGAGCGTTGGTCGTGAACTTGTATTGCATACAAAAAAAACAATTGGCCAACATACACAAAACTACGTGGTTTTTCAGCTCTTTAGGGCCACCCTTTATGCAACTTCTGCTAATGTTGTCTTATGGTTAGCATTGGTTCAGAGCATGCGTGTTTGTACTTTGTATTTTTTTCCGACGGATTTCTGTACACATGATCGAATAATACGAGATCACATATTTGTTGTTGGAAAATTTTAAAGCATGCTACCCCACATTTGTTGCCGGAAATTATATATATATATATATATATATATATATATATATATATAAGATTGTAAGCTCTAAGGAGCAGGGTCCTCGGGGTCCTCTGATTCCTCCTGTATTGTATTGTATTGTAATTGTACTGTCTTCCCCGATGTTGTAATGCGCTGCGCAAACTGTTGGGGCTATATGAATCCTGTATAATAATAATATGTTTGTGTATATTTCTAATGTTATTTGACACAATGATAAAAAAATAACCTTAGTTCCATTGTTCCTAGCCTATGATCTACGTTGTATAATAGAGGATGACAACGTAATGAGTAGGGATGAGCTTCGTGTTCGAGTCGAACATACGTTCGACTCGAACATCGGCTGTTCGATCGTTCGACGAAGATCGAACGATTTGGGCCGTTCGCGCCAAATTCGAGTGACGCGAACGGCCCACAATGCACTACGCCATCGCAGTGTCATCCAGGCGCTGTGATTGGCCAAGCATGCACTGTGACCCCGCATGCTTGGCCAATCACAGCGCCGGCAGCGAGGAGAGCAATGATTGGCCACAGGCAGGATGCCTGTGGCCAATTATTGCTGAGGGTGTTTAGTACACGCCCCACACTATAAAAGGCCGCCAGCACGGCGGCCTAGTGTAGTGTGTTCCGGAGCAGGGATAGAGCAGCATAGGCAGGGACAGTGACTTTTATTTCTTTCTTGCTTAACCTGGATTCCTTTAGTTTAGGGAAAGAGAAGGATAGGTAGGGAGAGTGTCAGTGTGTTTTGTGCTTGTGCTATAGTGTGCTTAAAAAAAACATTTTTTCTAGGGACAGAAAACTGTAGGTAGGGAGAGTGTCAGTTTCTTTCACTGTGCAAGTCCTTGTTTCTAGGGACCTGGAAGGACAGTGAGTGAATTCTCCTTGTGCTATATTGTGCTTAAAAAAACATTTTTTCTAGGGACAGAAAACTGTAGGTAGGGAGAGTGTCAGTTTCTTTCACTGTGCAAGTCCTTGTTTCCAGGGACCTGGAAGGACAGTGAGTGAATTCTCCTTGTGCTATATTGTGCTTAAAAAAAACATTTTTTCTAGGGACAGAAAACTGTAGGTAGGGAGAGTGTCAGTTTCTTTCACTGTGCAAGTCCTTGTTTCTAGGGACCTGGAAGGACAGTGAGTGAATTCTCCTTGTGCTATATTGTGCTTAAAAAAAACATTTTTTCTAGGGACAGAAAACTGTAGGTAGGGAGAGTGTCAGTTTCTTTCACTGTGCAAGTCCTTGTTTCCAGGGACCTGGAAGGACAGTGAGTGAATTCTCCTTGTGCTATAGTGTGCTTAAAAAAAACATTTTTTCTAGGGACAGAAAACTGTAGGTAGGGAGAGTGTCAGTTTCTTTCACTGTGCAAGTCCTTGTTTCCAGGGACCTGGAAGGACAGTGAGTGAATTCTCCTTGTGCTATATTGTGCTTAAAAAAAACATTTTTCTAGGGACAGAAAACTGTAGGTAGGGAGAGTGTCAGTTTCTTTCACTGTGCAAGTCCTTGTTTCTAGGGACTGGGAAGGACAGTGAGTGAATTCTCCTTGTGCTATAGTGTGCTTAAAAAAATTTTTTTTTCTAGGGACAGAAAACTGTAGGTAGGGAGAGTGTCAGTTTCTTTCACTGTGCAAGTCCTTGTTTCTAGGGACCTGGAAGGACAGTGAGTGAATTCTCCTTGTGCTATATTGTGCTTAAAAAAAACATTTTTTCTAGGGACAGAAAACTGTAGGTAGGGAGAGTGTCAGTTTCTTTCACTGTGCAAGTCCTTGTTTCTAGGGACCTGGAAGGACAGTGAGTGAATTCTCCTTGTGCTATATTGTGCTTAAAAAAAACATTTTTTCTAGGGACAGAAAACTGTAGGTAGGGAGAGTGTCAGTTTCTTTCACTGTGCAAGTCCTTGTTTCTAGGGACCTGGAAGGACAGTGAGTGAATTCTCCTTGTGCTATATTGTGCTTAAAAAAAACATTTTTTCTAGGGACAGAAAACTGTAGGTAGGGAGAGTGTCAGTTTCTTTCACTGTGCAAGTCCTTGTTTCTAGGGACCTGGAAGGACAGTGAGTGAATTCTCCTTGTGCTATATTGTGCTTAAAAAAAACATTTTTTCTAGGGACAGAAAACTGTAGGTAGGGAGAGTGTCAGTTTCTTTCACTGTGCAAGTCCTTGTTTCTAGGGAACTGGAAGGACAGTGAGTGAATTCTCCTTGTGCTATATTGTGCTTAAAAAAAACATTTTTTCTAGGGACAGAAAACTGTAGGTAGGGAGAGTGTCAGTTTCTTTCACTGTGCAAGTCCTTGTTTCTAGGGACTGGGAAGGACAGTGAGTGAATTCTCCTTGTGCTATAGTGTGCTTAAAAAAAACATTTTTTCTAGGGACAGAAAACTGTAGGTAGGGAGAGTGTCAGTTTCTTTCACTGTGCAAGTCCTTGTTTCTAGGGACTGGGAAGGACAGTGAGTGAATTCTCCTTGTGCTATAGTGTGCTTAAAAAAAACATTTTTTCTAGGGACAGAAAACTGTAGGTAGGGAGAGTGTCAGTTTCTTTCACTGTGCAAGTCCTTGTTTCTAGGGACCTGGAAGGACAGTGAGTGAATTCTCCTTGTGCTATATTGTGCTTAAAAAAAACATTTTTTCTAGGGACAGAAAACTGTAGGTAGGGAGAGTGTCAGTTTCTTTCACTGTGCAAGTCCTTGTTTCCAGGGACCTGGAAGGACAGTGAGTGAATTCTCCTTGTGCTATATTGTGCTTAAAAAAAACATTTTTTCTAGGGACAGAAAACTGTAGGTAGGGAGAGTGTCAGTTTCTTTCACTGTGCAAGTCCTTGTTTCTAGGGACCTGGAAGGACAGTGAGTGAATTCTCCTTGTGCTATATTGTGCTTAAAAAAAACATTTTTTCTAGGGACAGAAAACTGTAGGTAGGGAGAGTGTCAGTTTCTTTCACTGTGGAAGTCCTTGTTTCCAGGGACCTGGAAGGACAGTGAGTGAATTCTCCTTGTGCTATATTGTGCTTAAAAAAAACATTTTTTCTAGGGACAGAAAACTGTAGGTAGGGAGAATGTCAGTTTCTTTCACTGTGCAAGTCCTTGTTTCTAGGGACTGGGAAGGACAGTGAGTGAATTCTCCTTGTGCTATAGTGTGCTTAAAAAAAACATTTTTTCTAGGGACAGAAAACTGTAGGTAGGGAGAGTGTCAGTTTCTTTCACTGTGCAAGTCCTTGTTTCTAGGGACTGGGAAGGACAGTGAGTGAATTCTCCTTGTGCTATAGTGTGCTTAAAAAAAAACATTTTTTCTAGGGACAGAAAACTGTAGGTAGGGAGAGTGTCAGTTTCTTTCACTGTGCAAGTCCTTGTTTCTAGGGACCTGGAAGGACAGTGAGTGAATTCTCCTTGTGCTATATTGTGCTTAAAAAAAACATTTTTTCTAGGGACAGAAAACTGTAGGTAGGGAGAGTGTCAGTTTCTTTCACTGTGCAAGTCCTTGTTTCCAGGGACCTGGAAGGACAGTGAGTGAATTCTCCTTGTGCTATATTGTGCTTAAAAAAAACATTTTTTCTAGGGACAGAAAACTGTAGGTAGGGAGAGTGTCAGTTTCTTTCACTGTGCAAGTCCTTGTTTCTAGGGACCTGGAAGGACAGTGAGTGAATTCTCCTTGTGCTATATTGTGCTTAAAAAAAACATTTTTTCTAGGGACAGAAAACTGTAGGTAGGGAGAGTGTCAGTTTCTTTCACTGTGCAAGTCCTTGTTTCTAGGGACCTGGAAGGACAGTGAGTGAATTCTCCTTGTGCTATATTGTGCTTAAAAAAAACATTTTTTCTAGGGACAGAAAACTGTAGGTAGGGAGAGTGTCAGTTTCTTTCACTGTGCAAGTCCTTGTTTCCAGGGACCTGGAAGGACAGTGAGTGAATTCTCCTTGTGCTATATTGTGCTTAAAAAAAACATTTTTTCTAGGGACAGAAAACTGTAGGTAGGGAGAGTGTCAGTTTCTTTCACTGTGCAAGTCCTTGTTTCTAGGGACCTGGAAGGACAGTGAGTGAATTCTCCTTGTGCTATATTGTGCTTAAAAAAAACATTTTTTCTAGGGACAGAAAACTGTAGGTAGGGAGAGTGTCAGTTTCTTTCACTGTGCAAGTCCTTGTTTCCAGGGACCTGGAAGGACAGTGAGTGAATGCTCCTTGTGCTATAGTGTGCTTAAAAAAAACATTTTTTCTAAGGACAGAAAACTCTAGGTAGGGAGAGTGTCAGTTTCTTTCACTGTGCAAGTCCTTGTTTCCAGGGACCTGGAAGGACAGTGAGTGAATTCTCCTTGTGCTATAGTGTGCTTAAAAAAAACATTTTTTCTAGGGACAGAAAACTGTAGGTAGGGAGAGTGTCAGTTTCTTTCACTGTGCAAGTCCTTGTTTCCAGGGACCTGGAAGGACAGTGAGTGAATTCTCCTTGTGCTATATTGTGCTTAAAAAAAACATTTTTTCTAGGGACAGAAAACTGTAGGTAGGGAGAGTGTCAGTTTCTTTCACTGTGCAAGTCCTTGTTTCTAGGGACTGGGAAGGACAGTGAGTGAATTCTCCTTGTGCTATAGTGTGCTTAAAAAAAACATTTTTTCTAGGGACAGAAAACTGTAGGTAGGGAGAGTGTCAGTTTCTTTCACTGTGCAAGTCCTTGTTTCTAGGGACCTGGAAGGACAGTGAGTGAATTCTCCTTGTGCTATATTGTGCTTAAAAAAAACATTTTTTCTAGGGACAGAAAACTGTAGGTAGGGAGAGTGTCAGTTTCTTTCACTGTGCAAGTCCTTGTTTCCAGGGACCTGGAAGGACAGTGAGTGAATTCTCCTTGTGCTATATTGTGCTTAAAAAAAACATTTTTTCTAGGGACAGAAAACTGTAGGTAGGGAGAGTGTCAGTTTCTTTCACTGTGCAAGTCCTTGTTTCTAGGGACCTGGAAGGACAGTGAGTGAATTCTCCTTGTGCTATATTGTGCTTAAAAAAAACATTTTTTCTAGGGACAGAAAACTGTAGGTAGGGAGAGTGTCAGTTTCTTTCACTGTGCAAGTCCTTGTTTCTAGGGACCTGGAAGGACAGTGAGTGAATTCTCCTTGTGCTATATTGTGCTTAAAAAAAACATTTTTTCTAGGGACAGAAAACTGTAGGTAGGGAGAGTGTCAGTTTCTTTCACTGTGCAAGTCCTTGTTTCTAGGGACTGGGAAGGACAGTGAGTGAATTCTCCTTGTGCTATAGTGTGCTTAAAAAAAAACATTTTTTCTAGGGACAGAAAACTGTAGGTAGGGAGAGTGTCAGTTTCTTTCACTGTGCAAGTCCTTGTTTCTAGGGACCTGGAAGGACAGTGAGTGAATTCTCCTTGTGCTATATTGTGCTTAAAAAAAACATTTTTTCTAGGGACAGAAAACTGTAGGTAGGGAGAGTGTCAGTTTCTTTCACTGTGCAAGTCCTTGTTTCCAGGGACCTGGAAGGACAGTGAGTGAATTCTCCTTGTGCTATATTGTGCTTAAAAAAAACATTTTTTCTAGGGACAGAAAACTGTAGGTAGGGAGAGTGTCAGTTTCTTTCACTGTGCAAGTCCTTGTTTCTAGGGACCTGGAAGGACAGTGAGTGAATTCTCCTTGTGCTATATTGTGCTTAAAAAAAACATTTTTTCTAGGGACAGAAAACTGTAGGTAGGGAGAGTGTCAGTTTCTTTCACTGTGCAAGTCCTTGTTTCTAGGGACCTGGAAGGACAGTGAGTGAATTCTCCTTGTGCTATATTGTGCTTAAAAAAAACATTTTTTCTAGGGACAGAAAACTGTAGGTAGGGAGAGTGTCAGTTTCTTTCACTGTGCAAGTCCTTGTTTCCAGGGACCTGGAAGGACAGTGAGTGAATTCTCCTTGTGCTATATTGTGCTTAAAAAAAACATTTTTTCTAGGGACAGAAAACTGTAGGTAGGGAGAGTGTCAGTTTCTTTCACTGTGCAAGTCCTTGTTTCTAGGGACCTGGAAGGACAGTGAGTGAATTCTCCTTGTGCTATATTGTGCTTAAAAAAAACATTTTTTCTAGGGACAGAAAACTGTAGGTAGGGAGAGTGTCAGTTTCTTTCACTGTGCAAGTCCTTGTTTCCAGGGACCTGGAAGGACAGTGAGTGAATGCTCCTTGTGCTATAGTGTGCTTAAAAAAAACATTTTTTCTAAGGACAGAAAACTCTAGGTAGGGAGAGTGTCAGTTTCTTTCACTGTGCAAGTCCTTGTTTCCAGGGACCTGGAAGGACAGTGAGTGAATTCTCCTTGTGCTATAGTGTGCTTAAAAAAAACATTTTTTCTAGGGACAGAAAACTGTAGGTAGGGAGAGTGTCAGTTTCTTTCACTGTGCAAGTCCTTGTTTCCAGGGACCTGGAAGGACAGTGAGTGAATTCTCCTTGTGCTATATTGTGCTTAAAAAAAACATTTTTTCTAGGGACAGAAAACTGTAGGTAGGGAGAGTGTCAGTTTCTTTCACTGTGCAAGTCCTTGTTTCTAGGGACTGGGAAGGACAGTGAGTGAATTCTCCTTGTGCTATAGTGTGCTTAAAAAAAACATTTTTTCTAGGGACAGAAAACTGTAGGTAGGGAGAGTGTCAGTTTCTTTCACTGTGCAAGTCCTTGTTTCTAGGGACTGGGAAGGACAGTGAGTGAATTCTCCTTGTGCTATAGTGTGCTTAAAAAAAACATTTTTTCTAGGGACAGAAAACTGTAGGTAGGGAGAGTGTCAGTTTCTTTCACTGTGCAAGTCCTTGTTTCTAGGGACCTGGAAGGACAGTGAGTGAATTCTCCTTGTGCTATATTGTGCTTAAAAAAAACATTTTTTCTAGGGACAGAAAACTGTAGGTAGGGAGAGTGTCAGTTTCTTTCACTGTGCAAGTCCTTGTTTCCAGGGACCTGGAAGGACAGTGAGTGAATTCTCCTTGTGCTATATTGTGCTTAAAAAAACATTTTTTCTAGGGACAGAAAACTGTAGGTAGGGAGAGTGTCAGTTTCTTTCACTGTGCAAGTCCTTGTTTCTAGGGACCTGGAAGGACAGTGAGTGAATTCTCCTTGTGCTATATTGTGCTTAAAAAAAACATTTTTTCTAGGGACAGAAAACTGTAGGTAGGGAGAGTGTCAGTTTCTTTCACTGTGCAAGTCCTTGTTTCTAGGGACCTGGAAGGACAGTGAGTGAATTCTCCTTGTGCTATATTGTGCTTAAAAAAAACATTTTTTCTAGGGACAGAAAACTGTAGGTAGGGAGAGTGTCAGTTTCTTTCACTGTGCAAGTCCTTGTTTCTAGGGACCTGGAAGGACAGTGAGTGAATTCTCCTTGTGCTATATTGTGCTTAAAAAAAACATTTTTTCTAGGGACAGAAAACTGTAGGTAGGGAGAGTGTCAGTTTCTTTCACTGTGCAAGTCCTTGTTTCTAGGGACCTGGAAGGACAGTGAGTGAATTCTCCTTGTGCTATATTGTGCTTAAAAAAAACATTTTTTCTAGGGACAGAAAACTCTAGGTAGGGAGAGTGTCAGTTTCTTTCACTGTGCAAGTCCTTGTTTCCAGGGACCTGGAAGGACAGTGAGTGAATTCTCCTTGTGCTATAGTGTGCTTAAAAAAAACATTTTTTCTAGGGACAGAAAACTGTAGGTAGGGAGAGTGTCAGTTTCTTTCACTGTGCAAGTCCTTGTTTCCAGGGACCTGGAAGGACAGTGAGTGAATTCTCCTTGTGCTATAGTGTGCTTAAAAAAAACATTTTTTCTAGGGACAGAAAACTGTAGGTAGGGAGAGTGTCAGTTTCTTTCACTGTGCAAGTCCTTGTTTCTAGGGACCTGGAAGGACAGTGAGTGAATTCTCCTTGTGCTATATTGTGCTTAAAAAAAACATTTTTTCTAGGGACAGAAAACTGTAGGTAGGGAGAGTGTCAGTTTCTTTCACTGTGCAAGTCCTTGTTTCTAGGGACCTGGAAGGACAGTGAGTGAATTCTCCTTGTGCTATATTGTGCTTAAAAAAAACATTTTTTCTAGGGACAGAAAACTCTAGGTAGGGAGAGTGTCAGTTTCTTTCACTGTGCAAGTCCTTGTTTCCAGGGACCTGGAAGGACAGTGAGTGAATTCTCCTTGTGCTATAGTGTGCTTAAAAAAAACATTTTTTCTAGGGACAGAAAACTGTAGGTAGGGAGAGTGTCAGTTTCTTTCACTGTGCAAGTCCTTGTTTCTAGGGACTGGGAAGGACAGTGAGTGAATTCTCCTTGTGCTATAGTGTGCTTAAAAAAAACATTTTTTCTAGGGACAGAAAACTGTAGGTAGGGAGAGTGTCAGTTTCTTTCACTGTGCAAGTCCTTGTTTCTAGGGACTGGGAAGGACAGTGAGTGAATTCTCCTTGTGCTATAGTGTGCTTAAAAAAAACATTTTTTCTAGGGACAGAAAACTGTAGGTAGGGAGAGTGTCAGTTTCTTTCACTGTGCAAGTCCTTGTTTCTAGGGACCTGGAAGGACAGTGAGTGAATTCTCCTTGTGCTATAATTGTGCTTAAAAAAAACATTTTTTCTAGGGACAGAAAACTGTAGGTAGGGAGAGTGTCAGTTTCTTTCACTGTGCAAGTCCTTGTTTCTAGGGACCTGGAAGGACAGTGAGTGAATTCTCCTTGTGCTATATTGTGCTTAAAAAAAACATTTTTTCTAGGGACAGAAAACTGTAGGTAGGGAGAGTGTCAGTTTCTTTCACTGTGCAAGTCCTTGTTTCTAGGGACCTGGAAGGACAGTGAGTGAATTCTCCTTGTGCTATATTGTGCTTAAAAAAATTTTTTTTCTAGGGACAGAAAACTGTAGGTAGGGAGAGTGTCAGTTTCTTTCACTGTGCAAGTCCTTGTTTCTAGGGACCTGGAAGGACAGTGAGTGAATTCTCCTTGTGCTATATTGTGCTTAAAAAAAACATTTTTTCTAGGGACAGAAAACTGTAGGTAGGGAGAGTGTCAGTTTCTTTCACTGTGCAAGTCCTTGTTTCTAGGGACCTGGAAGGACAGTGAGTGAATTCTCCTTGTGCTATATTGTGCTTAAAAAAAACATTTTTTCTAGGGACAGAAAACTGTAGGTAGGGAGAGTGTCAGTTTCTTTCACTGTGCAAGTCCTTGTTTCTAGGGACCTGGAAGGACAGTGAGTGAATTCTCCTTGTGCTATATTGTGCTTAAAAAAAACATTTTTTCTAGGGACAGAAAACTCTAGGTAGGGAGAGTGTCAGTTTCTTTCACTGTGCAAGTCCTTGTTTCCAGGGACCTGGAAGGACAGTGAGTGAATTCTCCTTGTGCTATAGTGTGCTTAAAAAAAACATTTTTTCTAGGGACAGAAAACTGTAGGTAGGGAGAGTGTCAGTTTCTTTCACTGTGCAAGTCCTTGTTTCCAGGGACCTGGAAGGACAGTGAGTGAATTCTCCTTGTGCTATATTGTGCTTAAAAAAAACATTTTTTCTAGGGACAGAAAACTGTAGGTAGGGAGAGTGTCAGTTTCTTTCACTGTGCAAGTCCTTGTTTCTAGGGACTGGGAAGGACAGTGAGTGAATTCTCCTTGTGCTATAGTGTGCTTAAAAAAAACATTTTTTCTAGGGACAGAAAACTGTAGGTAGCGAGAGTGTCAGTTTCTTTCACTGTGCAAGTCCTTGTTTCTAGGGACTGGGAAGGACAGTGAGTGAATTCTCCTTGTGCTATAGTGTGCTTAAAAAAAACATTTTTTCTAGGGACAGAAAACTGTAGGTAGGGAGAGTGTCAGTTTCTTTCACTGTGCAAGTCCTTGTTTCTAGGGACCTGGAAGGACAGTGAGTGAATTCTCCTTGTGCTATATTGTGCTTAAAAAAAACATTTTTCTAGGGACAGAAAACTGTAGGTAGGGAGAGTGTCAGTTTCTTTCACTGTGCAAGTCCTTGTTTCTAGGGACCTGGAAGGACAGTGAGTGAATTCTCCTTGTGCTATATTGTGCTTAAAAAAAAACATTTTTTCTAGGGACAGAAAACTGTAGGTAGGGAGAGTGTCAGTTTCTTTCACTGTGCAAGTCCTTGTTTCTAGGGACCTGGAAGGACAGTGAGTGAATTCTCCTTGTGCTATATTGTGCTTAAAAAAAACATTTTTTCTAGGGACAGAAAACTGTAGGTAGGGAGAGTGTCAGTTTCTTTCACTGTGCAAGTCCTTGTTTCTAGGGACTGGGAAGGACAGTGAGTGAATTCTCCTTGTGCTATAGTGTGCTTAAAAAAAACATTTTTTCTAGGGACAGAAAACTGTAGGTAGGGAGAGTGTCAGTTTCTTTCACTGTGCAAGTCCTTGTTTCTAGGGACTGGGGAGGACAGTGAGTGAATTCTCCTTGTGCTATAGTGTGCTTAAAAAAAACATTTTTTCTAGGGACAGAAAACTGTAGGTAGGGAGAGTGTCAGTTTCTTTCACTGTGCAAGTCCTTGTTTCTAGGGACCTGGAAGGACAGTGAGTGAATTCTCCTTGTGCTATATTGTGCTTAAAAAAAACATTTTTTCTAGGGACAGAAAACTGTAGGTAGGGAGAGTGTCAGTTTCTTTCACTGTGCAAGTCCTTGTTTCTAGGGACCTGGAAGGACAGTGAGTGAATTCTCCTTGTGCTATATTGTGCTTAAAAAAAACATTTTTTCTAGGGACAGAAAACTGTAGGTAGGGAGAGTGTCAGTTTCTTTCACTGTGCAAGTCCTTGTTTCCAGGGACCTGGAAGGACAGTGAGTGAATTCTCCTTGTGCTATATTGTGCTTAAAAAAAACATTTTTTCTAGGGACAGAAAACTGTAGGTAGGGAGAGTGTCAGTTTCTTTCACTGTGCAAGTCCTTGTTTCTAGGGACCTGGAAGGACAGTGAGTGAATTCTCCTTGTGCTATATTGTGCTTAAAAAAAAAAAATGTCTAGGGACAGAAAACTGTAGGTAGGGAGAGTGTCAGTTTCTTTCACTGTGCAAGTCCTTGTTTCTAGGGACCTGGAAGGACAGTGAGTGAATTCTCCTTGTGCTATATTGTGCTTAAAAAAAACATTTTTTCTAGGGACAGAAAACTGTAGGTAGGGAGAGTGTCAGTTTCTTTCACTGTGCAAGTCCTTGTTTCTAGGGACCTGGAAGGACAGTGAGTGAATTCTCCTTGTGCTATATTGTGCTTAAAAAAAACATTTTTTCTAGGGACAGAAAACTGTAGGTAGGGAGAGTGTCAGTTTCTTTCACTGTGCAAGTCCTTGTTTCTAGGGACCTGGAAGGACAGTGAGTGAATTCTCCTTGTGCTATATTGTGCTTAAAAAAAACATTTTTTCTAGGGACAGAAAACTCTAGGTAGGGAGAGTGTCAGTTTCTTTCACTGTGCAAGTCCTTGTTTCCAGGGACCTGGAAGGACAGTGAGTGAATTCTCCTTGTGCTATAGTGTGCTTAAAAAAAACATTTTTTCTAGGGACAGAAAACTGTAGGTAGGGAGAGTGTCAGTTTCTTTCACCGTGCAAGTCCTTGTTTCCAGGGACCTGGAAGGACAGTGAGTGAATTCTCCTTGTGCTATATTGTGCTTAAAAAAAACATTTTTTCTAGGGACAGAAAACTGTAGGTAGGGAGAGTGTCAGTTTCTTTCACTGTGCAAGTCCTTGTTTCTAGGGACTGGGAAGGACAGTGAGTGAATTCTCCTTGTGCTATAGTGTGCTTAAAAAAAACATTTTTTCTAGGGACAGAAAACTCTAGGTAGGGAGAGTGTCAGTTTCTTTCACTGTGCAAGTCCTTGTTTCTAGGGACTGGGAAGGACAGTGAGTGAATTCTCCTTGTGCTATAGTGTGCTTAAAAAAAACATTTTTTCTAGGGACAGAAAACTGTAGGTAGGGAGAGTGTCAGTTTCTTTCACTGTGCAAGTCCTTGTTTCTAGGGACCTGGAAGGACAGTGAGTGAATTCTCCTTGTGCTATATTGTGCTTAAAAAAAACATTTTTTCTAGGGACAGAAAACTGTAGGTAGGGAGAGTGTCAGTTTCTTTCACTGTGCAAGTCCTTGTTTCTAGGGACCTGGAAGGACAGTGAGTGAATTCTCCTTGTGCTATATTGTGCTTAAAAAAAACATTTTTTCTAGGGACAGAAAACTGTAGGTAGGGAGAGTGTCAGTTTCTTTCACTGTGCAAGTCCTTGTTTCTAGGGACCTGGAAGGACAGTGAGTGAATTCTCCTTGTGCTATATTGTGCTTAAAAAAAACATTTTTTCTAGGGACAGAAAACTGTAGGTAGGGAGAGTGTCAGTTTCTTTCACTGTGCAAGTCCTTGTTTCTAGGGACCTGGAAGGACAGTGAGTGAATTCTCCTTGTGCTATATTGTGCTTAAAAAAAACATTTTTTCTAGGGACAGAAAACTGTAGGTAGGGAGAGTGTCAGTTTCTTTCACTGTGCAAGTCCTTGTTTCCAGGGACCTGGAAGGACAGTGAGTGAATTCTCCTTGTGCTATATTGTGCTTAAAAAAAACATTTTTTCTAGGGACAGAAAACTGTAGGTAGGGAGAGTGTCAGTTTCTTTCACTGTGCAAGTCCGTGTTTCTAGGGACCTGGAAGGACAGTGAGTGAATTATCCTTGTGCTATATTGTGCTTAAAAAAACATTTTTTCTAGGGACAGAAAACTGTAGGTAGGGAGAGTGTCAGTTTCTTTCACTGTGCAAGTCCTTGTTTCCAGGGACCTGGAAGGACAGTGAGTGAATGCTCCTTGTGCTATAGTGTGCTTAAAAAAAACATTTTTTCTAAGGACAGAAAACTCTAGGTAGGGAGAGTGTCAGTTTCTTTCACTGTGCAAGTCCTTGTTTCCAGGGACCTGGAAGGACAGTGAGTGAATTCTCCTTGTGCTATAGTGTGCTTAAAAAAAACATTTTTTCTAGGGACAGAAAACTGTAGGTAGGGAGAGTGTCAGGCCTCGTACACACGGCCGAGATTCTCGTTGAGAAAAACATGTCGTTTTTTTCGACGAGATTCTTGGACAAGAAACTTGTCCCGGCCGAGTGTACACACGCTCGTTTCAAAGAACCCGCGGTTCTTTGAAAGGAGTGTACGCGGTGACGTCATCGACTACGTCGAGCATGCGCTCGTCATATTCGATGCCGTCGCCGCCATCTTGGTATACCCTACGTATGCCTAGGAAGCTACCGCGCATGCGTCAAATTCATTTCGAACATGCGCTGGCTTCCGGGCGGACAGGTAAGTGTACACACACTCACTTTTCTCGTCGAGAAACACGCCGAGGAGAATCTCGACGAGAAAATAGAGAGCAGGTTCTCTATTTTCTCGTCGAGGTTTCTTGTCGGTTTTCTCGACGAGAAACACGCTAGCAGCGTACACACGACCGATTTACTCGGCAAGACCTCTCTGCCAGCAAGTTTCTTGCTGGTTCTTGCCGAGAAAATCGGTCGTGTGTACGAGGCCAAAGTTTCTTTCACTGTGCAAGTCCTTGTTTCCAGGGACCTGGAAGGACAGTGAGTGAATTCTCCTTGTGCTATATTGTGCTTAAAAAAAACATTTTTTCTAGGGACAGAAAACTGTAGGTAGGGAGAGTGTCAGTTTCTTTCACTGTGCCAGTCCTTGTTTCTAGGGACAAAGAAGGAAAGTGAGGGGAATTCTCCTTGTGCTATAGTGTGCTTAAAAAAAACATTTTTTCTAGGGACAGAAAACTGTAGGTAGGGAGAGTGTCAGTTTCTTTCACTGTGCAAGTCCTTGTTTCTAGGGACCTGGAAGGACAGTGAGTGAATTCTCCTTGTGCTATATTGTGCTTAAAAAAAACATTTTTTCTAGGGACAGAAAACTGTAGGTAGGGAGAGTGTCAGTTTCTTTCACTGTGCAAGTCCTTGTTTCCAGGGACCTGGAAGGACAGTGAGTGAATTCTCCTTGTGCTATATTGTGCTTAAAAAAAACATTTTTTCTAGGGACAGAAAACTGTAGGTAGGGAGAGTGTCAGTTTCTTTCACTGTGCAAGTCCTTGTTTCTAGGGACCTGGAAGGACAGTGAGTGAATTCTCCTTGTGCTATATTGTGCTTAAAAAAAACATTTTTTCTAGGGACAGAAAACTGTAGGTAGGGAGAGTGTCAGTTTCTTTCACTGTGCAAGTCCTTGTTTCTAGGGACCTGGAAGGACAGTGAGTGAATTCTCCTTGTGCTATATTGTGCTTAAAAAAAAACATTTTTTCTAGGGACAGAAAACTGTAGGTAGGGAGAGTGTCAGTTTCTTTCACTGTGCAAGTCCTTGTTTCTAGGGACCTGGAAGGACAGTGAGTGAATTCTCCTTGTGCTATATTGTGCTTAAAAAAAAACATTTTTTCTAGGGACAGAAAACTGTAGGTAGGGAGAGTGTCAGTTTCTTTCACTGTGCAAGTCCTTGTTTCAAGGGACAGAGAAGGACACCTGAAGGTAGCCCTTATTGCTTTTTTCCCATCTCCCTGCAGGCCATCTATTAGAATGTCTGGAAGGCAAACAAGGAGAGGCAGACAGTCAGGAGGCAATAAAAGAGGGCAAGCAGGCTCTGTGTCTGGGGGCAACAGTGCTGGTCGTGGACGCGGTGCATTGTCATCAGCACATGGCCATGGGACACGCTTGTCCTTCTTTTCCGCAGCTGGACATGTTGAGCCACATCATGCCGAAGACTTGGTAGAGTGGATGACCAAGCCCTCCTCCTCCTCATCCTCTCTCACCCAGGCTCAGGGTACTGGCAAAGCAGCTGCCAAAGCGTCCTCTTCCCTGGTATCAATGTCAGACTCATCATCAGTCACTCCTTCCCTAGACCCACCATGTCCTCCTCCTGAGGAGTCCCCCGAACTGTTTGAGCACAGTGTTGGGTACATGCTCCAGGAGGATGCCCAGCGTTTCGAAGGGTCTGATGATGAAACCCAGCTACAGGAAGGCAGTAGGGTGAGAGCAGACAGAGGGGATGCTCAAGAAGGACACCAATCTGGCAGTCATGTTCCAGCAGCTGCAGCATACTGCCAGATTGGCTCCAGTGATGAGGAGGGAGGGGATGATGAGGTCACTGACTCCACGTGGGTGCCTAATAGGAGAGAGGAGGAGGAGGATGAGGAGGAGGCACATCTCCAACGAGACAGGATGCCCTTTGGTGGCCAGCGTAAGGGCAGTACACCGACGGAATCACACCGCAGAGCTCCGCCTGTGCAGGGCGCTGCCTCTGCCCGTCATTCAAAAAGTTCCTTGGTGTGGGCCTTTTTTGAGGCTAGTGCATCAGATCGCACAGCTGCTGTTTGCAACATATGTCTCAAGCGTATATCGCGTGGCCAAAACATCAGCCGCTTGGGTACCACATGCCTGACCAGACATATGTTGACCTGCCATGCAGCTCGTTGGCAAGCCTACCTCAAAGACCCACACCAAAGAACAAAGCGGACCTCTCCTTGCACCGCATCAGCTGGGATCTCCAACCCCACTATAACTTCAGTCCTCTCTGAAACATGCACTGAGAGGAATGAAGGTGTAGAATTAGGTGTGTCACAGCCAAGTACTTGCGGCCACTCTGCTAGCAGTACACCGACGTCCGATTCTAGCAGGCAAATTTCCCTGCCCCAGCTGCTGGACCGTCAAAAGAAGTTCACTCCCAGCCATCCACATGCCCAGCGGTTGAATGCTAGCTTGGCTAAATTGCTAGCGCTTCAACTGCTGCCTTTTCAGTTGGTAGACTCGGCCCCCTTCCGTGAGTTTGTGCAATGTGCGGTTCCTCAGTGGCAGGTTCCCAAACGCCACTTTTTCTCACGGAAGGCTATTCCGGCTCTCTACCGGCATGTGGAAGGCAATGTCTTGGCCTCGCTGGACAGGGCGGTCAGCGGTAAGGTGCATATTACCGCTGACTCATGGTCCAGCAGGCATGGACAGGGACGTTACCTTTCTTTCACGGCCCATTGGGTCACTCTTTTGGCAGCTGGGAAGGATGCAGGACAAGGTGCAGTAGTGTTGGAGGTTGTCCCACCGCCACGCCTCCAAAATGCTACTACTGGTTGTGACACACCTCTCTCCTCCACCCCCTCCTCTTCTTCTTCCTCCATGGCCTCTTCCTGTGGTTTGTCCTATGAACCAGCGGTGCTCCGTAGCCGTTCACGGGGCTACGCAAGTACGCAGGCAAAAAGATGCCATGCCGTGCTTGCGCTGGTGTGTTTGGGGGACAGAAGCCACACTGGGGCAGAGGTCCTGTCTGCTCTGCAGGGCCAGGCCGAGAGGTGGTTGACGCCACGCCAGCTTAAGCCAGGAATGGTGGTTTGCGACAATGGCACCAACCTCCTCTCCGCCCTCCGACAGGGACAACTGACCCATGTGCCCTGTGTGGCTCACGTCCTTAACCTGGTGGTGCAGCGGTTCTTGGGCAGGTACCCGGGCTTACAGGATGTCCTGAGGCAGGCCAGGAAAGTCTGTGTGCATTTCCGCAGATCTTATAATGCCAGTGCTCGCCTGGCTGAGCTGCAAAAGGAGTTGAACCTGCCCAAGAACCGCCTTATATGTGACATGCCCACCAGGTGGAACTCAACGTTGGCCATGCTGCAGCGGCTGCACACGCAGCAGAGGGCCATCAATGAGTACCTGTGCGACTACGGCACCAGGACAGGGTCAGGGGAGCTTGGTTTTTTTTCTCCACGCCAGTGGGGCATGATCAGGGATGCATGCACTGTCCTGGCACAATTTGAGGAGGCCACGAGGATGGTGAGCAGTGACAGTGCATGCATCAGTGACACTGTACCTCTTGTCCACCTGTTGGAGCACACGCTGCGTGGAATAATGGACAGGGCACTTGAGGCAGAACAGAGGCAGGAAGAGGAGGACTTCCTTGCCTCTCAAGGCCCCCTTTACCCAGACAGTGTTCCTTCTGTCCCACCCTTCGCACAGGAAGAGGAGGAGGAGGAGGAGGAGGAGGAGGATTGTGTCAGCATGGAGGTGGAGGCTGGCACTCAGCATCATCAGCAGCAGTCTTTTAGGGATGATTTACAGTCCCAAGAAACCAGTGGACTTGTACGTGGCTGGGAGGAGGTGACTGCGGATCATGTCGTCCTTAGTGACCCAGAGGACTCCGGAGCGAATGCCTCAGCAAACCTACGCTGCATGGCCTCCCTGATCCTGCAAAGTCTGCGGAAGGATCCTCGTATTCTTCGGATCAAGGAGAGGGACCATTATTGGCTGGCCACTCTCCTTGATCCACGGTACAAGGGTAAGGTTGCGGACCTTATGTTACCGTCGCAGAGGGAGCAGAGGATGAGACAACTCCGGGAGGCCTTGCAGAAAGGTCTGTGCAACGCGTTCCCAGAGACTGGGAGGTTACAAACTCCTGGTCCAGGACAACGAGTTGCTGAGGCTTCGGCCAGTCAAAGAAGGAGCGGTGGGGAAGGTGGCCGTCTGACCGATGCGTTCAGACAATTCTTTAGTCCGCTGCCCCAAAGTATGATTGGTTCCAGCAACCATCGCCAGCGTCTGATAAACATGGTGCAGGAATATCTAGGGGCAAGGTCAGACTTGGACACCTTCCCCACCGAAAATCCTCTGGCTTACTGGGTCTTGAGGATGGATCACTGGCCAGAGCTTGCACAGTATGCAATTGAGCTACTGGCCTGTCCTGCATCCAGCGTTCTTTCGGAACGCACATTCAGTGCTGCTGGAGGATTTGTCACGGATCACAGGGTGCGCCTGTCCACCGACTCGGTTGATCGACTGACTTTCATCAAGATGAACCAGTCTTGGATCACCACCAGCTACCACACACCTGATGCTGATATAACAGACTAATTGATTTTAACATGTCACGTCCCTTCAAGACTGATGCTGATGCTGAGTGCCTGTGCTGTTATGTTGACTGGCTATCCTCCTCCTCCGAGTCCTCAATGATACGATTGATGATGATAGCTTGGAAGATCATTTTTGTTTATGGGTGCCGCCACCAGTGGCTAAGGCCCAATTTTTCAGCCCCTGTTTTACAGGGGCGTGTACTTACAATTTTTTTAGCAATAATTTGCCATAGGGCTCATTGCTGTGCTCCAAGTACAGTATCTGTGAGGGGTTGTAGTGTTGTGCCACCAGTGCCTAAGGCCCAATTTTTCAGCCCCTGTTTAACAGGGGCGTGTCATTACAATTTTTGAAGCAATACTTTGCAACAGGGCTCATTGCTGTGCTCCAAGTACAGTATCTGTGAGGGGTTGTAGTGTTGTGCCACCAGTGCCTAAGGCCCAATTTTTCAGCCCCTGTTCAACAGGGGCATGCAATTACAATTCTTGATGTAATAATTCACAGCAGGGCCCATTCCTGCACCCACCAAGAGTAAGTCTGAGGGCTTACAGTGTTGTGGCAACGCCACCACCACCACCACCACGAAAGGCCCAATTTTTCAGCCACTGTTCAAAAGGGGCATGTAATTACAATTCTTGATCTAATAATTCACAGCAGGGCCCATTCCTGCACCCACCAAGAGTAACTCTGAGGGCTTACAGTGTTGTGGCAACACCACCACCACCACCACCACCACGAAAAGCCCAATTTTTCAGGCCCTGTTCAACAGGGGCATGCAATTACAATTCTTGATCTAATAATTCACAGCAGGGCCCATTGCTGCACCCACCAAGAGTAACTGTCAGGGCTTACAGTGTTGTGGCACCAGCACCACCATCAAAGCCCCAATTTTTACTACCACTGTTCAACAATTATATGTAATTAAAATTCCTGATATAATAGTTGACAGCAGGGCGTTCCAGCACCAACCAAGAGTAACTGTGAGTGCTTACAGTGTTGTGCCAACACCAACAACTAAGGGGCCTATTTCTGCAGAGTATATACGGCAGGTCCCTACTTTCAAACATCCAACTTACAAACGACTCCTACTTGCAAACGAAAGAAGACAACAGGAAGTGAGAGGAAATCTACCCCTAGGAAGGAAAATTCTCTCCTGTAAGAATAAATATGGGAGAAAGGTGTCTCCTCTGTACTGATGCTTTATCAGCAATCCTTGTTTCAAGAAAAACACCACATTTCAAAAACAGTTGTCATTGGGACGGAAAGTGAGGTGAAATGTTCTGAACAGGGGCACAGACAGCAAAACAAATGTTACAGGGGTGATAACCCTTACCTATGTTTCCCAAAAAGTTTAAAAATAGATTTTTGGGCTGGAGCTACAGTTCAACAATGTACCTGCTCAAAATTACAAACACATTCTACATAAGAACAAACCTACAGTCCCTGTCTTGTATGCACCGCCTGTATACGGCTGTTCAGAGTATATAGGGCCTTTTTTATTTTATGTGCGGGGTTCCCCTTAATATCCATACAAGACCCAAAGGGGCTGGTAATGGGCTGGGGTAGGGGGGGGGGTCATGGGGTAGCTATGCCATTTTTCTTAAAGATTTTCATCCATATTACCGGGACCAGACATTACATTAAAGCCGCAAGAAGTTTTAAATGGCTTTTTTTTCCTTTAGAAGTGTCATTTTGTGCAGGGACAGTTCTAAACACGGGAAACACGTGGCACTTCACAGGCATACTTTAGACACCCCCCAGGTACGATATTTAAAGGAATATTTGACTTTTTTTTTTCACTTTATGCATCATTAAAATGACTGCTCCCGAAAAACGACCGTTTTTAAAACTTCTTTTTGCATTGATACATGTCCCCTGGTGCAGAACCCGGGTTCCCAAACCCTTTTTAGGACAATAACATGCATAATAGTTGTTATAATTAGCACTTTAGAATTCGAACGTTCGCATCCATTGTATTTAATAGGGTTCTAATGTTCGTACGAACTTTCGGTCCGTTCGCGGGTTCTGGTGCGAACCGAACCCGGGGGTGTTCGGCTCATCACTAGTAATGAGTGCACATGTGCATCCTGCCTTTGAGACGCAGTCACGCCATATGTGCTTATCCTATATGTCTGGTTTCATATGTGACCCAGCAGCCCCTAGGGAGGAGACAGAATCTTTCTATAATTAGTTCCTTGACTCCCATAAATCACCTTTAGTTACTTTTCAAGAACTAATTAGGGAAACCTGTGAAATGTAACACATTTGGGTATTTATCACCTGTTTATATCTGTGTTGTGTATTAAGCTCATCTTGTATTGAATAGGTTAATTAAAGGATTATTGCTCCAACCTTTATCCTTATGTGTACCCTCCTGTCCATGTTCAGGGAGTTCTCTGCTTTGCATTATGTGCTAACTTGGCCACATTAAGTTACTGGTTTTTTTTTTCCCCCCTTTCGTCTTCTAGTGGGGTGGGGTGTTGGCCAGAGTAAAGTCACTATGTGATTAAGCTATTCCTCTGTGCTGTTATTTTTACTAATGGACCAAGCTCCTTGCAGCTCTATTGAAATTGTAATGAGTCCCAGACAAAAGCACTAATCAGGACTAGGTGTGGTAAGCAGCTCAAGAAGGTGGGGGATGGGGGTACGCATTCGGCTTGACCATTATTTTAGGACACAGAAGGGGTCACTAATCTTTCAAGTTCCTTGACTGCCAACTGGACAGAAGAACACCAGATTTGTCAATTAAAACCCATGCCATGTGGTGGTGTGCACAGCGATGCCTAATGCTCCATCCAAAAGAAATTGCCACAAACATTGGCCAAAGCGTCCAAATACAAAATAAAGTGTGTACGTACAAAGCAGGTGCCTATAAGCAGTAGCTAATTGTGCATAGCCCATTTAATAACATTTGTAGACTCATGGTCCTGCTGTGGGGTAAGTGCTACTGCTTTTACATGCATTTGTTAAAAAGCGTATGGCGGAGCTATTTTTCTTTCTTCTATAAATACAGGGCCCATTAATCTGACATCTTGTACCTTCCAGGTGATCATAGCGGTTACATTTTGAAGCATGCCCACGTCATCAGCTGTTCTTGTTATGTATAGTCATACATAAGACAAATGTTATAAATGACCCTTAATGGAAACCGATATTGACAGAATGTCAACTGCATGAATAAAATGCATGCCTAAATATAAGGATGGCTTCACACGTTTGTGTTGTATGCATGCACGCTGGCTCATGTTATGTGTTTTTGTGTGATGTGTTAGAGCAGACTGTAGCTGCTAGCCTAACGCACCAAAAAAAGGTGCAAATACTTGTATTGTACCTGCATTGCCACATGCTGCAATGCACATCCATTGGCAAGGTGCATTGGGGTGAAATTATTCAATGAATGGTACTGCAGCACACCAACGTGTATGACATATGTTTTGTGCATTTTAGTAACCCATTCAGTAATGCACGCATTACCTCAAGTGCAACAGGTTGGACAAACCCTAATGAAAACCTGTAGCAACTGGAAATCTAGTATCCCCCCACTTGATTTATAATAGCATTTACCTCCAGGTATCTGTTTCTGGTCTCAGCTATCCTCTAGAGCTGGGGTCTTCAAACTTTCTACACAAGGGGCCAGTTTACTGCCCTTCAGACTATAGAGGGGCTGGACTGTGGCCAGTGAGAGTAGAAAAGGTCCTGACATCCGTGGGGAAAAATAATGTCCCATCGTTGGTGTCATTGGGAGGAATTGTGACCCATCATCTGTGTAATTGGGCCCAATCGTTGGTGTCAGTGGGAGGAATTGTGTGCCAGCATTGGTGCAATTGGGCCTCATCATTTGTCTTGGTGTGTGTGTGTGGTGTTTTGCCCCATTGTTGGTGTAATTGAGCCCAATCGTTGGTGTCAACGAGAGGAATTGTGCCCCATCATTGCTGTAATTGGGCCCAATTGTTGGTGTCAGTGGGAGGAATTGTGCCCCGTCATTCATTTTCGTTGGAGAAATTTTGCCCCATCATTGATGGAATTGGGAGGAATTGCACCCCATCGCTGGTGTCATTGGGAAGAATTGTACCCCATTATTGATGTCATTGGGAAGAATTGTACACCATTGTTGGTGCCATTGGGCCCAATTGCTGGTGTCATTGGGAGAAATTGTACCCCATCATTGATGTCATTGGGCCCAATTGTTGATGTAATTGTGAGGCATTGTGCCCCACTGTTGGTATCAGCGGGATGATTTGCGCCCCTTCATTGGTGTCAGTGGATGAAATGGTGCCCCAAGAACCAGATTAAAGCAAGCAGAGGGCCACATCTGGCCCCCAGGCCACAGTTTGCAGCTCACTTCTCTAGAGCTTCAGGGGAAATCTATATGGGGCATATTCTTGAAGCTGTAAATGTGGCATTCAGAACATTTATGGCAGGTAAATAAAACAATTTCATTTTAAAAACATTAAAGTATAACTAAAGGCTAAATCTTTTCTGTTAGTTTTGAATAGAGTGGAGGAAGATTTGAACACCTGTCAAGGTTTAATTGTTGTTTGTGCCCCGGTTAGGGTATTTCATCCTCCTCAATTTGTTCTGATTACTGTAGTTACTGAAAGTGAAATAAAAATCCCCAAATTTTTGGTTTTTCCCAGAGCAGGAATAATGGGAATATCTTTCAATGGGCGCAACAGTTCTGATGACAACCAGGGATTCCATCACTTTAGGGGGATTTTCTCTAACTTCCTATTTTAGCTGTGGGACAGGAAGTGAAGGAAAATGTCCCCAATGAGACACAGATGGCAAAAATAAACTTTACAGGGGCTATAACCCTTCCTTATTCTACCCAAAAAAAAAAAAAAGAGGCTAGTAAAATCACTATTTTTATATATTTACCTTTTAATATTTATGGAGCTTTGGCCTGCCCTTCCCAATTCTCACCCTCTGTTTTCTGTTGGTGGGGGCTACCTGCCATAATGATGGACCAATAGCAGAAGAGATGGACTTAAGTGTTGACGCACTGTGTAAAGTTTGAGTTTTGGTGCTCATGGGATGCTCTAAAAAAAAAATCTTAGACTGAAAGCAGATATCTGGAGGTGACTGCTGTGGCTATCAAGTAGTAGATGATCAATTTTACTAGGTAAAGTTGAATTAAACTGGAGCTCTCCGAGTTCTTATGCAGACACCAAGTCACCTGTCATGTTATATAATCTGTAGTCTTTCATTCATGTAAATAATATTAGTTGTTCCGAAAACCTTGCTTACACATACCGTAGTTCTGCTTTCAGTTTTTGTATACTACACATTGAAGGACTGTTCACTCTCCACGCAAGTTTATCTGTAAATCATCAGACTATTTATGTGGATTATTGATCTTATCACAGCAGTAATTTTAGCATGGTTGTTAACTGCACTACCAGATTTACAGATAACCTTATTATCTAGGTACATGGAAACAGACATATTTGTTCATTACATATACAGGTTCTGCTTCCTGCTTTCTAAAGCTGGCCATATACTGTGCAAAATTCACCCAGTAGGTGGTCCTGATGGCCACCCTTCCACATCCTTTGACTGAAAAATCAAAGTGTCTGGGAGGAAAATTTACTGGACAAACACTCAGCTACTGCATCAAAAAAGATACAGCCGCTATTTGGGTATTTTGACAGCTGACAGGACTGTGTCAGAATACAAAAGGAGGATATTCAGCCATCTGTACTGAGTAGTGGTGGATGGAGGACTCTGTCAGACTTTTTTGGAGGCTGAATGGAAAAATATCTGTATGTGTATGGCCAGCTTAATGCCTAGTACACACAATGAGAAAATCGGACGAAAAATATCGCTTTCGGAGCGATAGCCTGAACGTTAGTACACAGCTTTCGAGAGCTGATCACGACCACTCATACAAAATTATCCGATGGGGCAAGCACAAAAATGTTTCTCGTGCAACAACAGAACAAACAATTTTTGTGCATATAATATGGTATTTGTTTGAAAAAAATAAATGTGTGACCAGGACCATGCATGCTCGTGTAGCGGGTATGTACTTTCCCGGGTGTAAATTTGAACTTGGCAGAGACATCAGTGATGTGTAATTCCCTGCAGCCCAGCGGGTGGCGCTGTCGCCCTGGGCTGGGGTTGAATCATTGCTGTGTGCTGTGCCTCCTTTTTGTCCTCCCTCGGCAGCGGTATGGTGGGGCGTGGAACCCGCCGTGCTTGCTGGGAGAGGGTATAAAGGGGCCGGCCATCTTTGTCACGGGGTCGAAGTCCCAGGCACCTTCAGCTTGTGGACGGTGGTTCGTGTCGGTCCTCTGGGTGGCCTAGGCCTAGAGGACAACTGGATGTCGTGTTCCATCCCAGGCACCTTTAGCCTGGGGTGAGGTACTCGGATAGAGATCCGGAGCTCAGTGCCCAACACTGAGTTCCGCGAGGGAAGGAGATCCTAGGGAACCCCGGGAGTGGGTTCCCGAATACGGAAGGCACAATGGACCGGGGGGAGCTCCTCACTTGCAGACCCGGTGCAGCATATTGCCGGTGACAGGTGAGCCTCTCGTCGGAGACCGCCTGGAAGGAAATCCCCCCCCCTTGTGCGGAGACCGTAACCCACTTTCAGGAAGGAAAGTGGAGAACTACATTGTGTCTGGGCCTACTCGCATCCACACCTCCCTTTTCCGTTCTGTTTCTATCAAGGGAGTTCAACTGATTGTGTTCATTCGTAGAAGAATAAAGGAGTGTTAGGCCTCGTACACACGACCGAGTTTCTCGGCAAGAACCAGCAAGAAACTTGTTGGCAGAGATGTCTTGCCGAGAAACTCGTTCGTGTGTATGGTTTCTCGTCAAGAAAACCGACAAGTAATCTCAACGAGAAAATAGAGAACCTGCTCTCCTATTTTCTCGTCGAGATTCTCGTCGGCATGTTTCTCGACGAGAAAAGTGAGTGTGTGTACACTTACCTGTCCTCCCGGAAGCCCGCGCATGTTCGAAATGAATTTGACGCATGCGCGGTAGCTTCCTAGGCATAGGTAGGGTATACCAAGATGGCGGCGACGGCATCGAATGTGACGAGCGCATGCTCGTCGTAGTCGATGACGTCACCGCGTACGCTCCATTCAAAGAACCGCGGGTTCTTTGAATCGAGCGTGTGTACACTCGGCCGGGACAAGTTTCTTGTCCAAGAATCTCGTCGAATCTCGGCCGTGTGTACGAGGCTTTAGACTTTAATGGTGTGGAGCTCATTTCCTGACAGACATTGTTCAAGGTGACTCTTGGAGGGAGGATCCAGGTGCACAACACTGACCCGAAGGTAATACAAGAACGTTGCTTATACCGCACTGACACATGTGGTGGAAGACAGGCGTGGTGTCCCCGCTCCCTCCCCTCTAAGATACCCCTAGACAAGAGAAAGACGAGACGAGAGAAAGAGGGGAGTGAGGAGGCCGCTACACTCGGAAATGTAAGAGTACATTAAAATACAATACAACACATTACATCACAAGTTGTATTCTGTCATACGGGAATTTTTGTAACTTTAGTAACCTATTGGTTTTCGATATGAGACTAGCATGCAAAAAAAAAAAACTAACAATCATTTGTCGGATATTCTTATCAGGTTTATGAGACTTTATTGTGCATTGCTCATCCTTATATCTAACTGCAAATTTACTGGACAGGGTCTGTCTGAGACAAAACGTGAGATGGTGCTTGGGAGCATTGCATTTTCCTTCAAATAAAATTGTGCTTTAGTAAAACTGACGTGTACCCTAGTGTGATTGTAAATAATAGGTCCACTTTCAGAATTGAAGTATTTGTTGCATTTATGCCTGCTATTGGTCATAAATTGCCAGTCCTTCAATGTTCCTTACCATTGTATTGCAAAGGTCAGTGATCTTGGTTGTCTTGCTATTGTTACTGTACATGTTCAAATACAATTGAGTGTCAAAATTAATGTTACCAAAATTTACGCATTCCATTGACTCCAATACGTTTTGACCAAACTTTGGGATAATATACATTTTGGCATAATTTATTCACATGCAAAATAAATTTCAACAATCATCATTGAGGACAACTGTGTTAGTACTGTCATCCCTAATCAAATGGTCAAGGGATACTGTACTTATGGAACAAGTCGGCCAAGTAATCTAAACTGAAAATAGGTCATTTTAGATATACATAAACATCTATGGCTTCATGTACACTGGGCTTAAATAATTGCTGCTTCTACAGGAGTTTTGTGTTCTGCCTGTAGAAGCAGCTCAATGTTATCCTAGGTGTCCATGTACATTAGGATGATTACAGGCATATTTTGAGCACAGCGTTTAGATGCAGGAAAAAAACCCCCTCTGCTTTGCATTTCTGATTGGAGCTTTCTGGCAGAAAAAAGGCTAAACTTTCCTAAACTCGCCTAAACTGTGTACAAAAACACTCTATATGAGGGTTTTTTTTTTTTTTTCTGCTAAGGATTTTTTTTAGCCCAGTGTGTATGGAGAATTCTGAATGTGTCGGTGGCGCTCTCAGGAGTATGCCTTGTGCTGGGGGTGGGGGGGGGGGGGGGGGGTTCTGTGTGCTTCCTCCCCTACTATTGGGCTGGATTCACACCTATGCATTTTAGTGCATTTTGCAGATTTGCACTACAGAACGTGTTCCATAGGAAACCATGGTAAATGGACTGTAGTGCAATTCAGCAAAATGCAAAAAGCACTAAAAGTGCATAGGTGTGAATCCAGCCTTAGTCCCTACCTGGGCTGTTGCTGGACTTATATTGTTTTCCATTTCTCTGTAAAGGTGAGGGGTGCCCTGGTCATCACATGATAAATGTCTGTTATATAAATAATTTATATATGTGTAGCGCCCACCCCATTTAGGGGTGCTATATACCCAAATATAGGGGCTGGTCTGAGATAGTAGTTGGGCTCAGACCGTTCTCAATTTATAGGTTGTGCTGTTTTTATTTCCAGGTGGTATACTGGTGTGCAGTTCCCTGTGGCCTATAGGTGGCACTGCCATAATGGGTCAGGGTTGAACCACTGGTATTAGTGCTGTGTCTTGGGGTGTCCTCTCTCGGCAGCAGTACAGTGGGCGTGTTTGGCTGCTGTGCATGCTGGGAGAGGATACATAAGGGCGGCCGCCACCTAGGAGGGGTCTTCGGAGGAGGAGAGGGGTCGGAGTCCAAGTGCGTGGCGCATGGCCCTCCAGGCCATGGGGCCACGTGTGCACCAGTCCCAGGCACCTTTTAATCCTGGGGCTGCATCTTCAAGATTAGGCCCAGCACCTTTTAGCTGGAGCCCACTTCAAGGAGGAGAAATCCCAGGGTGTCCCTCGTGAGGGAGCCCGCTTCTAAGAAGAGCAGGCCGGGGGAGGACCTTTCTGACGGACCGGTGAGAGTTCACGGTGAAGGAAGGGGCCCGGTAACTCTCTGGAGGGATTCTTCTATCCACAAAGGGCCTAGTAATGTGCTGCTGCTGGCACCTGTCCTTAAGTACCAAAAGCTGAGAGGTTCGGGGTCTGATAGATTCTGTGGCAGAGAGTCTCCCGATCGCATCTAGGAAAAGAACCTGATCAAACGTCCGAGCATCACTTCGGCTGCTAGGATCCACTTTGTAGGAGACTATCCGGGTGAGCTAAACCTACTCTGGGATAGAGTAGTGATTGTGCTATCCATTTGTGCCTGGACTAACCTCCCAAAACCTTGCTGTCCTGTCTCTTATTCACCCTTTCCTATCTACTGAACATTGAGAAAATAAACTCAACGTTGGAGTTTAAAGTGGTGTGGACAGTGGAATTACTGGGGGGAAAACAGAGACTTGTCCCTATATCCTAGGAGACGAGAACCAACTGACGGAAGAACCTAGCAGTGGGACCCAAATACATAACACTGCTTAACCTCCTCAACCAGGAGGGTACGGGCATATAGTACGGTGTGCCTTTTTTCTGCAAGTGAGCCAAAGCAAGAGAAAAGGGTCCGTGTGCTACATATGGGTTCTAATTAACAAATCGTGATCTTTTTAAAGTGATCTGACCCCTCCAGCTCCTGTGGAAGTGGTCTAAATCTAAGAAATGCATTGCATTGAGCCATATGACCTATCGCAACCGCTATAGGAGAAAATAAACACTTTATAGGGAATACCCACTGTCCATTATTGAAAACTCTCTGGTGGAGCATTTTTGATTTTGGGGTCATTGTTATATGTACTGTCTTGCATTTTTTTTTTTTTATTCAATAACATTTTACATTACTGTTTATATTTGTAAATTATACGAATAAAGTTGATTTCTTTTTATTTTAAAGAGGGGGGGGGGGGGGTTAGATTATTAGGGTGCCTTAAATGTCCTGCCATAATAAAGCTTTCTATAGATGACTAAAAATTTAGGAACATGGCACAGATATCAACTTTAAAAAAAAATACCTATGAACAAAACTGATTAAAAAAGTTTTATTATTGCATCCAGTTCTTATAATCTTAACAAAAATGTACACCATATATACAGTGTATATGTGTGTGTGTGTGTGTGTGTATATATGTGTGTATATATATATATATATATATATATATATATATATATATATACCTAGAGGACTAGTGGTAAAGGTATTATTTTTTGCTGTTCCATCTTATGTGCACGCCTACAATTATTTCCAGCATTGCTTAACAGGTATTTTAGTCAAGTGTATGATCAGGGACAGCATTTGCATATAAAAAGCATCTAATTAATAATGTATTTCCATCAACAGTGTTGGCTGTTTTTGATGAATGAGAACACTTAAAAAAAAAAGGCGTGTTCTGTCTAGGACCAGGGACAAGACTCCTCAAACAGTACTCAGAATAATATTGTCTGATTAGTACAATAAATCGTCTGAGATAACAGAAAACACTAATCCCCTAACGATCAGTGGATTGTAATCCAAACACTCTGTTGGCTAATTAGCCATATATTTTGAATACATATGGCTACAGTCTTGTTATTCCTTCCCATCTTTCTATTGTTTCCCTAATAAAGTGACTCTGCTGCTAAAAATCTTAACTACAAAAAAAAAATCAATAAATATTTACTACACACCAATTGATCACCCATATCTGTATGGAGGCCAAAAGAGTGGTGGCTAGAGCTTGGAAGATCCACATAATTCCCTTTTTCTAGAAGTCAAGTCACGTTCTTAACACTCATAGCAATGCAAACTGATAATCTGGGAGCTGGGGATTTAGTTCTATCATCCTACCTTCCATAGAGACTCTCTGACAGTTGTTGATTGAGTTAGGACTCATGGCTGTTGCTGAAAAAAACAATAACTTATTGAACCAGCAAACCCAAAAAATAAATACAAATTAGGGTGCTATCCAAAAAAAGAAAGCAAACACCTCTCCTGTTGCCTGTCTCTGTAATGAAGAAAAATCCACCAAAGACTTATCAGAAATAAACAATTCCAGGAGAGTTCTTCTGGGCCCCCTGTTCAGTAGTTCCAACTACTGACCCTTAAAGAGGAAGTAAACCCTGGTGGGTTTTTCTTCCTTCCTTCTTCCCTGCAAAGTAAAGGCATAATGTGCTAGCATGCATTGCATACTAGCGCATTATGTGACACTTGCCTGCAAACGAAGCCGGCGTAGTCCCTGCTGCAGGCCGCAACCATCTTCGCCTGTCTTCCTTCCAGGGCCGCAGACTCCGGCTCTGTGACTGGCCGGAGCCATGTGATATCACTCCTGTGCGTGCGCATGGGAGCCACCGGTCACGGCACACTCGCCTGAAGAAATGGCACGTTCCTTCAAAGATATTTACAGTACCTATAGGTAAGCCTAGAATAAGGCTTACCTATAGGTACAACTTACACAGGGAGGTTTACAACCTCTTTAAGCCCATACACACAGGCTGAATGCCAGGTGACATTGGCTGGTTCAATAAAAAAAGGCCAACATTCGGCCCATGTGTAAGGCAGCTGGTCCGACAGAAGACGGACGTGCATGCTGGAAAAACCAGCGTCCGTCTGGCTCCTGATCAGCGCTCTCAGCCAATGGCAGAGAGTGTTAACTGGAGTGTTCTGGTGGGGGGCCGTCCACCTGTCAGAACACAAAAGAACAGCAGGGGAGATTGCTGTACTAACGTTGGATCGTTGGTACAGCAGCTCCAACCGGAGCTGTCAGTTTTTTTTCGTTCGTCCCGCTGGGTTGAATGGGGAAAAAAAAAACTCAGTGTGCACCAGACTTTAGTCATTACAGTGTCCTGTAGTCCTATAGGTATATAAAAAAATATTTACCCCCTCCCATGGCTCACTGGTGTTTCTCGGGCTTACCGTTTTCTCCAGTGCGCCCAAGAAATGATCCGACAGTGCGGCCGGCTGGTCACAAAAGCAGACAGAGATCGGATCGTCTCTGATTGCTTCTATGGCTTTGGAGGACCGGAGTGATGTCATGACGTTGATTCCGGTCTAGGACAGTAAACTGTTTTGTTTTCTTTTGCAATTAAAGATAAAGGAGAGATTTGGGGTCTTTTTGACCCGAGATTTTGCCATAAAGAGGACCTGTCATCCTTATTTCTATTACGAGGGATGTTTACAAGAGGGAGGGTAATATGAGGTATGTGTGTGTGTGTGTGTATATGTGTGTGTGTGTGTGTGTATATATATTGTGACAGCAGGAAGGTAAAGTCACCTGGTTGCATCCAGGGGGGTAGATATATTTCGCCCAGATTCAGGCTTTACGCTGACTTGTACAGCTAGGTGGAGAGTTGTATAAGCCCAGCTGAGACTAGTGGGCTCATTGATGACTCATACCTCTAGGGAGAG
Source organism: Rana muscosa (assembly GCA_029206835.1). Lineage (NCBI taxonomy): Eukaryota > Metazoa > Chordata > Amphibia > Anura > Ranidae > Rana > Rana muscosa. Next base: position 848,799,466 of record CM055118.1, on the reverse strand, counting down.
GGCTGGGCGTCGTGCAGACAGGGAGTTGATGAGGCCAGCTGAAGCTTGTCAGCTCATTTAGGCCTCTATAAAAAACTCCCAGATTCATTAGATGTTAGCTCATGCCTGGAAGCAGACCTGTGTGGACTGTCTAGGGAGAGTGAACCCCTGTGCGGTGAGAGAAAGCCTGTGTGGCTATATTTTGCTTGGACATTTAAAACCAGGGACTAGGACAGCACTAGGCTGATCCCAGTCGTTAGTTAGGAAACCTGTAAGTTTAGTCAGAGGTCAAGTTGACCAGGATTTATTTTGTGTTTGTTTTTTTTGCCTTGCTGTGTTTTTGTCACTGTAAATAGAAAATAAACCGCACCTTTTTTGATTTTGAAAACCACAACCTCCGTCTGCTGGGCCTGTTTTTGGGTGGGGAGCCCATCCCGGGGGTCACACATACCCGCTGCCGAGCTAGCCCCCTCACAGTTGGTGGAGAACCAGTGGCAGTTTTTTTTTAAGCCAGCATGGAGGAGATACTGAAACAGCTGGCTCTAGCAAATGCCAATCAACAGCAGACAAATGCAGGTTTGCAAAGGAGCCTTGCAGCCCAGCAGCAAGCTCATCAACAGAGCCTTGCAACTTTACAACAGAGTCTGGAGGCTCAGCAACAAGCCCAACAGCAATCTGAGGCCCGCTTCATAGACCTGTTGCAGAAGCAAGAGCAGAGACTACAACAACAGATGGAAGCAGTAATGCAGCAACGTCCGCAGACCGGTGAGGAAAGCCGTCCCACTAATACCGCGTCCTTTGGGGTGAGTCGTTTATTGACAAAAATGACTGGAGAGGATGATCCAGAGGTATTTTTGACCACATTTGAAAGGACCGCTGAAAGAGAAAAGTGGCCTGAGGAGCAGTGGGCTGGACTGGTGGCTCCTCTGTTAACGGGTGAATCGCAGAAAGCTTACTATGACCTAGAGCCTGACCAAGCAAAAGACTATGTGATGCTAAAAGCTGAAATATTGGCAAGGCTGGGTGTCACCCTGGCTGTCCGGGCTCAGCGTGTGCATAACTGGACTTTCCAGCTTGGAAAACCCCCCAGGTCTCAAATGTATGATCTCATTCACCTGAGCAGAAAGTGGCTACAGCCAGAGACTTTGTCCGCACCAAAGATTGTGGAACGTGTTGTAATGGATCGGTTTTTGAGAGCTCTTCCTACTGCCATCCAAAAGTGGGTAAGCCATGGAGACCCAGAGACGGCCGATGGTCTTGTGGATCGTGTGGAGAAATACTTGGCTACAGAGAACCTGACGGCCTCTTCCAGAGACACTCGGACTTTCCACCCTAAGACCAGACCATCCCCAGGGGCGGATAAGATGATTCCAAGGGGTAAGGGTGGAGAGAGTGAGAGGGTGGGAGCTCTACCCCAAGTTTGGCGAGAACAGCCTGGGAAATCAGCGGCTCAAGAGGCGGCAAGAAGGATCATTTGCTACCGCTGCCGGCAAGCGGGACATATTGCAGCAAATTGCCCGGTTTTGGAGGAACCCATGCAGTGTGACTTTCTGACGGGCAGACGTCAGTCGCTGTGTGCGACAGTCGCATGCACTGCCATTCGGGGAACTGAGAAACATTTATGCAAAATGTGTATTAATGGTAGAAATGTTGTGGTATTGCTGGATTCAGGTAGCCTTGTGACCCTGATAAAGGCTGAGTTAGTTAAAACAGAGGTCTCTGGGAATAGCAAGGTAGCCGTTATTTGTGTGCATGGGGACACCCGAGAGTATCCAGTGACTACAGTGTGTTTCGAGACCCCCAAAGGTACCCTTTCTCATCCAGTGGGCTTAGTGTCTCAGTTACCGCATGACGCCATTGTGGGAAGGGATTTTCCGAAGTTCTGGGAACTGTGGGATGATCATGAGCCCCCCACTGGTGCCCCTATGTACCAGGAATATGATAGCCAGAACTCCTCTGAGAGTGGTGAGGACTCTCCCGAATTTCCCTTGTCAGTATTGGCAGGGGAGACTCAAGAAACTGGAGAGGAGCCCACCTCCTCAGACGAAAACCTACCGTCTGTGGAGTTTTCTGATCTTGAGGTTCACAGGGAAAACTTTGCCACAGAACAGTTGAAAGACCCCGCCCTAATAAAGGCACGGGAAAACGTAGTGAAAATAGATGGCGAGTTAGTGAACCCAGATAATACCTGCACTTACCCATACTTCAGCGTAGAGAAGGACCTACTGTATCGGGTGGCAAAAAGGGCAGAAGAAACCGTTGAGCAGCTGGTGGTGCCCAAACCTTACAGGAAGTTGGTGTTGGAGTTGGCCCATGGGCACATTCTTGGAGGTCATCTGGGGACAGAGAAAACCCGAGAGAGGGTATTACAGAGATTCTATTGGCCTGGGGTGATGAAGGACATAGAAAATTATTGTTCCTCCTGCCCTGTGTGTCAGAGGTCGGCCCCGATGCCACACTTCCGTAGCCCGCTGGTCCCTCTACCCATCATTGAGGTCCCGTTTGAGAGAATCGCAATGGATTTGGTAGGTCCTATAATCAAGTCCGCTAGGGGGCACCAGTACATATTGGTTATAATGGACTATGCCACCCGTTATCCAGAAGCGATCCCTCTCAGAAATACCTCGGCCAAAACCATAGCCAAAGAGCTATCTCTTGTTTTTAGCCGGGTGGGTATTTGTAAAGAACTGCTTACGGACCAAGGTACACCCTTTATGTCCCGGGTTATGAAGGAGCTGTGTAAATTGTTCAAAGTGACGCAATTACGTACATCTGTGTATCACCCCCAAACCGATGGGCTGGTTGAAAGATTCAACAAAACCCTAAAACAAATGTTGAAGAAAGTGGTGGATAGGGATGGAAAGGATTGGGACTGTCTACTTCCTTATTTGATGTTTGCTATTAGGGAGGTGCCCCAATCCTCTACGGGATTCTCCCCCTTTGAGTTACTGTATGGGAGACACCCAAGAGGGCTGTTGGATATTGCCAAGGAAACTTGGGAAAGTGAGAGTTCTCCCCACAGGAGTGTGATTGAGCATGTCGCCCTGATGCAAGATCGAATTGCACAGGTAATGCCCATCGTGAAGGAACATTTGGCCCAAGCGCAGTTGGCACAGCAGAGAGTGTACAACCGTGGAGCCAAGACCCGTACCTTTTCCCCGGGGGATAGGATATTGGTACTTGTCCCTACGGTTGAAAGTAAATTCCTTGCCAAATGGCAAGGCCCCTACGAGATAATGGAAAAAGTGAGCGAAGTGAATTACAAGGTCAGACAACCAGGAAGGCGAAAGCCCGAACAGATCTATCACGTTAATCTGTTGAAAGCCTGGAGGGATAGAGAGTCCCTAGTCGCAGACACTTGGTCACCAGCTCAAACTGGTTGCGTGATTCCTGAGGTTGGAATCGCAGCCACCTTGTCACAACCCCAACAACAGGAGGTTAAGGAGTTTGTGCTTCGCAACAAGGAGGTATTCTCTGAGCTGCCGGGACAAACATCTGGGGTAGAGCATGACATTATTACCCCGCCCGGTGAAAGGGTGAAGTTAAAACCCTATCGGATCCCAGAGGCCCGACGGGAGGCAATACGGGAGGAAGTACAGAAAATGCTGAACTTAGGGGTGATAGAGGAGTCCCAAAGTGATTGGTCTAGTCCCATTGTGTTGGTGCCTAAACCGGATGGGAGCTGGCGATTTTGTAACGATTTTCGTCAGTTGAACAAAGTTACAAAATTTGACACCTACCCCATGCCACGTATAGATGAGTTGATCGACCGGCTGGGAACAGCCCGATACAGGACGACTCTTGACCTCACAAAAGGGTATTGGCAAATCCCCCTGGCCAAGTCAGCCAAAGAGAAAACCGCATTTGTAACCCCAGACGGGGCGTTCCAATATAAAAGAATGCCATTCGGGTTACAGAATGCGCCGGCCACATTCCAGCGGAAAATGGACCAGATGCTGAGGCCCCATCGGAAGTATGCTGCGGCTTACCTGGATGACGTAATTGTCCATAGCACAGATTGGGCCTCACATCTGCCAAAAGTGCAAGCAGTCCTGGACTCTGTTCGGGAAGCAGGGTTTACGGCTAACCCCAAGAAGTGTACCATTGGGCAGGAGGAGGCCAAATATCTTGGGTACACCATTGGGAGGGGAGTAATAAAACCCCAACTCAACAAAGTCGAGGCCATCCAGAGTTGGCCACGTCCCAACAGCAAGAAGCAGGTACGAGCCTTTCTGGGAATCGCTGGGTATTATCGGCGATTCATTCCCCACTTTGCTTCTAAGGCTGTGCCCCTAACCAACCTGACGAAGGGGAAAGGGTCGGTCATGATTAAATGGACCCCCGAGGCTGAGGCAGCATTCCAATTCTTGAAACAAGCCTTATGTAGCCAGCCAGTGTTGTACTCACCCGACTTCTCTAAAGACTTTGTCGTACAAAATGATGCGTCAGATGTGGGGTTAGGAGCAGTATTGTCCCAGGTCTGGAACGGGGAAGAGCACCCAGTCATTTACCTCAGCAGGAAGTTGAAGTCCCATGAGGTAAATTACGCCACCGTTGAAAAGGAGTGTTTAGCGGTGAAGTGGGCTCTAGATTCCCTTCGGTACTACCTGCTAGGTAGGCACTTTGACATGGTTACGGATCACGCTCCGTTAAAGTGGATGGCTCAAAACAAGGAAACAAATAGAAGAGTGAATAGGTGGTTCCTGGCCCTCCAGGAATTCAACTTCACAGTAAAGCATCGCCCTGGCGTTCAAATGGGGAATGTGGATGCTTTGTCTCGAGTACATGAATGCCTGATTGCTGGTGTTCCAACCCCGAGGTTAAAACAAGAGGGGGGGGTATGTGACAGCAGGAAGGTAAAGTCACCTGGTTGCATCCAGGGGGGTAGATATATTTCGCCCAGATTCAGGCTTTACGCTGACTTGTACAGCTAGGTGGAGAGTTGTATAAGCCCAGCTGAGACTAGTGGGCTCATTGATGACTCATACCTCTAGGGAGAGGGCTGGGCGTCGTGCAGACAGGGAGTTGATGAGGCCAGCTGAAGCTTGTCAGCTCATTTAGGCCTCTATAAAAAACTCCCAGATTCATTAGATGTTAGCTCATGCCTGGAAGCAGACCTGTGTGGACTGTCTAGGGAGAGTGAACCCCTGTGCGGTGAGAGAAAGCCTGTGTGGCTATATTTTGCTTGGACATTTAAAACCAGGGACTAGGACAGCACTAGGCTGATCCCAGTCGTTAGTTAGGAAACCTGTAAGTTTAGTCAGAGGTCAAGTTGACCAGGATTTATTTTGTGTTTGTTTTTTTTGCCTTGCTGTGTTTTTGTCACTGTAAATAGAAAATAAACCGCACCTTTTTTGATTTTGAAAACCACAACCTCCGTCTGCTGGGCCTGTTTTTGGGTGGGGAGCCCATCCCGGGGGTCACACATACCCGCTGCCGAGCTAGCCCCCTCACAATATATATATATATATATATATATATATATAAAAATAAATACTATTATCCCAAGCCTTTCATTTTCCATTTAATCCTGGTCTACACATGGAACTGCCTGATGCATTTAAAATTACCATTTGTACAACATTATTATCTTTCCTGGTTCATATTCGCTTTTCTAGCTTACTCCATGCATTATTTTCTGGTTTGGCTTTAGCGGTATTTTAGGTTATACTGAGTTTTGTGCACTTGTTAGGCTTGATTCACAAGAATGTGTTTGTTTTTTTTGTTTTGTTTTTTATGCTTTTTTGCATTTTGCAGAAATGCAGGGATTTTGTTTTTAACATGGGTTTCTATGGAACACGTTCACATCAATGCATTTTTGTGCCTCTGCATTTTTGGAAAGAGTCAGACTTTTTTTTTCCCTCAAAATGCAGCATTTTGCATGTAACAGACTTCAATGGACCCACACCCAAAATGCAAGTACTGTTTTTTTTTTACCATGATTTTTCCATGATTTTGATATATATATTTTTTTTTTTACATTCACTGTATATAGCTGGTTGCTAATATGGAGAGGGCTGGGAAGCTGGCCGCCACGTCCTGAACAACCAATGAGTCATCAGCTGAATAAAAAAAAAATTTGCAAGAAAAACTGCTTGGTTTCTCCCCCCCCCCCCAAGACCATACCAGACCCTTTGGTCTGGTATGGATTAAGATGGTCCCCCCACACGACAATAAAAAAAAAGCGTGGGGTCCACACTAGACCCTTATCGAGCATGCAGCCCGGCCAGGAAAGGGAGGGGACGAGTGAGCACTCCCCAGAACCATACCTGGCCGAATTCCTTCAACATGGGGGTGATGGGTGCTTTGGGGCAGAGGGGCTCTGCGCCCTCCACCCCAGAGCACCTTGCCCCCATGTTGATGGGGGACAAGGGCCTCTTCCCGACAACCCTGCCAGGTGGTTGTCGGGGTGTGCGGGCAGGGGGGCTTATCGAAATCTGGAAGCCCCCTTTAACAAGGGGACCCCCAGATCCCGCCCCCCATGTAAATGGGTATCGGGTACATCATACCCCTACCCATTCACCAAAAAAGCTGTAAAATGTCAAAAAACGGTTCTTGTTTTTTATTTATTTTTTATTTTGTTTTTGTTTTACAAGTCCTTTTATTAAAAAAATAGCTCCGTCTTCTCCCGAGCCGTCTTCTCCCACCACCATCTTCTCCCGCCTCCGTCTCTCCAGCCGCCGTCTTCTCCCGGAACTGTCTTCTTCCTTGCCACTGGTTACCTGCAAAAAAAAAAAAAGGCTGCTCTTGTCCTGAGGCTGTCTTCCTCTGTTGTGACATCCCCCGCTGTCTGACATCTCTTATACAGCAATGGGGGGGTGGCCATCCGATGATGTCACCCGGAGAGCCCACCCACTTGTGACGTCACAAGGGCACTGGCACTTAGGGTGACGTCATCGGTTGGCCACGCCCATGGCTATATAAGAGATGTCAGACAGCGGGGGACATCACAACAGAGGAAGACAGTCTCAGGACAAGAGCAGCCTTTTTTTTTTTTTTTTCGGGTAACCGGCAGCAAGGAAGAAGACCGTTCCGGCTTAAGACGGCTCTCTGAGAAGACAGAGCTCTTTTTTTTTTTTAAATAACGGGCTCCTATTTATTTTTTTAGTTTTATTTTTTACATTCCACTGTTTTTTTTTTTTGGGTGAATGGGTAGGGGTACCCGATACCTATTCACATAGGGGAGGGCGGGATTTGGGGGACTTCTTGTTAAAGGGTGCTTCCATATTCCAATAAGCCCGCAGACCCCAACAACCACTGGCCAGGGTTGTTGGGAAGAGGCCCTTGCCCCCATCAACATAGGGCCAAGATGCTTTTGGGGTGGGGGGCGCAGGGCCCCCTCTGCCCCAAAGCACCCACCAATCATGTTGAGGGAATGCGGCCTGGTATGGTTCAAGAAGCGCTCTCTCGTCCCCTCCCTTTCCTGACCTATCAAGCTGCATGCTCGTATAAGGGTCTGGTATGTATTTTGGGGGCCCCACACCATTTTTTTTTTTTTTTGGCATGGGGGTGTCTCCTCCTAATCCAGACCATTCGGTCTGGTATGGTCTTTGAGGGGGGGGGGGAGACCCTCACGCTGTTTTTGTGATTATTTATTTTCATTTTTTGCAGTCAGCGGGGAAGCCCGCTGACAGCTGATGACTCATCAGTTGTTGAGGACGCGATGGCCGGCTTCCCGACCCGCTCATTGGCATCCAGCTGTATACAGTAAATGTAAAATAAAAACACAAATCGCAAAATGCAAAATCGTGGTACAAACGCGGTTACATAAACGCAGAAAGCACAGCAAAAAGCACTGCAGAAATGCTCAAAAGCAACATGCATAGATGTGAATCGAGCCTAAGGGTCCATGCACACTGGGCTTAAAAAAAAAATGCCAGTTCTTTCGGCAGAAAAGCCAAAAACATAAATGTAACATAAAATGTAAGCAACTTGGCAGTCTTTAGATGTGGTGACTGCATTTGTTTCTTTTTTAAACTTTTATTTTCACCTGGTGATTCTGCAAGTATCACACTTCCAGCCCTGGGAGGACATCGTTCACTCACCCTACTGTGTCAGGATAATAGAAACAGGACAGGACTACAGAGATCCATACCTCTACCCTTCTCCACAACATACAGAGACATGATTCTGTAGTCCTCAGAGATTAAAAAAAAATAAAAAATGTATATTCTAACAGCCAGCAAATACATAGGTCACAAGAAGGTATCAGTTCACAAGAGTTCTGGCAATATCTATAGGCATTTTTTACATTTGTCATGTAGATAGATATAATACAACACGTTCAATGGTGTATTTAACAGACCAAATAGGACAAAATAAGAGCAGTTGCAGGTAAGGGGTGCCCAAATAGAACAACTATAGGGAATTCCAGGAATACTGACTAAGTGCATGGGCATAGTTAGTGGAAAGGATTGCCCTAAAGTTTTGATAGTTTAGATAGGAAAGAACAAATAATGGGCAGCACAATGGCTAAGCGGTAAGCACTTCCGCCTGGCAGCATTAGAGTCCCTGGTTCAAATCTCAACCACTACACTACCTGCCTGAAGTTTGCATGTTTGTCTTGTGCCTGCATGGGTTTCCTCCCACACTCTAAAGACATGCTGGACTGGTAGGTAAATTGGCTGCAGTATGTGTGTGTGTATGAATGTGAGCTAGGGACCTTGAGGGCGCAGTGACTGATGTGAATGTACAATATATCATGTAAAGCCCTGCATAAATTGAAGGTGCTATGTACCTGTAATACATAAATAAGATACAGTTGGCCAGCTTTAACCATATATATTTTTTTTTATGTATATTAACATTGACTTCTTCGATCAAACCTGCTGGCTTAAAGTGGTAATAAACCACTGGGTGTTTTTTTTTTCTACCCTGAAGGGTAATGTCATAATGTGCTAGTATGAATCACATACTAGCACATATTAACTCCTTGCCGACCAGCCGCCGCAGTTTTACCACGGCAGAATGGCACGGCTGGGCGTAGCGACGTTGCCTTACGTCGCTTTGACTTTTGGCCACTAGGGGCGCGCCCGCGGCTCGCTGCCGGAGCCAATGCGAGTGCCCGGCTGGTGCAATGACCACCGGGCACCCGCGATCGCTGGTGACAGAGCGAGCACCGGGATATGTGTGTGTAAACACACAGATCCCTGTTCTTTGAGGGGAGAGGAGACTGATCGTGTGTTCATACAATGTATTAACACCGATCTTTCTCTTCCCCTAGTTAGTCCCATCCCCCCTACAGATATAACACAGTGAGGGAACACCGTTAACCCCTTGATTGCCCCCTAGTGTTAACCCCTTCCATGCCAGTGACCTTTACACAGTAATCAGTGCATTTTTATAGCACTAATTGCTGTATAAGTGTCAATGGTCCCAAAAAATGTGTCAAAAGTGTTCGATGTGTCCGCTGCAATATCGCAGTCCCGATTAAAATCGCTGATCACCGCCATTACTAGTAAAAAAAATATTAATAATAATGCCATAAATCTATCCCCTAGTTTGTAGACGCTATAACTTTTGCGCAAACTAATATACGTTTATTGCGATTGTTTTTTTTTTTTTTTTTATCAAAAATGTGTAAAAGAATAAACTGAGGAAAAAAATCAGCTTTAAAAAAAAACAAATGGATATTTATTATAGCAAAAAGTAAAAAATATTGTGTTTTTTTTTTTCCAAATTTTCGCTCTTTTTTTTTTTTTGTTTATAGAGCAAAGGATAAAAACCGCAGAGATGATCAAATACCACCAAAAGAAAGCTCTATTTGTGGGAAAAAAAGGACGTCAATTTTGTTTAGGTACAGTGTCGCACGACTGCGCAATTGTCAGTTTAAGCGACACAGTGCCGTATCACAAAAAATGGCCTGGTCATCGAGCAGCCAAATCTTCCCGGGGCTGAAGTGATTAAACGTGCCTGAAAACGATACCTTCCAGCACCGAGCTGTCACCGCTGCAGATGCTCCCATCTTCGCCCGGTTTTCCTTCCGGATTCACGGACTCCGGCTGTGTGACTGGTCACAATGACATCACTCCCGCGCATACACGCAGAAGCCGCCATTTACGGTATAGGACTCTGAAGGCCCTGGCCGTTCCTTCAGAGCACCAGTGACCTCATTGGCAGCATGTACAGTAAATATCTCTTAAACGTGCAATGCTTACCTTCAGGTAAAAGTCAGACATGGGAGTTTACTCCCACTTTACCATAATTGGGTGACAGCTGGTTTTCATATTGACCACAGCACCCAATCAGGCTTCTATACTATAATAATAATTATTATTATTATTATTACAGGTACTCACTTACGGACCAGGTTCCGTTCCAACGACAAGGTCGTTAAACTAATTGGTTGTTAAACGAGGAGTCACAAGTAATTAATATTTTAAGCATTCTTAACTACTGTACTGTTTTGTGAAAAAAAGGTCTAAACACAAAGCTCCAGTTTTAATTTGCATAAGTACAGAACACAAACAACATATTCTGTACTGTACAATACAATGATGTATAGCACGTCGTTGGGGTGGGGAGAGCTGGTCGTAAGCCCAAGTGGTCATTAAACAGGTAAGTCGTTAAACGAGGAGTATCTGTATACAGGATTTATATAGCACCAACAGTTTGCACAGCGCTTTACAACATGAGGGCAGACTGTACAGTTACAATACAATTCAATACAGGAGAAATCATATATGTATGCTCTATATGTAAATTCTGAAGTCCCTATTTGACTGCTATAGACAACATTTTTTTAATTAATTTTTTTAAAACCTCCATATAGCTCTAATGGGCACTAAAGCAGAAGCTCCCAGTCTTGTTCTGTTAGCTGAATAATTTACTTATATAACTGAGGAATTTACTGTCCAATGGCATTTTGTTCCCCCAAGGTTAAATTAAAATTGCAATTTACAGCAAGTATGGAGTTGTTTAGGTTGGAGGGGGGGGGGGGGGGTTATTTTGCTAATATATCTGCTAAACCATACCACCCAACTTTTTAAGAAGGGAAAGTGGGACCTCTTTCGCAAAAGTGTGTAGGCAAAGAGAACATCACATGTTATGCAGGCAACAAGAAATTGATAAGCAAAGAAAATGATTGGTAAAATCTATGAATGCTTTTTGCACCACTATTTTCCTTTTTTATACTGACTTTTCAAAATTGCAGATGTAGCTATTTATAAATTGGATAAAAGGTTTAGTTTAGGCCCCTTTCACACTGCCGCTATACCTCAGTTTTTACTGCGATATTTGGCCGCTAGCGGTGCGGTTTTAACGAAAAAGGGTTAATACCGCCCGAAAAAACGCTACTACAGCAGCGGTTTGTGGGCGGTATAGCCGCGGTGTCCCATTGATTTCAATGGGAAGGAGCGGTATACACACCGCACCTTCACCGCTCCAAAGATGCGGCTTGCAGGAGTTTTTTTTTCCTCCTGCCAGCGCATCGCCTCAGCGGGCTTTCACATTAAGAATGTTGGGGCAGGATTATTTCAGGCGTTATTTATGCGCTATTTTTAGCGTTAAAACGCCTGAAATACGCCTCAGTGTGAAAGGGGCCTTAGTATAACACTTTAGAAGTTACATTTTGTGTTTTTAATAAAGATTTATATATTTAACCAAAAAGGGACACATAAGAAAAATAAAGAGGTATAGAGGGATTTGGTTTTAAGAGGGACAGCTCAGAGCTATGGCTAAACTTTGGATTCTGGGTCAGACCTCTAATATGAGATCAAGTCACAAAAACTATCCAGAAAATAGAGAAATACTTTGGATCATATTTTTTTAGGAATTTGTTGTTCCTTTGACTTGACATGTCAATTTTTTCTTTTGCCAAATGTTTAGAAATCAGCTTCCCATTAACTTTCAGGACAGAAGTAAAAGTGTCAACAAAGCATTGAATTCATCTATTGAAGTGTTTGGTCCTAATGTCTCTCATTGTTTTACAATCCCAATCTGAAAGATTCATTTGCCTCACATTACAATATTCCTAAAAGTTAATATGCTGTTGTGTAGAGAGCTAAGATTATACCAGTACTCTAATTCAAGTGTTACCTCAGGTAGCAAAATGGCCACCTCCTGCCTGGTCAGAGGTTTATTAGTGCCTACACGAAATTGAGTAATTACAGGTGAAGCTTTTGCTTTTCAACAGGTAATTACGTTTAATTTTGGGGGTAACTTTTACTGCCTTTCCACAGGAAACATAGTTAGTTCAGTGAGCCTGTAATTATTCCTCTTAAAACTTGTCCTGCAGGGGGTACTTGGAAGAGGCCTGCTTTTTGGAGTAAATTGAACATCTGGAAAGATCAGAGGACTGAAAATATCCTACCTGAGCCTGAACACAGGCCCCTCCTACTCCACAGATAAACTCATTTGTGTACCATCAGGTGGTAAAAATTCATTATTAACTGATAACAACATATTTTACAACAGCCAGACGATTTTCTCTTAACCACCACTTTTCCACAGGCCGCACAATTTTAAAGCTACGCCAAATTATGACAAGACAGTTACTTGATCTGGCCATGCTTTACAGAACTCTGCAGTAGTATTCTAGAAAAAAATGTTTTGTTCAACCTTCTAAAAAAAAAAAAAAATATCATCACTAGTTCTACATCTAAAATGCCAATTGATCCCAAAAATCTGAAAAAAATAATAATAATAAAAATATATATATATACGTAAACCCAATCATGACATTTTTATATAACCTTTACCATGTTAATATAATTTCAAAAGTTGTTTTTAATCTTCTTCTTGCATATGATTATCCTGCCAAGCTGCTCTGTGCAAAACCATTACACAGAGCAGGTAAGTATAATATGTTTATTATTTTAGGATATTTACCCTTTACAATCACTTTAACCACTTCTCCCCCGGAAGATTTGGCTGCTCAATGACCAGGCCATTTTTTGCAATACGCCACTGCGTCGCTTTAACTGACAATTGCGCGGTCAACGCTTGATTTATTATAAAGCCTTGTACACACCAAAAATCAACTGTTTCAGCAGGAACAGACTGACTTTCGGTCTGTGTGTATCATGACCAGCTTCTGTCAAGCAGGCATGCAAAACTATTCCACAGAGCAGGAAAGTATAATATGTTTATACCCTTTACAATCACTCTAATGGTAGAAAGATCAGTTTTACCAGAAACAAAAGCATACAGTATTTTTACTAATTATGCATTTTTCTTTCAATAATTTTTTCTTTACAAGGTGTCTACCAAAACTTTTACATTATTTAGAAGTGCCTATTCTTTCACTATATTTAGAGGTACCACAGGTTGAAGGAAAAAAAAATTGCTTGATTTCCCCCATCAACACAGTCCGTTCAAAAAAAGCCAGCTTCAAAAAAAAAAACCTGACAGGCTGGCTATACTAAATTAGATTGAAGGATCAACTTCAGTACAACGAGCTTGCCCGTAGATGGATCGAAATTTAGCTGGTTCCTGCTGAATTTCAATCCGTCTATGGCCAGCCTTAGAGGTTTAATCTCTGATTTCATCCAAGATTCAACATACAGTTGCTAATGACTGCATTAAATCTTCTGAAACTTGATCAATTTGCTAAACAATAAATGAATAGTAGAAAACATGGTAAAACTGGCCTAAAGCTGTCCATACACTGGTAGAATTTTGCTTGCATTTTCATAATGTTCATTTAATTTTCTATTGGCTAGTGGGGTCAAATCAACAATCCTTTTTTTAATGCAGTGATGAACATTTAGATTTTTTTTTTTTCTCAAAAATGTAATTGTAACTAACTATAAATGTGTTTTTCATTTGGGAAAAATCTAATCGCTGTAATGGTCACAAAAGAAACCCATTTTGTATGTCTTAAATTCTATTCAAATGTCAGCTCTGGATGAAATTTGAAGGGCTTTCAAAAGAAATGAGTTGACTCAGAAATGGTAAGATCCAATGCTCTGATGAACAATTTTTCAGAATTTCCATACAAATGTTCAAATGAAATTCTACTGATGTATGGCCAGCCAGACAGGAGATGACCGCGATTTAATCCTGCTGATTTTAGATGATTTAGGCAACAGGTCTAATGTCTATTTGGCACCTGCAGACAAAAGCTTCTTGGGGGTAACCGGGCTTTGACATAGTAGAAAATATAGCCCAATCGTTATTGTTTTACCCATATTAAGGCAGGGTCTATAGTGTGCCTCCCCTGCCCTCCACATTGACTAAACATGAGTGGTCAATGGAGGGAACTGTTCATGTTCAAGGAATCAATCATCAGATAGCACAGATGAATGATTGCAGCGAGATTATGCTACCTGTTTAACTTTTGTCCACGGACAATTTATTGTAAGACCCTTTTCACACTGAGGCACTTTGCAGGCGCTATTGCACTAAAACTAGCGCCTGCAAAGCGCCCTGAAAAAGCCGCTACTTTGTATCCAGTGTGAAAGCCCCAGGGCTTTCACACTGGAGCGGTGCGCTGGCAGGAGGGTAAAAAAACTCCTGCAAGCCGCATGTTTGAGACGCGTTAGGAGCGGTAAAAATACCGCTCATATAGCGCCCCTGCCCATGGAAATCAGTGGGGTAGCGCCTCCAAAATGCCCTTTTTAACCCTTTTTTGGCTGCTAGCGGGGGTTAAAATCACAGCAAAAATTACGATATAGTGGCGCTAAAAATAGCGCCGCTATACCGCCAGCGCATCCAGCGCTTCAGTGTGAAAGTAGCCTTAAGCATTGTACACAAGGGCCAAAAATCAACTGCTTTAGTGGGAACTGGCTGACTTTAAGCCTGTGAGTATCATGACTAGCTTCTGTAAGATGGGAAAACCAGTATCTGATCAGTGCTGGCAGAAAATGGTTGGCAGCGCTGATCAGTGTGTTCTGACGGGGGCATAGTCCCTCTGTCAGAACACAAAGGCACAACTGGGGTAGATCACTGCACTAACATCACCTGTGTTAGTACTGCAATCTCTTAATTTTTTTTCTCGTTCAGCCCACTGGGTTCGAAAGAAAAACTTCTAGTATGTACCAGGCTAAGAAAGAAGTTGCATGATCTTTGCATGAGGATGGTTTTCACTGAAGGTCTGGTATAGTCGGTAACGATGCACCTTGACTCTAGAGAGGCTTCATAATAATATTAACAATAACAATATATTTTTTTTAATTAATGCACCTGGCTTCCATTTAGCTTTGTGTGTGTGTGTATATGTATATATAATATATACACACACACACACACAAAAAATTATATATATATATATATATATATATGTTGTTTTTTTTTTTTTTTTAAGTAACATGTATATTTAAACATGATACACAAACATGGCACTAATATTTGGTAAATCATTGACTTGAGCATGAATAGGTGATTATTGATCTTCAGCATATGCTTGTTATGTTAAGTGCTCCTTTAATTACTTTTAGTTTTAATGGCACTGTTTGTTGCTATAGACAGCTGCAGTACTTCCTAGTGTGGGAGCACCTTAAATAAATAGAAAAAGTTGGATAGGTTGTCATGAAAGTTGGGGGTGGGGAAAATGCATCTAGTGTCATAATAAATCACAAAGTCACTTTCATAGTTTGCTGCTTTTGCTAATTGCTCAGGTAATTAACTGAGACTTTGCACAGCAAATGTCATAAAATGGTGCTGAATCTCATTAGGAGTCGTTTATTACACCTAATAAAAACCTTGTGTATACAGTGAACATACTAGGCAATACCTTATATACCAAGTAGGGAAGGTAGAAGTGGACTTGTGACAATTAGCCCTCCTCACCGGTCTCACTAGGACCTCTGTAAAGGGCTCCAAACTGGCTTAGTCAGAGGACAATGTTTATAGGGTCTTACACAACCGGTTCAGAGTTCTGTGAGATGACTAGCCTTCTCAAGGTCGTAGACTTGGCTTACTATGTGCTGCCGTCCGATAATCATTTAGCTGATAGCCTATCTTGATGAGCAATATTTGGGATGAATAAACAAGCATTTTATTAGGGCATAATCACACATGCAGCTTTTATACCGAGTGATCTCTGTTGTCCACACATCATTAGTGTTACACATTGCATTGAAAAGAAAGCAGGAATACAGTATCCATACCATCACAATTATAAAGTCCATCTAAATAAGTGCTGAATATTTTAACAATATAGGCCATTGTAGATTCAATCTACATATATATATATATATATATATATATATATATATATATATTAGAAGCCACCAATTCCAATGTCAATTTGAATGTTGAACAGCTTCCCGAATGGTGCCTACCATTGACCACACCCATCGTTACTTATGGAAGACATGTAGAGTCTTTACATTCATGCAGTCGTTGGCTCAAATTTTATTCAGTGCTTCTGAATACATCACGTGAAAGGCTGATCAAGCCTTCGTTTGACAACCTTGATCACACTTGTTTGTAAATGTAAGTGTTCTTCTTTTGCATTCTGCTAACAACCTTATGTATAGGGTTGCCGCCTCATCCCTTTAAAGTGGTTGTAAACCCACTCTGACAACTTGCACCTACAGGTAAGCCTAGATTAAGGCTTACCTGTAGGTGCAAGAAATATCTCCTTAACCTACACGGTTAAGGAGATATTTGCAGAAAACACTACACCGATGTCTACGGTGCATGCATGCCGTAGACAACGGCGCAGGCGCACTGAGCATGCCGGTTTTCTGAATGGGATAATGCCGATCCACGCGCATGCGCAGGGATCTACCGGTCCCGTGCTCATGCGCATGAGTGACGTCCTCGCTGCTCCGGCCAGTCACAGCGCCGGAGGGGCGATACACGGAAGACGCTCGGAGGGGACATGTCGGTGGAGGGGAACGAGGAGCGCTTTGGGGCTTCGATCTCAGGTAAGTGCCACATAATGAGCTAGTATGCTATTCATACTAGCTCATTATGCCTTTCTCTTGCAGGGTTTTTTTTTTTTTTTGCAGGAAAAACAAAAACGGGTTTACTTCCTCTTTAAACCCAAACACATATTAAATCCTTTTAGAGCACAGTGAAGGTTTGCCAAAAGTATTTCTTCTACCTCCATTGCATGCCAGTATGCTTTATAAGAGACCCTGCAAAATCTAAGCCAATTTTATTTTTTGCCTAAATAGCCAATCTTCAATCAACAGTGCTGTCATGTGAAATGGGAGTGAGTCACATGATTCCCATGCCTGGAAGTACCACGTATTTTAATTTTGATCTCGGTGGTTGAACAGAATAGTAGGGGAGCAAAGGGAAGTTAAGTATAAGCAGCTGGAGGGACTGCATTTAAAATAAACGTACTCCGTTGCCCTCCATGGTCAAAGCACCGGTTCATCTTACAGGGAGGTCAATGATACTGTCATACTGATTTCAAAAGGTACAAATGGTGGGGGTCCTAATAAAACTGGGGCCTAATCAAAAATAAAATAATACTGGGAACGCACTTGCAGAAAATATCTGACATACATGTTATACTAGCTAATGTATGGTGAATAAAAAATGCTTTGTGGATCTGTTTCTCCAATGTCTTATCACCTACATACACTAAATAGGGCTTGTGTAAGGTGCCAGCAAGGATTTTAAAGTTTAGATGCTCTTAAAACAGGTCACATCATAACTGTACATTTTGTGTCTGTGTACTGAAAAAATTTTTTTCATTCTACTGTTTTCTGCCTGATATATAAAGAGTACGTGGTGTTCTGGGAGTTTGATGGCAGAATGTATGGGACTGTGAACTTTTGATTCCAGGCTCATATCCATACTCACAATGGGGGTCAGTGTGGGATTGAATGTAAACTAACAACCAATCTGGAAAACTTCATCTCCCTGGAAAATTAATGTAGGAAGACCAGGCTGGATTTTTCCTGCTTGGCCATACAAAAAAGTTGAGGACAACCCTGAAAGTCACACATGGGAGGTAAACTCTTCCATTTACTGGAATACGTTCTAGCTTTCTCTCAGAGCTTTATACCTATCTGGTATGAATACATACAGGACTTTGTTTCTGAAACCATCTCATAGGTCAATGTAAATGTTTCTTCAGTATCGAATAAAGATTTGACATCTGCCAATCCATGGAAAAGCTGCTCTGAAGGTGACAACATCGACATTTGATTTATAAATAAATATTTGAATAACAGAACTTGTATACATTGTATCCATGTCGCTAAAAAATACTTTACATTTAAAAACAAAACACTGTATGCCAGTACACAAGGCTCCTCCAAGCACTAGCTGCTAAGATTGTCAAAGACCTGGAAGACCAATGGGCATCTTGAAGAGAGGAAAGTACCAAACAGTACATGATCACATCTCACTGGACAGTGGGTATGATTTAAAAGGGCATAATTTATATAGCACAAACCTTACATCTACAAAATGGGTAACGCTCCTTATATTGATGGTAAGTGGTGTATTTCCTTCTTAAATTGTTGGTCATTGGTGTGGTGTCCTGTATTATTGGCATTTTTAAGTGACTGAACTATGCATGACATCACTTCTCCTGGCAATGCCTACATGCCAGCTGGGTCTTGGTGTTGATAAGCTCGGGAAATCGAGCTGCAAAACCTGGGCAATTGCTTCAAGAGAGGACCAATATTTTTACAGAAAGAGTCATCAAGGGCCATCTTATGTACAGTAAAATACTCAAGCTGGCCATGCATGCTCGATTCCCCCATCAACTCTAAACAGCGTTGATGGAGTAATCTTCCCTGCCTGCTATTGTATTCTTAATACCAGCACCAGCGGCTGCCAGAAACCAGAACAGTAGCTGCTGCTAATTGCAGTCAACTGTTTTTCCATCTGACATCTTTAATTTCTTAATCAAAGTTTGTTGAGCCGGGTGCTGTCAGCAGGGCCAACCACAACTTGAATTTCAGACAAAATTTGAGCATTGTATAGGCAGCTTTACACACAGAGAAGAAACCTCACTATTTGTAGAAATATTGTGATGTATGTCCATTGTTCTTGGTTTAACACATAAGTAGACAATGGTCAATAATAATAGCCCATTCTCCAGATCATGTTCATATCTCAGCAGGCAGTCTTGATTTTTGTAGCCTCTAAACTATTGATTATCACCTAGGATACTTAAATCTCTTGACAAAATAAGGTGATATTGATGTATTGCTAGCATTATAAATATTAACTTTTATGATGTAGATAGTGCTATTATATTCTGCAATACTTTATAAAACAAACTGATTAGCTATATTTGTCCCTCCACCAATGGATCTTACAATCTATTGCTCTTACAGTTGCAGCACCCCATTACCCCTAGGCAGCGGTGGAGGACCCCCAGGTGGCTATATGAGCTAGCATTTCACCTCTAGGTCGAATTCTTGACTCTTTGTGGGGTGAAATAAATTTGTCTAGAGAAGTTAATAAAACATCAAGGATTAGAACACAGGATTTCTGAAAATAACCAAAAATGCAGACTCCAGGCTCTACTTACAATCAATAGAGAAAAAGGGCCTTTAAGCCTGAACTGCCACTCTGTACTCTTCAAAGTGGGAAGCATTTTTGAAGAAGGACACAAACTTCTTGGCTGAACCACCAGAACTCCCTACAATGTCCACAGTTTGAACCAAGCTCTATTGAACATTCTTCAGCACACGATCAAGACAATTCAGATAGTCACTTTCCTGCTCTACTTCCCCTGGATGTACCTTCCAGCAGCATAACAGCAAGCTGCATACCTTAAAGCAGTGTTTCTCAACTCCAGTCCTCAAGTCGCCCCAACAGGTCATGTTTTCAGGATTTCCCTCAGGTGAAACAGCTGTGGTAATTACTAAGGCAGTGAAACTGATCAAATGACCTGTGCAAAATAATGGAAAGCCTGAAAACACGACCTGTTGGTGCGCCTTGAGGACTGGAGTTGAGAAACACTGCCTTAAAGTAATATTAAAGGTTCAAGTTTTTTTCTTTTTAAAATAACAAACATATCATACTTACCTCCACTGTGCAGTTTGTTTTGCACAGAGTGGCCCCGATCATCCTCTTTTGGGGTCCCACGGCGGCTCTCGCAGCTCCTCCCGCATTAGATAACCCCCTCTGGGAAGTTATCTCCTGATGGAGTTACCTTGTGGGCGCGCTCCTGTGTCATACACTCAGCGTCTATGGATGCCGAGTTTATGACTCGGCCCTGCCCCCCCAGCGGCCGCGTCATTGGATTTGATTGACAGCAGCAGGAGCCAATAACTGCGCTGCTATCAATCTATCCAATGAAGAGCCGAGAAGCTGTAGAGAGAGCGACATGGAATCTCGCCCACGGAAATTTGGGGCTCAGGTAAGTAAAACATGGGGGCCGGACACTGCAAGGTGTTGTTTCACCGTAATGCATAGGATGCCAGCCATAGATGGATCAAATCTCGGCTGGTTCAGCAGAGACTGACGGAGGTTCAATCCATTATGAGCAGGCTGGTTTCCCTGAAGTATATCCATCAATCAACTTCAGTACAACCAGCCTGTTGCATTTTTTTCATGCAATGACTGCTGGTGGCTATAGCAGCCAGCAATGATCATTGTGTATTTATGAGATGCTTTAGGCTTGGGCCACCCTGTAGCACAGCACACCCCTCCCTTCCCCTTAGGCAGGAGGCCTTGGAGAAAGAGAGAATAAAGACACACACTTCCTTACCAGGCAATACCTGGGAGGCAAATTAACTTCCAGAAAATCACCCCAATTATTTATATCCTCCCTATCATGACCTCTGGCAATACATCCCCTAGTAGTTGGCTAGGGAGACATTAAATAATTATAATTTAAGATTATTGTATCCTCTAATGCCGCGTACACACAACCGTTTTTAATGTCATTGAAAAAAACAATGTTTTTCTCGACGTGATTCTTCTCAAGCCTGCCTTGCCTACACACTATCGTGGAAAAAAATGCTTGAGCAAAGCGCGGTGACGTACAACACGTACGACGGCACTATAAAGGGGACGTTCCATTTGGATGGTGCCACCCTTTGGGCTGCTTTTGCTGATCCTCGTGTTAGTAAAGTTTGGTGAGAGACGATTCGCGCTTTTCAGCCTCGTGCTCTTCAGTCCGTTACAGCATGACGAATGTGCTATCTCCATTACAAACGATAGTTTTACCAGAACGAGAGCTCCCATCTCATAATTTGCTTCTGAGCTTTCCCCTTTTTTTACGTTGTTAAAGCCTACACACGGCTGTTTTTCATGACGAGAAAAACTACGTCGTGAAAGACGACGAGAAAAATTAGAGCATGTTCCCAATTTTTAATGGCCATTTTTCACGTCGTGAAAAATGCTCTGGAGCCCACACACGATCGTTTTTAATGACCAAATTAAAAAATTGCATTTTTTCTCGTCATGAAAAATGGTCGTGTGTACGCGGCATAACACTATTGCCAGGGCCACCCCTCAGCTGTAGGTAACAGACAATGACACTGAGTTTAGGGAAAACTGGAGCAGGGCACAATTAGAGCTCAGGCTGACTACAGCCCTGTGGCACTAAATTTAAGTTAGGGACACTTCTGCTAAGAGCAGGAGCTCTACACAATCATAGCAGAACACATTCTATGGCCAGTGTGGGTGAGGGCGGAATCCAACATCCAATTTTTGCAAGGCAAGAGCACTACCCACTAAACTACCAATTGAGAAAAACATTAAGCATGTAGTATTTTCATCCCAACCTGTTTTTTCCAATTGTGTTATTGTACAGGTTTGCTAATTTTACTGCACATTATGTAGAATCAATTCTCATGCCGCGTACACACGATCATTTTTCCCATCGGGAAAAATTAAATTTTTTCCTTTGGACGAGAAAAACGATCGTCTGTGGGCTTTTTGTCATTTTTCCCCGACGGGAAAAACAGCATTAATCACGACGAGAAAAATTAGAACATGCTCTAATTTTTCTCGTCGTAATTTCTGTCATTTTTTTCCGTGGCAGTTTTCGCATAGGGAAACACTGCCGCGGAGCCTACAGACGGTCGTTTTTCTCACCAAAATAAAAAATGACGGGAAAAACTGCCGTGTGTGGGGGAACAAGCCGTTCCCTCGTTTTTCCTGTCGTGATTCACGGCGGTGTTTTCACCGCCGTGAATCACGATCTTGTGTACGCGGCATGACAGTATTCTTTATGTACAGGTTCATTCACAAAGATTATATGAAGAATATATGAAATCTTCTAGAGTGGCAGCATATGGTTAAATATAGAAATAATTTGTCACTCCATTTGATAGTTGGATCAGGGAATGATTATGTGTCGAAGTGTATGTCTGACAGGTGTAGACACCCCTGCACTAAATCTTGGGAGAAGAACTAGATTTGAACTTGCTTGATTAAAAATAGTAGATGTTTCAGGTGTCAAAGTGCATAGATATACACATATGACCATTATAGGCATGCGTGTTCATACCTGTGTCATCTCAGAAAACAATTGTTTGGTTACTGTCATCTTATGTCTATTGGCCAACCTATATATGTGTATGTAATTGAAGGGCTAAAAACAAGCCTGAGTATGTCTCTTGCCATTTAAATTGTCAGCAGCATGACATTCTATATGTGGCTGGAAGAAGATCTGAGAAAAGTATGTCCCTTCGTACTATTTGTGTTGTAGTCCCCCAGCACTCATAAATCTTCGCTAAACTCTTTTTTTCTGAGTGTGTGAGCTTTTTAAGACCACTACATCGATGAAAAAACCTATAATATGTGTTTGACAGTCAGTATAATAAAATTTATAGACAAAAAGCACATCACTTCTTTTTAATGCAAAAAAATGCTTCTCTAGTCTGTATATGGGGCAAGGAAGCCAATCCTATTCTTGCAATTGGAACAGCTTCCATACAGGGCATTTTCACCCCCTTCCTGCCCAGACCAATTTTTAGTTTTCAGCGCTGTCGCATTTTGAATGACAATTGCGCGGTCATGCAACACTGTACCTAAATGAAATCTTTACGTTTTTTTCCCCCACAAATAGAGCTTTCTTTTGGTGGTATTTGATCACCTCTGTGGTTTTTATTTTTTGCGCTATAAACAAAAGAAAAGCGACGATTTTGAAATAAAAACAATTTTTTACTTTTTAATTTAATAAATATCACAATTAAAAAAAATAAATAATACATTTTCCTCAGTTTAGACCGATACGTATTCTTCTACATATTTTTGGTAAAAAAAAATCCCAATAAGCGTTTATTGATTGGTTTGCGCAAAAGTTACAGCATCTACAAAATAGGGGATAGATTTATGGCATTTATTTATTGATTTTTTTACTAGTAATGGCGGCGATCTGCGTTTTTTTTTGTGACGGACAGATCGGACACTTTTGACGTGTTTTTGGGACCATTCACATTTATACAGCGATTAGTGCTATAAAACTGCACTGATTACTGTGTAAATGTGACTGGCAGGGAAGGGGTTAACACTAGGGGCGATCAAGGGGTTAATATGTTCCCTAGTGAGTGATTCTAACTGAAGGGGAAGGGGACTGACTGGGGGAGCAGACCGATGTGTGTTCCTCTGTACTGGGAACACACATCGATCTCCTGTCTTCTGACAGGACATGGATCTGTGTGTTTACACACACAGATCCATAGTCCTGGCGTGATTGCGGGCACGCGCACCAGATCCCGGGCGATGAGGCGGGCGCGTGCGCGCCCCCTAGCGGCCCGAGAAGCTCAAGACGTCGTATGACATCCACCCAGAGGGAGGTATTACTATGACTCGGTATGGAAGTGGTTAAGTATACATATTATTACTTTTAGGGATGTACCGATACCAATTTTTTAAGACCGAGTACGAGTACCAATACTTTTTCTCAAGTACTCACCGATCACAATTACCATGATAGTTTTTTTAGTGCTTGTTCACACCATAATAAAATAAATAAAAGAAACTAGTTGCGCTAATGAAGGATATAAATTAAAATTCTAGAATACCCTTAAATTAATACAGTGCAATACATATGCTAATTAAGGTGTATATAAGTGAATAAAGTGATTTTTTAAATAATATCTCTGAAAAAATAAAAATGACTTTTAAAGACAATGTCTATACATAGTGATGAGTAAATCAAATTCTGAGACAATATTAATCCAAGAAAGATGTGAGAGTGTTCAAAATTTCCACCACCACAAAAGGAAAAGGGGGGATGAGCCTCTCCATGGGACACACACCGGGAGAAATGAAGACTCTTACCGAATGAAGTGGACCTCCTATTATAGTGAGGTCACCTGCGCCTGCAGATATAGCCCTCTGCGGGGTCTGAGATGGATCTGGGTTATTTGATGTTAATAGACTCCGGTCACCCTCCTCACTCAATGGCCACCTTCTGTCCACCTCACTTCAAGGTACGATTTCCAAGATGGAAATGAAGCATACAAAAGGACAAAGGCTCCAATAGTGTGTTATTGTTTTCAAAAACGACTCTTTTATTTATAAAAAATGTTCCAGTTAGGTATACAATAATGTAAAAAAGCACTTGCCGGCAATAAAATTTCAATTCCAAATGAACACCCGTACTTCCACGGTCACGTGGGGCGTGATGATGTCAGCGCGTGGTTCCGCCCACATGTTCACACCATACATGCATGAAAACTGATGGAAAAACCGCACAGATTTTTCTTGTAGAGACATCAGTTTCACAACAGTTTTCATTTCACTGAGTTCCTACAGCCTGTTCACATATGTGCGGGCCAGCCGCAGTGCGATTTGAAAAAGAGCCCTGTAAGATTTCAGTCCAGTTCAGGTGCGATTTTCTAATCTCATACACTATTCGCATTGGAATCACACCTGAACCACTGAAGTAATTCGCACCAGACTGGGTTTTGAAATCGCTCTGCATTGGGGCACGAACATATGTGAACTTAATCTGAAGGTATCGGTTTAAGTATCGGAGCATTTGCACAAGTACTTTTGCAAATACTTAGTATCGGCACCTATAATGGTATCAGTGCAGCGCTAATTATTTTAGTAAATACAGATGTAAAAAGAGTTTGTAATAATAAAAAAAAAAGGATATGTTATTGTTATTGGACTTCTGTCTCTCCAAAGATCACTTGGGTCCATCACTTCTACTGTCTTGCTAGTTGGTTGAGTCATTCTTGTTGCAAGGAGATAAGGTTTGATAACACGGAAGGCTCCATGACAAATAATAGTAAGTTCCAATCCAAATGTAGAATTTATACCAAATGGACTAAAACAGCACTACTGGACAGATAGACTTTTTTTTTGTTAAGTACTTGGCATGTGACAATCCTAAATCAAAGTCCAGGGCTTTTTTTTATTATTACAGCACATTAAAAAGTGAAAGCGAACATCTAAGAAATGACTCGTTATTAAATGTTTTATAACACAGTGCTTTGTTTTGTGTATATTTTTGTGATCTTTTGTAATTTATGTTTGCTATCTCCACGTTCTGTATATATTACAGGTATACTATCTCTAAGTAGAGATCAAGGTTTATGTGTGTTTATAATCTGTGTTTATGTACAATGCATGCCTCAGTCTGCATATGTCTTTCCCATGTTTGTGTATTTTTCTGGTTCTGGTTTATACAAAAGTTTATGTCTTGTGTTAACACTGTAATTCTTTCATTAGTATTTGGTTACTGTTGCAGAATATAACACATGACTGCTTTGCATTATCATATTACTGTGGATAAAATCCCTATACTCATATATTTCAGGTTCTTTCAACAATATAATATTTATTCTCTCTGCCTTGATGCAAAATGTTTAACCAGGGTCCTACCATATCTTTTTATATTTTTGTTTTTAGTTTCTGCCGCTATACACATATATAGCTGGCCATACACCAGTAGAATTTTGTTCAAAATGTTTAATTTTCAGAATGTTTGTTTAACTTTTTTTAATTGTTTAGTGAGTTTCATCCTTCAATCATTTTCTACCATAGTGACAAGAACAATCAAAGGAACAAGATATTTTTTTTTTTTCTTAAACAAACTAAATGAAACCAGCTAAAATCATACATGTTGTAATGAAACCTGTTTATTACGTCTGGTATTCAATTTCAATAGCAGGTCTAGATGAGATTTTAAGGGCATTCAAATAAAATTACCGTGTATATACTCGAGTATAAGCCGAGTTTTTCAGCACATTTTTTTTGTGCTGAAAATGCCCCGCCCTGGCTTATACTCGAGTCACATTTTTGCCCCTGATCTCCCGGACTTTGGGGACCTAGTACTGGCCAAACTTGGCACACATATAACCCTACTCTTCCTCTACAAGTGTGCAGTTTGTTGTCCAAGGAACCTACGGCCGGAAAGCACCGATTTTTCAAAGCCGACACCCCTTCCGTAGACTTCCATGTTAAACAGTAATTTCTCTGGTAAATTTGGGGACCCCGTACCGGCCTGCCGTAGGTCCCCTAGACTTGAAACCTGACAAACATGTAGCCCCAGTTCTTCTCTACAAGTGTGCAAAGTTTGCTTGCTGGGGGACCTACGGCCAGGGAGCACCGATTTTTCAAAGCCGGGCACCCCTTCCATATACTTCCATGTTAAACGTAAGTCTAGTCATGGACACAGTGAGGCATGGGCACAGTGAGGCGTGGGCACAGTGAGGCATGCATATGGACACAGTGAGGCACAGTGAGGCATGCAGATGGACACCCTAGGCTTATACTCGAGTCAATACGTTTTCCCATTTTTTTGTGGTAAAATTAGGTGCCTCGGCTTATATTCGGGTCGGCGTATACTCGAGTATATACGGTAGTTAACTTATTGATGGCAAGAAAGAACTTTCTAACAAGCCATTTTTCTACGAATATTTGAACACAAATTTGAGAAGTTTCAGTGCAGGAGTTTTAGGCACAGATACATTTTTGCATTGTGTAAGATTTCTCAATCTTTTCTCATCAAACTCATTGTGATCATCTTTCTTTCTTGCCATGATACCTATCGGGTAAAGATTTAGCTCACTATATTTAAATCGGGGCTTCAGGTATTTTTTTTTTGTGTTTTATTAAAAGTCAGCAGCTACAAAAAGTGTAGCTAATGGCTTTTAATAAACACACACTCACCAGGTGAGGTCAGTGCGGTGAGGTCAGTGGCTGGTGAGGCACTGGCTAGTATCAGAGCCAGATACACACAGGTTACATACGCCACGAATGTTAGAGCGAGAGCAATAATTCTAGCACTAGACCTCCTTTGTAACTCTAAACATGTAACCTGTAAAAAAAAATTAAAGCGTCACCTATGGAGATTTAAAAGTTTTGAAGTTTGGCGCCATTCCACAAGTGTGCAAAATTTTAAAGTGTGACATGTTAGGTATCTATTTACTCGGCGTAAATTCATCTTTCACATTATACAAAAAAATCGGGCTATTGTTAGTGATTTTTTTTTTCATATTTTCCCCAAAAAAACACGTTTAAAAAAATCGCTACGCAAATACCGTGTGACATAAAAAGTTGAAACAACCACTATTTTATCCCCTAGGGTGTCTGCTAGAAAAAATATATATAATGTTTGGGGGTTCTGTGTAATTTTCTAGCAAAAAAATTATGATTTTTACATGTAGGAGAGAAGTGTCAGAATTGGCCTGGGTGACAAAGGGTTAATTACCAAAAGTAAGTAATATACCAATAATTATTATATATTGTTTTTAAGGTAATTTACTATATTTTCTAAATCTGTACTCAAGCAGGTGGCTTAACGGACACATTACTGAAGTTTGAAGTTATAACTTCCAACCAATAATTTCACAGTAAATAGATAAATCATACATTATTATGTTATAAAATATAGCATATAAATAAATGATTTAGCTTAAAGTGGAGTTCCGCTGAATTTATTTTTTAAAAGTCAGCAGCTACAAAAAGTGTAGCTGCCGACTTTTAATAATCGGACACTTGCCTATCCCGCGGTTCAGCGATGCGGGCGAATGAAGCACCGCTCCTCTCCCCCTCCTCTGCGGCACGGGCATTGTAACTGTGGGCGCCCGGCTGTGGCTTCACAGCTGGGCACACACTGCGCATGCACGAGCCATGCTGCGCCCTCTGAATGGCCGGGCAATCTTCTGGGACCTGTGATGTGTCCCAGAAGATTGCAGGGAGGGAGGGGGGAGAGAGGTGAACTTCCTTCCGGCACCGCGGAGCCTCGGGAGGAAGTAGGAGCTGGATGCCTCTAAAAATAGGATATCCGCCCCCCCCCCCCAAAACAATTACATGCCAAATGTGGCATGTCAGGAGGTCACATCAATTAAAGCGGAAGTTTCATTTTTGGGTGGAACTCCGCTTTAAATATACCAGTACCTTTTCAACAGAATCAGTTTCTCCCTCTTAACTGTGTGAGAAAAACATGGGATTGTGGGTAAATCTTCCAGAGATAAGGAGCCCCATATCTCTGGAACCATAAATCGTAGGAGCCCCACATTTTTTACTAGTGGTGGGATAGGACTTAGGCTACATACCTTAGGTCACCAAGCTATGACCCTCAAAGCTCGATTTGTTCTTTTTTTATAAAAATTTTTTATGGTAAGTCAAGCTGCGCTTCCTGTATGGTTGGGCAATCTTCTGGGATGTGTCCCAGAAGATTGCAGGGAGGGAGGGGGGAGAAAAACTTCCACTCGGATCGCCTAGGCATTTCAAGCGGAAGTGGGAGTGGGTACCTATCAAAACTAGGTAATGGCTCCCCCCTCAAAAAAAAAACGACATGCGAAATGTGGCAAACCGGGGGGGGGGGGGGTTGCTTAAAGAAGAACTTCCCCTTTTGGGTGGAGCTCCGCTTAAAGGTGTATGTCTAAGCAATAAAAAACATGTTTAGTGGATCGCTACAATGTATGCACATGTTGTATCCCTTTAAAAATGCTGCGAGTATTGAAAAACATCTCCTTGATCATGCTAGAAATCAAGTGAGCTCTCAACTTCCTTTTGTGAGCTTACAGCACAGTCTAATGCCTCGTACACACGGCCGAGAATCTCGTCATAAAAAACATATCGTTTTTTTCAACGAGATCCTTGGACAAGAAATTTGTCCCGCCGAGTGTACACACGCTCATTTCAAAGAACCCGCGGTTCTTTGAATGGAGCGAACGCGGTGACGTCATCGAATACGACGAGCATGCGCTCGTCACATTCGATGCCGTTGCCGCCATCTTGGTTCACCCTACCTATGCCTAGGAAGCTACCGCGCATGCGTCGAAGTCATTTCGAGCATGCGCGGGCTTCCCGGCGAACAGGTAAGTGTACACACACACAATTTTCTCGTCGAGAAACAGGCTGACGAGAATCTCGACGAGAAAATAGAGAGCAGGTTCTCTATTTTCTCGTCGAGATTCTTGTCGCTTTTCTTGACGAGAAACCATACACACGAACGAATTTCTCGGCAAGAAATCTCTGCCAGCAAGTTTCTTGCTGGTTTTTGCCGAGAAACTCGGTCGTGTGTACGAGGCTTCAGTGTTAGAAATTCTCTGTGCTTTACATCAATTATGGTCTCTCTAGAGCCAGGGATGTCAAACTGACAGCCCTTCAGCTGTTGTAGAACTACAAGTCCCATCATGCTCCTGCTTTTGGGAGTCATGCTTGTAACTGTCAGCCTTGCAATGCCTCATGGGACTTATAGTTCTGCGACAGCTGGAGGGCCCCCAGCCACCCGTGCTCTCGAGTGTCTTCCACGTTGACCACCATTATACTGAATCTGTTTACATTTTTTTTTAATAACATGTTTTTAATTATGGCATTCTGTAAATCCTGATTGCAGGTTCCACAAAGAGAAAACAAAGATACATCATAGCAGTAGATAAGAAATGAAATAGAATATGTTATACATAGTCCGGACTGCATCATGTTGTTTATATAGACAATGTAAAGATCAAGGCTAATTAACTCCCTTATCAATACAGCCACAGGAGATTATTTCTGATCTATGTGCATACTGTTTTCACCAGTCTTATCTAGCACTTACACTTTCAAGCTCTAACATTTAAACAGTGATAAAAATATGTACTTGTTAGGCTCCTGCTAAGCACCCAAAACCACCTTAAAAAGAACCAATCACCAATTGGCACCTATAACAATTTAAGCCTCCACACATTTTACCTAAGCGTTATGCCGCGTACACACGACCGTTTTTCATGACGAGAAAACTGCCATTTTTTTAGATTAGTCGTGAAAAACGGTCGTGTGTATGCTCCATAGCAGTTTTCTCGAAGAGAAAACTGCCCGCAAAAAAATTAGAACCTGCTCTATTTTTTCTCGTCGTTTTTCCCGTCGTTCTTTTTCTCATCGCGAAAACCGCTCGTGTGTATGCTTTTCCAAGGGGGAAAAAAAACGCGCTCTTCTGCTTGATTCTGAGCATGCGTGTTTTTTTGCGCGTCGGAATTGCATACAGATGATTGGATATTCCGACAAGAACTTTGTCCGTCTGAAAAATAGAGAACCTGCTCTCAATCTTTTGTTGGCAGGAATTCCGACAGAAAAAGTCAGATGGAGCATACACACGGTCGGAATTTCCGACCAATAGCTCACATTGGACTTTTCTTGTCGGAATTTCAGATCGTGTGTACGCAGCATTAGGCTCTATTTACACTTGTACGACTCCAAACTTGCGCCGACTTTGAAGTGCAACTGTGATGCAACGTTGGATGGGTGCAACTTGGACACGACTTTGGCTTTGACCAGTGATAATGGACAACTGCTGTACTCAAGTTGCATTGTATAACATTCAGGTACAACTTTCATGCAACTTCTGAGGGTTAACAGTCTATAGCCCTCAAGTTGCATGCAAGTCGGACCAAAGAAGTGCATGAACTACTTTGAAGTTGCTGAAACTTTAAGTCACGCATATATGAATGGGTATCATTGGAAAAAATGGGGAACAATTTGTCATGCAACTTTGATGTGCAAAGTTGCATGACAAGTCGCACAAGTGTGAATGGATCCTAAGGCAGTCGTCCTGACTCCTGGTTGAACTCAGGGCTGATAAAGGACACTCGAAAAATGCAGGACCTAGTACTATCTGCTCATGGGATAAAATGTAGTAGCCAGAAAGGATCTCCCCATCTGCCAGGCAAATATTCATGCATGCTCTCCATTATGGAAGAATTGGATATTGTCGACTACAGTCTCTGATTACCTAAAGTTATTTAATAGGATCTGAAACAGATCCCAACTATGAGAAAACATCACCATTACAGTACCTAAGAACAAAAAAACTAATAAGAATAAGTAGCAATGGTAGATTTAACAAGTACACCCGTTACCAGGCTTGCTTTTAGTTGAACTTGGTTGTGGGTGTTTGATGTTTACTGTGTAACGCCCACCCCATATTTGGGGGCCCTATATGTGTAAATTTAGGGGCAGTCTGAGCCAATAGTTGGGCTCAGACCAATTATGGTTCAAATTGTTTGCTCTGCTCTGGGTGTGATACTGCCCGGCAGTGTTATTCTCTGTTGCCTGCAGGTGGCACTGTCACCGCCGGCACAGGCTGGATCACAGGGGTATCACAGCACCTTGGGTGTCTTCTCTTGGCAGCCGTGCAGTGGGCGTGTTCTACCCGCTGTGCATGCTGGGAGAGGCAATTCCAGGGGGACCCCAAGGCGTTCGGGGGGACCTCTGGTCCAGTGAGCGTGTCTCGTGGCCCTCATGGCACGGGATACGTGTGTTTGGTCTCGGGCACCTTTAGCCCGAGGCTCTGCTGCTGCATAGTAAGCCCAGCTCTCCTATCAAGGGCCTACGCTTCGGAGAAGGATCCCAGGCTGCCCGGTTGAAGGGGGCCCATTTTTAGGGAAATAGTTCCAGGGGAAGATCAGTCCCGTCCGAGATAGCGACGGTACTGCTGTCTCGGGGAGAGGCCTGGAGGCCTAACTAAAGGGGGATCCATCATCTCTGACATCCGTGCTCCACTCCGGTTGCTAGGACTGCTCTCAAAGGGACTATCCGGGTGAGCAATGCCCACTCAGACTTGAGTGGCGACGAAAGTGTTCTCTAAGTGTTGCGTGCCTGAACCTTCCCCTAATTTGTCGTTTCTACTCTCTCTCTCAAAGTTTTAACCCAAGATAAAAGAATAAAACCTTGCTGCTTAGGTTTTACACCTGTGTGGACATTGGCTTTATTACAAAAGGACTTCCGCCTAGACAACGAAGACCAGGGATCCACTCTGGAGAGGTAAATCGCCGCAAGACTCAAAAACATTAACACCGCTCACCTCTCTCTACACAAAAGGGGGGATACCGGGCAAGTAGCAGGTGTGCCCTGACTGCAGGAATGGCAGAAAAGCAGAAACAGGGTGATGTGTGCTACAACTATATGAGTTGTGTCTCATAATTCATGTGAGCTGCTTAGTGTTTAAGCCATTCCTCAGCTTGTAGTGTGTGGTTTTAGCAGCTCATGTGCGTTTGATGGAAAGTAACAACTGGCGATAACTACGCAGAATATTATTCAGACTTTAACCTCCCTCTTTCTGTCTCCCGAGTCATGGTCCTTCTCTTTCTCCACTTCTCGGCCGTCCACATATTCCTGCCTGATCTAAGCACTGTAATGAGTGCAGCTGCTGTTTAGAAACTGATACACTGTCTCTTTAAGGGCTAAAGAAAATTGTGGTGCCTTAAGCCTTTAATGCCATGGAGCGTTTAAGCAGACTAACAGAAAAGACAGGGTTAATGTGCCATAAACAGAAGCATTATCTAATAGAAAAATTACATCTACTCTGCCCATCACTGTTCACATATACATATGTAAACTAGAGGGTTACAAATGTCATCAATTATGTGTACTTCCAATCCCATATGTCATTATATTATGATAACTTTTGCAAGCAAAACATATATTGTATGTAGCACACAGACCTTTTTTACCTGCCTTTGGCTCACTTGCAGGAAAGGCACACCATGCTACCTGCCCGTACCCTCTTGTGTGAAGAGCAGTGTCACAAACTAGGGTCCTGCAGCAAGGTTCTCCCTTTAGTTGGTTCCCGTCTCTTAGAATGTAAGGACAAGTCTCTATATCCCCAAGTAACTCCAAGGTCCACACCAATAGTAAACTCCAACGTAGAGTTTATTTCTTTATATACAAAGTCAATGGATAGAAAAGGGTGGATAGAAGACAGGACAGTAAGAGTTTGGATATAAGTCCAGGCACAAGACAAATTATGTATTCACTACTCGTTCCTCAAGTAGGTTTAGCTCACCCGGATAGTTCCCTATGAAAGCGGATCCTAGCAGCCGAAGTGATGCTCGGACGTTTCTTTAGTTTTCCCCTTTTAGATGTGACTAGGAGATTCTCTGCCACAGAACCAATAATCCCAATCCTCTAGTGTTGGATGGATCTAATCCCTCTAGTTACCAGGCCCTTCTTTCTCCGTGAACTTTTCACTGGTCCTTCAGAAGGGTCCTCCCCCGGCCTCCTCATCTCAGAACGGGTCCCCATGCCAGAGGCACCCTGGGATTTCTCCTTCTAGGACACGGGCCCCGGCTAAAGGTGGAACCAGAACCGACCACCAAGAAATAGCCCCCTGCAAGCAGCGTCTGCCCCTTTTATATCCCCTCCCGGCGTGCACAGCAGGCCGACCACACCCACCACACAACCGCCGAGAGAGGACACCCAAGGCGCAGCACTATACCAGCGGTTCAACCCTGGCCCGTTATGGCAGCGCCACCTACAGGCCACAGGGAACTACACACCAGTATACTACCTGCGGTGTAAAATAGAATGTCCTAACAATTAAGGTGGTCTGAGCCCAGCTACAGCTCAAACCTTCCCCTAAATTTGGGTATAGAGGGGTTAAATTTGGGGACCCCGCTACATGTATATCTGGCAAAAGGAACTGTGGTTACTTTGTCTGTGGCTGGGATATATATGCAAAACAACCAAAGCCATTGCTGGCTATGGCTATATGCATACTGTCACTAAGCTTTAAAGTAAAATTTCAGGCCAAACCATAAACTCAGGATCTTAACTCTAAGCCCTATATATGTCTTGTCTGACTCCATTTAGGTGCAAGCATCTGGTATGCAAACAGTTCAGAAAAGGTAAATTGTGGTAAAGGTTTTCATCCATCCGATGGGTGATAATATGAAAAAAATGACTGCTTGGGATTTTCTTCTATACTTTAGTAGTAATCCAACATTCTAAATGTACCCAAGTTGTCCGACGGTTTGTTTGCCCATAGATGGATTGAATCTTGGGCGATCTCTGCTGAACTAGCCAAGATTCGATCCGTCTATGGCCGGCTTTACTCTGTCCCAGACCTAAGCCTCCATACTTCTCTCCTTGAAGTATAAGGGCCAGACCATGGCTTTACATTTAAAAGAAAACAAGGACAGAGGGCACACCAGCCTTGTGCATTACCTTTGCAACATGGGAAATTTATTAAAAATCTATAAACATATACTCAAAAACGAGTGTTAAAATTAAACCGTAAATGCAAAGTCCAACATTGGCCTCATCCAACAGGGTCTGCTGACCAAGTAGACTTGGGTGGGATGTGAAAGTCCAAGGTGGCTTTCCATTCATTCATGTTTGTTTGTTTTTGTGCTGCTGCTGTCCTCCTCCGTTATTCTGCTCTCCCCCTCCGCGCTGCTGCTGTCCTCCGCTCCGTGTCACCTTCCATGCCCCCCTCTGCGCTCCGTGTCACCCTCCATGTCCCCCTCTGCGCTCTGTGTCACCCTCCATGTCCCCCTCTGTGCTCTGTGTCACCCTCCATGTCCCCCTCTGCGCCCTGTGTCACCCTCCATATCCTCCTCCGCTCCCCTCTGTCAGGATGGAGAGCGGAGGTAGGAGCCGCTAAACCTGTCCATTCATATAACTGAAACATTGTAACCTGTCCATTCATATAACTGAAACATTGTAACCTGTGTTCACGATGCTTCAGTTTATGAATGGAGGAGCCGTTGTCTCCTCTCCATTCATTTTCAGTGCAGCTGAGAAAGGGACTGGGGAATCTGTGTCCTTAGTCCCTTTCTCTGTCTCAAAGGGGAGATGTCAGAGGTCTTTTAAGACCCCTGATATCTCATCAAAGCCCCCCAACAGGGCTAAAAAAAAAAAAAAAATTGCAATAAATAATAAAAAAAAATTAATTGTAAAAAATAATAAAAATAAAAATAAAAAACACACTGACACCATCCACTCCCCCCAAGAAACCCAACCCATTTTTTTTTCTGCACATTTTTGTCTTCAGATTTACCAAAACCATGTAATGCAAGGGCCTGCCTGATTGCATACAAAATGAAACTCTTAAGGTTTGACCTCATATTATATGGTTTTGGTAAATCTGAAGACAAAAATCAGCAGAAAATCTAATAGTGTGTCTGGGGTCTTAAGCCTCGTACACACGATCGGATTTTCCGCTGACAAACCGTAGGACTTTTGTCTGAAGGGCGTTGGCCAGGAACTTGTCTTGCATACAAGCGGCAAAGAATTGTCGGCCGACAAACACGAAACAACGTGGTTTTTCAGCTCTTTAGCGCCACCCTTTGGTCAACTTCTGCTAATGTTGTGTTATGGTGAGCATTGCTTCTGAGCATGCGTGTTTGTACTTTGGATTTTTGTCCGAAGGACTTGTGTACACGCGATCGGAAAATCCGACAAGACACATTTGTTGGCGTACAATTTAAAAGCCTGCTATCCAACATTTGTTGTTGGAAAATCCAACAACAATAGTCCGATGGAGCATACACACGGTCGGATTTTCCGACAACAGCCTGTCATCACACAATTCCCGTCGGAAAATCCGATCATGTGTACGGGCCTTTAGACTGACTAGCACTGTGCAAAGCGATGATTGGCTGAGAGTGCTTTCCCCACTATCTCTAGAACGTCTTTAGGATGAAATAGACCGGAGACTGCGAGCCAGGCCTTCTCATCCACATCAGTACCTAACCTCACAAATGCGCTTCTGGAAGAATGGTCAAACATTCCCATAGACACACTCCTAAACCTTGTGGACAGCCTTCTCAGAAGAGTTGAAGCTGTTATAGCTGCAAAGGGTGGGCCAACTCAATATTGAACCTGAAGGACTAATGCCCCGTACACACGATCGTTTTTCATGCCGTTAAAAATGCCATTTTTAAAAATGGCCATTAAAAATGATCGTGTGTAGGCTCCAGAGCATTTTTAATGACGTGAAAAACGGCCATTAAAAATTCCGGACATGCTCTCTTTTTTCACGTCGTTTTTCATGTCGTTTTTTTTAACGACGTGAAAAACGATAGTGTGTATGCTTTCACGACGTGAAAAAAAACGCACATGCTCAGAAGCAACTATGAGACGGGAGCGCTCGTTTTGGTAAAGCTAATGTTGGAAATGGAGATGGCACATTCGTCACGGTGGAATTAATAGCATCGTTTTAATGCTGCGCATTCCGTTCTTCTTTTGACATTGAGAGTTTTATGCCCAACTTGTTTCTAAAGTAATTCCAAATTGCTCTAATGATTATAAAATATTATTTTTAAGCCGCACCTCCCTCCTAAATAATACTAATAATAATAAAATAAGTTTAATTCTCCTTTTTTCTTT
The DNA here is from genome assembly GCA_029206835.1 of Rana muscosa. Lineage (NCBI taxonomy): Eukaryota > Metazoa > Chordata > Amphibia > Anura > Ranidae > Rana > Rana muscosa. Next base: position 848,763,112 of record CM055118.1, on the reverse strand, counting down.
CAATTTTATATTCTTTTTGGTTATTTTTTTTGGCCTTTTTTTAAGTTTTTTGGCTTAAATTATTCTTGTGTAAAGTTACCACAACAACCTTCCAAATGTGTCTCATTTGGCCTCAGGGAGGTTTGTGTCCCCTGATAATAACAATAATATAATTTGAGATGTCCCTGCCTGCTTCCTAGCAAGCTCTCTTTTGAAATACAAATCACATAGTCAAGTATTTAAAGGGCACTCCTTTTTTTTTTATTTCAGAACATTAACAAATTAAAGTGGAAGGCAGCACTGGAGAGCCTGCTTGCATTTGTGCATCCCTTTCACCCCACAACAACCATACAAGATGTCCAAACCAAAATAGAGATTAGATCCCCCCAAAAAATGAGCCCAATCTTGTCTTGAGCTCCCAGAGGTCAGGAGCCACAGCAGATAAGTCCTATATGTCCCCAGTCTGTGGTACTACAGCAGGCATTATTTTCTCCTCTTCCTTGTAGCCTTCTCTCCAGCCTTCTCTGCAGCCTTGGTTGGTTTCTTCCTTGGAGGCTGGGGATCAGGAGGAGAGGTTGTGGCAGGAGGAGTAGTAGGAGGAGGAGGTGGAGGAGTAGGGACAACCTCCGTTATGTCCGTGTACCTAGTGAGTTCACCCAGCACGCCCTTATTGATGACTTTCAATAGCAGGGTCTCACTGAAAATGTTTTGCTGCAACTCCATTTGCCCTAGTTTGTGGGCGAGGACTGCGGCAAATCCCTCATCAACAGAGGGTGCCTCTCTGAGGGCCGCTGTTGCCTCTCTGAGGAAGGCCCTGGTTTCCTCCTCCACCTGCCTACCTCTCCTTGGCCCTCGTGGTTTAACTACCAGGGGAGGCATCTGGGCTCTTGTGCTGGGCCCAGCCTCCTCCTGGGTGCCACTGGGCCCAGCCTCCTCCTGGGTGCCCCTGGGCCCTGCCTCCTCCTGGGTGCCACTGGGCCCAGCCTCCTCCTGATCCCCAACATCACCCTCTTCCTGGCTCTGCTCTGGCTGTAAAAAAAGAAAGGGACATTATTTTTTTTGCCACATCATCATTCACAGACATTGTTCACCTCTAGACATTGTTGAAATCAATGCCAAAAGTTATGTCCTTTTCATTGATTACGCATCCTGGTTTTGTTGTCTTGGACACATAAAATTAGGCCACTACTGTATCTTGCTCTTCACAAACTTTATTGGTAGAAGTGTACATACCTTTAACAATACTAACATCTATTTAAAATCTATAATTTTGTACGATAGAAATATAGATATCAATACTTTACCTGGCTCCATATCTCCAAATCTGCCTCCTCAAGGCCCTGATCTTGATCCTCAGAGGAAGCCAGAGCAGGGTTGACAGGAAGGCTGGAGGACTGGCTGCAGGGAAGGCTGGAGGGTTGGGTACAAGGAAGGCTGGATTGACCTCTGGGGGGAAGGGTGGAGAGAGATTTGCGCACTTCCAGCTGGTCATCCAGAAAAGCAAGCTTACTGTAGTACCACAGACTGGGTTTATAAACCTTATCTGCTGGTGCACCTGACCTCTGGGACCTCAGGACCATAGTCCTCTGGGTCCTGTATGTCCCTCTGATGGTCCCAATTTTGTTTTTGACATCTTGGAGAGTTGTTGTGGGTATCTTTGTTTGCACAAATGCAAGCAGGCTCTCCAGTGCTGCTTTCCTGGCGTCTTTATTTTTATTTCCGCCACTTTTGGTTTGCCATAATATAGGGAGCTCTTGCCATTTGTCGATGAACTCCCCCATGAAGTCTGGGTTTTTAAAAGTATTCATGATATCTGTAAAAGCGAGAAACCAAAATAAAAATATATTTCAGGCAACATTCCTCAACTGTGCATTGTCTACATATTTTGAGCACACAAATCTCCTCGTCTGATGAACCTCAAAAAGTAAAATTGTTAGGTACCTTGGTCACGACGTTCGTTGCTAACTCTCTCTCCCGAAAAATGAACGTATTTCCCAGCAATGGATCTTCACTTTATATACACAGCGCATGCGTGAAACTCCGCACGCTTTCCCCGCCCCTGACGTTCGATATTGTACTTTCCCCGCCCCTTCTCGCTCGTAGTGCTGAACAAAACATGGCGGAGACACAGGTGGCTGAGATTACCTCTACAGAGGATGAAATTACAGAGGAGCCCAAATCAAGACCCAGGAGATATAAGGCATTCAACATGTCATTCGAGGAAATGGTGGAGATGGTCGCCATTTTAAAGAAGGAGGATTATGATGCCAAGCATGGTCCGTATAAAAGGCCTAATCTGGTCAAGTCCAGAATTATGGGCAAAGTGGTCAAAAGTCTCCACCAAAAATTCGGGGTGTGCAGAACGAAGGAACAGCTCAGAAAACGATGGTCAGATCTGAAGTTGCGGGAGGCCGACCAATATAAAAGAATCAAGAAAGTTATATTAAAAAGTAAGTTGTTTTTTTTGAGTTTCCATGGTACATATTATTTTCTTGTATTCTGTCGTGTATTCTTAACTTTCATATAGTACACTGAAAGATACCATCTTTTTTAGGTTCGTCCGCATAGTAAACGGACGTATTTTACCTCTTTCTCCGTACAGTTCCTCAAACGATGTTTTCGGATCATCCAGTGTGAACACCCATGTTTTTTTGATTATTTGGGGGAGTACATTTGGGCCACACTTATTTTTGGTGTGCTAATCCAAAGGACATTTGTTCATTTGAAAAAACGATATGCATGGTAATGTTAAAAGGGAGTGAATGCTCAGCAGCTGATGAAACATCTGAACGCAGTAGTACAAGTGTGGGCCTAAAGCCAAAAAGCTTGAGGGAGTCACACACAGGTGATCCAGTGTAGATACTTTGGGGTGTTACAATGTTTCAAATTTGTGTACAAAATGTATATGCTCTGTTTTGGCCTATGTATCCAATCATTTGTCCCGGTTGGCACAGGGGTTAAAAATTAAAATGGAGCATGCTTCAAAAGAATGATTAAAACGTTTTTTTCCATGTTTCTTATTTTAGCAAAATTGAGTCGCTACTAATGAAACTATTCCTTTTATTTCAATCTCCCTAGGGATTCGAAAAGCTACCTCAGATGAGACGAGAATTGCAATACCTACAACAATACCCCCAGAACCCCAGGATGGAGAGGAATGTGATGTTGTGGAAGTTGAAAGTGGCACCACCACAGGTCAGAGAGAAACCAGACACATGCATGTTAAATAGATGTAGGCCTACATATTCTATCCTACATCTTTCTTTTTACATTTAGGTGCAGTTCTGGCCGAAGACCCCAATAAGTTGTCACATCACAGTGCCCAGATCCTGATCCAATACCTGATGGTCTGCTGTCGTGACCTCGAAAAAATTAAGGGAGATTTGCGAGAGATCAGGGCAAATACAAAGCGGGTGGAGGAAAGGCTCCAAAATATCATGGCTGTGCTTGGGCGTGTCTAATGTTTTTACACCAAATAACGTTTTACTTGCAGAGATTTCTATTTTTTTTGGTTATTTTACCCTTTAATGACTAGCACATGTTTAGCTTTTTCAAAATTTGGAGAACTATAGTTTGTTTATGCATGGCTGGTCATGCGTTTTAATACACCTGAAATTAAGGGAACATCCACATTTCTATGGAAGTTGCCCACCTAAACAAAAAAAATAAAGGTATTTTTACATAACAAATCATTGTGGCTTCATTATGTAAATGTGGTGCTGAGTGAACTAATCAATGTTTGGTGTTTACACTGACAATGAAGGCTAATTAAAAGATTTTTTAATCCACATGGCAAAACAAATGCACTAGGTAAACCTACCAGAAACATCAAACATTATACAATAAAAATGACAAACCAATCTTTACTTTTTAAAAAAGTTTTATTTTTTTGGTCTAAAATTATTAGAGATTGTCTGTCATTTCAATGGCCCCCCTACCCATAAAATAGTCCACATATTGGTTACGGACCTCACGTCCGGTTGGGGGGGCCAAGCCAGGACGGCCAGGTTCCAGGGCCACCAAAGTTTCTGCATTGATTAAAGAGGCCTCAGGCCCACTCAAAGATATATAACTCGTTGAATGCACCCTTAGGAAATTATGCAGCACACAGCACGTCATAACCACATGGTTCCATTTGTATGGGGCAAGGTGGATGGAGGTAAGGAAGAGGCGAAATCGGCTGGCCATGATCCCAAACGCATTTTCCACCACCCTTCTGGCTCTGGCCAGCCGATAATTGAAAACCCTCCTCTCAGGGGTGAGGGTGCGTTGCGGGAATGGCCTCATCAAATGGGGTCCCAGGCCAAACGCCTCATCCGCCACAAACACAAAAGGTAGTCCCTCCACATTCTGCTCCGCGGGTGGCAAGGCCAGCAGATCCAAAAGGAGCCGTTCTCCAAACTCCGTCTGGGCAAAAACTCCTCCATCAGACATCCTGCCATTCTTGCCAACGTCCACATAGAGGAACTCGTAGGTGGCCGACACCACTGCCATCATCACGACGCTGTGGAACCCCTTATAATTATAATAAAAGGATCCCGAATGGGGTGGTGGGACGACCCGAACATGTTTGCCGTCGATGGCTCCTCCACAGTTCGGAAAGTTCCATCGCTGGGCAAACTCGGAAGCCACATTCTGCCATTCATGTGGCGAAGAAGGGAACTGTGGAATTAAAGAAATAACAAATTAATACTTGGAGCCAGAAACATTGAAAGCTGATTTCATACACACATTCATGGCCAACATTGGTAGAAACTGTTAAAAACATAAAAATTTGGAAGCAAGAAAAAAAAAAAAAATTATGGGGGGGGGGGGGGGGGGGGGAAGGGTTGAATATGAGTTGGGAATATCACACATGAAGGCTGTAGCACTCTGTATTGAAGTTAACAACAATGAAACATTCCGAGGCAAAATTTAGAGTGCGTTTTGGGTAAAGCACTACGGTGGAACATATAATAAAAAACATGGAAATGACTAGGCAAGGTAGGTATGGCCCCAGGATAGCATGCTGGAGAGGTTAGGTAAGCCAAATTTACAGGTAGGCCTCAAACACCAAACTTTAAATAATAAAACATGGGGAGAAAGGGGACATTCCCTGCAGCTAAGAATCATGTGAATTAGGGACTGCAAATAAAGCAAATTAAAAATATCCCAAAATAAAAACCATACAATGTGAATTTTTGAAGAAGAACACTTACCTTAATATAGTCCTCCTGCAAAACTTGAAGGATGGCAGAACAAGTCTCTGGTATAATGATCCCCAGAGCCTGGGGGGAGATGCCTGTGGAGAACTTAAGGTCCTGCAGGCTTCTCCCAGTAGCCAGGTATCGCAACGTGGCGATGAGCCTCTGCTCAGCACTGATGGCTTCCCGCATAACGGTGTCCTGCCTGGTAATATAGGGGGACACCAAAGCCAACAGCTGCTGAAATACGGGGTCAGACATCCTGAGGAAATTCCTGAAATCATCAGGATTATTCTCCCTGATCTCCCGCAACAAAGGCATGTGACAGAATTGGTGCCGCTAGAGCAACCAATTCTTGGTCCATGAACTCCTCCTGACCCTGCTCATGGCATGGAGTCGGGATACAGCATGAACCCCTGCACCAACTACAGCACAAACTCTACGACGAGTACGTAGCCGCAACATGGCTAGATAACGGTCGGCTGAACAGAACGTACTAGAAGAACGCACGGAAGAACAGCAAGGCCTATGAAGAACAAGCTGAAAAACACGAACGTGCAGAGCAGGCCGCACTGAATAAACAGATACGAACTGACTACAAGCAGTGCTAAACAGATACGAACCCACAGGCGCAATCTAAACTCCCGAAAACGATCTTCAAAGCACGAAGACTGAAAAGCGCGAATCGTCTCTCAACAAACTTTTACTAACACGCGGAAACACGGAATTAGCAAAAGCGTCCCAAAGGGTGGCGTCATTCGAACGGAACTTCCCCTTTATAGTGCCGTCGTACGTGTTGAACGTCACTGCGCTTTGCTTGATCGTTTTTTTTAATGATGGTGTGTACGCAAGGCAGGCTTGAGAGGAAACATGAAAAAAAACGAGGAGAAAAACGTCGGTTTAAAAAATGACATTAAAAACGATCGTGTGTACGGGGCATTAGACTGGGATGCCATTAAATTTTGTGTGCGTGTAAAGGCAGGCGTCCCAATGCTTTCGCCATTATAGTGTGTGTATGTATATATGCAGAGCATATATTTTTTTTTTCAGGGGGAACTTGGTGGAACTCAGTTCCACCACCTCTGGCTCAGACCCTTTGGTGCCTGCTCACCACAATCACTTGCAAACACAGAAGTCTGGTTTCTGTGTTTACAAGTGACCCCTCTGCACTCTGTATGTAATGCAATTCTGGTATTTAATGTCCCTTTAAGACCCTCCTACTGTTTTCGTGAAATTTGACTGACCACACCCACTATATGACGTGATTTGGAGGGTGGGTGTAGGGGGAGGGGTTTTGTGGGGCTGTGGTTAATTTCCAGCACCTATTGTTTGAGGAAAAAAAAACCTGTATATATGTGCCGTATATGTAAATTGTATGTATGTATGTATGTATGTATGTATGTAGGTATATATATATATATATATATATATATATATATATGTGAGGGGGTTAACTCGGTAGCGGGTGTGTGTGACCCCCTGGTTGGGCTCCCCACACAAAAACAGGGCCAGCAGACGGAGGTTGTGGTTTTCAAAATCAAAAGGTGCGGTTTATTTCTCTATGTACAGTGACAAAAACACAGCAAAGCCAAAAAGAAACAAACAAAATAAATCCTGGTCAGTTTGACCTCTGACTAAACATGCAGGTTTCCTAAACTAACAACTGGGATCAGCCTGGTGCTGTCCTAGTCCCTAAGTCCCTGGTTTAGTAAAAGTCCAAACAAATAGCCACACAGGCTTTGCCTCACCGCACAGGGGTTCACTCTCCCTAGACAGTCCACACAGGTCTGGTTCCAGGCATGAGCAAACACCTAATGAATCTGGGAGTTTTTATAGAGGCCTTAAACGAACTGACAGGCTTCAGCTGGTCTCATCAACTCCCTGCCTCACGACGCCCAGCACTCTCCCTAGAGGTATGAGTCATTCATGAGCCCACTAGCCTCAGCTGGGCTTCATCAACTCCCTAGTTGTATAAGTCGGCATAAAGCCTGAATCTGGGAGAAATATATCTACCCCCCTGGATGCAACCAGGTGACTTTACCTTCCTGCTGTCACATACCCCCCCCTCTTGTTTTAACCTTGGGGTTGGAACACCAGCAATCAGGCATTCATGTACTCGAGACAAAGCATCCACATTCCCCATTTGAACGCCAGGGCGATGCTTTACTGTGAAGTTGAATTCCTGTAGGGCCAGGAACCACCTATTCACTCTTCTATTTGTCTCCTTGTTTTGAGCCATCCACTTTAACGGAGCGTGATCCGTAACCATGTCAAAGTGCCTACCTAGCAGATAGTACCGAAGGGAATCTAGAGCCCACTTCACCGCTAAACACTCCTTTTCAACCGTGGCGTAATTTACCTCATGGGACTTCAACTTCCTGCTGAGGTAAATGACTGGGTGCTCTTCCCCGTTCCAGACCTGGGACAATACTGCTCCTAACCCCACATCTGACGCATCACTTTGTACGACAAAGTCTTTAGAGAAGTCGGGTGAGTACAACACTGGCTGGCTACATAAGGCTTGTTTCAAGAATTGGAATGCTGCCTCAGCCTCGGGGGTCCATTTAATCATGACCGACCCTTTCCCTTTCGTCAGGTTGGTTAGGGGCACAGCCTTAGAAGCAAAGTGGGGAATGAAGCGCCGATAATAACCCGCGATTCCCAGAAAGGCTCGTACCTGCTTCTTGCTGTTGGGACGTGGCCAACTCTGGATGGCCTCGACTTTGTTGAGTTGGGGTTTTATTACTCCCCTGCCAATGGTGTACCCAAGATATTTGGCCTCCTCCTGCCCAATGGTACACTTCTTGGGGTTAGCCGTAAACCCCGCTTCCCGAACAGAGTCCAGGACTGCTTGCACTTTTGGCAGATGTGAGGCCCAATCTGTGCTATGGACAATTACGTCATCCAGGTAAGCCGCAGCATACTTCCGATGGGGCCTCAGCATCTGGTCCATTTTCCGCTGGAATGTGGCCGGCGCATTCTGTAACCCGAACGGCATTCTCTTATATTGGAACGCCCCGTCTGGGGTTACAAATGCGGTTTTCTCTTTGGCCGACTTGGCCAGGGGAATTTGCCAATACCCTTTTGTGAGGTCAAGAGTCGTCATGTATCGGGCTGTTCCCAGCCGGTCGATCAACTCATCTATACGTGGCATGGGGTAGGTGTCAAATTTTGTAACTTTGTTCAACTGACGAAAATCGTTACAAAATCGCCAGCTCCCATCCGGTTTAGGCACCAACACAATGGGACTAGACCAATCACTTTGGGACTCCTCTATCACCCCTAAGTTCAGCATTTTCTGTACTTCCTCCCGTATTGCCTCCCGTCGGGCCTCTGGGATCCGATAGGGTTTTAACTTCACCCTTTCACCGGGCGGGGTAATAATATCATGCTCTACCCCAGATGTTTGTCCCGGCAGCTCAGAGAACACCTCCTTGTTGCGAAGCACAAACTCCTTAACCTCCTGTTGTTGGGGTTGTGACAAGGTGGCTGCTATTCCAACCTCCGGAATCACGCAACCAGTTTGAGCTGGTGCCCAAGTTTCTGCGACTAGGGACTCTCTATCCCTCCAGGCTTTCAACAGATTAACGTGATATATCTGTTCGGGCTTTCGCCTTCCTGGTTGTCTGACCTTGTAATTCACTTCGCTCACTTTTTCCATTATCTCGTAGGGGCCTTGCCATTTGGCAAGGAATTTACTTTCAACCGTAGGGACAAGTACCAATATCCTATCCCCCGGGGAAAAGGTACGGGTCTTTGCTCCACGGTTGTACACTCTCTGCTGTGCCAACTGCGCTTGGGCCAAATGTTCCTTCACGATGGGCATTACCTGTGCAATTCGATCTTGCATCAGGGCGACATGCTCAATCACACTCCTGTGGGGAGAACTCTCACTTTCCCAAGTTTCCTTGGCAATATCCAACAGCCCTCTTGGGTGTCTCCCATACAGTAACTCAAAGGGGGAGAATCCCGTAGAGGATTGGGGCACCTCCCTAATAGCAAACATCAAATAAGGAAGTAGACAGTCCCAATCCTTTCCATCTCTATCCACCACTTTCTTCAACATTTGTTTTAGGGTTTTGTTGAATCTTTCAACCAGCCCATCGGTTTGGGGGTGATACACAGATGTACGCAATTGCGTCACTTTGAACAATTTACACAGCTCTTTCATAACCCGGGACATAAAGGGTGTACCTTGGTCCGTAAGCAGTTCTTTACAAATACCCACCCGGCTAAAAACAAGAGATAGCTCTTTGGCTATGGTTTTGGCCGAGGTATTTCTGAGAGGGATCGCTTCTGGATAACGGGTGGCATAGTCCATTATAACCAATATGTACTGGTGCCCCCTAGCGGACTTGATTATAGGACCTACCAAATCCATTGCGATTCTCTCAAACGGGACCTCAATGATGGGTAGAGGGACCAGCGGGCTACGGAAATGTGGCATCGGGGCCGACCTCTGACACACAGGGCAGGAGGAACAATAATTTTCTATGTCCTTCATCACCCCAGGCCAATAGAATCTCTGTAATACCCTCTCTCGGGTTTTCTCTGTCCCCAGATGACCTCCAAGAATGTGCCCATGGGCCAACTCCAACACCAACTTCCTGTAAGGTTTGGGCACCACCAGCTGCTCAACGGTTTCTTCTGCCCTTTTTGCCACCCGATACAGTAGGTCCTTCTCTACGCTGAAGTATGGGTAAGTGCAGGTATTATCTGGGTTCACTAACTCGCCATCTATTTCCACTACGTTTTCCCGTGCCTTTATTAGGGCGGGGTCTTTTAACTGTTCTGTGGCAAAATTTTCCCTGTGAACCTCCAGATCAGAAAACTCCACAGACGGTAGGTTTTCGTCTGAGGAGGTGGGCTCCTCTCCAGTTTCTTGAGTCTCCCCTGCCAATACTGACAAGGGAAATTCTGGAGAGTCCTCACCACTCTCAGAGGAGTTCTGGCTATCACATTCCTGGTACATAGGGGCACCAGTGGGGGGCTCAGGATCATCCCACAGTTCCCAGAACTTCGGAAAATCCCTTCCCACAATGGCATCATGCGGTAATTGAGATACTAACCCCACTGGATGAGAGAGGGTACCTTTGGGGGTCTCGAAACACACTGTAGTCACTGGATACTCTCGGGTGTCCCCATGCACACAAATAACAGCTACCTTGCTATTCCCAGAGACCTCTGTTTTAACTAATTCAGCCTTTATCAGGGTCACAAGGCTACCTGAATCCAGTAATACCACAACATTTCTACCATTAATACACATTTTGCATAAATGTTTCTCAGTTCCCCGAATGGCAGTGCATGCGACTGTCGCACACAGCGACTGACGTCTGTCCATCAGAAAGTCACATTGCATGGGTTCCTCCACAACCGGGCAATTTGCTGCAATATGTCCCGCTTGCCGGCAGCGGTAGCAAACGATCCTTCTTGCGGCCTCTTGAGCCGCTGATTTCCCAGGCTGTTCTCGCCAAACTTGGGGTAGAGCTCCCACCCTCTCACTCTCTCCACCCTCACCCCTTGGAATCCTCTTATCCGCCCCTGGGGATGGTCTGGTCTTAGGGTGGAAAGTCCGAGAGTCTCTGGAAGAGGCCGTCAGGTTCTCTGTAGCCAAGTATCTCTCTACACGATCCACAAGTTTACCGGCCGTTTCTGGGTCTCCATGGCTTACCCACTTTTGAATGGCGGTAGGAAGAGCTCTCAAGAAACGATCCATCACAACACGTTCCACAATCTCCGGTGCGGACAAAGTCTCTGGCTGTAGCCACTTCCTGCTCAGGTGAATGAGATCATACATTTGAGACCTGGGGGGTTTTCCAAGCTGGAAAGTCCAGTTATGCACACGCTGAGCCCGGACAGCCAGGGTGACACCCAGCCTTGCCAATATTTCAGCTTTTAGCATCACATAGTCTTTTGCTTGGTCAGGCTCTAGGTCATAGTAAGCCTTCTGCGATTCACCAGTTAACAGAGGAGCCACCAGTCCAGCCCACTGCTCCTCAGGCCACTTTTCTCTTTCAGCAGTCCTTTCAAATGTGGTCAAAAATACCTCTGGATCATCCTCTCCAGTCATTTTTGTCAATAAACGACTCACCCCAAAGGACGCGGTATTAGTGGGACGGCTTTCCTCACTGGTCTGCGGACGTTGCTGCATTACTGCTTCCATTTGTTGTAGTCTCTGCTCTTGCTTCTGTAACAGGTCTATGAAGCGGGCCTCAGATTGCTGCTGGGCTTGTTGATGAGCTTGCTGCTGGGCTGCAAGGCTCCTTTGCAAACCTGCATTTGTCTGCTGTTGATTGGCATTTGCTAGAGCCAGCTGTTTCAGTATCTCCTCCATGCTGGCTTAAAAAAAACTGCCACTGGTTCTCCACCAACTGTGAGGGGGTTAACTCGGTAGCGGGTGTGTGTGACCCCCTGGTTGGGCTCCCCACACAAAAACAGGGCCAGCAGACGGAGGTTGTGGTTTTCAAAATCAAAAGGTGCGGTTTATTTCTCTATGTACAGTGACAAAAACACAGCAAAGCCAAAAAGAAACAAACAAAATAAATCCTGGTCAGTTTGACCTCTGACTAAACATGCAGGTTTCCTAAACTAACAACTGGGATCAGCCTGGTGCTGTCCTAGTCCCTAAGTCCCTGGTTTAGTAAAAGTCCAAACAAATAGCCACACAGGCTTTGCCTCACCGCACAGGGGTTCACTCTCCCTAGACAGTCCACACAGGTCTGGTTCCAGGCATGAGCAAACACCTAATGAATCTGGGAGTTTTTATAGAGGCCTTAAACGAACTGACAGGCTTCAGCTGGTCTCATCAACTCCCTGCCTCACGACGCCCAGCACTCTCCCTAGAGGTATGAGTCATTCATGAGCCCACTAGCCTCAGCTGGGCTTCATCAACTCCCTAGTTGTATAAGTCGGCATAAAGCCTGAATCTGGGAGAAATATATCTACCCCCCTGGATGCAACCAGGTGACTTTACCTTCCTGCTGTCACAATATATATACACATACACACACACACACACACAGTATTACGACATGCTTCACTCCATGTAGTTTAAATAAGTACAGTTCATAATAGCGTAACATGTAACCCTTTCTCCAATGGACAGTGCTTGGCTTATGTCATGCATAGACAGACAGCAACTGCTTGAGATGTCAGAGATTTCATAGAACATTGTTAGAGAACATGATATATTGCCTCCAGTGATTTTTACATAGAGGAGTGCAAGGAATGCAGAGAAAAAAAAAAGATTGCTCCCTTTCAAATACCCAAGTCATGTTGTCATTGTTCACAACTGGAGCTAAGCATTTTATGTGTGTAAAATCCAACTGCCCAATACCAGTGAGCAGATGCTCTCAATGCCAGACTGCTGTCACATTTCACAACCCATGACATGCCACCCAATACTCTGTGATAGAAAAGTGAGATTTGTTTCCCTGCAAACAGTTTCAGGTGTGAAGTTTGCCCTTCACATACATGGTCATATTCCTATCATTTCATGAATCCAACAATGCACAATGCATGCTTACGAGTTACGACACAAAAATATACTAATTTCCGTGTGTGTTTGTGTTGGGGGTTGGGTCAGATCAAGAAAGTATGCTCAATATACTACAAGAACTCTAAGAGCCGGTTCACACACAGGCGGCAAGACTCTGGCCGCGACTTTGTGGGGCGACCTGGATGCAACCTGAGCGCGCACCACAGCGCGACTTGGGGCGACTTACAAGGCGACTTCAAGTCGCCTCCAGGACAGGAGGCTTTCCGGTGGCCAATCAAACAAGAATCAGCACTGTGGGAGGGAGGGGGAGGGAGGGGTTTGCCTGAGAAAACATGAGAAAATAATTTTCTCTTCCTGTAATGTTGCTTCAGTTAAGACAGTGATCCGACTTCTGAGGCGACTTCCATTGAAATCAATGGGTACAAGTCGCCTAGAAGTCGGATTGTAGTACAGGAACCTTTTCTGAAGTCGGAGCGACTTCAGTAGTGTACATTAAGGCCCCTTTCACACTGAGGCGCTTTGCAGGCCCTATTGCGCTCTAAATAGCGCCTGCAATGCGCCCCAAAAAAGCCTCTCAATACTATCCAAGGTGAAAGCCCGAGGGCTTTCACACTGGAGCGTTGCGCTTGCAGGAGGCTCAAAAAACTCCTGCAAGCCGCATCTTTGAGGCGCAATAGGAGCGCTAAAAATAGCGCTCCTGTAGCGCCCCTGCCCATTGAAATCAATGGGGTAGCACCTCTAATACGCCCGCAAAACGCCTCAAAGAGGCGTTATTGCGGGCGTTTTTAACCCTTTTTCAGCCGCTAGCAGGGGTTAAAATACCCCCGCTAGCGCCCGCAAATCCCGGCAAAAAAAACGGTATAGCGGCGCTAAAAATAGCGCCGCTATACCACCAGCGCATCCAGCGCCTCAGTGTGAAAGTAGCCTAAGACAGCTCCATTCACTTGCATTGCTTTTCTCAACAGCGCGACTTGGGGCGACTTGGGACGACTTTAAGTCGGATCCCAGGTCACCCCTGTGTGAACTGGCTCTAAAACTGGCCTATAGGCTGAGCAAAAATAATCAATCCGATTCCTCAATCCACACTATGTAACACAGATGGACAAATCTGCACCGGCAGCTGCCAGAATACCTAAACAGCAGTTGAATCTGATTGGATGCAATTTTCAGCCTGGCTCTTTCCATTTTTTAATTGAAGGATGTTGGGCAGGAGGGTGCTGACAGGGGGCACCCACAAAGCTATTTTTTGCCAGTTCTTCAGGATCCAGATCAAATTTGCTCAGTGTATGGGCCGGCTTTAGGCAATAAACCATACAGAACATAATGGCACCAGTATTGTTTTTCGAAAGCTGCCAAAAGCCATATTTTTTTTTCTGAGACAGGGCAGAAAAAAAGCAGATATACATACTTTACGTAAGCTTTTTACCTGAAGTTCCATAAAACAGAGGGTGACTATATCATACATATTGCAATACAGTGTTTTTGGAGTCTTTTGGCTAGCAAGCAAACCTAAGTGCAGTTAAACTTGTATGTTTGATACAGTTATACAGAAATGTTTATTAAGTTACTTAAAAAAAATATCTATTTAAACAAAATATTGCAGTGCATTTAGTCATAAATTTGTGTGCCTCAGGCCTAGCTTCGGGATAAGAAATTACTGTCTCTAAATACAAGATACATGTGTATTGTTCCTTGAATCTTTGTGTACTTTATGTATTCCTTCCAGATCTGTGCAGTAATCCAGTGTGAAACTTCACCTCTGTGCAGGACCTTTCTGTAATAAAGACCAGCCACTGCTGCTCTTTCTCCTTTGTGCAGGGTGACTGGTCTTGTCTCCACCCCTCCTGTAGTTTTCTATGGGATGGGGCCTGCTGGGCCACTCCCACAGCTCTGCTCTCTGCATCGGCTAGGTACAGCCAATGTTGACATCACAGCTACTTTTGAAAGGTAAAATGTTTGCAAAGACATTTGGTGCTCATAAAGTGGAGGTAAATATTAAAATGAATAAATAGAAAAAAAATCACGCCCACCAAAAGGCCCCCGCATCCATTATTTTAGATCACTAACTAAAATGTAATTTATCAGGAAGTCAGATTTACAAGCAACAGCACCTTGTCTATATGCAGAATTATATGACATACTATTATGTTCAATTCCAAGGGGTGGGCCAGGGCAGTATAGGGACAGGCTAGGGCAGTATAGGGACAGGCTATGGCAGTATAGGGACAGGCTATGGCAGTATAGGGACAGGCTAGGGAAGTATAGGGACAGGCTATGGCAGTATAGGGACAGGCTATGGCAGTATAGGGACAGGCTAGGGAAGTATAGGGACAGGCTATGGCAGTATAGGGACAGGCTATGGCAGTATAGGGATAGGCTAGGGAAGTATAGGGACAGGCTGGGACAGTATAGAGGGGTAGGCTAGGGTAGTATATAGACAGGCTAGGGCAGTATAGGGACAGGCTAGGGCAGTATATGGACAGACTAGGGAAGTATAGGGACAGGCTGGGACAGTATATAGGGGTGGGCTAGGGTAGTATATAGACAGGCTAGGGCAGTATAGGGACAGGCTATGGCAGTATAGGGACAGGCTATGGCAGTATAGGGACAGGCTAGGGAAGTATAGGGACAGGCTGGGACAGTATATAGGGGTGGGCTAGGGTAGTATATAGACAGGCTAGGGCAGTATAGGGACAGGCTAGGGCAGTATATGGACAGACTAGGGAAGTATAGGGGTGGGCTAGGGTAGTATATAGACAGGCTAGGGCAGTATAGGGACAGGCTAGGGCAGTATATGGACAGACTAGGGAAGTATAGGGACAGGCTGGGACAGTATATAGACAGGCTAGGGCAGTATAGGGGTGGGCTAGGGTAGTATATAGACAGGCTAGGATAGTATATAGAAAGACTAGGGCAGTATAGGGGCAGGCGGAGCAGCCCGGGGGGCAGTTGTCGTCATGACACACAAAACTGCTGGAAAAAAAAATCTTGTTCGTCATTTTGCTGGGTAAATAGAAGAGAAGGAGAGGTGGCCATGGTTCAATTTGCTGCCCCTCTCAAAGCACTACCTGGGTCCAAAGGACCCACTGGGACCCATGGTAGGGCCGGCCCTGCTCATATGTGAACCCAGCCTCAGTGAATCCCCCCAACAGTGTCTCAGTGGGGATGATTCCTCCATCCACACCTGTATGGATGGAGGAATTCGTTCTTTTTTTTTTTTCAGTTTGCTGGCTGACCGAAAGAAAAAAAAAAAAAAAAAGACTGATCTATGGCCAGCTCTAGAGGGACTATTCAGAAATGAGGAGGCTTGGATCACATTATTAAAAATATTCAGTTTTTTGTTCTTTTAGTGTCTATCTATTCTCGTCCATTCAGATATCACTCCTTGGGAAAACACTGTAAAGCACTAGAGTGTCTTTTGTACACAATTAAAAAACATTACTGTAATTAGCGAGAGGAAATCATTGTGTACTTTTTTAAACCCCCTTTTTTACAATCCTTTGCTTAAGCTGGAGAGTGGAGGCGCTATCTTATACAGTCTGTTTCCTTTTACAACTGCTGTAAAGCAATAAACCCCCCCTGCTGTCTTTATAAAGTGACACTCATCCCATAGTTCTTTTGACTTTACAAGCATAAGGAAAAATAATAATGACAAATGTAATATGTCTGTAAAAGTTTAGTTTGCCTTCTTCTTATATGATGAAATACATGGATATGAATGAACTGTCAGTCCCAGAATGTGACACAATGCATTCAAGGTCATGTTCAAAGCACATTACTTCTGATGATGTATGCAGTCTCTGCCCAAGGTCAAAGGCATTACTGCTGATACTTATCAGACTTTTGAACTGAGCATAAACATTGACACTGTCGGGAATCTGCGTGGAAGGGCAGAAGTGAGCAATCAACATTACTGCAATGGAAAGACATGATAAAAGTCCCATTTAGTATTTTTTCATTGTTTTACACATTTTGTGTTTGGTGAGATTTTTTTTTTCTTTTTTTCCTTGTCATTCTATAGTATCAGAAGTGTATTTCATATATAAATTCAGATTGTAGATTCTTCTTCTGGTGGCTGTCTGTGCATCAGATAAGCAAAGTTAGCAACCTTGCTAAATGCTAAGAACAATCCATCACCAGCCACTTAGACAAAGCATGGTTTTTAATCGGTCCTAACAAACCGGATAGACTAACACCCAAAGGGCTTGTTCTAGGGTGACCACATTTCCAAACTGCCATTCAGGGACACCCCCCTCTCTCACCTTCCCCAAAAAAAGATGAGGGGGGGGGGGGCAGGCGAAATGCAGTCTCGGGGTTGATGGGGAATTTGGCGGTGGGTTATTTGTCAGGTGAATGTGCCACTTGCCACCAGATGCAGTGCTGCTTGCCACCCTTAGCCTGCCACCAGATGCAGTGCTTCTGTCACTCCCTCTGCATGAGCCGCGTGCGTAGAAGGAAAGGAGTGGCGTCACTATCTGGAGAGTGAAGATCACACCAGTCCCTGCTGCTTGCCGCTGGGTGCCGGAGAAGGAGGAGGTGCCGAGGTGGGTGGGGACAGCAGTGCTGCACTAGGCGCAGGCCACGCTCCCGGACTCACTGTCTGAGAGTAAATTGTCACTGGTTGCAAGATGCCAGGCAGTGCTGGCCCTAGCAACCAGTTCCGGAAATGTAGTTATTAGTTAGTAGGGGGTGGCTGTGTCCTCTATTTCATTCCGGGACATTTTATTGTCCCGGAATGAAGGTGCCCGGGACCCAGGACAGACATGTCAATTGCAGGACAGTCCCGTGCAATCCGGGATACGTAGGCACCCTAGCTTGTTCACACTTGCTTAAAATACTGACACTTATCAAACGTGCCTATAGCGTTAATGTGTGTTAATAGGTGCGTTCGATAAGCGTTTAATAAGCATTTGAAATACTTCCCAAAAGCCCTATGTGCATTTGCGGCGCGGTTGACATGCGTTTTTTGCATGTTAAAACCCCACCACAAATGCCTATTAATAACTGTAATGTACTAATGTGCCACAACTGAACCACAAAAGCATGCCAGTTACCATAGACTTGAATGGAAGGAGTTGAAATGCTTCAACTTCTTTCAAACTTGATGTAGCGGGGTGTTCCCCTTTAATGCAGAGAGACAAGAAGTTCCAGGTGAGAGGTGAGTCGGGAGGAAGTAAAGAGACATTATGGAAGTGAAAGCAGAGGAGAGAGAGACTACATCTCCCAGTACATCTTGCAGCACCCAGGGTACATTGCTCCAGAACAGAGACTGCTGGGGCAGACTTTATAAAGGGGAGGCGGAGTTTTGGTCGGGCTCTTTGGACACCCCTCTCCTAGCAAGAGGATCTCTGTGCTGAACTGCTGTGTGACAAGGCCTGAAGCCTGGGCCGTGTGCTCCTTTCCAAAGAGCCCTCTGCCAGCCTAGCAGAGCCTTAGAGACATCTTCTCCTCCTTGCTGCAGTACACCAGAAGGATTGAAGACTTGGATGTCGGTGGATTCCTGTTCCCAGACGAATCGATGGAGGAAACGGACTTGGACTTGTCCGGGTGGTGAGAGCTGTTTAAAGACAGATACTTTATCTTTACTATTCGTTGGGATTACAAAGTTGTTCTTCAAGTGCACCACCGAAAAGATTGCTAGCGAATATTGTTTCACTGAACTTCCATTTAGATCAGTCAGGCCTGACTGCATAGGTAGACATTGCTGGGTGTTAGTCTACCCATGAGGGGAAGTAGCTGTAAAAGGGCAGCGCTAGAGTTGCATAGCAATACTTTATTATTCTGATTACTCTGTTTATCTTTATTACTGTTTATTGCAGGGATCTGCAACTTGTTATACTGTTGTTTATTACTTGCCCATTAGCCTCAGTAAAATATCTGGGTCAAGTACATTGGTGTCAGTTTCACTTACTTTAATAGAAGTTTTAAAGTATATCACTGTGTGTGTTTGCCATAGGACTGCGTCACCTAGAGTTGCGGTCACGCGGTCCTATCTCCCCTTACTAGCTGTGCCACGGGAGGGTAGAGCCGATTGCCAGGGGTTGACAGCGGTGCACTACAGGGCCCAAAACAAAACCAGCGGCTCTCTTAACTGGGGGTAGCGCTACACTTGGGGGCTCGTCCGGGATCCTTGTACGTTGCACGCTGCAATCAAGCCGGTCAGAAGTACCAGCATGGACCCGCTGGCAATGTCACAGTGGTGCGCAGCGATTGGCGCCGATCCAACCGCGGCGGTAGTCATTGTACTCCCGGGGGAAAGATGGAAGGAAAAGGAGATAAAACAGCTCGTATTGTTACTGTCTCCGAGCCACAAAGCATGGGTGATGGATTTTAGGCCAGATCCAGTGATCTCGTTTACATACGCACTGGTAGAATGGAAAAACGAAATCCCAGAGCATTTTAAAAGTCAGAGTCTACAAGCCATAGATAATCAGATCTATCACTTGATACATACGCTGCCAGTGAAGGAAGAATGGTTTCAGACACCAAAGCCATCACCCCTGCGATTATCTCCACCACTATGCCCTAAAGCAGAAAAGCCTAAGGAACTATTAAGCCCGGGATCACCGCTGGCCGCTATAGGGCCTGAATTGTTGAATGCTCTAGGAGACCTTGTAATTAAGTGCCAGAAAAGCAGTACGGTGCATGTGGAGGCCGGTTACCAGAAGCTTAGCACCTTCTCAGGGAAGCAACCAGTGCCTGCCGGAGAAGAAGAATTTGACACCTGGATTGAACAGGCCATGCAAGCGGTAGAAGGATGGGAGATACCAGAGGCGCAGAAGAAGCAGCGCATCAGCGAAAGTCTAAAGGGTGCTGCTGCTGAAGCTGTAAAGAACCTCAGGCTTAGCAACGCTACCTGTACCGCAAACGATTATCTGACTATGCTGGAGGAGGAATTTGGCCAGCTGGAGAAGGCGACTGAACTGATATACCAGTTCGAACATACCCTCCAACAGCCGGGAGAGAAGTTATCCGAATATGTGCGGAGGCTAAACCGGAAGCTGTGCCAAATTGTCCTAAAGAAGGGAATACTGCCGCAGGTCATAGACGCAACCCGAATGAAGCAGATCCTGAGGGGAGCCCTGCGTTCAGATCCAGTTTGGCTCTACTTGAAGACCTCTGAAGGAGTGATGACTTTGAGTTACCGAGATCTTGTACGAATCATAAGAGATGAAGAAGCCCTCTTAAATGAACAGCAAGGGACTGAGAAGACCACTACCCTCCCCGCGGTGGGAGTCAGATCAGTTATGGCTACTGAACGGGACTCAGAAGTGGAGATCCTGAAGTCCCAAATGACCCAGGTGCTGGATCTTTTGACCACACTCCTGTCTGAAAACTCAGGAATGAAGGAACCCGAGGAAATTAAGAATGAACCACGCCAGAGCAGTTCAACACCAACCTCCCCACAGAAGAGAAGAGAGATTGTCTGTTTCAACTGTGGAGGTGTAGGCCACTACCAGCGAGTATGTCCAAGTCCACGAATGGAGACAGAAGGCTGGGGGAGGCCTCAGGGAAGTGACCCAAGAATGGAGAGAAGATCCGGGCCTTCAAAAATAACTTTCCCTGAATCTGCGAGGGAGCGGTGGAGGACACCTGCAGTTTATGCTGTCTCAGTGAACAACGCTTATCAGCCTTCCAAACAACACCAGAAACAACATTCCCAGCGCCGGAAGCTGAAGAGAGCACAAGTCCAAGTATGCCAGCCTGCTGTTACAGGTGTTTCCAAAAGGACTGCTACCCAATTGGTAGGTCCTCTGCCTGTAGTGCCTGTTCTGATCGAAGGGATCTACACCAGAGCCATCCTTGATACAGGTTCTCAGGTTACCCTAATGACCAGAGACTTTTACAAGAAGTACCTGTCATACCTGCCCCTGGAAGAGTTGGGAGACACCAAGATTCAGGGTATTCAAGCAGAAGAGTACTCTTGTGATGGATGTCTGCGGATCAAGTTGTCGTGTGATCCATTGAGGGCTGGGGAGTCCCAGAACTTTGAGACACTGGCCATTGTCTGTCCCTGGCTGCCAGGGCCCTCAAGAGGCTCTCTCATTGTTGGGACCAATACCTATTTGGTGAAACGGCTTTTAGCCCCTGCTGTCCCCAGATGTGATCCCATACCCTCACTACCGGAAGAGGTTCCTGCTTCAGTACCAGAGGAAGAACCAAGAGTAGCTGAGACTGTGACTCCCAGGGAGAAGAGAAGGAAGAGAGTCATTCATCCTCCCCGGAAACTAACTCATGATCAGATGGGAGAAAGTTCCGAAGACACAGTCCTAACCTCAAGAAGGACCATGCCCACATCTGGTCCCTCCACTGTACATTTGGTGGAGGGCAACCCCAACTCACTTCCTGGCACAGTTAGACAGGTCGCCCCCACTGAAGCGACCTGTGGACAGGACAGCTTCCCATCATATGATGATCGGTGGGAGGCTCCTCTGTCAATCCTATGCAACCGCATTGAAGCTAAAATGTTTTGCAGATCTAAAAATGTTAGATGTCTTTGGGGACCAAAGAGTTCAAGTGGGGGGAGTGTGTAGCGGGGTGTTCCCCTTTAATGCAGAGAGACAAGAAGTTCCAGGTGAGAGGTGAGTCTGGAGGAAGTAAAGAGACATTATGGAAGTGAAAGCAGAGGAGAGAGAGACTACATCTCCCAGTACATCTTGCAGCACCCAGGGTGCATTGCTCCAGAACAGAGACTGCTGGGGCAGACTTTATAAAGGGGAGGCGGAGTTTTGGTTGGGCTCTTTGGACACCCCTCTCCTAGCAAGAGGATCTCTGTGCTGAACTGCTGTGTGACAAGGCCTGAAGCCTGGGCCGTGTGCTCCTTTCCAAAGAGCCCTCTGCCAGCCTAGCAGAGCCTTAGAGACATCTTCTCATCCTTGCTGCAGTACACCAGAAGGATTGAAGACTTGGATGTCGGTGGATTCCTGTTCCTAGACGAATCGATGGAGGAAACGGACTTGGACTTGCCCGGGTGGTGAGAGCTGTTTAAAGACAGATACTTTATCTTTACTATTCGTTGGGATTACAAAGTTGTTCTTCAAGTGCACCACCGAAAAGATTGCTAGCGAATATTGTTTCACTGAACTTCCATTTAGATCAGTCAGGCCTGACTGCATAGGTAGACATTGCTGGGTGTTAGTCTACCCATGAGGGGAAGTAGCTGTAAAAGGGCAGCGCTAGAGTTGCATAGCAATACTTTATTATTCTGATTACTCTGTTTATCTTTATTACTGTTTATTGCAGGGATCTGCAACTTGTTATACTGTTGTTTATTACTTGCCCATTAGCCTCAGTAAAATATCTGGGTCAAGTACATTGGTGTCAGTTTCACTTACTTTAATAGAAGTTTTAAAGTATATCACTGTGTGTGTTTGCCATAGGACTGCGTCACCTAGAGTTGCGGTCACGCGGTCCTATCTCCCCTTACTAGCTGTGCCACGGGAGGGTAGAGCCAATTGCCAGGGGTTGACAGCGGTGCACTACAGGGCCCAAAACAAAACCAGCGGCTCTCTTAACTGGGGGTAGCGCTACATTGACATAAAGCGTAAATTTTGAAGCAAACCGGCGCTAGCGCTTCATGTATTGATATGGTGTGTGAACAGCACTGTGCGCTGTCTATATTATATTATGCGCCCCTCAAACGCCCGCTTTTAATGCCAGTGTGAACTAAGCGAAAGGAAGGAAAATGTGTAAAACTATTATTGATCCTTTCAACATGTGTATGTATGTGCATTCTGTTCTTAAAGTGTATGCTACCTCAAAATGTAATAGTTCAGACGTGTTTGTACTATGTAATTTTATTAACAAGTACTTGCAATAGAAAAAAAAGGGGGGGACTTTAAATGAGGCACAAGACACCATGTGCCTCCATCCCTTATTATACGAAAAAGAGGAAAGTGTTGGGACTTTAAATGAGGTGCGTCACTTAGGGTGAATAATAGGTATCACATATGAATCTAATATAGATTCATGCATACAACTGAAAAGGATCATAATAATATAAACAAGTATTTTATCAAATGGCCTTAAAAGGTAAGTAGTAAAATATTAATGTACATCATGGTTACAGCAATCGATATGGTAAAACATTTACATGGTAGTATAGTAAATCCATACCATACTAACGTGGGGATGTAGGGTTAAAAGCTGATAACGTGAGGGGTCACAATTATTACAATGTTAATGATGGACAAAAGTAATTACAACACAAATCCAAACACATAACTGTAACAGAGATTGCATCATTTAATGCGTGACGCGTTTCGTGGGATTCCACTTCCTCAGGAGGAGGTGCAATCAGCGTATCTATAAGGAATATATAGACAACAATGGAATTGGATACAAATTAAATTAAAATAAATATTATATATATATATATATATATATATATATATATATATGTATGTATATGCATATGTAGCGCACCCACCTATTAAACTCGGCTCCTCGCAGGGGGGAGACAGGCACACCGCACCACAAGCCCGTACCCTCCTGTGTTAAGAGGTTAGGCGGTGTTGTTTTTGGGCCTTGTCTGCAGCCAGAGTCTAAAGTCCTCCTGAGTATGATTCTCACCTCTACAGTGTTTAGATGCAAGTCCTTGACTTCCCCAGGAACGTAAATGTCCACACCAGCTGAAAGTCCAACTCAATATTTTTTTTCACTTGCACGACACATAGTCTCTTGGATAGAAGAAAGGTTGGAGCAAAGACACAGGACAGCTTTAAGGTGTGGAGGAGGTCCAGGCACAAACGTAGCTCAAACTCTTCTGACTGTTCAGGTTTCTCAAACAGTTTTGGCGCACGGTCTCTGCCACAGACCATGAGGTTGGTCTCTGCCACAGACCCTGTGGATAAGGTCACTGCCACTGACCTGGCGAACAAGGTCACTGCCACTGACCTGGTAAACCTTGGTTTCTTCCTAGAACAGGGAGAAAACATCCCCCCAGAGAGTCAACAGACCCCTTCCTTCACCGTGACCACAGCATCGGTCCCTCGGAACAGATCCTCCCTTCTCTTAGGGTGCGGGTCCCCTCGCAAGGCGGCACCCTGGACACCTTGATCCCTAGTGGACCCTAGCCGAAGGTTGCTGGGCCCCGGGCCGTTGCTGCAGCTCCTGGGCCTCCGTACCCAGGTAACCAGAAACTGTGAGGTAGTACCTCACCCCAGGCTAAAGGTGCCTGAGGTGGAACTGGAACAAGGCCTCCGGGCCTAGGGCACCCGGAGATGACACACACACGCCCAGGCTGAGGGTGCCTGGGCATCGACCGACCCTTCTCAGAAGATGTCTGCCCCTTTTATACCCTCTCCCGGCATGCACATCAGGTTCCCCGCCCCACCGTACGGCTGCCAAGAGGGGACACAAAAGGCACAGCACTGCGCTCGCGGTTCAACCCTGGCCCAGAATGGCAGCGCCACCCACCGGCCACAGGGAACACATGACCAGCATGAGACCAAATTACACTAATACTCTTCATAACTTCAACTCACAGTTCAGCTTAGAATCTTGGTGCATGGCGCTGAGGGCCAGTGAAAAGTAGTCTGTTTTCTTTGTATTGCTTAGTGATCCTGCCAGTCCTGCTGCTGTTCTGTTTTAATTTTACCATGCCAAGCATGTTAGCCTATCTGTCCTAGCATGATTAGTTTGCAGCTGTGCCTTCTATTTGAAAACTTCAAGACATGGTACATGTGCACAGTGTTCATGTACTCCTGCGGTCAGACTTCTGCTGCCACACCCCTGCCCAGCTTGTCACAAGGAAGGACCAGAGTGCAGAAGCCTGTGAAGTATATGACTTTTACATAGGCATTGTTTGCTTGTATTCTAATTGGACTGCTGCTGCCATGCCACCCCAGCCCTGCACTGTTTTGAGTGGTTGTGGTTGGGATATGTGATGTCAGCAGATCATCCGATCGCCACAAAAAGTCTCCTTCCCCACCTTATCTAAGCCTGTGATACAGCCAAGGAGAGCAGCCATGTGACTGCGGATCAACAAATAAAAGAAGAATTTAACTTATGGTTTACCTTGTATTACTCTTTTTTTAAACTGATGGGTGTGATGTTTAAACATTCATATCCACTTCCTTTTACAAAAAAAAAAAAAAAAGAACAGAGTGAGCAGAAGGATGACTTTTAAGTATGCTGCTGCTCCCTTATTGTTCAATCAGCATCCTGGGTGTGTCTGTGTCCTGCTGTAAAACATTAGTTGCAGGGGATGTCCCAGAGCTGACAATGCTTTTGGACAGGGATGGCTGACTCAAAAGTGAATGCAGATACGGTAATTAAAATTCCTTTAGCAGGTAAAACAGCATACAGGCATACCCCACTTTTAAGTACACAATGGGACCAGAGCATGTATGTAAAATGAAAATGTACTTAAAGTGAAACAATACCTTTTTTCACTTCTAGGGTGTAATGGGGGGTCAGGGGCTGTAGTGGGGGTGTCAGGAGCTGTAGTTGAGGTCTCAGGGGCTGTAGTGGGGGTGTCAGGGGCACACTGGAACAGGGTGGGCTATGCTCTCTGAGCTTCAGCTCCTTCTACTGCGGCTGCAAAATGTCTGAATAGTACTTGTGAGGCACTTTACATACACTCGCGGGTATGTCCTTACTCGCGAGTGTATGTAAAGTGAGTGTACTTAAAGCGGGGTATGCCTGTATATATATATATGTATTTTTACCAGGTATTTGCCTGGAGTTCTTGATAAAGAATTTTTCTAATGTATATTCCACTCCTCTAAATACAGAAATCTGCACCTTCTGATTTATGTGACGTCATCTGTAGGCTGTAAAAGTATGCAGGCGTACACACAATCATCTGTGAAATGTTTACTTTTACCGGGAAGCCCTTTAATGATAGCGTATTGTTCATTGTCCTTGTGAAAAGCACATGTTGTGCATTAAAGGATCACTAAAACTAAAATAGAAGTTGTCTGATTATAAATCATCTACTAATAACAGTCACAAATATACATGCATGCACATGTAAAACCCGAGATGGTTTTCATTGTATTTACATCTTGTGATAAGCAACTGACATAAAGCTATTGTTAGCCATTTCTGATGGACACAGCGGTGGAGGTGCCCTTCACAAAACTTGTCATATATAAAAAAAAAAATACTGCTGTGTAGTGTGTAGGAATGAAAGCAGAACGATTAATGAGAAGGGAAAGTTACAGTGTAAATAGTATCGGTTTTTATATCTATAACAAACAGCATGGATTTATGAAGATGGATAACAAATGTGAACATGCAATAACAGTAGAACGAGGTGTTCGTTAAAGTGTTCTGTCTCCTTCTGCTTTTCAATACTTATACCAGGGTTTCTCAACTCCAGTCCTCAAGGCGCGCCAACAGGTCATGTTTTCAGGATTTCCCTCAGATGAAACGGATGTAGTAATTACTAAGGCAGTGAAACTGATCAAATCACCTGTGCAAAATAATGGAAATCCTGAAAACATGACCTGTTGGGGCGCCTTGAGGACTGGAGTTGAGAAACACTGACTTATACAGATGAAACCTTGGTGTTAGAATTTATAGCTCCCAACTGTCACACATTCACACAGAAACTGTCCCTCTTTTGTGACCAAATCCATCTGTCCCTTGTGCATTCTTCTTTTTTTTACATCTTTAAACAAAGTGTACTATTTTACTAATAACTTTATGCTGCACTATAAACTCTATATTGCTACATTTGTTATTTTGAGAAGCCATCAGATATAGTTATAAGAACATAGTAAAAAAGTGTTGGCAGGTGCAAACTCAAGCCCCTGGCAAGTCGCAATCAGATAAACAAAGGAAATAAATAACAAAGGAAATAAATAACAAAGGAAATAAATAACTTGCCGTGCTAACTGTGAGAATGTGCAAAACAAAATGATCATGCCCCCGATGACGTCAGTTATGACAAAACGCGTAGGGTGAAGCTAATGCACAAGACGTTGACACGCCTTTCTGGATCAGTACTTGTTTGGAGTATTTGCAACATTGCCCAGGAATATTTTTTTTTATACATAAGCGCTGATTTATTGTTACAATGTGAGTAGTTTTATGCATTCTGGATTACATTAAATGTTTTATATGGATTCACACTATGTGGGTTCTCCCATTTTGATTTTATGGTGGATCTCGTGAAATATATGGGTGCCATAGATTTTAACATACACTGGAGAGTGGGAGATATTGCAGAATTCCAGCGTGGATCAAACCCCTTCACGATGAGACTATCATTTACAGGCTGATTTGATTCTGTAATAGGGTATATCTGTTGCAGCAAGAGTACATTTCTTACAGTGGTGATGGTCCACATGGTGATCACAAGATTTGATGCAACACAATATTTGTAACAGCACAGTGGTGATTTGGCATTCAGTTGGGACTGTTATTACTTTTTGCAGATCTACAAAGTGGACTTTATGACCTTTTTTTGGATTTCACATTAATTGAGTAATTATTTTGTTTGCACATTATCACAGTTAGGCCCCATGCACACGAGACGCAGGTGCAAACTCTGCTGAACACACGTTTTTAAACGCTGAAACCGGCGTTTAAAAACGCGCGTTTGGCCGCGTTTGCAGCCACGTTTATTGGCGTTTAGCGGCGTTTTACCGCGTTTGCGTTTATAAGCGTTTCATCATAAGACCCTCCCTAAGCTCAAAAAACAGTAAATTTTAACCATTTCAGCCAGTTTGTGAGACCAGAGTGAGTAGCAGCAGCTGAGAGAGCCGCAGTGTACTTGTATTTAGCGTATCACTTGCCACGTCACCTGGCCACGTCACCTGGCCACGTTACCTGCCACGTCACCTGCCACAAGTTGTGGATTGTCCACTTGCCACGTCACCTGGCCACGTTACCTGCCACGTCACCTGGCTACGTCACCTGCCACAAGTTGTGGATTGTTCACTTGCCACGTCACCTGCCACGTCACCTGGCCATGTCACCTGCCACGTCACCTGGCCACGTCACCTGGCACAAGTTGTGGATTGTCCACTTGCCACGTCACCTGGCCACGTCACCTGGCACAAGTTGTGGATTGTCCACTTGCCACGTCACCTGGCCACGTCACCTGGCCATGTTACCTGCCACGTCACCTGGCCACGTTACCTGCCACATCACCTGGCCACGTCACCTGCCACAAGTTGTGGATTGTCCACTTGCCACGTCACCTGGCCACGTCACCTGGCCACGTTACCTGCCACGTCACCTAGCCACTTCACCTGCCACAAGTTGTGGATTGTCCACTTGCCACGTCACATGCCACATGCCACGTCACCTGGCCACGTCACCTGGCACAAGTTGTGGATTGTCCACTTGCCACGTCACCTGGCCATGTTACCTGCCACGTCACCTGGCCACGTTACCTGCCACATCACCTGGCCACGTCACCTGCCACAAGTTGTGGATTGTCCACTTGCCACGTCACCTGGCCACGTCACCTAGCCACGTCACCTGCCACAAGTTGTGGATTGTTCACTTGCCACGTCACCTGCCACGTCACCTGGCCACGTCACCTGCCACGTCACCTGGCCACGTCACCTGGCACAAGTTGTGGATTGTCCACTTGCCACGTCACCTGGCCACGTCACCTGGCCATGTTACCTGCCACGTCACCTGGCCACGTTACCTGCCACATCACCTGGCCACGTCACCTGCCACAAGTTGTGGATTGTCCACTTGCCACGTCACCTGGCCACGTCACCTAGCCACGTCACCTGCCACAAGTTGTGGATTGTCCACTTGCCACGTCACCTGGCCACATCACGTGCCACGTCACCTGGCCACGTTACCTGCCACGTCACCTGGCCATGTCACCTGCCACAAGTTGTGGATTGTCCACTGACCACGTCACCTGGCCACGTCACCTGGCCACATCACCTGACACAAGTTGTTGATTGTCCACTGGCCACGTTACCTGCCACAATCTGTGGATTGTCCACTTGCCACGTTACCTGCCACAAGCTGTGGATTGTCCACTTGCCACGTTACCTGCCACAAGTTGTGGATTGTCCACAATGCAATGCAAGCAATTACAGTTTTCTTTTATATTTTTTAATAGTTTTTCATCATTTGCCATCATTTTAGAGATTTCTAATGTTAAAAAATAGGTCACCTTTAAAAACGCTTATAAACGCAAACGCGGAAAAACGCCGGTACCGCGTTTAGCCGCGTTTAGCAGCGTTTAGCGTCTGAAACGTGGAAAACTTTTGCGTCTGAACCCATTTTTTTGCTTCTGAAAAAACGAGGTTAAACGCAACTGCTTGTAAACGCCAAAAAACGAGTGTGTGTGCATGGACACATAGGATAACATTGAATGGGTTCAGGAGCAGTTGAAAAAAGCGTCCAACTGCCTCTGAACGCGCGTTCAACAGCAAATAACAGCGTCTCGTGTGCATGGGGCCTTATGGCGGCAAGTTATTTATTTACATTATATAGGTCATGGAGGAAAAAAAAAAAAACACCTGTATGGTTCAGCCAATCAATTTCTGCATATGAGATATTTGTAGTCTGTATAACCACTTTGATAAAGGCTTCTTACCCGAAACGCGTCAGCTTATAGCCTGTATCCGTGTACCCATGTAACCAATAAAGTACTTTTATTCAAGAGCATCTGAGTTGCCAACCCCTTTTTTGATTCAAGTCTGTATAACCAAGGCTGTGGTAGGGATGTGTCCCTTGCCTACATAATGTGTGCTAAAAGGAGTACCTCTTTAGTATTTCAGAGAGTTGAGAGATATGGAAATTTCAGGGTATGAATGCAAGACCATATACATATCAAGCTATGAAGACCATATGGTTTTCCATGCAGAATCTGAGACTCAACCACTTAGGCTGGTCATACACTAGTAGACTTTTTAAAAAAATGTTCAAATGAGGTTCCGTACAAAAAAAATCTCATCGGTACATTTGTGACTTGGCAAATGCTGTTCAAAAGTACTTCAAAACTTTGTTTGCTTTCAACATTCAGTCTTGGAATGAGTAGACTTTCCCAAGAAAAATTAAGTTCATTGTCCTTTGAAGGAAACATTTCCATCCTGCTCCTTCAAATTTTCTTCTCACTGTAGTCAAAAATGAATGCTGATTTGACCACACTAATGATTCAAAAATCAAAAGAACATTCCTGAAATAAAGTTTTTGAATTAAATTCTTCTAGTGTATGGTCAGCTTTACTTAATGAAATAGCAGAAAAGGGCAAGGAAGTCTTCTTCCAAATAAACCCTCAATACTGTCCGGAAGCATTGATATTCTGGACTAAGATTTACAATATACATCATAAAATCACGGGGATTAATATTCAACCAGAGGTACTAGTTTCTCTCCTGTCTATGATTCCAGGATCCATAAAAACTATAAAAAGGGGCATTCTGAAGCCCTGTACACACGATCGGATTTCCGATGGATTTTTCCATCAGAATTCTGATGAAGCTGACTTCCATCAGTCTTGCCTACACGCCATCAGACAAAATTCCGACCGTCCCAAACGCTGTGACGTACAACACGTACGACGGCACTATAAATGGGAAGTTCAAATCCAATGGCGCCACACTTTGGGCTGCTTTTGCTGATTTTGTGTTACCGCGTGTTAGTAAAAGTTTGGTGAGAGCCGATTCGCACTTTTCAGTCTTCATGCTTTTTCAGTCCGTTACAGCATGACGAATGTGCTATCTCCATTACGAACGCTAGTTTTACCAGAACGAGCGCTCCTGTCTCCTAATTCAGTCTGAGCATGCGTGGGTTTTTTCTCCGATGGAGTTCCACACAGACGATCAGAATTTCTTATCGTTTTTTTTTTCCCATCGTAAAAATTTAAAACGTTCTATTTTTTTTCACCGATGGAAATAAGTCAGATGGGGCCCACACACGATCGGTTTGTCTGATGAAAACAGTCCATCGGACTGTTTTCATCTGTAAAACCGATCGTGTGTACAGGGCTTAAGACATATGTTGGTAGCAGCGCGCACAATTATAGCCCGGAACTGTAAGAAAACTGGGATGCTTTCAATTGGGGAAGGGATATGCGAAATGAGCGAGATGCATACTCTGGAGACGACGATAGAATCAGAAGCTGGCCTTAAAGAACTAACTTTAAAGACATGGCAGCAATGGATAGAGTTTAGAGCCTCTACACCAGGGGTCTCAAACTGGCGGCCCTCCAGCTGTTGTGAAACTACAAGTCCCATCATGCCTCTGCCTGTGGGAGTCGTGCTTGTAACTGTCAGCCCTGCAATGCCTCATGGGACTTGTAGTTTTGCAACAGCTAGAGGGCCGCCAGTTTGAGACCCCTGCTCTACACTAATATCAACTTATGACTAAGGCCTTATAGGCTGAAACGCGTCAACCTTTCCTATTTGCGTTTGTCTACTGTGGCTTGTCAATAAATACGTCAATTTTTTAAGAGCAACGACCGGAGTGTGGATCATCTTTTCTTCATTCACTAATATCAACATACATGTAGAGTTTCATGTCAGGGATCTCCCCCTCCATTTCCCTTTTATCCCTGCCCCTTCCCCCCCCCTTTTTTTTTTTTTGTGTGTTGTTGTGTAGTCGGTATGTTGGGAAATACGAGTGCAGGAAATGTATTGGTATGGGTGTGATAAACTACAAGGGGACATTCTCAATTAACGGTTATGTAACTAGATGAGGTTAGATTTATACATGTATTAAAAGGATGAATGGGTGGGTAATGGGTTATGTTAGATATTGTAGTATTTGTATTGTTTTGTGTAAAATGTGTAAAATGAAAAAATTATAAATAAAGATTATAAACAAATAAACCCTCAAAAAACATGGTTGTAACCAAAAAGGGATATAAAGAAGTAAAACGAATGCTTGGAAATATAAGAATACAGCAACCATCTTATGATACCTTTTTGAATACAGATCATTCCAAAAACTAAAACATTAGAACAGAATTCGGAGCCGCACTGGAGATATGTGAACCGGCTCCATAGAGAGCCGGTCAAAATCTTCTGCTATTGCGAATTGGATGCGGGGAACCCATATCCAATTCACAATAGTGTGAACCCAAACTCACTCGTTTTTTTTTAATCATTCAGCTGATTACCCATCCCATTAAAAGGGCTTCAAGGTTAGCTGCAAGGGCTATATAAATATCTGAAAAAATATACTTCTCAGCACTTAGAAGATAAGAAGAGAGGAAATGAAATGTGTGAACCACCAATTGCCTACTACAGATCACTGAACCCCATATCCTAGTATCCCGAGGTAGATCCAGGATCCTATCAAGTCCATCTATATATATCCTTCCACAAGATCAGAAGGAAGAAAGCTCCTTGTGTCATTGGTAATGTAAGCAGAAGGTTTGAGTTATTGAAGTCACTGACCCATACCTGAAAAGCACTGACACGTAGCACAGAGTAATAACAATCTCATTTTGGAATCTAGCTCAGGAAAGTGACTTGACTGAGCAATAACACACTGTGTAATGAGGCAGAACTTAATAACACAGAACACAATTATGCTTTATTAAATCCTCTCTGAGCTCCCAGCACGCACATATGTGTACAATTTACACACATAAATATGAAAATGTCCCGTGAATTATGGTTATTTTTTTCCTTTAGAGATATGCATGTTGGAAAGGAGATCTGATAGGAAACCGCCCAATCTTCTTCTGCGGTTCTGCATCAGGTCCTGGGAGAAGGCCAACAATTGCCACTAGAGATGAAAACACACACCCTGTAGCTCCTTCCATTTTGGCTGCCATAGAAATGCTCAAGTGTTTGTGTCACAAACCAACAGAGGCAGTGAACATTGGGGAGAAAGCTGAGACCCTTTGATGGATGAGAGCTGATTAGAACCAGGAAAGCTTCAAAAGGGAGATGTTGCTGCCAGGCTAGGAGATCGACAATAACAAGTGGAAAAGAGTCAGTACAAAGAACAGATAGAAAAACAAGACCCAGATACAGACTGGAAACTAAACTGGAAATAAATCAGTGAATTAGCAGGAATGATTATGACACTACATGAAAGACATTACTGGCCTCCTTCTCAAAATGCATGTTGCCTAGCTAATATGCTGACTCTTTAGTGTGATCTGGCCCATAGGATGCGTGTTTTAAATTATTGAAGGGCAAGTGTGTTGCCTTAAAGTGGATGTAAACCCAATTTTTTTTTTTTGCTGTCACAATATAGAGTATAAGATTTCCTATCATTTGTGCCAGGTCTTGCCACAAAGAGTTAATCCAGCTCTGAGCAATCCTCTTTTATTATTCAGTGAGATAAACGGACAAACAGAGAAAAACCTTTGTCCGTTCCGCCCCCTTGCTTTGAGTGACAGGTTATTTACATATGTCGTGCACTAGCATTATTTTTTAATTCCCACTCCCACTCCTTTTCTGAAGTCATGTGGTTACTTTTCTGGATTTTGACTGGATGTTAGTGATCACAGCAGAAGGAATACACAGGAGAAAATGCATGTTGACTAGGGGAGTGTAGAGGTGGGCGGGGAGTCTACTGACGTCACGACTCCACCCACCGAGCTCCAGACAACAGATCCACCCACAGAATCTGCAGTTTTTCAGTTCTTATAACAGACAGGGGGGAGACATTTGACAGATGAGGATACATGCAGGAGGCATCTATATCCTTATAGATCAGCACTATGGCAGTAGTTTAGAAAGGATGAGAGTGGGTTTACATCCACTTTAATGAGTTGGGATGCCATTCACCAGCCCTTAAAGGGATATTAAAGTCTTTTTTTTTGTTAGATTTGTTTTTTAAATAACAAACATGTTATACTTAACCTGCTCTGTGCAATGTTCTTGCACAGAGCAGCCCTGATCCTCTTCTTCTCAGGTCCCCCACTGGCTCTCCTGGCTCTTCCATCCTGCTGAGTGCCCCCACAGCAAGCAGCTTATTGTGGGGGCACTGAACAGGAGGGAGGGGCCAGATTCACAGAAGTGGGACCCGAGAAGAGGAGGATCCGGGTTGCTCTGTGCAAATCCACTGCAACAGAGCAGGTAAGTATAACATGTTTGTTATTTTTATAGGAAAAAAAAACAAGACTCTCTGTTATGTACAGAACGTACCTGGTCGTAGAGCCTGACTTTGTAGGAGGAGACCTCTCTTACAGCCCTGGCTCAGGAGTCACTGGATTGGGGACAGTGACCTCGAGAGCGCAGTGAGGTAGGAGTGGCTTCAGTAGGTGTAGTGGTTGGCACCGTGGCAGGGTGGTGATCCTCCAGGGATGGCCGGATCTGTAGACAGCAGAGCAGGTGGTTGCAGGTCAGCGACCCAGGAGCTGGTGGATACCGGAACAGCGGAAGCTGGTGAGACAAGCCTGGTTAGGTGCACACAAACAGCAGACAGCAGGAGGGTCAGACAAGCCGGGTCAGAGCAGGTAGTCAGATATATGGTTTCAGCAGGCTTAGACGTAGTCAGGAATACAGGCAAAGATCTGGCAGCGGATAGGCAGGTAGGAGACAGAGCAGGGTCAAGGTGAGCCGAGGTCAGGGTTGGAGATATATCGGGTGGTCGAGCAAGCTGGGTCGGTACAGGTAACTGGTAAGCAGGTGTAAAGGTATTCACGTTTACAAAGCTGCAGATCAGACAGCAATGCACTATTGCCACTGCTGGCTTTTTAAAGGCCTAATGGCGCCATATCGTTTAGCGCGCACACGCCGCGCGTGCGCAATTGGCGCATGCGCAAGCGCAATTGGCGCGCACGGGCGCACACCCGGCGCACGCCTACGCACAGGTACAGAGGGAAGCAGGAATTGTCTTCTGTTTCTGGCAGGTTCCTGACACTCTGCAATCACTTTAACAATTAACTTCTCTTATTTGCTCCCTTTTGCTCTGTTAAATATACATTTGGAAGTGCTTTTTTTTTTATATATCGGTTCAATAAGTAAAAATAAAAATCACTGTTTGATCCTACCAGGTATCCAATTACTTTGTAAACTGACAATGCTGCTCCAAAAGCTCAAGCAAATCAGCCTTGTATAGGTCACCTCAGTGAACAGCAGAATATTTCCCACTTTGCCAAATATAATGCCCCGTACACACGATCGGTTTTCCTGTTGGAAAAAGTCTGAGAGCTTTTGGTCGGGAATCCCGACCGTGTGTATGCTCCATCAGACTTTTTCCAACAGAAAAGCTGCTGGAAAAAGATAGAGAGCAGGTTCTCTTTTTTCCCGTCAGGAAAAAAACTGTTCGGAATTTACGATCGTGTGTACAAATCCCGACGCGCTAAATTCTGACGCATACTCGGAAACAAATCGATGCATGCTCGGAAGCATAGAACTTAATTTTGTCGGCTCGTCGTAGTCTTTTACGTCACCGCGTTCATGGCAGTCAAAAGATCACCAGACTTTTGTGTGATCGTGTGTGTGCAAGGCAGGCTTGAGAGGAATTCCGTCGGAAAAACCATCCAACTTTTTTCCAACGGGAAAACCGGTCGTGTGTACGGGGCATAAGAGAAGAAAAGGGGGTGTTATATAGTCTTAACACACTTCCTGCCCCAGGGACACAAAACTACTCCTCCATAATTACAATATTGTGAGTGTTGTCACCCTAGAACAGGAAGTGTGTTACTGGCAGGATCACCAGGAGAAAATGAAGTGGAAAAACCTGACCTGGAACAAAATAAAAGAAATTAAGCCACCACATCTAAGGACTGGTAGTCTGCATTATATTGCATTGTATCCTTGTGTTTAGATACACTTTAGCCTGTTCTTGCCCAGCCTATAGTAGATTTAAGGCCGGACGGACCTCCTCGTCCATCTGAAGATGTCATATGATGCAGCGGCGTGATCTGTCATGGGCTGCGCCCACCGCTGCCGGTACCATGTGACCGCTGTAACCAACCACAGCAGATCACATGACAGTTGTAAACTATGGATGGCTTCCTTTCAAGCCCTCCATTTTATACAATTCTGTTGCTAGCTGTGATTAGTCACAGTGATCGCATGGTACAAACTGGGCCACGGTTCATCTGTGCCATGTGATCAGCAGTGCCCAATCACAGCTAATCACAACGAATCAATCAATTTCATTCATTAAAATGCTTGCATAAAGCAATGAAATTCATTGCTATATGCAAGCATAATTTATAAAAAAAAAAAAATACTGATTACTTCCCCGGAGTAGTACAACGTTACTATGGTAACATTATATTGCTCTGGTCACAGTGTGTTAAAAATAAAAAATGTAATAATTGTTTTTTTTTTTTCGTACTGTCACCAGTTTGTGTCCCTGATCACCGCCAGACCCATTATATGATGACGTTGTACTGCACCAGTGACAGTATTTAATTTTTTTTTTTTTTTAAATGACAAAAATAAATAAAAATTCAAAAAAATCGCCATGCCTCTTACTAATTACCTTGGGGTGTCTACCTTAGGTGTGTGCAGCCTATGGCATTAGGGTGTGCACTCTAAGGCTGGGTTCACACCAGTCCGGTGTGAAATCCAGCTCCGTTCTCTGTGCAAAGAGGAGAAGCAGCTGTTCAGCGCTTCCTCTGCATTGTAGCTGCGGATCAGATGACCAAGGAGAGGGGGGAGGTGTAGTGAGCAGGGGGAGAGAATGCCTGTTCACAACGGAATGCATCTGCGAATCAGATGCATGTCCATAGAAGATAATGGGCCTGAATTCGCACCTCAGCCAGAACACAATGCCTAGAAAACGCACACTTTTTTCGGCAATGCGCAGTGCGAATGCCCCACAGATATGTGAACCAGCCTCGTTAAAATTAAGGTATTTTAAAATGTCATGCGAATTGGATGCGGTGTAAACCGCATCCAATTCGCATAGGTGTGAGCCGAGCCTCAAGCTCAAGCACACACTACCAATCACTCATGGTGTTCATTCAGAAAGGGAAAGGGGCCAGTAAATTACATTTTTACTGGCCCCTTCCCCCACTTATCCTAAAACATCCCACAGTAACAGCTGGCGGGAGAGGAGGGAAGCTGGCAGTGCTGTGGGGGGGCGGGGGTTGAAGCCAGGTCAGTAGGTGGAATCTGTTCTGCACAGGGTGATTAGGGTGTGCGTGGGCACACCAGGCCCACCTGGCACACCCTGTGTGCACGGCTATGGTGTCTACATTCTAAAAAGGGGTAATTTTGGGGATATTTGTACTGTCCTGACATTTTTGGGCCTCAAGAAATTAGATAGGCTATTGGTACATAAGAATTGATCATATTTCAGACATATATCATAGTTGGACTTATACTTTCCTACATAATAAATAATATACACTGATTTGGGTTATTTTCACCAAAGAAATGTAGCAGAATACATTTTGGCCTAAATTTTCAGTCTTTATTTCTTTATTTAGCAAAAAATTTAAAATTCAGTGGTGATTAAATAGCACCAAAGGAAAGCTCTATTTGTGGGAACAAAATGATAAAAATTTAGTTTGGGTAGAGTGTTGCATGACCGCGCAATTGTCATTCAAAATGTGACAGCGCTAAAAGCTGAAAATTGGCCTGGGCAAGAAGGGGGTGAAAGTGCCCAATACTGAAGTGGTTAAGAGACACTATTAAGCTAGGTTCAAATATATGCGGGTGCAGGAATGCATGTAAAATTTGAAGGCAAGACGCGCTGCTATATAGCATAATATACACTATATTACCAAAAGTATTGGAACGCCTGCCTTTACACGCACGTAAACTTTAACCACTTAAGCCCAGGACCATTTGGCTGGCCAAAGACCAGGGCACTTTTTGCGATTCGGCACTGCCTCGCTTTAACTGACAATTGCACGGTCGTGTGATGTGGCTCCCAAACAAAATTGACGTCCTTTTTCCCCCACAAATATAGCTTTCTTTTGGTGGTATTTGATCACCTCTGCGGTTTTTATTTTTTGCGTTATAAACAAAAATAGAGCGACAATTTTGAAAAAAAAACAATATTTTTTACTTTTTGCTTTAATAAATATCACCAAAAAATATATAAAAAAAGTTTTTTTCCCTCGGTTTAGGCTGATATGTATTCTACATATTTTTGGTAAAAAAAATCTCAATAAGCGTTTATTGATTGGTTTACGCAAAAGTTATAGCGTCTACAAAATAGGGGATAGTTTTATGGCATTTTTATTAATATTTTTTTTTTACTAGTAATGGCGGCGATCAGCGATTTTTATCATGACTGTGACATTAGGGCGGACACATCGGACACTTTTGACACATTTTTGGGACCATTGTCCTTTTTACAGCGATCAGTGCTATAAAAATGCACTGATTACTGTAAAAATGACACTGGCAGTGAAGGGGTTAACCACTAGGGGGCTAGGAAGGGGTTAAGCGTGTCTTAGGGAGTGATTCTAACTGTTAGGGGGCGTGGCTATGAGTGACACGTCACTGATCGCTGCTCCCGATGATAGGGAGCAGACGATCAGTGACACGACACTAGGAAGAACGGGGAGATGTTGTGTTTACACTGACATCTCCCCGTTCTTCAGCTCCGTGACACGATCGCGGGACACCGGCGGACATCGAGTCCGCGGGTCCCGCGGGCACGGTCACGGAGCTCGCGACAGGGTCACGCGCGCACGACCTCACAGCAGCAATTTAAAGGGGACGTACCTGTACGCCCATCTGCCTGTCCTTGCCATTCTGTCGACGTATAAGTGCGTGCAGCAGTCCTTAAGTGGTTAATGACATCCCAGTCTTGGGTCCATAAAGACATGGACGAGTGTGTTTGGGGTGGAGGAACTTGACTGGCCTCAACCCGATAAAACACCTTTGGGATGAATTCTCGTCCAACATCAGTGCCTGACCTCACAAATGCGCTTCTGGAAGAATGGTCAAACATTCCCATAGACACACTCCTAAACCTTGTGGACAGCCTTCCCAGAAGAGTTGAAGCTGTTATAGCTGCAAAGGGTGGGCCAACTCAATATTGAACCCTATGGACT
Source organism: Rana muscosa (assembly GCA_029206835.1). Classification (NCBI taxonomy): domain Eukaryota; kingdom Metazoa; phylum Chordata; class Amphibia; order Anura; family Ranidae; genus Rana; species Rana muscosa. Next base: position 848,724,585 of record CM055118.1, on the reverse strand, counting down.
AAAGCCTCGTACACACGACCGAGTTTCTCGGCAAGAACCAGCAAGAAACTTGCTGGCAGAGCTTTCTTGCCGAGTAAATCGTCGTGTGTATGCGGCTATCATGTTTCTCGTCAAGAAAACCGACAAGAATCTCGATGAGAAAAATAGAGAACCCTCTCTCTTTTTTCTCGTCAAGATTCTTGTCAGCAGGTTTCTTGACGAGAAAATTGTGTGTGTGTACACTTACCTGTCCTCCGGGAAGCCCGCGCATGCTCGAAATGACTTTGACGCATGCGCGGTAGCTTCCTAGGCATAGGTAGGGTGTAGCAAGATGGCGGCGACGGCATCGAATGTGACGAGCGCACGCTCGTCGTAGTCGATTACGTCACCGCGTTCGCTCCATTCAAAGAACCGCGGGTTCTTTGAAAGGAGTGTGTGTACACTCGGCCGGGACAAGTTTCTTGTCCAAGAATCTCGTCAAGAAAAACGACGTGTTTTTTCTTGACGAGATTCTCGGCCGTGTGTACGAGGCTTTAGACTGAGATGCCATTAAAGTTCATGTGCGTGTAAAGGCAGGTGTCACAATACTTTTGACAATATAGTGTATATGCGGGTATGCATGTAAATCTTGCAGGAAAAACGCACTGCTAGATAGCATATTTTATATATATATATATATGTAGCGGGGTCTTAGAAGTTAGTGGGATACACCTGGGGGTAGAGAGACCCAGGTGTGTAATTATGTCAGGGATTAGACCCCTTTTTCTTATTCGTGGAGGATTGGGTGGTGTAATATTCTCTTTGACCAGTGGGTGTCAGTGTACCTACTGGCTCGAGGTAGAATCACTACCACAGTGCTACCCTTCTTTGTCCCTTCCTGGAGATGGTACGGCTGGGGCGGGGAACCCGTCGTGGTGTCAATGGGAGGAGATAAAAGGGGGAGACGCCCTCGCCACGAGATCTTTTTGGGGGAGATCATCTCTTCACGCACCCAGGCACCTTAGGCCTGGGTGCGGGCGGTTCAAGGTTCCGGCCTAGGCGCCCTAGGCCTGGCCGGAATGAAGATGGAGTCCATCCCAGGCACCTTCAGCCTGGGGTGAGGTACTATTAAGGAGGCCTGGGACCCGGTGACTCCGACTGGGTCCCGCGAGGGTGAAGTTGCTCCAGGGCGCCCCTTGCGAGGGGACCCGCATCTGAGGTGAGGAGGCTGGGGGGAGGGTCACCCGTCCGAAGATCCGGTGTAGCGTCAACCCGGTGACGGATGGGCCTTAAGTAACTCCCTTGGAGGACATCTTCCCCTGACATGGGCTACAGCGCAGCGGAGGAGCTTTCATCAAGATTCCTGCAACCCCTGGTCATAGCACAGGGAGTGTAGGGACTAGGAACCTGTACAGTGCCTCGACCTGCTTTCCCATCGTATCATGCCGTTGCATTTGACTGTATGTGGAGATACGCAATAAACCTGAGTTTGGACTTTGATGGGTGTATGGACTCTGTTGATGGGAACAAAGGGAGATTCCGGCACGGAAGGACTGACCCTCATAACCAGCACACATTTGGCCCGAGGGAAAAAGATTGATACTGGCCTTCACCTCACCCACATGCACGGGGAGGACATGGGCCGTAGCGCACCTCACTCTGTCGCTCGACATACCCCTAGTTAAAGAGGTCGGGGTGAGGCCGCTACACGTGGGGGCTCGTCCGGGATGAAATGTGTGTTGACCCTGAGGTTTGGAACGGCTGTGTTTGAACTTTACTGCCTGGAGGAGGTCCGAGCAGGTCGGCCATGTGATTGGCCAAAGTGCATCCCTGTGCTCGAAGTTATATATATATATATATATATTTTTTAATGGCACCCTCATGGGTCTGAAAACGGAGCACATTTTTGGGTCCCTGAAATTTCCCTGCAGCTGCAATTTTAAAAAGGCGATTTTTCCGGCGTTTCCCGCAGGTACAGAAGCCCAAAATGAACTGCTGTGCCCACGCAAACGCAGCACGCAGGAATCACACAAATGTAAACCTAGCCTGATTAAATATCTCTTAATGATACAATTAACTTTCTCAAATGATGTATAAATATATGTCTTTTATATGAAGTAATACATATATTAGGACACGTTTTGTTACTAAGCCCTGCTACAGGTGACACTGACAAACAGATAACACGCCCAGATAGTCTAGCAGCAGAGAGCATAGCGATGTTTGCCAAATAGTGATCTGGAGATAGAGGATTATAAGCTAGGAATGTTGTCTTCTTGGCACATTCAAATTGTAAACCACACAATTACTCTCCATATTAGGGGTGGTGAAGCTAGATTCCTTTTGCTTTGAGGATTAAACCAGCACAAGTGTGTGGTGATAGGATTTAATTAAAAATTCCCTCGGTTTTCTGTAAAGCTTCCAGAGATGTGCGTTTATTTGGCACAATCTGTATAAAGCAATTCACTGGTATCTCCAGCTGTCTCCAGTCATAATGGAACTCATGTATTCCAGTTTACAAAAAGTTACTTAGACGTTTGATTTATTTCTTTAATGCTGTTTGAAAAAGAGAATCTGATAGCTTGCAGCAGGAAATAACTCCTGTATGCTTTCTTGTAGCCTTCACATGAGCCAAATGTCCAGAGATTATTAAAAAAATAGGCCTTTTAATTTTCTTTTTTTTGCTTAGGCAGACGATAAACAGTTCAAATCTCAGCTGGCTCAGCAGGAAGTCGATCGATCAACTTGGGTACAACCAGCATGCTGGGTTTTACCTGCGACTATAGCTAGCAGTTGCTATAGCCGATAGCAGTAATCACTGTCTTCTCACGGCGGGGAAGGCTTACCCTGCCTTCTCCACGCTGGGAGAAGACAACGGCCTGGCAGGAGTGATTGCCGCATCAACGCGGTCTGTGCTGATGAGGGAATCGAGCAAATTCCTTTTCTGAAACTCGTGGTTGCAGGAATATTTAGGCCTCATTTACATGGGCGCTGAGGCCCATACATCGTGAAGGGCTTTTTCTTTATGTGGCTTGAGCTGCCAGGTGTTGCATGCAGGCAGAGAGATTTCCTGTTGGGTCCTAACCCCTTCCTTCTAAACTTGAAAGTTTTGGCTGTGTATACAGCACACTTTTAATATGCATTCTAAACAATTTCAGCAGGCTTCAATAATTTTTTTGTAACTTCAGACTACATTCAGAAATCATTTCAAAGCCTAAAGTCTCGTACACACGACCGAGAATCTCGTCGTAAAAAAACCCGTAGTTTTTTTTGACGAGATTCTTGTCAAGCTTTCCTTGTGTAGCGGGTATGTACTTTCCCGGGTGTGAATTTGAACCTGACAGAGACATTGGTGATGTGTAATTCCCTGCAGCCCAGCGGGTGGCGCTGTCGCCCTGGGCTGGGGTTGAATCATTGCTGTGTGTCGCGCCTCCTTTTTGTCCTCCCTCGGCAGCGGTATGGTGGGGCGGGGAACCGGCCGTGCTTGCTGGGAGAGGGTATAAAGGGGCCGGCCATCTTTGTCACGGGTCGGAGTCCAGGGCACCTTCAGCCTGTGGACGGTGGTTTGTGTCGGTTCTCTAGGCGGGCTTAGGACTAGAGGACAGCCGGAGGTCGTGTTCCATCCCAGGCACCTTTAGCCTGGGGTGAGGTACTCAGATGGAGGTCCGGAGCTCAGTGCCCAACACTGAGTTCCGCGAGGGAAGGAGATCCTAGGGAACCCCGGGAGTGGGTACCCAAATCCGGAAGGCGTAATGGACTCCTCATTCGAAGACCGGGTGCAGCAGATTGCCAGTGACGGGTGAGTCTCTCACCGGAGACCGCCTGGAAGGAAATTCCCCCTCGTTCGGAGACCGCAACCCACTTTCAGGAAGGAAAGTGGAGAATACATTGTGTCTGGGCCTATTTGCATCCACACCTCCTTTTCTGTTCTGTTTCTACCAAGGGAGTTCAACTGATTGTGTTCATTCGAGAAGAATAAAGGAGTGTTGAACTTTAACAGTGTGGGGCTCATTTCCTGACAGACATTGTTCAAGGTAACTCTCGGTGGAGGCTCCAGGTGCACAACACTGACCCGAAGGTAAAAGAACTTTGCTTGTATCACACTGACACCTGTGGTGAAGGCCAGGCGTGGTGTCCCCGCTCCCTTCCCCTCTAAAAGATACCCCTGGACAAGAGAGAGACGAGCTGAAGACAGAGAGGGGAGTGAGGAGGGCGCTACACTTGCATACACACTGTCAATTCCAAATCTCGTTGTTGTAAAGCGCAGTGACGTACAACACGTACGACGACAGTATAAAGGGTAAGTTTGATTCCAATGGCGCCACCCCTTGAGCTGCTTTTGCTGATCTCATATTACCGCGTGTTAGTAAAAGTTTGGGGAGATACGATTCACGCTTTTCAGTCTTCGTGCTTTCAGTTCGTTTTAGCGTGATGAATGTTCTATCTCCATTACGAACGCTAGTTTTACCAGAAGGAGCGCTCCCGTCTTATACTTGATTCTGAGCACGCACGATTTTTTAAGACCCGGAATAGGCCGACGAGAATCCCGACGAGAAAAACGAGAATCCTGACGAGAAAATAGAAAGCAGGTTCTCTATTTTTCTCGTCGAGATTCCCAGCAGTTTTCTCGACGAGAAACCATACACACGAACGGTTTTCTCGGCAAGAAAGCTCTCCCAACAGTTTTCTTGTCGTTTCTTGACAAGAAAACCGGTCGTGTGTATGAGGCTTAAGAGTTTTCTAGAATGTAAATAAATTCTAATGCTTTCCCAAGCACTTTACACTCAGTTCTTCTTTCAGAAGCCATTGTAGCAATGTCTTCATTGGTTTAACATGCATGGCTGGGCTTCCAGCGTTTGAATCTCTTGAGTATTAGACCTGATTGCTAATATACCAGCTTAATTTGAAGCTATATGGATTTCATTTAATCCATGTAATAAAGATTTCCTGTGTTAACAAACCATAAGAGAATGCTCACACTGAAGGCATGCATACTTCCGTACATTCACTTATCCACCCGCCCCAACATTATTGTTCACATGAGCATTCAATTAAAAAAAAAAAATCTTGCCTCTTGCACAGGATATAATTTACTGGTGTTTATATGCAGAATCTTGCTGCCAGAGGTTGGCAGAAGGATCTTAAGTAAAAAATGCAAGTTATGTTTAGTAAAGACCTCTCACACACACATGTACGCATAGTTGCCAACAGTCACGGATTGGCCGGGACGTTCCCGGGATTCAAACCCTTTTCCCGGATTTATTTTGTCCCGGCCAATGTCCCGGCCAATCCGATTTTTCCCGTTTTCCCCGAATTTGGACGCCGCAGCTAGAGGTCCACGGCTGGCGGAGACAATGTCTCGGCCGGCCGCCATGTTCAAGAAGACCAAAACACGGATGTAGTACAATAGAAAATAAAGCCGCTGCGGCGCCGCCCACACCCCGCACCTCCCCGGTGGTGGGCGGCGCCGCAGCAGCTTTATCTTCTATTGTACTACATCTGTGTTTTGGCTGGCCGGCAGGCCACCCCCCCGCCCCGCCCCGCCCCGCTGCAGGTCTGTCTGTAATGGAAAGGGGCGGGGTCGGCAGCGCCACAGCTCAATTTTTTTTTTTCAGCCACACTGTCGGCTCCGCCTCTATTTTGTTCCCCTTCGGGGAAGGGGAAACAATAATGGCGGCCGAGACAGGAGACGCCTGTGGTTAAGGGGGGACTCCGCTGGGGATGCCTGTGGTAAGGGGGGACTCCGCTGGGGATGCCTGTGGTAAGGGGGGACTCCGCTGGGAACGCCTGTGGTAAGGGAGGACTCCGCTGGGGACGCCTGTGGTAAGGGAGGACTCCGCTGGGGACGGCTGAGGTAAGGGGGGACTCCGCTGGGGACGCCTGATGTAAGGGGGGACTCCGCTGGGGACGCCTGATGTAAGGGGGGACTCCGATGGGGACGCCTGATGTAAGGGGGACTCCGCTGGGGACGCCTGAGGTAAGGGGGGACTCCGCTGGGGACGCCTGATGTAAGGGGGGACTCCGCTGGGGACGCCTGAGGTAAGGGGGGACTCCGCTGGGGACGCCTGAGGTAAGGGGGGACTCCGCTGGGGACACTTGATGTAAGGGGGACTCCACGGGGACGCCTGATGTAAGGGGGGACTCCGCTGGGGACGCCTGATGTAAGGGGGGACTCCGCTGGGGACGCCTGATGTAAGGGGGGACTCTGCTGGGGACGCCTGATGTAAGGGGGACTCCTCTGGGTACACCTGATGTAAGGAAGGACTCCGCTGGGTACGCCTGAGGTAAGGAGGGACTCCTCTGGGGACGCCTGATGTAAGGAGGGACTCCGCTGGGGACACCTGATGTAAGGAGGGACTCCTCTGGGGACACTTGATGTAAGGGGGGACTCCACTGGGGACGCCTGATGTAAGGGGGGACACCACTGGGGACGCCTGCATAGTTACCAACAGTCCCGAATTTCCCGGGACAATCATGATTTTTGGACCCTTGTCCACAAGTGTGGAGGGGGCTCTGCTGGGGAGGCACCTGATGCAAGGACGGACTGCTGGGGAGGCACCTGATGCAAGGACGGACTGCTGGGGAGGCACCTGATGCAAGGACGGACTGCTGGGGAGGCCATCTGGTGGCAGGCGACGTGGCAGGTAACACGCTCAGGGCTTCCACTGATTCGGCATTATGGTGAGTTGAATGATTTCATTTTATATTACAATGTAAAAATAGAAATAATGCACTTCAATCATCCTGACACCGTAACAACCATGGTGCCGGGATGATTGAAGCGCCAACAGGTGTTTTGGAGTATCCTTATCTGCCAATTTTGTTACACATTACTATTGTGGTGTAGGATCTGGCTTCTTTCTTTCTATTTCTTTCTCTCTCTTTCTCTCACCTCGGACTCTAGCCACACCCCTTTGAACCACGCCCATTTAAACCACACCCACTATCGTGCGTAAACCACGCCCATTTTTCGGCACATTTTTCACTCCGACATGACACGCCTACAAACGAATGCCCCGCCCCCTGATTATAGCAAGGCTCCGCCTCAATACAAAAAAAGTGTCCCAGATGTTTTTTTTGCAATGTTGGCAACTATGATGTACGTATGTATGCGCATAAATGCATACAATTCTTCGTCATCTTATCTAGCTGCTAGTTTTTAAAATTTGCATGTATATGCGCATGTGCTAATTGCGTATACAGGCATATATGTGTAGCAATACCCCCAGCTAAGAGGGCTGCTGGTATAGATTTTTGGGCCTGTAACACGCTGCTGTCAACCCCCAGTAACTGTCTCTAACCTCCCTTGGCACAGATAGCAATAAGATGGGATTGTGAAACCTGTTAGCTAAGGGGATCACAATGCTGCAACAAACATGTAACCACACAGCAATAGGCTTAACCACAAGTTCTTTTACTGGATATGAAGCATGCAGTTTAAACAGTAGTACACTTATGTATGCAGAGCCCTGCAAGGTTAAACACAGAGCATATGACAAATGCTAAACCAACTAGTACCACACACGCTAAATGTCTTTTAACTATGCTCGCAAGCTATTCCGTCGTGGGCAAGATGCCGCCCAAACAATAACAATAACAATAACAATAACAGTCAGGCCTGACTATTACGGATACGGTGCTTCCGTTGGGAAGGATCTTCACTAGCAATGGTGGTGCACTTTGTAGGTTATTTATAATCCACAGGTAACCCCACAGTTGTCGGCTTGGCAAATAGGAATGTTTAACTAATGCTGCATGGCACACTGTCCCACTGGCGTGCGATGTGACACTCTTTGGTAGTGGCGATTCCTGAACAAGGAACACTGGGCCTAAGATTAGTCAATAATCTTTGAGCAAGTGCTCTCTCACCCGACCGGACCAGTCCGTACAACCGACTTCCACAGTTGGGACTTCAGCACACAGTCTCCCGACATCCGCAGTCTCTGAACCTCCCGATAGTCCTTGGAAGGATGATGGACAAGATAACTCCTGGGTTCTTCTGTGAAGGTCGGAGGGTTCTCTGGTTCTCAAGGCCCACACTCCTAGGCCCAGTCCAACAGTAGACTCGGCATGGGTTTGACTTGCTAGAGGGGCGATGTCCAAAGAGACCCGCGTGTAGCTCCGCTCCTCCTTATAAAGCCCTTCCCCAGCAGACCTTGCGCCGGGCAATGCACTCTGGGTGTCCCGCTGCACACTGGGTACGGTAGTCTTTGGAGCTTCTTACAGTGACACCCCGCTACATATGCATAAATTACTGCACCCAAATGTAAAATGTTAATTTTTCTTTTTTCTTAACAGTTTTTATAGATTTTTTGATTTTTAAACAAAGGAAAATAGAGATCAAGAAAACATTTACCTTGTGTACAGCTAGCAAATAGCTTACCACAGAGAAAAAAAAAAGAAGGCTATAAACATGGGACAAAAACAATAGAATCTGCAATGTAAATATGCATCAGAAGTCGCAAAATTGGCAAAATTAGCAAATCTTCAGTCACGATCATTTAACTGCAGAGGTACCATAGTGCCAAAACGAGGCAATATCTGAAAGATGCATAATCACACAAAGAGTACTCTGAGAGAGCGGAGAGAAAGAGAAAAGAAAAGGGCAGAAAAGAGGGAAAAAGAAAAAGCCCAAGGAACACTGCAACACAAACAAATAAAAGGGGGGGGGGAAACGGGGGGGATTGGGGTGGGTTTTCCTGGAGATGCCATAGTTCCCAAACACGGTTATGGGCCTCCAACCTATCATAAATCCTAGAAGTCATCTTTGCCATCATTTCCACATCCTTAATTCTAGCGTGCAGTGCTGCTAAAGAGGGAGGCGCTTTTTCCTGTTAAGAGCTATAAGGCAGAGTGCCGCCGTAAGTTTGTGGCATAACAGCTTCCTATAGGGCTTATCAAGTTTCAAGGAAGATAGACCTAGTAAAAAAAACTCAAAAAGACGAGCAAGGAGACTTTGCACTGAATGCCAAAAAGGAAAAATCAGGGGGCAACTCCAGTACACGTGAAGGAAAGTACCCTTGTCCCTATGACAGCACCAGCAACGATCAGAGCTAGTGGGATAGATGGCGAGCAGCACATCTGGTGTCAATACCAAAATTGTTCTATTTTTTTTTAATGCTTTGAATGTATCCCTGCACACTGGATCTCTAAGTAGCTGTGTGCATTGTTCCATAGACAACAATGCACCTGTATTTAGGAAAACAAATTTAAGGCTAAAAACATCCAAGATGTAATTACAGAAATTTAGCTGGATTCTACAAGGATAGCAGTTAATTATGGTGACATGATAGTTATCAGCATCCATTACATTACTAAATACCGTGCAGTGACATCATTTTGCTAAAAAAAAACTGTGATGGGGATCAGCTTTACAACAGAACTGGAAAGCCTTGTACATTTATGGTGGCACATTGGTTGAATCAGTATCAAATGATGCAAACAACTTTGGAATAATTTTCATCATTTATGTAGCGCCCTCCCCAATATTTGGGGGAGCGCTGTGTATATATTTAGGGGTGGTCTGAGCTAGTAGTTGGGCTCAGATCAATTGATTATTCATTATTGCTTCTGCTCTGGGTGTGATGCTGCCTGGCAGTAGTGTTCCCTGTTGCCTGTAGGTGGCACTGTCACCACCGGCATAGGTTGAACCACAGGGGGTATCGCAGCACCTTGGGTGACCTCTCTCGGCAGCCATGCAGTGGGCGTGGTGAACCCACTGTGCATGCTGGGAGAGGGTACATAAGGGGCAGACACCATTGGGGTTCGTTCATTCCTGGGGACCCATTGGTCCTGTGTGTGCGCCTCGTGGCCCGTATGGCACGGGGTGCGTGTGTTCTGGTCCCGGGCACCTTCAGCCGAGGCTACATTGCTGCATGATAGGCCCAGCTCTGCTGGCTGAGGCCTATGCTTCAAGAAAGGATCCCAAGCTACCCACCTACGGGAAACCCACTGTTAGGAAAGTAGACCAGGGGAGGATCAGTCCCTGAGGAGACTAGCGACGGTACTGCTGTCTCGGAAAGAGGCCTGGAAACTCGCCTAAGGAGGGATCCATAATCACAAGCCTTGCAATACAGCAAACTGGCCCAAAGGTTCTCTTCATTATTGCCTGGCTGGGAGGTTCGGGACTTTGATCCTGTGGCAGGGGACTCCTGATCGCATCCATAATAGAAAAAGGAAAGATTGATTCGTGCTGCATTCCGGCTGCTAGGACCAGTAAACGGGACTATCCGGGTGAGCAATACCCACTCAGGCTTGAGTGGCGACGAGTGCTATTTTAGTGTTGCGTGTCTGAACCTTCCCCTGTGTATTTCTCTCTCGTATCCTACTCTTCCTCTAAAGTTTTCCTCAGCAAAGAGAAAAATAAAGCCTAGCTGTTTGGGTTTTACATTGTGTGGACATTGACTTTTCTGAAGACTTTTCTTACACCCCTGACAACGGAAGCCATTGAGGTAATTCACAGACCCAACATAACCAGCCGGTCCCTTAAATGGGGGTAAGTGCTACATTTAAAACACGAATTAGGCTGCTTAAAGGATTTTGGCCAATTCCCTGTTAACGTCTGCTGACAGTTTTGAGAAACTAGCACCAGAATTTTCAGCATTTGGAGACTTTGCCTTATAAGCACTGATTAGTCAGGTAAAAATCTCAGGATGGTGGTCAAATGGTCATCACATGTAGTGTAGGGTTGCCACATTTTCTTTAAGTCAAACCTGAACACTTCAGCATCGCACAGCAATTTTTTTTCATAGTATGCATAGGTATTGCTATTATATAAAATTTCTAATCATATGAAGTTAATCACAAGAGTTCCCCTTTACATCAGAGTGCACAGAGTTCCCCCTTTACATCTCAACTCCCTTTCACTGTAAGGGGGGACTCTGCAGACTCTGATGTAAAGGAGAACTCTGGGGACTCTAATATAAGGGATGCTCTCATTGCTCTGGTGTACGAAAAGTACTCTGATGTAAGGAGAAATACTGTGGCCTCTGGTGTAAAGGGGAACTCTGATGTAATGAGTGCTCTGAGAACCCTGATTTACCTTAGCTTACTCACTTAGAGGCAGGGGAGAGAAGGGGGGAGACTTAGTCCGGTCTGAATAATGTGTCCGGGTCTCAGACAGTCTGAAACCCGGATGCATGATTCCAAACCCGAACTGTCCGGGTGAATCCTGAACAGGTGGCAACCCTAATGTAGTGTCATCTTCAGTTTAATGCCAACAACAGCTTTATCTGCATGGAAAGGTATATTCTACCTGTTTTTCCATGGGTTTTCTCTGAGCACACTGGCTTCTTCCCACAACTAAAACAAAAACCAATACTTGTGGGATAACCGATTTCTGACAAAACCTGTCTGTGTGACTGTCACAGGGATGTAAGATTGTTCTCTCATCTGCACAGGGACTGCTGTGAATGGTAATTTTCACTCTGGAAACCATTATGTAGTATGTTTGGACTTTTCTACAGGAAAATTGTAAAAGTAGTTGCTTTTGTTCATACTACATATCTCTAAATAAAAGTTTGTATGGAGCAATACAGAGCAGTGAAATAAGAAAAGATCACTAAAACATATCTGGGTAGGGGCCAAAGTGCCAAAAAGGTTTCCCTTGCACCTCTGGTCCAAACAACCCTGGAACGGAGGGCGAGGGATGAAGGGGGACAGAGTGGCATTCATGCCAAACCATGGGTGCTCACTTCTTGTAGTAGGCTCTGGGTGAGCTTTTAACAAAAACACAAACTCAGCTCTACCCTTGTCTATATCCAGGGGTGGGCTGGGCCAGGGTGAAAATTTCCCCCCAGGCCAGCTACCTTATATTCAAAACGGGCGTGCTGCCTGTCTGCTATTTTTTCCTGTAGATGGTAAAAGTCGGCCACGGTGGCCGCCGATTGCCTGGCTGGCTGCTGCACGGCATTCTGGGAGTTGTAGTCTGCACCGCGCTCAAGTTCCTGGTGGCGGTGGGTGGAACTGAGCAGCGCAGCAAACTACAACTCCCAGGAGTCTTGGAGGCAGGCAGAGACAGGGCGTGCCAGGGGACGCATCTTGTGACTGGCTCAGGCTGGGGGCTGGCTTTAGTGGCTGCAAGAGTAAGACAGTGCAAGTTGCAACTAGTTTCGAGCACACAGAGAGAAGAACTGACAGAGTCTGAGAGCAGCCAGCTTACTTTCAGTGGGACGAGCAGCTTACCCTCCACTACACTCCCAGAGTCTGTGGACTGGAGGCAGGCAGAGGCAGCAAGAGGCCAGGGCACACCAGGGGACACACGTGATTGGCTAGGGCTGGGAGCTGGCTGTAATTTGGGAGTTGTTATCACCCCCCAAGTGGCCGTGCAAGGACCTGCTGACCCAGACCCTGACATCCCACACATCCCATTCTACCCCCCCCATGCACCCCATTTACCCTGCTCCAGTGCCCTGCCCATCACCCAGTAACCTCAAAATAGGAAATAGCCCTTAACACTCTCTGGCTGTCAGGTCCTGTGCTGGCCATGGCCTATAGGCAGTGGCATGAGTGTGCCCCCAAAAAGCCCCGGGTCTTGGTATTACCAATAACCATTATTAGCCCTGAGTCCCAAGGCCTGGGGTCGCGTGCAAACTCAGGGCTTTTGGCCACCTGTCCTGGGCAGCTTTCGGGCCGGTGCACACCAGGCTGCCTCTGAGAGGGGGGGGGCGAGCGCCGCCGGTTTACACAGAGTGGGGATCTCCATCTCCCACTTACCTGACGCGGCTGAGAGACATATGAAGTCCTGCCTCTTGGACCGGCTCCTGTGATGGACGTCATACTGGTCCAATGCCGGAACATGTGATGTTCATCTGAGGAGCCAGTCCAGCAGGCGGGACTTAATGTGAAAATGGCCGGGTAAGCGGGAGTTACCCGCACTGTGTAAACCGGCGGCTCTCCTCTCTCCCCATGCACTGGCAAGGCTGTGCTAATGGGCACTGCTGTCTGATCAGGCTGCATTGATGGGCACAGGTAAGGCTGAGCTGATGGGGTGGGCACTGATGAGGCTGCATTTATGGGCACTGGTGAAACTGCATTTATGGGCACTGGTGAGGCTGCATTTATGAACACTGGTGAGGCTGCATTTATGGCCACTGGTGAGGCTGCATTGATTGTCACTGATCAGGCTGCATTTATGGACATTGGTGAGGCTGCATTGATGGACATTGGTGAGGCTGCATTTATACACACTGGTGAGTAGTGATGAGCCGAACACCCCCGGGTTCGGTTCGCACCAGAACCCGCGAACGGACCGAAAGTTCGCACGAACTTTAGAACCCTATTAAATACAATGGATGCGAACGTTCGAAATCTAAAGTGCTAATTATAACGACTATTATGCATGTTATTGTCCTAAAAAGGGTTTGGGAACCCGGGTTCTGCACCAGGGGACATGTATCAATGCAAAAAGAAGTTTTAAAAACTGCCGTTTTTCTGGAGCAGTCATTTTAATGATGCATAAAGTGAAAAAAAAAAGAGTCAAATATTCCTTTAAATATCGTACCTGGGGGGTGTCTAAAGTATGCCTGTGAAGTGCCACGTGTTTCCCGTGTTTAGAACTGTCCCTGCACAAAATAACATTTCTAAAGGAAAAAAAGGCATTTAAAACTGCTTGCAGCTTTAATGTAATGTCTGGTCCCGGTAATATGGATGAAAATCTTTAAGAAAAATGGCATAGCTACCCCATCACACCCCCCCCCCCCCCAGCCCATTACCAGCCCCTTTGGGTCTTGTATGGATATTAAGGGGAACCCCGCACACAAAATAAAAAAGGCCCTATATACTCTGAACAGCCGTATACAGGCAATGCATACAAGACAGGGACTGTAGGTTTGTTCTTATGTAGAATCTGTTTGTAATTTTGAACAGGTACATTGTTTAAGTGTAGCTCCAGCCAAAAAATATATTTTTAAGCTTTTTGGAAAACATAGGGAAGGGTTATCACCCCTGTAACATTTGTTTTGCTGTCTGTGCAGTGTGCACCTGTTCAGAACAGTTCACCTCACTTTCCGTCCTAATGACAAATGTTTTTTGAAAATTTAGGGTTTTTATTGAAACAAGAATTGGTGATAAAGAATCAGTGGAGAGGAGACACTTTTTTTCCCATATTAACTATTACAGGAGAGAATTTGCCTTCTTAGGGGTAGATTTCCTCTCACTTCCTGTTGTATCCTTCCGTTTGCAAGGAGGAGTCGTTTGTAAGTTGGATGTTTGAAAGTAGGGGCCTGCCGTATATACTCAGCTGAAATTTGCCCCTTACATGTTGGTTGCATGAATGGGCCCTGCTGTGAATTATTAGATCAAGAATTGTAATTGCATGCCCCTGTTGAACAGGGGCTGAAAAATTGGGCCTTTGGTGGTGGTGGTGGTGGTGTTGACACAACACTGTAAGGCCTCACAGTTAGTCTTGGTGGGCGCAGGAATGGGCCCTGCTGTGAATTATTAGATCAAGAATTGTAATTGCATGCCCCTGTTGAACAGGGGCTGAAAAATTGGGCCTTTGGTGGTGGTGGTGGTGGTGGTGTTGACACAACACTGTAAGGCCTCACAGTTAGTCTTGGTGGGCGCAGGAATGGGCCCTGCTGTGAATTATTAGATCAAGAATTGTAATTACATGCCCCTGTTAAACAGGGGCAGAAAAATTGGGCCTTAGGCACTGGTGCCACAACACTGCAACCCCTCACAGATACTGTACTTGGAGCACAGCAATGAGCCCTGTTGCAAAGTATTGCATCAAAAATTGTAATTACACGCCCCTGTTAAACAGGGGCTGAAAAATTGGGCCTTAGCCACTGGTGCTGGTGCCACGACACTGCAACCACTCCCAGATACTCTAGTTGGAGTGCAGGAATGAGCCCTGCTGCAAAGCATTGCATAAAAATTTTTAATAACACACCCCTGTTAAACAGGGGCTGAAAAATTGGGCCTTAGCCACTGGTGGCGGCACCCAGAAACAAAAATGTTCTTCCAAGCTATCATCGTCAATCGGATCATTGAGGAGGAGGAGGAGGATAGTCAGTCAACATAACAGGACAAACTCTCAGCATCAGCATCAGTCTTGAAGGGATGTGACATTTGAAAATAAATTAGTCTGTTATATCAGCTTCAGGTGTTTGGTAGCTGGTGGTGATCCAAGACTGGTTCATCTTTATGAAGGTCAGTCGATCAACAGAGTCGGTGGACAGGCGCACCCTGTGATCCGTGACAAATCCTCCAGCAGCACTGAATGTGCGTTCTGAAAGAACGCTGGATGCAGGACAGGCCAGTAGCTCAATTGCATACTGTGCAAGCTCTGGCCAGTGATCCATCCTCAAGACCCAGTAAGCCAGAGGATTTTCGGTGGGGAAGGTGTCCAAGTCTGACCTTGCCCCTAGGTATTCCTGCACCATGTATATCAGATGCTGGCGATGGTTGCTGGAACCGATCATACCTTGGGGCTGCGGACTAAAGAATTGTCTGAACGCTTCGGTCAGACGGCCACCTTCCCCACCGCTCCTTCTTTGACTGACCGAAGCCTCAGCAACTCGTTGTCCAAGACCAGGAGTTTGTAACCTCCCAGTCTCTGGGAACGCGTTGCACAGACCTTTCTGCAAGGCCTCCCGGAGTTGTCTCATCCTCTGCTCCCTCTGCGACGGTAAGATAAGGTCCGCAACCTTACCCTTGTACCGTGGATCAAGGAGAGTAGCCAGCCAGTAATGGTCCCTCTCCTTGATCCGAAGAATACGAGGATCCTTCCGCAGACTTTGCAGGATCAGGGAGGCCATGCAGCGTAGGTTAGCTGAGGCATTCAGTCCGGAGTCCTCTGGGTCACTAAGGACGACATGATCCGCAGCCACCTCCTCCCAGCCACGTACAAGTCCACTGGTTTCTTGGGACTGTAAATCATCCCTAAAAGACTGCTGCTGATGATGCTGAGTGCCAGGCTCCACCTCCATGCTGACACAATCCTCCTCCTCCTCTTCTTCCTGTGCGATGGGTGGGACAGAAGGAACACTGTCTGGGTAAAGGGGGCCTTGAGAGGCAAGGAAGTCCTCCTATTCCTGCCTCTGTTCTGCCTCAAGTGCCCTGTCCATTATTCCACGCTGCGTATGTTCCAACAGGTGGACAAGAGGTACAGTGTCACTGATGCATGCACTGTCACTGCTCACCATCCTCGTGGCCTCCTCAAATGGTGCCAGGACAGTGCATGCAACCCTGATCATGCCCCACTGGCGTGGTGAAAAAAACCCGAGCTCCCCTGACCCTGTCCTGGTGCCGTAGTCGCACAGGTACTCATTGATGGCCCTCTGCTGTGTGTGCAGCCGCTGCAGCATGGCCAACGTTGAGTTCCACCTGGTGGGCATGTCACATATAAGGCGGTTCTTGGGCAGGTTCAACTCCTTTTGCAGCTCAGCCAGGCGAGCACTGGCATTATAAGATCTGCAGAAATGCACACAGACTTTCCTGGCCTGCCTCAGGACATCCTGTAAGCCCGGGTACCTGCCCAAGAACCGCTGCAGCACCAGGTTAAGGACGTGAGCCACACAAGGCACATGGGTCAGTTGTCCCTGTCGGAGAGCGGATAGGAGGTTGGTGCCATTGTCGCAAACTACCATTCCTGGCTTAAGCTTTGTTCTTTGGTGTGAGTCTTTAAGGTAGGCTTGCCAACGAGCTGCATGGCAGGTCAACATATGTCTGGTCAAGCATGTGGTGCCCAAGCGGGTGATGTTTTGGCCACGCGATATACGCTTGAGACATATGTTGCAAACAGCAGCTGTGCGATCTGATGCACTCGACTCAAAAAAGGCCCACACCAAAGAACTTTTTGAATAACGGGCAGAGGCAGCGCCTTGCACAGGCGGAGCTCTGCGGTGTGATTCCGTCGGTGTGCTGCCCTTACGCTGGTCCCCCGAGGGCATCCTGCCTCGTTGGAGATGTGCCTCCTCCTCATCCTCCTCCTCCTCCTCTCTCCTATTAGGCACCCACGTGGAGTCAGTGACCTCATCATCCCCTCCCTCCTCATCACTGGAGCCAATCTGGCAGTATGCTGCAGCTGCTGGAACATGACTGCCAGATTGGTGTCCTTCTTGAGCATCCCCTCTCTCTGCTCTCACGCTACTGCCTTCCTCTAGCTGGGTATCATCATCAGACCCTTCGAAACGCTGGGCATCCTCCTGGAGCATGTACCCAACACTGTGCTCAAACAGTTCGGGGGACTCCTCAGGAGGACATGGTTGGTCTAGGGAAGGAGTGACTGATGATGACATTGATACCAGGGAAGAGGATGCTTTGGCAGCTGCTTTGCCAGTACCCTGAGCCTGGGTGAGAGAGGATGAGGAGGATGAGGAGGGCTTGGTCATCCACTCTACCAAGTCTTCGGCATGATGCGGCTCAACACGTCCAGCTGCCAAAAAGAAGGACAAGCGTGTCCCATGGCCACGTGCTGATGGCGATGCACCGCGTCCACGACCAGCACTGTTGTCTCTAGACACAGAGCCTGCTTGCCCTCTTTTTTTGGCTCCTGACTGTCTGCCTCTCCTTGTTTGCCTTCCAGACATTCTAATGGCCTGCAGGGAAATGGGAAAAGCAGCAATACAGGCTAAGTTAAGGTGTAATATGGTCAGGAGGCACACTCCGCCCGCTGTAAGTGCTGCAAAATCCTGTTTGTGTAACACACCAGGAAAAAGCAGCAATACAGGCTAAGTTAAGGTGTAATATGGTCAGGAGGCACACTCCGCCCGCTGTAAGTGCCGCAAAATCCTGTTTGTGTAACACACCAGGAAAAAGCAGCAATACAGGCTAAGTTAAGGTGTAATATGGTCAGGAGGCACACTCCGCCCGCTGTAAGTGCCGCAAAATCCTGTTTGTGTAACACACCAGGAAAAAGCAGCAATACAGGCTAAGTTAAGGTGTAATATGGTCAGGAGGCACACTCCGCCCGCTGTAAGTGCCGCAAAATCCTGTTTGTGTAACACACCAGGAAAAAGCAGCAATACAGGCTAAGTTAAGGTGTAATATGGTCAGGAGGCACACTCCGCCCGCTGTAAGTGCCGCAAAATCCTGTTTGTGTAACACACCAGGAAAAAGCAGCAATACAGGCTAAGTTAAGGTGTAATATGGTCAGGAGGCACACTCCGCCCGCTGTAAGTGCCGCAAAATCCTGTTTGTGTAACACACCAGGAAAAAGCAGCAATACGGGCTAACTTCAGGTGTATAATGTGCAGGAGGCTTAGCAACAATGACACTGACACTGTCCCCTGCCTATCCTTCTCTCTCCCTGCACACAAGGTTTATCAAAGTATATGACACTGACACTCTCCCTGCCTATCCTTCTCTCTCCCTGCACACAAGGTTTAGCAAAGAATATGACACTGACACTGTCCCCTGCCTATCCTTCTCTCTCCCTGTACACAAGGTTTATCAAAGTATATGACACTGACACTCTCCCTGCCTATCCTTCTCTCTCCCTGCACACAAGGTTTAGCAAAGAATATGACACTGACACTGTCCCCTGCCTATCCTTCTCTCTCCCTGTACACAAGGTTTATCAAAGTATATGACACTGACACTCTCCCTGCCTATCCTTCTCTCTCCCTACACACAAGGTTTAGCAAAGAATATGGCACTGACACTCTCCCTGCCTATCCTTCTCTGTCCCTACACACAAGGTTAAGCAAAGAATAGATTTGACAAGATTTGACACTGTCCCTGCCTATCCTTCACTTTCCCTGCTCCGGAACACACTACACAAGGCCGCCGCGCTGGCGGCCTTTTATAGTGTGGGGCGTGTACTAAACCCCCTCAGCTATAATTGGCCACAGGCATCCTGCCTGTGGCCAATCATTGCTCTCCTCGCTGCCGGCGCTGTGATTAGCCAAGCATGCAGGGTCACAGTGCATGCTTGGCCAATCACAGCGCCGGGATTACACTGCGATGGCGCAGTGTATTGTGGGCCGTTAGCGTCACTCGAATTTGGCGCGAACGCCCCAAATCGTTCGTTGTTCGCCGAACGCGCGAACAGCCGATGTTCGAGTCGAACCTATGTTCGACTCGAACACCGAGCTCATCCCTACTGGTGAGGCTGCATTGATGGGCACTGGTGAGGCTGCATTTATGTGTACTGGTGAGGCTGCATTTATGGGCACTGATGAGGCTGCATTTATGGGCACTGGTGAGGCTGCATTTATGGGCACTGGTGAGGCTGCATTTATGGGCACTGGTGAAGCTGCATTTATAGGCACTAGTGAAGCTGCATTGATGGGCACTGATCAGGCTGCATTGATGGGCACTGGTGAGGCTGCATTTATGGGCACTGGTGAAGCTGCATTTATGGGCACTGGTGAAGCGGCATTGATGGGCATTGATCAGGCGGCATTGATGGGCACTGGTGAGGCTGCATTGGATAGGCACTGGTGAGGCTGCATTTATGGAAATTGGTGAAGCTGCATTGATGGGCACTGATCAGGCTGCATTGATGGGCACTGGTGAGGCTGCATTTATGGGCACTGGTGAAGCTGCATTTATGGGCACTGGTGAAGCTGCATTGATGGGCATTGATCAGGCTGCATTGATGGGCACTGGTGAGGCTGCATTTATGGACAATGGTGAGGCTGGATTTATGGACACTGGTGAGGCTGCATTAATGGGCACTGGTGAGGCTGCATTGGTGGGCACTGGTGAGGCTGCATTGGTGGGCACTGGTGAGGCTGCATTGATGGGCACTTGTAAGACTGCATTGAAAAATTGGGCATGAATGGTGAGCTAATTTGTGGTTCAATGGGCCACTTTACTTGACTTGTCCCCCAGGCCTAAGGCTGCCAGCTCTCCCCTGTCTATATCCAACAATTAATAAACCCAAAGTGCAAAGGGACAATTATCTTGATATGCTAAGCTAGTATAAAATTGTGTATTCCTGGAGGTTAAATGAGTTGTAAAGGCAGAAGTTTTTTTTATCTTAATGCATTCCATGTATTAAGATAAAAAGCCTTGTGTGTAGCAGCCCCCCCCCCCCAAGCACCCCTTAATTACTTACCTGAGCCCCTTCTCTCTCAAGCGATGTCCATGAATGTCTAAGCTGTCTGGGACTTTCCTCCTGATTGGCTAAGACACAGCAGCGGCACCATTGGCTCCAGTGGCTGTCAATCAAAATCAGTCAGCCAATCAGGGGAGAAAGGGGTCAGGGCGCTGTGTCTGAATGGACACACAGAGCTCTGACTCGGCTCGGGTGCCCCATAAAAAGCTGCTGGCTGTGGGGGCACTCGACAGGAGGGAGGGGTCAGGAGCAGCGAAGAGGACCCAAGAAGAGGAGAATCCGGGCTGCTCTGTGCAAAACCAACTGCACAAAGCAGTTTTTTTTTAAACGAGACTTTACAATCACTTTAAGAAATATTTGAGTCTATCAGTCACTGGCTGACATCCTGGGCTGGAGAGAGACTGCCTTCTCAGAAGGGCTGGGAACCAAAGTGCTACAATAGAAGAGGGGAGGGAAAGAACGGTGCCAAGCCGCCGCTGGCATAGCACAGTTTATTGTTAAAACACAAAGCAATGCAAATAAAAAACACTCCACCACCATTTGCCTCTGAAATGCATCCCAATTGGCCACACAGCTGCTTGGGTTGACATATCCCTCTCTTTGGCATCCACCCGCAGGATTTTCCAGACTCTGGCTTGTCTGATCTGATACCAAGGCACCCATGCATCCGCGCAACATGCCCACGTGAGTGAGTGTGTTCGATATAAACCGGTGTGCACATGCAAACCACTTGCTATAACCCTAGGCTTTTGATCACACATTGAAGCATGCTGCACATTAGGGTTGATTTACTAAGACCCTTTCACACTGTGGCGGTTTTCATGCGTTTTAGTGCTAGAAATAGTGCCTGAAAACCGCCTACCATTCATTTCAGTGTGACTACTCACACTGGGTCGGTACGCTTGTGGGACGTTAGAAAAAGTCCTGCAAGCTGCATCATTGGGGTGGTTTGGGAGCGCTGTATTTAGCGAGCCCAAAACGCCCTGCCCATTGAAATGAATGGGCTTCCAAAGTGCCTGTAAAGCGATTCGGAAGCACCGTAACATGAGCGCTTTTAACACCTTCTTCGGCCGCTAGCGGGGGGTTAAAAGTGCCCCGCTAGCAGCCTGAAAAGCGCAGTTTAAACAGCGGTATAGTGCCGCTAAAATGACCATCGTTTTACCGCTAACGCTCGGGCGGCCCCAGTCTGAAAGTGGTATTACTCTGGAAAGTGCAAAATCTGGTACAGCTCTGCATAGAAACCAATCAGCTTCCAGATTTTTTTTTTTTGTCAAAGCTTAGTTGAACAAGCTGAAGTAAGAAGCTGATTGGGTACCATGCACAGCTAGACCAGATTTTGCACTCTTCAGTTTTAGTAAATCATCCCCATTGTCTTCTGATGCCATCCTGACAGCCATTCTTCTAACTAATTCACGTATTTGTTTGTGTGTATTCTAAACCTTAAGCTATTAGGCTCTGTAAACAGCAGTTTATTTACAGCAAAGCAGTTAGG
This sequence comes from Rana muscosa, assembly GCA_029206835.1. Lineage (NCBI taxonomy): Eukaryota > Metazoa > Chordata > Amphibia > Anura > Ranidae > Rana > Rana muscosa. The sequence goes on along the minus strand of CM055118.1, from coordinate 848,703,127 downwards.
ATTAGCCGGACAAACATTTGAAAAAGAGCTTAAAGCTCTGTCTGCTAGCTGAAAATTGCAGCTATGAAGTATTCCTATGCAGTAATTTATATTTAACTGACTAAAAAAACGAAAGCAAATAAACATTTAAGCTTTTGTATACAAAAACACTGTGTCGCCCCCTTAGTTGTAGCGGATAGGTTCATCTTTTCATGACCATATGGGATTTGGCTCACTGGTCCTATCTAAAGCCTTGTCACCCCCCCCCCCCTCTTCTTTAACTGCCCCTTTTCCCAGTACAGTATTATGGCCTGTACACACGTTATGAAAATTAGACGGAAAATACAGCTTTCAAAGTGATTTTCGATAATCGGATTATTAGTACAGAGCTTTTAAAAGCCGATCACGACAATTCATCCGATATTATCCGATCAGACAAACACGAAAATGTTTCGCGTATGATATCGGATTGTACGATTTCCATTTTAATCAGTACAGTTGTCATCCGAAAATACAATAAAAATACACTACATCACATGACATCACTTCTGATTTTTTTATTCTGTCGTACGAGAATTAAAAAAAAAATTAATAGCCTCTCCATTTTCGATATGAGACTAGAATGCAAAAAAAAAACAAAAAACGATCTGTCCAAACTTCAGATCGTGTGTATGGGCCATTAAAGACATTTCTAATTACTCTAATGCCGCGTACACACGGCCGGACTTGCCACCGGAAAAAAACCTCCGTCGGAATTTCAGACTGAAAAAGTCAGATGGGGCATACACACGGTCGGAATATCCAACCAAAAGCTCCCATCTGACTTTTTCCATCGGAAATTCCGACCGTGTGTACGCGGCATAAGCAGTGCAAATTCTCAGCAAATTCTCAGCGGATTCGGCACCACATTTCTAATTAGTCTAATGCCGCGTACACACGGCCGGACTTGCCACCGGAAAAAAAAACTAAATAGCATATTAGAATCTTCAAACCAAGAGTCCCATTTTTGGTTGTATAAGTGCAAACCAAGAGTCCCATTTTTGGTTGTATAAGTGCATAGTATTATGTAGAGCAGGGGTCTCAAACTGGTGGCCCTCCAGCTGTTGCGAAACTACAAGTCCCATAATGCCTCTGCCTGTGGGAGTCATGCTTGTAACTGTCCATCTTGCAACAACCCATCCATGCAAACCGATTGCGGCGTTTAATGACAGCAAGCAATCGGTTTGCAAAATGCAGCGCAATTTGCAGAATTGGATCGTATGGGTGTGAACACCCATGCAATCTGATTCTGGTGAGGACAAAAACATGATCCTGCACCAGTTTGGTGCGACTTGAGACATACAAATGTGCTGCGATTTCTGTGTGAATTGCGTGCGGCGTTCCGCACCGTAACAGCGTGAACCCGGTAAATATTTGAGCTACAGTACTGGCAATTAAGTATCCCATCTCAAAATCAGTCATGTGATAACAAGCTAGACATACAGTGCAATGTATGGCTGGAGTTTTTCCTTCACATATGACTTCACATATGACTACTTTGCGCTATGCTATGAAGCAATCATTTTAGAAGAAAATTAAAACAATGGAGACTAGGCAAGCCTAGAAATGAAAGATGTATGGTAAACATTTCAGTCACATCACAGTCTCATTTATCAACATCAGTACTCTCTGACAGATCAGAGAACTCGCTCTTCAAAAGAATGCTCATTTACATTTTTGCTATATGGTACAAGTAACCAAATTGATACAGTAGTAGGATTCTCTAGATTAGCCTTTCTCGACCTTTTTACCTCAGAGTGACCCATGAAATAACTTTTAGGTCTCAGGGAACCTCTGCCAAAATGTATGTCTACTGCTGACAGGATATTAGCAAGATCAATGAGTTATAGAAAAAAAAACACTAATAAAAGAATTAAAAAAGTGGCATACCTAGAGTGTATGACATCCAAAGTGGGTCATTTTTTTTTATACCCCATGCTCTCTATAATAATTTTAATATATATTTTTTTGTTTACAAACTTTTTATTTAGTATAAAATGGTGGTACAAACAATAAAAAATCGCATATTTAGAGAAATGCAATTCCAGTAACATTTACAGAAAGAAGTCAATATAATATATCAAGTAATAAGAGTTCAGCAACCAGAATTTCCTGAGCCAGAAATAATACTAAGTGGGTTAACTCAATAACGTACTGTTGAGAAGAGGCACCGAGTGTATAATGTTAGTTATTCACAGCATTAAAGCGGAGTTCCCCCCAAAAATGGAACTTCCGCTTTTTGGAATCCTCCCCCCCCCTCCGGTGTCACATCTGGCACCTTTCAGTGGGGAGGAGGGAGCAGATACCTGTGTAATACAGGTATTTGCTTCCACTTCCGGGCATAGATCACTGCGGTAATCGCGGTGACCTACGCCACGTCCGCCGACTACTTCGTCCCCCCCGCTGTCTTCTGGGAGACACACTGGTCCCAGAAGACAGCAGGGACCAGTGAGAACGCGCAGTGCGACTCGCGAATGCGCAGTAGGGAACCAGGAAGCGAAGCCGCAAGGCTTCACTTCCTGATTCCCTTACCGAAGATGGCGGCGGCAGCACCCGAGAGCCGAAGGAGAGATCGGCTTCGGGTTCCTGACATCGCGGGCCCCCAGGACAGGTAAGTGTTCATGTATTAAAAGTCAGCAGCTGCTGTATTTGTAGCTGCTGACTTTTATTTTTTTTTCTTTCGGCTGAACTCCGCTTTAAATAGCATATTAGAATCTTCAAACCAAGAGTCCCATTTTTGGTTGTATAAGTGCATAGTATTATGTAGAGCAGGGAACTCAAACTGGTGGCCCTCCAGCTGTTGCAAAACTACAAGTCCCATAATGCCTCTGCCTGTGGGAGTCATGCTTGTAACTGTCCATCTTGCAGTGCCTCATGGGACTTGTAGTTTCAAAACAGCTGGGGTGCCGCCGGTTAAAATAAAGAAGAAACACAGAAACTTTTACATCGGTGGTCAGTGGAGAAATGCAGTCTGAAAGTGGTATTCAGTAAATGGTCCGCTTACATTGTGATCAGTGGTAGATGTGTCCAGGTAATTGGTGGTCCTTGGAAGAAGGAAACCCTTACATCTGGATCAGTGAGAGAGGATTCCCCTTACACACTATATTACCAAAAGTATTGGGATGCCTGCCTTTACACGCACATGAACTTTAATGGCATCCCAGTCTTAAGCCTCATACACACGACCGAGTTTCTCGGCAAGAACCAGCAAGAAACTTGCTGGCAGAGCTTTCTTGCCGAGTAAATCGGTCGTGTGTACGCGGCTATCATGTTTCTCGTCAAGAAAACCGACAAGAATCTCGACGAGAAAAATAGAGAACCTGCTCTCTTTTTTTTCGTCGAGATTCTTGTCAGCAGGTTTCTCAACGAGAAAGGTGTGTGTGTGTGTGTGTACACTTACCTGTCCTCCGGGAAGCCCGCGCATGCTCGAAATGACTTTGACGCATGCGCGGTAGCTTCCTAGGCATAGGTAGGGTGTAGCAAGATGGCGGCAACGGCATTGAATGTGACGAGCGCACGCTCGTCGTAGTCGATTACGTCACTGCGTTCGCTCCATTCAAAGAACCGCGGGTTCTTTAAAAGGAGCGTGTGTACACTCAGCCAGGACAAGTTTCTTGTCCAAGATACTCGGCAAGAAAAACAACGTGTTTTTTCTTGACGAGATTCTCGGCCGTGTGTACGAGGCTTTAGTCCGCAGGGTTTAATATTGAGTTGGTTCACCCTTTACAGCTCTAAAGCCTCGTACACACGACCGAGTTTCTCTGCAAAAACCAGCAAGAAACTTGCTGGCAGAGATTTATTGCTGAGAAACTCGTTCGTGTGTATGGTTTCTCGTCAAGAAAAGCGACAAGAATCTCGACGAGAAAATAGAGAACCTGCTCTCTATTTTCTCGTCGAGATTCTCGTCAGCCTGTTTCTCGACGAGAAAATTGTGTGTGTGTACACTTACCTGTTCGCCGGGAAGCCCGCGCATGCTCGAAATGACTTTGACGCATGCGCGGTAGCTTCCTAGGCATAGGTAGGGTGAACCAAGATGGCGGCGACGGCATCGAATGTGACGAGCGCATGCTCGTCGTATTCGATGACGTCACCGCGTACGCTCCATTCAAAGAACCGCGGGTTCTTTTAAATGAGCGTGTGTACACTCGGCCGGGACAAGTTTCTTGTCCAAGGATCTCGTCGTAAAAAACGACATGTTTTTAACAACGAGATTCTCGGCCGTGTGTACGAGGCTTGACAGCTTCAACTCATTTGTGACCATTCTTCCAGAAGCGCATATAATATGAGGTCAGACCTAAACACTTTTAATTTGTATGCAGTCAGGCAGATCCTTACACTATATAGTTGAAGGTAAATCTAAAGAAAATTGAATAAGAAAATTGAATAAGAAAATGTTATAATGTATGGTCAGCTTAAAGTCTAAGTAAACCCTCCTATCGTTTTAATCCTGCAAAGCTGCCATCTTGGCCTCTGTTTGATCTTCAACTGCCATGATGCTGCACATGTGATCAGTTATGAATCCAGGCATTGGATGGTTTGACAGTTTGGTTGAGAGCACAATGTGCCAGGAATGTAACTGTTGTTTGAAACTGTTAAATCGATGGGCTTACTCAGAGGCGTACCTAGAGCATTTGGCACCCGGGGCGGATCCTATATCTGACACCCCCCCCCCCCCCCAGGCATGCAAGTGACGTCAGCTCTGCCCCTTCCTACCTTATTTGGGCATGCATAGCGGGAGACACAAAAGAGCGGAGCAGGGAGAAAAATGGGAGCGAAACAGCAGCGCTGAATTGACAGCAGGAGCTGCCAGAGATAACTTTCCAAGTTAACCAGCAGGTGATTGGTTGCTAGGTGGTCCTGCTGGTTAACTTGGAAAGTTAACTCCGGCAGCTCTTGCTGTCTATTCAGTACTGCTGTTTCTCTCTCCTGTTCTGCTTCCTGCTCCGCTCTCCTGTGTTAGTGAGTGGCAGACACCCCCAGTAAATAAGCGTCACTGGCCTGACACCCCTAAGCGGTGCCGGCCGGACACCCCCTCAATGTGTGCGCCCCCCCTCCATTGGTACCCCACAGGGTTTACTTATGCTTTTAAGGTGGCCAGAACAATCGTTATGTAGAAAATTTGCAAAATTGATCCTTCAAAGATGACCTCTAAATCCAATCTGTAGTATCCAATTCTTTTTGCAGAATTTTAACTTTGTACATGTGTGTTTGTTCAACTGGAACTGCTTCAGATGTCATTTGAAGCAGTTGGGTGGTGTGGGAGTCAAAGCTGACCTCCAAAGAAAGTTTACCTCCACTGCAATGAATTGCATAATCTGTATAAGACTATAACAAAAGTCAAGCTGCAAATCACTATTTTAGTAAAACAGTTCAGGACAGAGCTACTTGCAATTGTCCTCATAGGCAGCATCCCTCAGGGCTAGTTTACCCTAGCTTTTCATAGAGCTAAACTCACAAGGGCTGCTGTTTTGTGTCTGAGGCCTCGTACACACGACCGATTTTCTCGTCGTAAAAAACACGTCGTTTTTTTCGACGAGATTCTTGTTAAGCTTGTCGATTTTCTCGTCAAGCTTTCTATGCGTACACACTGTCATTTTCCAATTTCCTCGTGGTTCTCTGCGCTCACGTCCAGCACGTACGACGGCACTATAAAGGGGAAGATCTTTTTTCTTGGCGCCACCCCTTGGGCTGCTTTTGCTGATCTCGTGTTACCGCGTGTGAAGTAAAAGTTTGGGAAGAGACGATTCGCGCTTTTCAGTCTTCGTACTTTTCAGATCGTTTTCTGCCGTTCAGTTTGTGCTTGTGGGTTCGTATCTTGACTTTCAGGGCGTCTAGGCAGGTCGTATCTGTTTTACAGTGCGTTATTGCCTGTTCGTTTCTGAATTTCAGTTCGTTATTCATAGGCCTTGCTGTTCTAAAGTGCGTTCTGTTCTGTACGTTCTGATTAGACGACCGTTTCCTAGCCATGTCGCCTGGACGTTCTCGTCGTCGAGTTCGTGCTGTGCGTGCGCTTGGTGTTGGTCTGCTTGTTTTGGACCAAGACCAGTCCATGAATGGTGTGAGGAGGAGTTCATGGACCAAGAATTGGTTGCTCCAGCGGGACCAATTCTGCCACATGCCTCTGCTGCGGGAGATCGTCGAGAATAATCCTGAGGACTACAGGAATTTTCTGAGGATGTCTGACCCCGTTTTTCAGGAACTGTTGGCTTTGGTGTCCCCCTATATTACCAGGAAGGACACCGTTATGCGGGAAGCCATCAGTGCTGAGCAGAGGCTCATTGCCACGTTGCGTTACCTGGCGACAGGGAGAAGTCTTCAGGACTTGAAGTTCACCACAGGCATCTCCCCCCAGGCTCTGGGCCTCATAATCCCAGACACCTGTTCTGCTATTATACAAGTCCTGCAGGAGGACTATATTAGGGTAAGTTTTCTCCCTTCACATCACATTTTATGTATTACATGTATGCTAATGTATTGTATTTCTTTCATCCTTTCCTAATTACCATGATTGTAATATGCTGAGAATGTCCCCTTTGTCCCCATGCATGCTGGAAGTTTTTAAATGCCCCTTTTTTATCCTCCCTAAATATTTCCCCTCACTAACTTTTCCAGCAGGGGCGCCTGTTGCTCCAAATGTTGGGGGGTTACAACCCCAATTTCGGAAATAAACTTCCTCCTTTTTTGCTCTGTTGCCTAATAAACGCCCCCAGTTGTCCCCTCCAATGCAGCCATTTAGTCCCCTCTATTGCAGCCAGTTTCCCCCCAGCCCTGCACTTACCTTCTTGTGGTCAGCGCCATCCTTCTTCTGTCCTTGATGTCTTCTCCTTCCCTTCATGTTGCATCAGCCAATCATGTTACCATTAAACAGACTTGGTGAACATGATTGCCAGAGCTGCCTGTCAGTGTTTACACAAGGAATGCCCCCTCCTTGCGTCCCCGATTTTTCTTTGAGGAAGCCAATTACATCCCTCAGGTTGTAATTTGCAAGACTTTTTTAATACCTGTTTCTGCTCTGCAATTTTAACCCTCTAAATGACGCAATTAATCATATGTCGGTCGCTTTACAAGAGGCCATCCACCTGAATAGTGTGCGGCATAGACAATACATAGGTTCATGCAACGCATGAACCTATGTATTGTTCTGAGTGATGGGCACAGGAGAGAGGGGACAGTGCTCCAGCGCCCACTCTGGACGCACCGCCACTGCAATGCTATCCTGTGGCCAAACACATCTCCCCCCCCCAAAATAATTTAGTAATGGCCCATCAGAGGGGGTGATGAATATGATAAATGAGCCTTCCATTATACTTTTTTTACACACCTTAATAAACGTATAATTAGATTGATGTTGGTCTCTAATTTTTTGGTCTTGAATTTGCTTGTAATGTATGCCTTTGTTTTTCTAATATTATTTCATCTTGTTTCACTCCACAGCTTCCTTCAACGCCACAGGAATGGCAGACTGTGGCATCGGAGTTTGCCACGCGGTGGGACTTCCCCAACTGCGGTGGTGCCATAGACGGGAAGCACGTTCGCATCGTGCCGCCACCCCGTTCTGGATCCTACTACTACAACTACAAGGGGTTTCATAGCATTGTGCTGATGGCGGTGGTGTCAGCACGGTATGAATTCCTCTATGTTGATGTAGGGAAGAATGGCCGGATGTCCGATGGGGGATCCTTCATCCAGACGGAGTTTGCCCTCCGTCTCCAGAGTGACGACCTTGCATTGCCACCGGATGCAGGGAATATTGAAGGACTCCCCTTTGTTTTCTTGGCTGATGAAGCCTTCGGACTCGGACGGCATCTTATGAGGCCATTTCCACAGAGGACCCTGACCCCAGAGAAGAGTGTGTTCAATTACCGGCTGGCCAGGGCCCGAAGAGTCGTTGAAAATGCCTTCGGCATAATGGCCAGCCGGTTCCGCCTTTTTATGACTTCCATCCACTTGGCGGACTACAAAATAAACTATGTAGTGTTATGCTGCTGTGTGCTACACAATTTTCTTTGCCGCAAAGCGAATTCATATATGGCCTCAGTTTTGCCAGAGGCTGGACTTTCCCCTGCAAATCCCCTTCCGGGCCTGGAATCTGCCCGTCTTGGCTTGCCCCCCCAAAATGCCCGTGTGGTTCGGGACAAATACATGGAGTATTTCACGGGTAGGGGGGCAATTCCTATGCCAGCCTATGTCTAAGTATCCCAATAAAAATCTTGTTTAAACCTTTAATTATTTGTTCTTTCCTGTCTCCTAGTTTGTCTTTGTGCATTTGTAGTGGCAAGTGTATTTTACTTTAGTAAATAACAACCAATTTCACTATGTTACCTTACAAAAGAACCAAATAAGCTTAGAGTGTATTATAAAAAGAAGCTACACGTTGTTTGTGGTCAAATATTTTACTCTCTGCACATTTTTTTTTGTTTTACTTTGGGGTTGGCCTGACCACAACCCGTCAAATTTTGGCTTATGAAAATACAAAAATACCACTTGCATTTCTAAAATGACAACATTGGATACCTCTGAGCAATCTGAGACATTCAGTTACACAAACTATGTCTCTATGTGCCCGTCCTAATATGGGGTCCTGCCACCCCTTGCCCAGCCAAAAATTCAATATGCACACATTTTTACTTTTTTGCAAATAGGAAGTTTACAATCCTGATCCCTATTGTCAACATGTGCTATCTGCCATCAGGGGTGATCAATGGATGTGTTTTGGGGGTGCATCCCCTTCCTCAGTTCACCGACTTTTGATACGAGGAAGGGGTTGCACCCACAAAAGACGTACATGGATATCCCCTGATGGCAGATAGCACATGTTCACACACTGTGTGCATATTCAATTTTTGGCTGCTTTGTTACTCAAAAAATTAGTAAAAATATAAAAACAAACATGTAAAAACAAATGTGTTTGGATGGCTTATTGAATTCTCCCCAAAACATCGAGAATGTCTTTAAATGTTTGTTCCATCACATGGATTCTTTGTTTAATTAGGTCCAGTTCCGTGCTACATTCCATCACTTGCTGGATGAGGCGGAGGGCACTGTCAGCAGAGAACGGTGTGCTATCCTTCACAACATTTCCATCCCCTAAAAACCATAAAAAAAAATTAATAAAACTCTGCAGGCCTACCTCGCTTACCTTAAGCTGTGGTGTCAGATACTGACCTGTTGTGGTGACCAGATCCACAACGTCATCCACCTCTCCTTCCTGCACTTCTCCTTCCTCCACCTCAACTTCCTGCACATCTTTCGGTTGTGGATCTTTGGGAGTTTGGGGTTGCTTGGAAGTTGTGGGGTGCATGTGCTCCCTGGAGTGTCCTCCTCCCAGTCTTCTCTCCCCTATGAGAATAAAACCAAAGGTCTATTTATCACACTGTAAAAATCTCATTTTTAAACTTAAAACAGGCTAAATTGTTTGGAAGTGGGGTACAAGTGTGTGTTTGTGCGGAATTTAAAGAAAAATGCATTCTTTATGACCCCAAATATGTTTATTATTCACATTTGGATGTAATTTTTTGGACATGGAGGCACCACAAATAAACTCTGATGCACCTGTGTGGGACACCCAAAAAAGGCGGGTCTGGTGGCCCACACTATAGTGCTCCAAAGTACAGATGTGGAAGCAGCTGCTGAGTGTCCTCTCCTTTACACTGATTAAAGTTTGCATTTCATTCTCCTTACAAACACATCATCTAGACTTAAAAATTATCCACAATACTTGATCAAAAATGGCAGATGTCTAATTACTTTTGGGGGTCTTAAATAAGCCAAAACCACGGATAGTGGCCGAACGAAGTGTCGGTAACGTAACGAACGATTACTGTGCCCAACCTAGTTCAAAATAATACATTTTGGAAGGGAGTCCAATATGCTTTAAAAAAAAAAAAAGTCAGTTTCTAAAAAGATTAATAGCAGAAAGGTCGTCATTTTACTTACTTTTAGCGAGCATCCTCTTTATGCTCCTCAACTGGTCTGGCTCCCTCAGTTTGAGGTCTGACCACCTCTTTCTGAGCTGCTCATTTGAGCGTTTCACCCCGAACTTCGCCCTCAGACTCTTCACAACTTTAGTGAGGATTTTGGCCTTCCTTCTATTTGGTTTGCTATACGGCCCATGCTTGGCATCATAATCAGCCTTGACCAAGATGTGAACACCATCTCCGCCATCTCCGCCAAAGACATATTCGATGCCTTGAATCTCCTCCTTGATCGTGACGTGTCCTCGGTCTCCGGGCTTGTCTCCTCGCTAGTTGCGGAATTATCAGACACCTGCTGTAACTCCGCCATATCTGTCTGCGCGCCGAAAGAGAAGGGGCGGGGAAAAGATGTTAGTTAGAACGTCATGGGCGGGCGACGTGTGCGGAGCGACGTGTTCGAATTTGGACGCATGCGTGGTGTGTATATAGCAAACACACATGTGACTATAGTACGTTCGGTGTGCGGAGAGAGGAGTTCAAGTGACGGACGTGCGAACGAAGGTATGTGATTTTGTGAGACTTGTTAAAATTGTTGGCCTATACTGTCTTGAGATTGTTGGAGGATATATATGGTGACTAGGATGTGAAGGAGGTTAGACTGTTTGCCTCACATTATTTAAATATAATTTATTTTACTTGCAGATACAATATGAATGTATTTATTAGCGACAAAGAGTTCCTGGCGGAATTTATTGACCGGGTAAGGGAGCTGCCGGCTCTGTGGGAGACCAAAAACCCCATCCATAAAAAAAAAAAGGGGTGAGAAAAGCAGCGCTGGAGAAGCTGCTCCCATTTGTGCATACCAAGGTGCCCACAGCCACAGCAAAACAAGTGGACACTAAAATTGGGAGCTTGAGAGGTACCTACAGGACTGAACGCTCTAAGGTGCTGGCTTCTCAGAGGTCAGGAGCAGCAGCAGATGATGTTTATGTCCCGGTTTTGTGGTACTACAGCAGGATGTCCTTCCTGGATGACCACATTGAGCCAAGGCCATCACTCTCCACTCTTCCCCCCAGACTTCCCTGCAGCCAACCTGAGCCTTCTCTGGAGCAAGAGGAGGCAGCCATCCTGGATGATCCTGATTTGGCCATCTGGAGCCAGGTATAGTATTAACTGAAAATGTAGTGGGATAAAATTAATGTTTCCCAAATATGTCAGGATGAGAAACATACATTATTTTGTATTCAACAAGTGAAATCATGATCTGTAGACATTATTCTGCACTTAATTGTGTGGTAAATAGTCAAGCTGATGTAGTGGTAAATTTAAAGCAAGGATTTATGCATTTACATTCTAATTGCTTCCATCAGGATTACAAAGTTTGATGCAAAGATTAAACCAACATATTAAACTATGTTTCTTTTTCATACACAGGATGAAATCAGCCAGGAGGAGGGTCTGGAAACTGTCAGGCAGGAGGAGGAAGGGCCCAGTGGCAGCCAGGAGGTGGCAGGGCCCAGTGGCAGCCAGGAGGTGGCAGGGCCCAGTGGCAGCCAGGAGGTGGCAGGGCCCAGTGGCAGCCAGGAGGTGGCAGGGCCCAGTGGCAGACAGGAGGTGGCAGGGCCCAGTGGCAGCCAGGAGGTGGCAGGGCCCAGTGGCAGACAGGAGGTGGCAGGGCCCAGTGGCAGACAGGAGGTGGCAGGGCAAAGGAGAAGCACCAGATCCCAGGTGCCTCCCATCAGGCTTCACAAAAGAGGCAGGAGGGACAGGACCACCAGTGAGGCAGCAATGGCCCTTATTAAAGAGGCCCATGCCACCCTCAAGGAGCCCACATCCCCTGAAGAGGCCATTGCCGGCCTAGTGGAGGCTAAGTTCAAGGTGATGAGCATGGAGCAACGCCTCCTATGCGAACCCCTGCTCATCACCTTGCTCAACAAGGGGGTGATGGAGCAAATTACCCACAATACCGCCATATGTGAGGTGGCCCAACTGACCCAACCTCAACCTCCACCTCCACCTTCCTCTTCTGCCCCACCCCCTTCTGCTACCCCTCCACCTTCTGCCCCACCCCCTTCTGCTACACCTCCACCTTCTTCTTCTGCCCCACCCCCTTCTGCTACACCTCCACCTTCTGCCCCACCCCCTTCTGCTACACCTCCACCTTCTGCCCCACCCCCTTCTGCTACACCTCCACCTTCTTCTTCTGCCCCACCCCCTTCTGCTACACCTCCACCTCCTCCTCCTGACAGGAGTACCCCTCCAGTGGGCCAGCCTCCAGCTAAACGAAGAAGGAAGGCTTCAGTAAAGGCTGCAGGGAAGGTTGCCAGGAAGAAGAGGAAGTGATGGCCTTGCTTCATTGTGGTCGCACTGGTCGGACAGAAGGCAGCCTGTTGTAGTACCACACACTTGGGACATATATCTCACCTGCTGCTGTTCCTGACCTCTGGGAGGCCAGCATCAGATTGTGTTCTGAAATGTGGGCCTTCTCAAGCTCCCAATTTTAGTGTCCACACAGGGTTGGTGTGTGCTCTGGGGTCCCTGGGATGCACAAATGGCAGCAGCTTCTCCAGCGCTGCCTTCTCTTTATTTAATTTATAAACATGAATAAATGTGTTTTTTGTTTAAGTTCATACTTGACTATGTGTATTTTTAAATAAAAAAAAACAAGCTTTGGAGTAAGCAGATACATTTGACTGACAATAAAAGGCACAGATATCACCCCCCCAAAAGAATAACTAAATCTGATTAGCTCAAAAACATGGTGTGAAATTTTAAAAATATAGATTAGAAAATTAAATGGGAGATCGCTATCAAAACATTGAGAAATTATAATTAACATCATTTTGAAAAATCTAACCATTTAAATTATTCCTAAAAACTTGCACGATATAATACACATAAATCTTATAAAGAGCAGCATGAAAAAGGTTAAAAATAAGGCAGAACTCTGTGTGAATATCAGCAGCAAAAGAAGGTCTCTCGTTTTGATTAATGTAACATTCTAACGAAGAATTCAATGCAGAACATTTAAACGATGAAATATTTATGAGCGTGACGAATGTGCTCTCTCCATTATGAAGGCTTGTTTTACCAGAAGATGCGCTCCCGTCTCATAGTTGCTTGTGAGCATGCGCACTTTTGGAAGAGTCGTAAAAGCATACACACGAACCATTTTCTCGTCACAAAACAGGCCGACGAGAAACACGACGAGGAAATCTGGACTCCTGACGAGAAAATAGAGAGCAGGTTCTCTATTTTCTCGTCGAGATTCTCGTCAAGTTTCTCGTCGTAAAACCATACACACGAACGTTTTTCTAGACAAAAAAACTCTCGCGGCACTTTTCTTGACTGTTTACGACGAGAAAATCGGTCGTGTGTACGAGGCCTCAGGCTTTCTTCCTGCTAGAGCAGTAACAGCCAGGCAAACAGCAGCTTCCGCTCCTCTGGCTCAAGAAACAGTCTAGAGGTTGCAAACAAACTGAAAAAACCCCCCCATCAATTGAAGCCTCACTGTGCCAATCAATTGCAGCCACTGTGCTCATCAAACACAGCCACTGTGCCCATCAAATGCAGCCACTGTGCCCATCAAATGCAGCCACTGTGCCCATCAAATGCAGCCACTGTGCCCATCAAACGCCGCCACTGTGCCCCATCAAGTGCCGCCACTGTGCCCCATCAAGTGCCGCCACTGTGCCCCATCAAGCGCCGCCACTGTGCCCCATCAAGCATAGCCACTGTGCCCCATCAAGCGCTGCCACTGTGCCCCATCAAATGCTGCCACTGTGCCCCATCAAATGCTGCCACTGTGCCCCATCAAATGCAGCCACTGTGCCCCAAAAATGCAGCCACTGTGCCCCATCAAATGCTGCCACTGTCCCTGCTCGCCGTCTGCCCGGCACTTACACTATCTTAGTGGCGGGTCAGGCAGCCGGTGGCGGAAGTGAGCTGTGGGACCTTGCAGCGGCTCAGACAGCGGCTCCTGTGTCCTCCATGCGTCTCCTCACCTCCTTCTGTTAGGCGTCCAATCGCAGCGCCTGTCCTTTCAGCCAATCAGATGAGCCTATAGCTTTAATCAGGTGCTTCAAAAATACACCCCCGCCGCTGGAATTCAGGCGCCCGGCTTTCGGACGCCTGAATAGGGGGTGGCGGTGGCGGCCATGCTTAGATTCATGCAATGTATGAATAGATCTATTAGTCTTAGGGGGGGGTGGTTGGAGAGAGGGAGTGGCGCCTGTGCGCCCTTAATGGACACAACGCCGCTGAGATCAACTTGGATGGGGATTAGGGAGCTGTGGTATACTCCAGAATACTGAACAAGGGTGTAAGGACACTATTACCTTAACAATAACTTCTTAACACAGTCCTCCAAGTGACAGAACATGAACTGGGCAGCAATGGCACACCATTAGCAATGTCCCAGGTCAGGCAAGCCTTAACTAAGTGTGTCAGGGGTTTGCAGCAGTGCCAGTCACAAGAATCCCTCTCTCACTCTGGTTTGTACTCTGTGTCCCCAAAACATTGATGTTTCCTGTAGACTCCAGCAGGCAGACTCCTCTGTAAAATTCCCAGATGAGGCCCTCAGTGGCACCCCTCTTTTGCCTCCTAATGGTATGTAGCTTAAAGGGTTCATTGGTGATGCACCCAAGACCTCTGCTCTGGGGCCACTACTACCAGTCCTAATCTCCGCACAATTATGACATAGAGTATCATAGGCAGAGCATGCTGACAGGCAACATTATGTAGCGCCCCTTTACTTTTCAGGGGTGTTATGCGCCTAAATTTAGGGGTTGGTCTGAGCTGGTAGTCAGGCTTGGACCACTTTTATTGTTAGGTATTTTCTTCTGCCTATGTGATGCTGCCTGGTGTATGGTTCCCTGTGGCCTGTAGGTGGCACTGCCATATCAGGTCAGGGTTGAGCCATGGGTGGCATTGCTGCGCCTTAGGGTGTCCTCTCTCGGCGGCGGTACAGTGGGCATGGTCGACCTGCTGTGCATGCCGGGAGAGGGTACATAAGGGGCAGACGCCATCTTTAGGGGGAGAGTTAGTGTTGGAGTGGAGGAGCCGAAGGGGTGAGCACCTCGGGGGGTTGCGATGACTGGCCGAGGAGTCTCGGGCACCTTTGGCCTGAGGCTGCGGCGTTCCAGGTAGGCCCAGTACCTTTAACTGGGTCTACAATTCGCCCATTGGAGTCCCAGGGTGAGGGTACCCGCTCTGACTGAGAGGAAGCCAGGGGAGGATTGGTCCCACAGAGGAGATGAGTGATGGAAGATCGCTGTCTCGGGAGAGGCCTGGTGACCTGTAAGAGGGAAGGATTCTTTACTCCGGAAAGCTAACCTGTAGAGTGCCCATTGGCATTGTCCTGTTCTTTAAATTCTACAGAGGTTAGAGGATCTCCTGGACCCGTCCCTGGAGGGGATAGGGTGACAGAACTATTCGAGCTCCACACCGGCTGCTAGGACTGTGAAAGAGGATTATCCGGGTGAGCTAAACCCACTCGGGACCGAGTGTCGACGAAGTTACTAGTTGTGCCTGGACCTAATCCCTCACACTTATTCTTTCTTTCATCTATCTGTCTCTGTCTACTACGCAGCAAATAGAAAATAAACTCTCTGTTGGAGTTAAAGTGTTTCTGGACATTGGCCTTCTTGGGGGGAGAAATAGAGACTTGTCCCCATACGCTGGGGACGAGAACCAGTGGAAGAAGGTAACTCGCTGCAGGACCCAAACTTTGTGAACACCGCTTAACCTCTTCAAACAGGAGGGTACGGGCATATAACACGGTGTGCCTTGACTTGCAAGTAAGCCAGGCGGGAAAAAGGTCTGTGTGCTACAATTATATCAAAGGTTTCTTGTGGCCTGTTGGAGGGAGGTACAGTCGTGAAACATGTTGATGTAAAAGGCACAGAGATCATATTATATAATACACAATCATGGATGAGTCCTGGGCCAATAATAGTATTGTATTGTAGTATTGGATATAAAATACGTCCAGATGTGTACATTAGTGATAAAGCGTTAGACAATCTAACATCTGGCTTCTCCTCCACTCATTGTCACATTGTCACATGATGAGCTGAATGCTGAAACAGCTGCTACCTCATGTCTTCACTGAGTCAGACATGTAAACAGTGATGGATGGTGCTTCAGCCAGGTTGTACAGACACTTTAGCGCTGAAAGACATCATCTCTGAGTAGACTATAGGTTGTTCCTCACACTTAGAGATATATATAAAAGCATGTACATATAATGACTGTATATGTAAACCCAAAAAGAAAAAAATTATATATTGCAGCTTACCAAATGTGATGGATACGTTCATTTTCTTTTTTTAGTTTTTTTTTTTTTTTCTATTTTCACATGGTAGTCCTACAAATAACACTTTCCTAGACTAACTATGCTCACTACTCCACGGCATCAATGGAAGGTGCTATGGTTGTCACCCAGGCTACTCTCTTGATTTGAACTACAGACAGGCCCTCCTCCTTTCAACCTGGTTCACACCTATGCATTTTTAGTGTTTTTTAAATTTTGCAGATTTGCACTAAAGAACGTGTTCCATAGGAAACCATGTTAAATGGACTGTAGTGCAAATCTGAAAAATTAAAAAAAGCACTAAAAATGCAAGGGTGCGAGCCAGGCCTAAATCTGCATCACATGGCAGACAAGGGAATTGGTAGTTTATAGAAGGCAGCTTCAAATTATTGTATCCTGATGGCAGGGAAACCTCCCGTTGTCAGAAAACAATAGCGCAGTGGGAGGGATTTACCCATCAACTGTGCGGATGTGGGAATCAAGCTATTTTTTTTCCTTCAACCCGTTGTTGAAGGAAAGAAAATTGCATAATCTATGGCCAGCCTTAGGATTGTTTGTTCTTTCATTTCAGCTCACGGGAAGTGACAAGGACACTGCATGTCTAACAAGATTAACGGGTATTTTCTGTACTTGCTGAAAATATTTATAGTCTAAAAAAAAAATGCATCTGACACATCTTACATTTTTGTTCTGGAGTCTAGATATCCTTTAAACACACCTCCACGTGACAATACTTGAGTCAGCTGATTCCTAACTATTAAAAAATATTTTAGGGAGCTCTGATGTCACTGTGCAAAAAAACGTCTGTTGGATGGGTTGCCACCTGCCAAGTTTTAAAAATGTCATTCCCCTTCTGGGTGTGTTGTGGGCACAATGGACCCCACCCCCACAGCACATCAAGAATCAAGATCTGACTCTGTTTTCTTACATTGACAAGAGCGCATTTGTGAATAAAGCTTGCTATCACTGTTTGCAGGCTTTATGCATAACTACATTGTTACATTTTGTTACTGTGTCTTTTGGGTGTTTCTGTCCAGACCAAAAGCTTGTCCTTTTTTTTGCTATTAATCTCCTTAATAACTCCTTCTACCAGGTACAATTTTGCTATAGAACAGTACAAAGTTTTAACCTACCTAAGTAAGGCTGGCCATACATTAATCAACCAGTGGGTTGAACAAAATAAAATGATCTGATTCCTCCATCCACAGATTCGATCTGAATGGGGCCATCACTCCCACTGCATTCTGCGGCAGGGAGCCTTATGCCGCATACACACGACCGCTTTTCTCGACGAGAAAAACTGCATTTTTTTTTTGCCGAGAAAAACGATCGTCTGTGGGCTTTATGTCGTTTTTCTCGTCTACAAAAACGGCATAAAAAACGACAAGAAAATTTAGAACATGTTCTAAATTTTCTCATCGTTTTTTCCAGCATTTTTTTCCGCGGCAGTTTTCCCATAGGGAAACACTGCCGCGGAGCCCACAGACGGTCGTTTTTCTCGTCAAGAGAAAAAATGACGGGAAAAACGACCGTGTGTAGGGAACCAAGCGGTTCCCTCGTTTTTCCTGTCATTATTCACGGCGGTTTTTTAACCGCCGTGAATAATGATCGTGTGTACGCGGCATCAGGCCCCTTTCACACTGGGGCAGGGAGGTGCGCTGACGGTATACCATCGTTTTTACCGCAATATCGGCCAATAGCGGGGTGATTTTAACCCCCGCTAGCAGCCGAAAAAGGGTTAATACCGCCCGCAATGCGCCTCTGCAGAGGCGCATTGCCTGCGGTATTACCGCAGTTTCCTATTGCTTTCAATGGGCAGCAGCGGTAAAGGAGCGGTAAACACACCGCTCCTTCACCGCTGCAAAGATGCGGCTAGCAGGACTTTTGGAGCGGTCCTGCTAGCGCACCGCTTCAGTGTGAAAGCCTTCGGGCTTTCACATTGAAGACTGCAGGGCACGATTTTTTCAGGCGGTATAGCAGCGCTAATTTTAACGCTAAACTGCCTGAAAAACGTGTCAGTGTGAAAGGGGCCTTACCCACTGGCAGAACACATTGATCAGTGTTGCCAGTGGCACTGATCACTTGGGAAAAATCCAATAGGCTAGTTGCACACAAGTTTATCGATAGATAAACATACATGGATTAAAATTCAGCCAGTAAAAGAAAGATCTGGCACCTATGGGTGTATGTGGAGGGGGGAAACGTTTAACAGATGCCTTTGCTGACTTGTTTTTTAAGGTCCATGTTGCTAAGCCTATCCTTGCTGCACAACCTGGTTAGTCATTTACTGGAAAAAACATGTATACTGGTTGAACGGGAAAAAAAAAAAAAAAAGACTCATCTATAGGCTGCCTTAAGCTGTGTACACACGATCGGTTTTACCTATGAAAACAGTCCGATGGACTTTTCTCATTGGACAAACCAATCGTGTATGGGCCCCATCAGTCTTTTTTCCATCTGTGAGAAAAATTAGAACATGTCTTAAATTTATCCGATGGGAAAAAACGATAGCAAATTACTATCGTCTATATGGAACTCCATCGGACAAAAAACCCACGCATGCTCAGAATCAAGTCGACGCATGCTCAGAAGCATTGAACTTCATTTTTCTCGGCTTGTTGGAGTGTTTTACAACACAGCGTTTGGGACGGTCGGATTTTTGACTGATGGTGTATAGGCAAGACTGATGGAAGTCAGCTTCATCTTTTGTTGAGTCACTTTTCTAGGTGCAACAGTAATTGGAACTAAATCACAGTATCAGTAAAAGTTATTAAAATAGCTGTGAAATAAAACATCATGCATTAGGTTAATACTATGTAGTAATTCATGCATTTTTTTTTTTAAAAGCCCATGGCGTGTGAAACACACCCAAAAACTCCAGCCGGTGCCAAAAAAAGTGCACACACATAAAGAGTGAAACACAAAAACGTGCAACGGGTGTAACACTTGTCCTCCACTAGGAAGGACCTAACCCTGATCCCCCGGGGCGTTAGGCTCCAGACGGGGACTAAGGTACATCACGTGGTCCGACTGGCCGAAACCAGACGGACCCCTTTCTCTGGAGGGTCTGCCGAAACAGACCCACCCAAGTACTTGGTGGGACTCCCCCGAAGGGAGACCCCATGAGAGCAGGCGAACCAGGCCAGAAGACCATGTCCACCTACTCCCAAGTCGTTCAGGGCAGGCCCGAGGACCTACACCCTACTAAACACACTGTGACAAACGTGGAACACCAAACAAAAAAATACAAAAAAGTGACAAACACAGGGATAAATAAAAAGAAAGTGGGGAGAAGGAAGGTGGGAGAGTGAAAGGGGCCATTGTGCAATACAATGGCCGGCCCTCCGGCCAGGAATAAAAAATTCCTCTGGTCCTAGCCAAAAGGCTCGGCCCTAGAGGCAGGTGCTCAAAAAGTGTGTTATGGTGAAGTGACCGTGGTGCCAAAAACCCAAAAGTGCTGCGGAACAACACTTGTGCAGTTATGGCACCCCTGAACTGCCACTCCAGGGGCACATTCACCATAGGCTTTTCGGTTCTGGTCCGACCCCCGACCAGGTCAGTGCGGCCTTCTGCTCCCACCAGATTGAGAGCCCTTCTGGGTTTTCTCATGGAGAGCCGCCGACTATCATAGCGGCCTCCCGGTACTAGCCCTTCCAGACTCCCTACAATCCAGCAGATTTGCAAGGTTCACACCCCGACCCCGAAACAGGGCCGGGCATGCTCCTCCACCGGACGCCAGTAGGAGCAGCGCCTACACCAACACCGGCCAGAAGGCCAGAATAAAAACCCCCGGCCCTCCGCCTTGACCAAGTGATTCTCCATCCCCATCAGAAGGCTTTCACCTCCACACCAGCAGGTTTTGCATATGCCACCACCATCCCTTTCCACCTCGCCGTGTACTGGGGACGGTTAGCACAGCGCCACCTCCTGGCAACTGATAAGAACAGATACTACACTTGATCTTAGCCAAAAGATATCCTCTGACTTCACTGTCTACATTCTTGTCCTGGTCTGAAGGCATTGAAACGAGGGGCACCTAGCCATAACTAGCATTGTCAAGAGGTCAGCAATGGTAGGCTACATATTTCTCCTAGTACCAGCTTCAGAATTACTGGAATGAAGAAATAAGCGCATTAACAGGAACCAAGGAAAAGGTTATAGATAACATGGGTCATAAAAGGTCATGTGTACACTGGAGCTATCAAAGTGATATAGAACTATCATGGTATCATAATAAAAGGGCCATTTTGAAGAAACCGCTAGTTGGTTAGTAAGAGAACTGAGGCATGTTGATTTTGTTTTAGTAATCTCTATCCAGGTGGCCACAAATCTCCCCACCAGCTATGAGCCTAATTGAGGTTTGCTGATTCTGCCTGCAGGTTATGCTTTTCAATCCTGTTAAGACAAAAGTAGTGTTATTCATGCTGCTGAGCTACAAAGAGCTAGAGTTTCTGATAAGTGATAGCACAACAGGCACACAATGGATACAAAGACCCCAATGCTCTCTTATCTCTCCCTGTGCATGGACTCTATCAAGGGGGCTCTGCCAGCTCACTCATTAACCAACAAAAGATCCCTGGTGCTAATTAAAGAGTTCATCACAGGCTTCCTTCTGAACTAAAAAATGCCATCTCAGAAGCAGCAGGACTCTGTTTTGATAAGAAGATAAAGTATGAATCCTTCAATCCAAAGGATTAAAATCAGTGTCATTCTCTCTCTACCCATAGACCCATGAGGGTACTTGCATGTGCAGGAATGATCCGTCTCCCCTCGGGCACCTGTGTCTTGTGGCTCTGCCATAAATATAAATGCTGAGTTTGGCTGAGTGTTTGTGTTTATACCTATGAATAGGGGTGGGGGAGATACATGTAGACACTGCGGTGCCGGCTATACTAGCTAGGAAACCACAAGAAAGAACAGTGATGGGGCAATGTTGTTTTTTTTTTTTTAATCATAGTTGAGTGACATTGAATCATCTGCCGACAGTGCACATTCGTTTTTAATAAATACATGACTTTAACTTGTACTGGCCAAAAAAGTAGTTGTGTTTCATGAGCAGTTTCCCAGGCTATCTCTCTACGGGTTATTTCATTTTTTATTCTTCGTAAGCAATACCTAAAACAGCTGTCCAATTGAGATGTCCTCACTTAGGGCAATTAAATTAGCCAGTTTGACCCTTTTGCACAATACTTTCACCTAATCCCTTCATGTACAGCGTAAAAAATGAAAGGTGACACCCTTAGCTGATAGTGAACCAGTATAATGGTAAATGTGGTCATCTGTTCATGCATGTGATTATGTAACTTCTTATTGCGTACAAAGTCTGAAAATTTTTCTAAAGCATGCAAAACTTGCATCAATCACATTTTGGTAATCAGCTTGTATGGCCAAATCCCACAAAGAGGAGTGATGTATATTACATCTGTTTATATCCTATATAAAAGGACTGCTCTTTAACTGTGGATTGCAGACATAAACTCAGTTGTTGTAATATATAAAATAATATACGGTGGAGAAAGTTTACATTTATTGGGAAAAAGTGGTTAGTTCAATGAAGGTTGAGATACATTAGGGATTACCTTGGAGTTGTCTGAATATTATAGATACCGTATATACTCGAGTATAAGCCGAGTTTTTCAGCACTTTTTTTGTGAAAATGCCCCCCTCGGCTTATACTCGAGTCACCTTTTTGCGCCTGATCTCCCGGACTTTGGGGACCCGGTACCGGCCGGCCGTAGGTCCCCAAACTTGCCACGCATGTAGCCCCACTCTTCCTCTACAAGTGTGCAAAGTTTGTTGTCCGGGGGACCTACGGCCAGGGAGCACCGATTTTTCAAAGCCGGGCACCCCTTCCATAGACTCCCATGTTAAACGTCAGTCTAGTCATGGACACAGTGAGGCATGGGCACAGTGAGGCATGGACACAGTGAGGCATGGACACAGCGAGGCATGGACACAGTGAGGCATGGGCACAGTGAGGCATGGGCACAGTGAGGCATGGACACAGTGAGGCATGGACACAGTGAGGCATGCACATGGAAACTGTGAGGCACAGTGAGGCATGCAGATGGACACCCTAGGCTTATACTTGAGTCTGACTTACTCATGGGTCCCATGAGTAAGTCAGGTGACTCTGATGTAACGCGTAGGGAGAAACCTAGTGAAGCTGTCAGCAGTAGTCTGTCATACACAGACACTGAATGAGGAGATCGCTCTGCTGAGCTGTGCTATGCGCATTTGTCTAATGGTCAAATGTAAGTGATATACTAGCTTTGTCTGCTTGGATCAATATTTCTTAATATGCTGCACTATGATTGTCCTCTTTTGTTTCAATGTGTTTACTCTACATATGGATTAACAACTAACTAGCACCATTATTCCTGCACAACGGATTAGTGCCTCTGGTGGAAGTCTTTGGAATTACAATCAGCACCATAAGTAGACTTTCATGAAGTTTTTTCCTTTCGGATTTGTATTTATGTTTGCCATTATTGCCTATTGATGTTTGTGAGTACGGCTTACTGGTACCTTTGCACTGTTTGTAAGCCTATTGTTGCTACTTCATTTATGCACGGAGCAACATCCATTCAGGATTCAGTTTGCACTTTATTTTTTGTATTAATTAGCACAGTATCACTTTACTTATAGCACTTTATTAGTGGATTTATTGTGTTATTACACATTTATTGATTTGTGCCACAAAATAGGGTTGGTCTCAGCGCACCAATATATTTATTCACATATTCCAGCAAATACCTTTTTACTTGAGCAATTCCTTATCCTTACTACTGCTTGCTTTGCCATTTTGGGAGGGTAGAGGGCAGGGCTTGAATCCATATCTGGTTTACTTTTGTAGCAGGGAACCTGGCAGGAGATCCCGCAAAACGTTTTCAATGATCCTCCTCCCCATGCTGCTAAACAATCATACATACATCCAGCACATTCTTCATAAAACGAAAGCCTCGTACATACGATGAGAATATCTGACGAATGATTGTCGTTTATTTTTTTGCATGCTAGTCTCATATCGAAAATAAAGAAGTTACTCACAACTTACGAAGATTCTCATACGACAGAAAACAACTTCAGAAGTGATGTGATGTAATGTATTGTGTTATATAATAGTAATTTATTCTTTTGTTTCCGAGCATGCATAGTCTTTCTCTACTGATTTTTTTTTCAGACAAAAACTGTATTGATTAAACGAAAATCATACAATCTAGTATTGTAGGAGAACTTTTTTTGTGCTTGTCCCTTTGGATAATTTCAAATGAAATGTCGTGATCGAAAGCTGTGTACTAACGATTATGGTAGGAGCACTTCGAAAGTGGTATTTTTCTGTATTTTTGTACTATACTTAATGTGCTCTGGTTTCTCTTCAGATACATTTTTTTTGCCTTTTACTAAAGATTTCTGTGGAGAGGAACAACTATGAGTTTTCAATATTTTTTTGAAATCTGGGGACCAACCATCTAAATAAAAAAATAAAAAATTAATTAAAAGAGAGATTCATGATGTAGCACACATTTTTGGGTCCCCTGACTACAAGTGACAACGACCCTTACGGCAATGCTACAACCCCTGACACATTGTGGCTAAGGGAGGAATATTTTTTCTACAACACACCCAGAAAATCAATAAACAAAATTGAAACAACAGTGAACAATAAGACCCCATTCACACAGGGGCGACTCGTCAGGCGACTCAGCCGCCTGACAAGTCGCATCCCGTTCTGTACAATGGAACCGTTCTAATAGGAGCGACTCAAGTCGCTCCGACTTAGAAAAAGGTTCCTGTACTACTTCAAGACGACTTCAGGGCGACTTCTATTGACTTCAATACAGAAGTCATTTTTGAAGTCACCTCTGAAGTCGTGTTAGGATCGCCCGGCACAGTCGCGGGACAAGTCGTGCCGCCCATGTGTGAATGGGCTCTAACTGATACCATTTTTTTTTAAACACCATAAATAAATGTAGGACAAAACATTTCTGCCGCTGAGCCTAAAATCAGGGAGGTCCTAACTAAAAAGGGTGGTACTGGGAGCTAAAGGTCCATTAGTCTCTCTAAACCCCTCCCACTGGCCAGTGTACTGGTACCCATTAGGGCCCTATGTTCCAGCATTGGAGCGCTCAGATTTGAGCTGATCCCATAATACCAGGTTTAAGTACCCAAACTGTATCCTAAAAATAAGTTACACTGGAAGGCAGAACGTTGTGGCCAGCTGCTTCTCACCACCAAACAATATGTGATCACGCCTCCTCCCACTCTCTGTCTGGAACCGATGACGTCAGCTGTGACTCAGAACTCGGTGTTGACAATATCCCACCGAACGTACGATGTTGTTAGCATCTTGGAACCTAATGGTGGTTTTGGTTAGATGTGGCAGCAGATTCTCTCTCTCTCTCTCACCAGTGTCTGTGGTGAATGTTAAGACAGGAAACTCTCCAAGAACGCAGCTCTCTAGTGATCCCCTCTCAGCTCCCCACAAGACTGCCCTGACCCATCAGGCTTCCTTCTTTACTCTTTTTCTGTTTCGGCTCTCCAGTCTCCTAGGACCTGTAGTCCTGTCCCATCCTTGACTTAAAGTGTTACTAAACCCAGGATCCTGCATTCCCTGTATCTGGTCTCCCACAGTACACGGAACATGGAAATGCAATATAAACTGCTACGTATCTTTTTTCATCAGCAGTTAGAGCAGTCTTATGATTTCCATCAGTGTCTGGTTAAAGCTTGTAGGAGGAGTTTTCACTCTCCCCTGATTGTCCTCTGAGGCTGCAGGACCCCTGACCTTCTGTCTAGACAGTGTTGATTGGCCCTGTGCTGATCACTTGCACCCCCCCCCCCAAGAAAAATAAAAAAACTTTCTAGCAATACACACCAAACTGAGAATGTGCAGTGTGACTCCAAAGGCTCTGTTCTACCAGGAGATAGATTTGGGGACTGTGGAAGAAGGGGAGGATCAGAGAAGACAGGATCAAACAGCCTTTTTACACAATGCAGAGGATTAGGTTCCACAGTGAGTATAACAAACATGCTTTACTGCACGTACAGACTGATTTTACGGTTTTGGGTTTAGTAACATTTTAATAGGAAGAGGTTCCCTGGGGAATCAGAATCCCGAAACAGTGGGTAGACTCTCCTCTGGCTCACAGTGGTTCCAGCAAAGCCTTGCAGGTATCCTGTGTCTACTCTCTCTTGTCCTGTCCTCACTGGCAGCCGAGGAGAGGGAGAACAGCTTCAGCGCCAACAGTGTGTGTGGCATTTCAGTGACAGCCGGGATACTTTGGTTTGCAGTTGCATGTATTTTAATACATGTTCAGGTTAAACAGTTGTGCCAAAGTAAGCTCTCTATGGTTATTCCCCTCTCTGCCATTAAAATGGCAAAAACATACACACACATAACATACTTCAAACCCTATGGAAGTATCCCACTTTTATATGCTGATGATTTGATTTGTGACTTAATTTTGCTTGGAAATCCATTTAAAGCTGGCCATACATTATACAATTTTCTTATTCAATTTCCTTTAGATTTGAACATCTTTTTTGAGATTTCATCTGGGTTTTAAGGGGAAATGTAGTGCCAGTTTTAAGTGAGGAAACGTTTTGGGCTAGAGGAAAGCTAAAGAATCAGGTCTGATCATCTGGATCTCCCTCACGGACTTAAGCTGGGTATCACATATCGAAAATTCAGCCTGTTCAGCCGAAACTGGACAAATTTCAGCAGTGGTGGCTGTTTTGTTTTTTTGGGGTGGGTGGGGGGAGCGAGGGGTGAAGTTTTGATGCCTCGCCCGCTCGCCACCAGGCCGCCCGCCAGCCCTGCACTTACCCCATCCAGGTGAAGGCTTCAGCGGCTTCCCCCTGCGGCTTCTCCTCCAGAGTCCCGGTGGTCGCTTCTCCTCCCGGCCAATCAGGTCTTAGGACTCCCAGGCAATCAAGTTTTAGGACTCCCGCTTCCTGATTGGCCGAGAGGAGAAGCAGGAAGACATTATTGAATATTAATTCGCTAATGTTACACAATGAGTGGGCTCAGGGAGCAGTACTCTGCTCCCCGGGCCCACCCTTTTTAAAGCCAATGAGAGCCTCAGGCTCTAATCATGTGCTTAAAAAAAAATCCAGTACGTTCGGCACCCTGCATGGAGATTAAGATCCTGGGCGCATGGATTAGGGAGAGTATGGAGTATGTGTAATTTCAGCGCTGATCTGTATTTCCTGATGGGGGGAGTCCCTGCTGTCAGAATATAATAGTGAGTGTGCCAGAGAATTATTAAAACATACAATCACCTTTTAAACTGACCTCAGGGGAAACAGTAAAATACACAGATGAAGCAAACATATATCCTGTCAAAGAATTTGTATTTTTGTCCATCCATCCATGAGCTTTACATAGCTCTGCCAAATGGCACAGTCCTGCCTGGTGGGAGAAGAGATCTGATCTTTCTCTGCTGTTGTTTCACTTTCACTTACAGGTCTCCTCCCTACCCCACCCTATGACTGGACAGTAAAAGGAGAAGCAGCACACTGATGCGCTCATTGCTCTCTTACTATTAGCATGATCCTTGCAGTGCAATAAACCTGATTGGCTTTTTGTGCCACCAGGTCAAATTCAGGTACTATTTTTATTGCTTGTGTAGCACACAGACCCTTTTTTCCTGCTTACCTTCACTCGCAGGTTTAAGGCACATCATGCCACATGCCCGTATCCTCCTGGTATAAGAGGTTGAGCGGTGTTCTTGTAATTTTTGGGTCCTGGGGCGAGTTACCCCCTTCCACTGGTTCTCGTCCCTAAAGTGTAGGGAAAAGTCTATCTTTCCTGTTTTAGAAAGGCCAATGTCCAGACAGTGTCAACTCCAACAAAGAGTTTATTTTTTCCTTTTGCTTGATAACAACGGGGGAAGTTGAAGAGAGAAAGAAGTTGGATAGGGAGGTAGATTCAGGCACACAACACCTATCATTACACTTTGTCACTCAAGCCTGAGTGGGCTTTTCTCACCCGAATAGTCCCCTCTCACGGTTCTAGCAGCCGGAATGAAGCACAGTTACTTTAATTTCGTCCCCTTCACGGACAAGTTCAAGAGATCCTCTGCCACAGAATTCTTTAATTCCTGAATTAGAACTTTGAAACCCCTGTAGATTATTAGAGACCATAGGTGTCAATGGGGCACACTACAGGAGCTATCTTGCAACTCACGAATCCTTCCCTCTGATAGGCAACCAGGCCTTACCGAGACCGTGACTTCCTTCACCGATCCATCGGACAGGTCCTCTCCCGGTTTCCTCTTTTTTTCAGAGTGGGCCACCCTCACCTGGGCTCCCTGGGACTCCAGTGTTTGGTTGTAGACCCAGTTGAAGATACTGGGCCTACCTGGAACTCTGTAGCCTCAGGCTAAAGGTGCCCGAGACTCCTCGACCAGTTCACGCACCCCCCGGCCAGCAGGGCCAAAGGTCGTGACTTCGCCACCAGGGGTTCTCCTTGGAATCCCCCCGGCACACCACCCCAGATCATGGCGTCTGCCCTTTATGTACCCTCTCCCGGCATGCACATCAGGCAAAACCCGCCCACCACACGGCAGCCGAGAGAGGACACCCAATCACACCACAATGCCACCTGTGATTCAACCCGAGACCTGAGCGACAGCGCCACCCACAGGTCAAGGGGAACCATACTCCAAGCAACACCACAGCAGAGCAGAGTCCAAACTATGGAATTTGATAACCTGAGCCAAACTATTGCTCAGGCTGCCCCTAAATTTAAGGCATAGCGACTCCATTTTTGGGGGGTCCGCTACACTTGCATTTCATTTTAATACATTTATTAAATAATACACAGCTAAATTAATTTGTGTATTTATATAACTGTTGGGAGTTCAGCTTTAACGTCTTGCTGCCCATGTAATGAATATGTGTGGCCGCTAAGAGGATGGGTTTTAACACCCACGTGGTGCACTTATGCGACTATGGAATGCTGAGGTTTCTGAGCTGAGAGCACGCCCATTATGTGCTCCCAGCACCATGACCAAACTGTCATAGACGGCTCTCGGTCTTCACTCTCAAATGGAAGCCAGTAGGACAGGCTTCCAATAATGTGACCACTATGACAGTCATTTACAGTGGTCACATGATCGGAAAGTCCGCCACACCCCCTGGGCATTAAGACCTAATTATATAGATGCAGGGGCTGGGAGGGAAGGGGTTAACTTTTCAGTAAATGACCACCAATTAACTGGCAGCAATTTTATCGAAATTCGTGGTTGGAGATCTCCCCATCACAGCTAGGTAGACACCTTCCAGATCTACTGTGTCTTTTCCACCAAACTTGGATGACATTTAGATGTGTCGCAAGTGCAGTAAATGCATTTTCACTATTTTCTCACTATCATGCAGGGGCAAACCATTATTACTACTGCAGTAATTTCAAATGATGCCACAGACTGGATAAACTGTGGTTGATTTACTAAAGGTACAGACATACCTCCCAACCAGGGTTGCCAACTTTCAGTAAATTTACGAACAGTTTGTAAAATCTGTACTTTTTGCATCTGTCCTTGAATGTCCATTACGGACATGTAGGTTGCATGTCCGTAACTGACATTCATGGACAGATGCAACAATTATGGATTTTACAAACTGTTTGTAAATTTACTGAAAGTTGGCAACCCTGCTCCCAACATTTTAAGATGGGAATGAGGGACACCTATTAGCAAATGTATGTAGGCATAGGACACGCCCCCTGCCACACCCCCTTAAAGGAGAATTAACAAAATAAAGTTAATTAAATCCACAAGGGCTTTTTTGTATCACTACTATTCCTTTATATTGGTTTTTAAAACGTACAAATGCAGTAATTTAGAAATTGGATGAAAGGTTTAGCTCTGGGAAGCACTTTTTGAAAGATAAAAAGTGCATTTTATATAGAACTATATAGAGCAAACCAAACGAGGAGGAAAGAGGGACATATGGACTTTGCTCCAAATCAGGGACAGTCCCTCAAAATCGGGGACAGTTGGGAGCTATGGTAAAAAGGTTGTTTACTTTGCAAGGGAATTTTCCCTTAGCTTAGGAAATGCAGTAAAAAAACAAACAAACAAAAAAACACTTTGTAAACTATATCCAAACACAAGCAACACAAGCAACAACAAAAAAAAAAAAGTAGTTTTGCTTGCACATGATTAGATGATGGGAGTCAGCAGGGCTTCAACTTATTCACTAAGCTAAGTGAAAATTCTCTTGAAAAATGTAAATTTCCTTGCAACGTGAACAGTTTATTTGACTTTGATAGATCAACCCCCATTATTTTTTATAAATCCCCCCCCTTTTTTTTTTCATGCAGGCCTGTAAATATTGACAAATACATGTCATATGCTCTTTATAAATGTAACAAGCATTTCATTTATTGCTCACTGTCACCCGGAGACCATGCGAGGACAGGTCACCAGCACGCAGCTTCTCATGTGCAGCAGAACACTCAAAAGCAGGAGAATGCTGTGGTCTGTGTTTAAACTGAGCACATATTAATGTAATGATCCCTCAGCCCTCCCCTTTCCACGCTTATGGGAATTAAAAGACTATTAAAAGGCACAGTGGGAATGTGTTCCTGGCGGGAAGAAGGTGCCATGTGTACAGCACAGCAGCCTGGAGCCTGGCCGGAGTCAACTATGTTTCTTTTGGAAGCTGGCCGGGAGTAGGGAACACTGCATGCCTTGTCCCTCCTAACCCATGCCCACCCCAGCCCCTATACAAGTCATATCTCCCCTCTCCCTTTCCTTCCACGCTATGACTGGCCTCCTGTTTTCATGATCTCTCCTTGCCTCCCCTACCACTTACTTCATACAAACAAATTCATTATTAGATTATCTGGTGTTTTTTGCCCAAAATTGTTGTTAGTTTTTGAAGGGTAAACAGACATACTTTTTAAGTGATCCAATTCAGCAGCTAAAATAAAAAAGTACTCTGTCCTTGGTCGCTTCAAGCTGCTGACCGCTCAGTTCCATCCAAACTAGTTTTGTATTTATTAAACATTTCCTGCCGTTCTATCATTTTACATGCATGCATTATAATAAATGATTTTAGTGTTCTGAATCAAAAGAGTTCATTCAATAAGACAGTGAAAAAAAAAAGCAATGTGGCTGCTGGCCAAGATACAGCAACCCACAAAATTGTCAGCTAGGTGAAATCTGAGAATTTTTCAACTCTATTATTGTAGCTGAACTAATTGTCTGTGCACAGTCACACCATGTCACTGATAATAGATTGGTAGAAGGTGAAAGAGTTAATTCCCATGCAAATATTTTATCCGTCTATATCAATCTTGGACAACCTTGTGCCTTCTAACTATACACCAACTGCATGTTCCCGCACACCCTGCTAGCCAGAAGCCACAGATACTTTGGACTCATAGAAAAAGACTAGGACTATATTATAGATACTGGGGCTAGAAAAAAAAGATTGAGTTGCATCAGTATTCTCGGTGTTGACAGGGGTCCAACCAACGCCATAGATACCAGCCAAACTGTGCGAAACAAGTAAACTCAAGATGAGACACCATTTGCATATTCTAATATTGACTCACAGAAAAATTGCCTTCCTGGAAAGTGTATAAAACATGCTGAGAATTATTTGATTTTGTTAAGGGGAAATTACTAAATGTTATGTTTACAAGCCTAGTTTATAAGGAATATAACACGTTTTGGTAGAGTAAATGTAAAACCAATTACTGAAATCTTATATGAGCTTTAATGTATTACTCTGGTTTTAAAAGTCATTTTCAAATTTTTTTTTTTCATTTTCAGAATTAATTTACTTAATCCTTGGTGATACTGTCATGATTACAAGCTTCTTGTAAAGGGGTGACAACTGTCTCCCAACTATGCTCCTGCATTTTCACCCTGTCACATGCACCCCTGCTGGTAAGTACTGGTGCCGATGCCAACATTCCTTAACCACTTAAGGCCTGGACCATTTTGGCTAGTTAATGACCAGGCCCCTTTTTGCGATTCGGCACTGCGTCAGTGACAAAAGTCCATAATAAATACAGCCATTAATAAACATGAATAACACAAAGCAGTACATTCCCCTTCCAAATGCAGAGGCTTGTGACACCTTCTTCTACAAGTATTCCCACTGTGCACCCTTCACTCTGTGTTACACCAAATTGTTCACCTTATTTAAAAGACCTTGCATACATATAGAGGTCAAAAAAGCTTATGTCTTTTTAACCACTTGCTTACTGGGCACATACACCCCCTTCCTGCCCAGGTGAAATTTCAGCTTTCGGCACTGTCACGCTTTGAATGAAAATTGCGCGGCCATGCGACGTGGCTCCCATACAAAATTGATGTCCTTTTTTTCCCACAAATAGAGATTTCTTTTGGTGGTATTTGATCACCTCTGCGGTTTTTATTTTTTGCGCTATAAACAAAAATAGAGCGACAATTTTGAAAAAAAATCAATATTTTTTACTTTTTGCTATAATAAATATCCCCCAAAAATATATAAAAAAATGTTTTTCCTCAGTTTAGGCCGATACGTATTCTTCTACATATTTTTGGTAAAAAAAAAACGCAATCAGCGTTTATTGATTGGTTTGCGCAAAGGTTATAGCGTTTACAAAATAGGGGATGGTTTTATGGCATTTTTATTAATTTTTTTTTTTTTACTAGTAATGGCGGCGATTAGGGTTGAGCAGACCCGAACTGTAAAGTTCGGGTCCGTACCGAACTTTTGGGTTTTTGGGTCCTGGACCTGAACCCGAACAATTGACTGAATGTTCGGGTTCGGGTCCGGTGTTTGGCGATGTAATGGCGCATTTTTAAAAGCTGCAGGGCAGCCAATCAACTTTTGTTTCGGAATTTTCTGTATATTGTTTCCGTGTGTGTATAATATGCATGTAAAGCAGTGCTTGTTTCCCGTGCTTAGAACTGTCCGTACACAAGGGGGTTGATTTACCAAAGGAAAATCCACTTTGCACTTGAAAGTGCACTGAAAGTGCACATGGAAGTGCAGATGCTGTAGATCCGAGGGGGACATGCAAGGAAAATAAAAAAACAGCATTTTAGCTTGCACATGATTGGATGATAAAATCAGCAGAGCTTCCCCTAATTTCAGAGCTTCCCCTCAGATTTGCAGCGATCTACAGCGACTGCACTTCCATGTGCATTTATAAGTGCAAAGTGGATTTTCCTTTAGTAAATCAACCCCAAAGTGTCATTTCTGAAGGAAAAAAAGTCATTTAAAACTCACTCGCGGCTATAATGAATTGTCGGCTCCCGGCAATACATAGAAAAGTCATTGATAAAAAATAAAAAAAATGCGTGGGGGTTCCCCCAAATTCAATTACTAGGCCCTTCAGGTCTGGTATGGATATTAAGGGGAACCCTGACGCAAATAAAAAAAAAATGCGTGCGGTTCCCCCCAAATATCCATACCAGGCCCTTCAGGTCTGGTATGGATCTTAAGGGGAACTCCACCCCAAATGTAAAAAAAAAATGGCGTGGAGTTCCCCCAAAAATCCAGACCAGACCCTTTATCCGAGCACGCAACCTGGCAGGCCGCAGGAAAAGAGGGGGGACGAGAGAGCGCCCCCCCTCCTGAACCGTACCAGGCCACATGCCCTCAACATGGGGAGGATGTCCCCATGTTGATGGGGACAAGGGCCTCATCCCCACAACCCTTGCCCAGTGGTTGTGGGGGTCTGCAGGCGGGGGACTTATCGGAATCTGGAAGACCCCTTTAACAAAGGGGACCCCCAGATCCCGGCCCCCCCTATGTGAATTAGTAATGGGGTACATTGTACCCCTACCATTTCACAAAGAAAGTGTAAAAAAAAAAAAAATACACAGACACCGTTGGGAAAGTCCTTTATTAAAAAAAACCCAAAAAACATTCCAGCGATGAAATCCAGTGACCCGCGGCGATCTGATGTCCAGCGCTGTCCACACGAAACGTCATTGGCTGAGCCTGAGCGAACCTGATGGGGAACTTCCTCCGCAGTGTAATAAATTAATAGACCCGCCCCTTCTAAAGTTCCCCATCAGGTCCGCTCAGCCAATGACATAGGTGTAAGGCTGAGGACCTGATGCGGAACGTGAGAAGGGGCGGGTCTATTAATTTATTATACTGCGGAGGAAGTTCCCCATCAGGTCCGCTCATCCAATGACGTAGGCGGATTCCGCATCGGGTCCTCAGCCTTACACCTACGTCATTGGCTGAGCGGACCTGATGGGGAACTTTAGAAGGGGCGGGTCTATTCATTTATTACACTGCGGAGGAAGTTCCCCATCAGGTCCGCTCAGGCTCAGCCAATGATATTTTGTGTGGACAGCGCCTGACATCGGAACGCCATGGGACACTGGATTTCATCGCTGGAATGTTTTTTTTTATTTTTTATTTTTAATAAAGGACTTTCCCAACGGTGTCTGTGTATTTTTTTAAAATTTTTTACACTTTCTTTGTGAAATGGTAGGGGTACAATGTATCCCATTACCAATTCACATAGGGGGGGCCAGGATCTGGGGGTCCCCTTTGTTAAAGGGGTCTTCCAGATTCCAATAAGCCCCCTGCCCGCAGACCCCCACAACCACCGGGCAAGGGTTGTGGGGATGAGGCCCTTGTCCCCATCAACATGGGGACATGGTGCTTTGAGGGGTCACAGACCCCCAAAGCATCCTCCCAATGTTGAGGGCATGTGGCCTGGTACGGTTCAGGAGAGGGGGAGGGCGCTCTCTCGTCCCCCCTCTTTTCCTGCGGCCTGCCAGGTTGCATGCTCTGATAAAGGGTCTGGATTTTTGGGGGAACTCCACGCCATTTTTTTTTTAAATTTAAAATCCATACCAGACCTGAAGCCTGGTAATTGAATTTGGGGGAACCCCCACGCATTTTTTATTTTTTTTTATCAATGACTTTTCTATGTATTGCCGGGAGCCGACAATTCATTATAGCCGCAAGTGAGTTTTAAATGACTTATTTTACTTCAGAAATGACACTTTGTGCAGGGACAGTTCTAAGCACGGGAAACAAGCGCGAATAGTCCTCAGAAGTTCGGGTCCCCATTGACTTCAATGGGGTTCGGGGTCAAGTTCGGATCAAGTTCGGTCCCGAACTCGAACTTTTTTCCGAAGTTCGGCCGAACCCGTCAAACCCGAACATCCAGGTGTCCGCTCAACTCTAGCGGCGATCAGTGATTTTTTTTCATGACTGCGACATTATGGCGGACACATTGGACACTTTTGACACATTTTTGGGACCATTGTCATTTTTACAGCGATCAGTGCTATAAAAATGCACTGGTTACTGTAAAAATGCCACTGGCAGTGAAGGGGTTAACCACTAGGGGCACTGAAGGGGTTAAGTGTGCCTAAGGGAGTGATTACTACTGTTAGGGGGCGTGACTACGAGTGACACGTCACTGATCCCCGCTCTGATTATACAGAGCGGAGATCGGTGACAGTGTCAGTAGGCGAGCGGGGAAATGTGTTTACACTAACATCTCCCCGCTCCATCCCTCCACGAGATGATCACGGGGATCCCCGCGGCGATCGAGTCCGCAGGACCCGCGGTCCGACTCACGGGGAAGGTAGCGGGGTCACGAGCGCCTGTTGATGTGCTTGTACGTGCCATTCTGCCAACGTATATCTACTGGAGACGGTCCTTGAGTGGTTAAGCATGCGTGGTGCACCATTGTTACTATCTGGAAGCCAGTCCAGAGCAATTATGTGCAGTCAATACTGGAGTGATTAATAGTAGACATAATTTAGACACCCTTTCTCCAAGACACCCACCCTAAAAAAGCCATTTATCCCCCTTTTTATTTTCCCCTGTCATTGAGCCTCTGGCAAGACCTCTGATCCTCTTCTGGTTGGAGCCTTGGAGGTGGGGGGGCATCATAGAATGTGTGGCACTTTATGCAGATTACCTACTGTTGTTCCTTAAAGATCCAGGCCCCTCCCTGCAAGCTATTTTCCACACCTTAGACTAATTTACTAGCTACTCGGGACTCACTATAAATTTGGTCCAAATCCTCCATTTTTGTCCCTGGATGCAACTGCACAGGCCGTAGCAGATCCCACTAGTGGGTCTCTCAGCTAACCTACCTAGGCATCAAAGCCACTGCTTCAACTTCTGACTATATGGCCCTAAATTTTCTGCCTTTTACTAAATTTTCTAAAACGTAAAATTGACAATTGGCGAAATGTACCCCTCTCTCTTATAGGACAGATAAATGAAGGCCCTACCAGTTTTTTTATATTAATTACGCTACACCCCAGTTTGGGTACCAAGGTCCTATTTTAAGAAAATACATTGAATGTTTTGCT
Organism: Rana muscosa; assembly: GCA_029206835.1. Taxonomy (NCBI): domain Eukaryota; kingdom Metazoa; phylum Chordata; class Amphibia; order Anura; family Ranidae; genus Rana; species Rana muscosa. The sequence goes on along the minus strand of CM055118.1, from coordinate 848,667,572 downwards.
CCTTCATTTGGGCACCATCCCCTCCAAGAATAGGACTGGGGGCTCTTCAGGAACCATGGGTTTAGGGGGACCTCAATTTGGCAGACCTTTACAAATACTACCAGCTAGCGGGGCAGATGGTGTTTGCATGGAGATGGTTTCTGGGGGATGAGGGGGATTTGGCCACTGTACTTGAAGCTGCACTCATGAAAGCTTCACATTTTTATTATACAGGGAATCAAGTAATGTTATCCCCTGAATGGCTACCATTAAGGTGTCGGGTCACATTTAAAAACTCCTTGAGCCAAAAGGGGCATGTGTCGCACTTACTTTGTCTCTTGGGCTGAATCCTGTCTACCCCATTTTGCTTCCCATACCAGATCTGACCTTGTGGGCCACCAGGGAGGTCATGCACCTAAGAGACATACTTCAGGGTGTTAGACTACTAGATTTTGATGGGTTAAAGGCCCGGTTTACTCTTCCTAATTTGTATTTTTTTTGTTATCTTCAAGTACGTCATGCTTTCATGGCTCAATTTGGCTCCTCTGGGGTGGGGACTTTGCTCTCCACAATTGAAAAACTGTTACAGGAGGATTCCTTTTCAAAAATCCTTGTCTGGGGTATATAAAGAGCTTTTCTCTCAGATACCACCCTTGGTGGCCCGCTGCAGTGCAAAATTGGCAGAGTTAGGGATGACATATGGGACTACTCTTTCCAATACCTTGTTTCTGCTAGAGATCGTCTGATACAATTTAAATTTTTGCATCGAATCGACTTCACTCCCGCTGAGTTAGCTGGTATTTACCATGATCTCTCTGCTGACTGCTAGTGATGCTCTTATTCACCTGCTGATTTTAGTCATGTGTTTTGGCACTGCCCTGTGGTTCAGGTGTTTTAATCAGAGGTAACTAAATGCATCCCGCCTCCACCTAGCAACTGAATTTTCACTCCATCTCCATCAGATCATCCCACACAGTTATTGCTTTTTGTATAATTTGACTCTCCCTTTTAAATTGTAAGCTCTAACGGGCAAGGCCCTCTGATTCCTCTTTTATTAAATTGTATTGTAACTGTACTGTCTGCCCTCATGTTGTAAAGTGCTGCAAAACCGTTGGCGCTATGTATAATAATAATAATAATAATAATAATAAATGACTTTCTGGTACCACCTATACCATTAACCATTTCTGTATGTTTGTTGGGATTGGTGGAGAGAGTAGCCCCTACTATACTTACTATTCTCTTATTCTACACCTGCAAGGTGATCATTTTACATTGGATGAATCTACTCCACCTACATTAGCCTCTTAGAAGGCCTTGGTTAATACGATGGTTCCATTCTATAAAGCCACATATCTCAACAGGGGTTGTCCTAAATAATTTGACAAAATATGGCTATCCACGCCTTCTACCAATGGCTAAGGGTATCTTTAGTGTATAGTCAACATTATAAAATTCTGCAGTGATTAAGTTATTGTGAGGGGGTTAGCTCGGCAGCGGGTGTGTGTGACCCCCGGGATGGGCTCCCCACACAAAACAGGCCCAGCAAACGGAGGTTGTGGTTTATTTTCTATTTACAGTGACAAAACACAGCAAAGCAAAAGAAACATAAATAAAATAAATCCTGGTCAACTTGACCTCTGACTAAACATACAGGTTTCCTAACTAACAACTGGGATCAGCCTAGTGCTGTCCTAGTCCCTAAGTCCCTGGTTTTAAATGTCCAAGCAAATAGCCACACAGGCTTTGTCTCACCGCACAGGGGTTCACTCTCCCTAGACAGTCCACACAGGTCTGGTTCCAGGCATGAGCTAACATCTAATGAAGCTGGGAGTTCTTATAGAGGCCTAAATGAGCTGACAAGCTTCAGCTGGTCTCATCAACTCCCTGTCTGCACGACGCCCAGCACTCTCCCTAGAGGTATGAGTCATCCATGAGCCTACTAGCCTCAGCTGGGCTTATACAACTCTCCACCTAGTTGTATAAGTCGGCGTAAAGCCTGAATCTGGGCGAAATATATCTACCCCCCTGGATGCAACCAGGTGACTTTACCTTCCTGCTGTCACATACCCCCCCCTCTTGTTTTAACCTCGGGGTTGGAACACCAGCAATCAGGCATTCATGTACTCGAGACAAAGCATCCACATTCCCCATTTGAACGCCAGGGCGATGCTTTACTGTGAAGTTGAATTCCTGGAGGGCCAGGAACCACCTATTCACTCTTCTATTTGTTTCCTTGTTTTGAGCCATCCACTTTAACGGAGCGTGATCCGTAACCATGTCAAAGTGCCTACCTAGCAGGTAGTACCGAAGGGAATCTAGAGCCCACTTCACCGCTAAACACTCCTTTTCAACGGTGGCGTAATTTACCTCATGGGACTTCAACTTCCTGCTGAGGTAAATGACTGGGTGCTCTTCCCCGTTCCAGACCTGGGACAATACTGCTCCTAACCCCACATCTGACGCATCACTTTGTACGACAAAGTCTTTAGAGAAGTCGGGTGAGTACAACACTGGCTGGCTACATAAGGCTTGTTTCAAGAATTGGAATGCTGCCTCAGCCTCGGGGGTCCATTTAATCATGACCGACCCTTTCCGCTTCGTCAGGTTGGTTAGGGGCACAGCCTTAGAAGCAAAGTGGGGAATGAATCGCCGATAATACCCAGCGATTCCCAGAAAGGCTCGTACCTGCTTCTTGCTGTTGGGACGTGGCCAACTCTGGATGGCCTCGACTTTGTTGAGTTGGGGTTTTATTACTCCCCTCCCAATGGTGTACCCAAGATATTTGGCCTCCTCCTGCCCAATGGTACACTTCTTGGGGTTAGCCGTAAACCCCGCTTCCCGAACAGAGTCCAGGACTGCTTGCACTTTTGGCAGATGTGAGGCCCAATCTGTGCTATGGACAATTACGTCATCCAGGTAAGCCGCAGCATACTTCCGATGGGGCCTCAGCATCTGGTCCATTTTCCGCTGGAATGTGGCCGGCGCATTCTGTAACCCGAACGGCATTCTTTTATATTGGAACGCCCCGTCTGGGGTTACAAATGCGGTTTTCTCTTTGGCCGACTTGGCCAGGGGGATTTGCCAATACCCTTTTGTGAGGTCAAGAGTCGTCATGTATCGGGCTGTTCCCAGCCGGTCGATCAACTCATCTATACGTGGCATGGGGTAGGTGTCAAATTTTGTAACTTTGTTCAACTGACGAAAATCGTTACAAAATCGCCAGCTCCCATCCGGTTTAGGCACCAACACAATGGGACTAGACCAATCACTTTGGGACTCCTCTATCACCCCTAAGTTCAGCATTTTCTGTACTTCCTCCCGTATTGCCTCCCGTCGGGCCTCTGGGATCCGATAGGGTTTTAACTTCACCCTTTCACCGGGCGGGGTAATGATGTCATGCTCTACCCCAGATGTTTGTCCCGGCAGCTCAGAGAATACCTCCTTGTTGCGAAGCACAAACTCCTTAACCTCCTGTTGTTGGGGTTGTGACAAGGTGGCTGCTATTCCAACCTCAGGAATCACGCAACCAGTTTGAGCTGGTGACCAAGTGTCTGCGACTAGGGACTCTCTATCCCTCCAGGCTTTCAACAGATTAACGTGATAGATCTGTTCGGGCTTTCGCCTTCCTGGTTGTCTGACCTTGTAATTCACTTCGCTCACTTTTTCCATTATCTCATAGGGGCCTTGCCATTTGGCAAGGAATTTACTTTCAACCGTAGGGACAAGTACCAGTATCCTATCCCCCGGGGAAAAGGTACGGGTCTTGGCTCCACGGTTGTACACTCTCTGCTGTGCTAACTGCGCTTGGGCCAAATGTTCCTTCACGATGGGCATTACCTGTGCAATTCGGTCTTGCATCAGGGCGACATGCTCAATCACACTCCTGTGGGGAGAACTCTCACTTTCCCAAGTTTCCTTGGCAATATCCAACAGCCCTCTTGGGTGTCTCCCATACAGTAACTCAAAGGGGGAGAATCCCGTAGAGGATTGGGGCACCTCCCTAATAGCAAACATCAAATAAGGAAGTAGACAGTCCCAATCCTTTCCATCTCTATCCACCACTTTCTTCAACATTTGTTTTAGGGTTTTGTTGAATCTTTCAACCAGCCCATCGGTTTGGGGGTGATACACAGATGTACGTAATTGCGTCACTTTGAACAATTTACACAGCTCCTTCATAACCCGGGACATAAAGGGTGTACCTTGGTCCGTAAGCAGTTCTTTACAAATACCCACCCGGCTAAACACAAGAGATAGCTCTTTGGCTATGGTTTTGGCCGAGGTATTTCGGAGAGGGATCGCTTCTGGATAACGGGTGGCATAGTCCATTATAACTAATATGTACTGGTGCCCCCTAGCGGACTTGATTATAGGCCCTACCAAATCCATGGCGATCCTCTCAAACGGGACCTCAATGATGGGTAGAGGGACCAGCGGGCTACGGAAATGTGGCATCGGGGCCGACCTCTGACACACAGGGCAGGAGGAACAATAATTTTCTATGTCCTTCATCACCCCCGGCCAATAGAATCTCTGTAATACCCTCTCTCGGGTTTTCTCTGTCCCCAGATGACCTCCAAGAATGTGCCCATGGGCCAACTCCAACACCAACTTCCTGTAAGGTTTGGGCACCACAAGCTGCTCAACGGTTTCTTCTGCCCTTTTTGCCACCCGATACAGTAGGTCCTTCTCTACGCTGAAGTATGGGTAAGTGCAGGTATTATCTGGGTTCACTAACTCGCCATCTATTTTCACTACGTTTTCCCGTGCCTTTATTAGGGCGGGGTCTTTCAACTGTTCTGTGGCAAAGTTTTCCCTGTGAACCTCAAGATCAGAAAACTCCACAGACGGTAGGTTTTCGTCTGAGGAGGTGGGCTCCTCTCCAGTTTCTTGAGTCTCCCCTGCCAATACTGTTAAGGGAAATTCCGGAGAGTCCTCACCACTCTCAGGGGAGTTCTGGCTATCACATTCCTGGTACATAGGGGCACCAGTGGGGGGCTCAGGATCATCCCACAGTTCCCAGAACTTCGGAAAATCCCTTCCCACAATGGCGTCATGCGGTAACTGAGATACTAAGCCCACTGGATGAGAGAGGGTACCTTTGGGGGTCTCGAAACACACTGTAGTCACTGGATACTCTCGGGTGTCCCCATGCACACAAATAACAGCTACCTTGCTATTCCCAAAGACCTCTGTTTTAACTAACTCAGCCTTTATCAGGGTCACAAGGCTACCTGAATCCAGCAATACCACAACATTTCTACCATTAACACACATTTTGCATAAATGTTTCTCAGTTCCTCGAATGGCAGTGCATGCGACTATCGCACACAGCGACTGACGTCTGCCCGTCAGAAAGTCACACTGCATGGGTTCCTCCACAACCGGGCAATTGGCTGCAATATGTCCCGCTTGCCGGCAGCGGTAGCAAACGATCCTTCTTGCCGCCTCTTGAGCCGCTGATTTCCCAGGCTGTTCTCGCCAAACTTGGGGTAGAGCTCCCACCCTCTCACTCTCTCCACCCTCACCCCTTGGAATCCTCTTATCCGCCCCTGGGGATGGTCTGGTCTTAGGGTGGAAAGTCCGAGTGTCTCTGGAAGAGGCCGTCAGGTTCTCTGTAGCCAAGTATTTCTCCACACGATCCACAAGACCTCTGGGTCTCCATGGCTTACCCACTTTTGGATGGCAGTAGGAAGAGCTCTCAAAAACCGATCCATTACAACACGTTCCACAATCTTTGGTGCGGACAAAGTCTCTGGCTGTAGCCACTTTCTGCTCAGGTGAATGAGATCATACATTTGAGACCTGGGGGGTTTTCCAAGCTGGAAAGTCCAGTTATGCACACGCTGAGCCCGGACAGCCTGGGTGACACCCAGCCTTGCCAAAATTTCAGCTTTTAGCATCACATAGTCTTTTGCTTGGTTAGGCTCTAGGTCATAGTAAGCTTTCTGCGATTCACCAGTTAACAGAGGAGCCACCAGTCCAGCCCACTGCTCCTCAGGCCACTTTTCTCTTTCAGCGGTCCTTTCAAATGTGGTCAAAAATACCTCTGGATCATCCTCTCCAGTCATTTTTGTCAATAAACGACTCACCCCAAAGGACGCGGTATTAGTGGGACGGCTTTCCTCACTGGTCTGCGGACGTTGCTGCATTACTGCTTCCATTTGTTGTAGTCTCTGCTCTTGCTTCTGTAACAGGTCTATGAAGCGGGCCTCAGATTGCTGCTGGGCTTGTTGCTGAGCTTCCAGACTCTGTTGGTGAGCTTGCTGCTGGGCTGCAAGGCTCTGTTGATGAGCTTGCTGTTGGGCTGCAAGGCTCCTTTTCAAACCTGCATTTGTCTGCTGTTGATTGGCATTTGCTAGAGCCAGCTGTTTCAGTATCTCCTCCATGCTGGCTTAAAAAAAACTGCCCGCATTCTCCACCAACTGTGAGGGGGTTAGCTCGGCAGCGGGTGTGTGTGACCCCCGGGATGGGCTCCCCACACAAAACAGGCCCAGCAAACGGAGGTTGTGGTTTATTTTCTATTTACAGTGACAAAACACAGCAAAGCAAAAGAAACATAAATAAAATAAATCCTGGTCAACTTGACCTCTGACTAAACATACAGGTTTCCTAACTAACAACTGGGATCAGCCTAGTGCTGTCCTAGTCCCTAAGTCCCTGGTTTTAAATGTCCAAGCAAATAGCCACACAGGCTTTGTCTCACCGCACAGGGGTTCACTCTCCCTAGACAGTCCACACAGGTCTGGTTCCAGGCATGAGCTAACATCTAATGAAGCTGGGAGTTCTTATAGAGGCCTAAATGAGCTGACAAGCTTCAGCTGGTCTCATCAACTCCCTGTCTGCACGACGCCCAGCACTCTCCCTAGAGGTATGAGTCATCCATGAGCCTACTAGCCTCAGCTGGGCTTATACAACTCTCCACCTAGTTGTATAAGTCGGCGTAAAGCCTGAATCTGGGCGAAATATATCTACCCCCCTGGATGCAACCAGGTGACTTTACCTTCCTGCTGTCACATTATATTTAGTGGCTTAAATTGATTGGCCCAATTTATGTTGTTCTATTTTATAGTCCTGCTGCATGACTAATGTTTATTGGGTATATCCTTGTCTGGGGAAAGGTACTGTTGACACTTACGCTATTACCAGATTCATAAGCAAACTTTTATCTTTTGACTAACACTGGTCTACTACTGTGTTGAGTAGCAGTTAGGTTTCAATGTGCATAATTACGTTTTTCATTATGAAAATTCAATACAAAAAAATTTCTTTTAAAAGGCTGAAAATTATTAGGTAATAAAAAAGATAATGACAATTCTTCATAATTTAAACAGGGGAATTTAATAAAGCCTTAGGGACACTTTTCTGGTAGTATGGCAATTTAAAAGGTCATGTGCCAGATTCAGAAAGCCCTGCCATCAGTTTAAGTACTCTTACCAAAACATGCAGCAGATTCAGGTAGTTTTTAATAATGCCAATTCTACAAACATCAGTGTTTTACCTTAACCACTTCGCGCCCGGGCCATTGGCAAAAGACGCCTGCATTGCGGCGCTCAATTGCCGGGAGGACGTCCATGGACGTCCTCCTGTTTACTTCCGCGATGCGCGCTGCCGCGGATGCGCATCAGGGAAAAGCTGTGCCCGCTGTGTCACGCGGGTAGCGATATGCGTGCGATTGGCTGTCACAGAGCCAGAGACGTGGATCTCTGTGTGTAAACACAGAGATCCACGTCCTGTCAGGGAGAGGAGACCGATGCTGTGTCCCTTGTACATAGGGACACAGATCGGTCTCCTCCCCCAGTCAGTCCCCTCCCCTCACAGTAACAATCACCTAGCAGGGAACACATTTAACCCCTTCCTCGCCCCCTAGTGTTAACCCCTTCCCTGCCCCCTAGTGTTAACCCCTTCCCTGCCAGTCACATTTATACAGTAATCAGTGCATATTTATAGCACTGTTCGCTGTATAAATGTGAATGGTCCCAAAAATGTGTCAAAAGTGTCCGATGTGTCCTTCATAATGTCACAGTCACAATAAAAATCGCAGATCGCCGCCATTACTAGTAAAAAAAAAATAATAAAAAAAAAATCATAATTCTATTCCCTATATTGTAGACGCTATAACTTTTGCGTACACCAATCACTAGACCAGGGGTCTCAAACTGGTGGCCCTCCAGCTGTTGCGAAACTACAATTCCCTTCATGCCTCTGCCTATGGGAGTCATGCTTGTAACTGTTTAGCCTTGCAATGCCTCATGGGAGTTGTAGTTTCGCAACAGCTGGAGGGCCACCAGTTTGAGACCCCTGCACTAGACGCTTATTGCGATTTTTTTTTTACTTAAAATATGTAGAAGAATACATATCGGCCTAAACTGAGAAAAAAAATATATAAAAAAAAAAAATTGGGATATTTATTATAGCAAAAAGTAAAAAATATTGTGTTTTTTAAAAAATTGTCGCTCTATTTTTGTTTATAGCACAAAAAATAAAAATCGCAGAAATTATCAAATACCACCAAAAGAAAGCTCTATTTGTGGGGAAAAAAAGGACGTCAATTTTGTTTGCGAGCCACGTCGCACGAATGCGCAATTGTCATTCAAAGCGTGACAGTGCTGAAACCTGAAATTTCGCCTGGGCAGGAAGGGGGTTATGTGCCCAGTTGTCAAGTGGTTAATCTGAGTTTACAGTGGTAGCTTTCACAAACCTCCTCACACATAAAATGAATAGGTCTTGAAAAAAATTTCTATATAACTTTCTCTTCGTTTCTGATGTACCAATCATAATAAAACTTCAAATCAGGTTTAAATCTAATTGTAAGGTCTGAGAAATTAAAGCAGAGTACACACGGGCCAAATATCGGTCAAGAAATCGACCAGTTCAATAGAAACTGGCCAACATTCCGTTCGGCCGACTTCTGTGTCAGAGTCATGACCGAAAAAGGTCTGCCAGCCGGCTCCTGATCAGCACTCTCAGCCAAAGGATACAAAAGCACAGCAGTGGAAATCGCACTACTAACATTTGATTGTTAGTACAGTGGCTCTGACCTGAGCTGTCAGTTTTTACACTAGTCGTGTGTACGAGGGTTAAGACTAGCCATTGATGGGGTATATATCTGCCTGTAAACAACAACTGAGGAGATATCTGCCTATCCCTGACTGAACCCACCATTGCACTCACACATATCACCCAAAAGACTGAATCAATACAGGTCACCAATTCCTTCTATCCTGTTAGTGAGAAAGGACCTGCAGAACTGATTAGAGATTTTGTGAATTGTATCATTTGGACACTGTAATCTGATTTTGACCCCCATGAAGTACACCCATAAAGAGTTCAGTAAAGTGAAAATGAATTCTGTCTTCTTTGACTTTGATTTGCTGTATGTTTGTTCCAGGTCAGTGACTCAAAAATATCAATGCCAGATATCGCCAGACAACTCTCATTTTATGAAAGAAGTCACTAATAGTAGCCTACCTACTGTATGTATCTAATTAAAGGTGTACTGTAAAGTAGATCTATGGACTTCCATAAAAAAAAATAAAAAAAATATGTGCTTCAAAAAATTATTGTAAGTACAATTTTCCTTTTTTTTCCCTCTGCAAAAGTTTAACAAATACCTGTTAATCCTACCAGGGAAGGTTACCTCATTCAGTTTCCTGTGATGGGGTGACCACTCTGCTGCACTGCTCCTGAGTGTAGAGCAGTGTTTTCACGCTCATGTAGGCTGTGCCTTTTGTACTACAGTCCAGTAAGTGGTTGCAGCGGCATGGCTTGTGTATCACATAGTAGCTGGATTTGGTACCTATTTAGACTGTCACCATGAGAAAGTTTAGTCATTGAAGCCTATTCAAATGTCTGGGGCTCTGAAACACAAGGGTTTTGATAAACTATAAATGCATAACCCCCCAAAAAACTGCCTATATTTGTATGAGATGATCATCACCTCAATTACAGTCTGATTATTATCTTACAGGATTTATATAGCATCAACGGTTTGTGTAGCGCTTCACAATATAAAGAGAGAAGGTATAGCTACAATACAATACAATTCAAGACAAGAGGGCTAGGAGGACCCTGCTCATGAGAGCTTAAAGTAATACTAAAGTCTTGATTTATTTTGTTATAACAAACATGCTCTACTTACTTCCTCTGTGCAGTGGTTTTGCACAGAACAGCCCAGATCCTCCTCTTCTCGGGTCCCTTGCCGGCGCTTCTGGCCCCTCCCCCCTACCAAGTGCCCCAACAGCAAGCAGCTTGGGTAGGTGCTTTTAGTAAAGGGGAGAGGCTCTGAAGGAATCCTGGACTTGAGCATGGAAGGAGGTAACAAGGAAGCTAGAGAGCAGGAGGTCTTGGGAAGTTTGAAGAGGATGGTTGGGTGATATATAAAAATTAAGTTGGTGATGTAGCTCAGGGCAAATTTATGGATGGCTGTGTATGTTGTTGTTGTTGTCAGTATCTGAATTTTATACTTTGGGCTAGCGGAAGCAAGTGAAGGGATAGGTAGAGGGGAAGGGGTGGCCTAGTGTTTGGTAAGGTAAATAGGTCTGTAGCAGCATTCATGCTAGACTGAAAAGTGGATAGTTTATCTACAGGTAGGTCAACCAGAAGTGAATTGTTGTGGTCAAGGCAAGAGATAAGATTATAAAATAATCACATATACCTTATTTAGAAACTGCAATCTCTGCATACACATTTTTACCAATAGGACTCGATGGAAGATTCCATTGGCCAAAATAGATTTTTTTTGTGGCTGTTCTCTTTTGTTCAAGATCATTGCTTGCATAAACACATGTTCTTAGCTAATACAACCCGAATTAGAAATAGGGAGTCAGTAGCAGGATCTCTTGACTGCCATCTGGTGTTTGTGGGCACATATGTATGCTCTATTGCAGGCAGCTGCATTACTCAGAATTAGATGGTTCAAAATGATAATTGAAAAAGAGTAATTGGCCAAAGTTCCATTCTTGCAAAAATGCTATGCTGGCCTATTTGGTACTTACTGAGGTTAGCTTGGTCATTAATTCAACAGCTCGGTCACTTATGCAATCCTCCACAAATATCAGGAATGATAGAAAGAGGGTCCAATGTTTGCTTATTCGAATTATGCAGTAGAGCCACTTTAAATAACTACTGCCTACGCTAAAAGCTTTCATTTTGTTTCAGACTGGAATAATAAATGGCTTTTTTCCAAAATGAAAAATATATTTTTGTCCAATCTGTGGCTTGTTTACTTTGGTAATTATCCTGAGGAGCTAAAAGGAGAAAGTACAGATGGTCAGTTAACTGGGAGAGCGTGATGTTTGCACTGGTTACCACATTGACAAATCTTTAGTGTTTATTTTTTTATTGCTTCTTACTCAAAGATACATAAACAGAAAAGAAAAAAAAAACAGCTGAACTATATCCGGGGCTTGAAATAACAAAGGTACCAATAGGATTGCCACCATAGAAGCAATTCGATTTTTACCATTATCTTTGAATTGTGAAACTTTTAATTATAATTATCAGAATAGCACACTGACGCAGTGGTATGTTGTTGCCAACAGCAGTGGTTGGTTGCTATAGACTTGGTAAAAAAAAAAAAAAAAAATTTTTCTTTCTTAGATTTTTTTTCCAGAATGTATGGATGGTCTGATGCAAAGCATACGGGAGTGTTGCTGAAGGGTACTCACACCTTTGTCAGTCATCACCAGAGCACAAGTTTTCATTGGGAGAATTTCTCTCTACATTTGTATCATTTTAGGTTTCCATTCACTTTTTGTCTCAGCGACAATGGTCACAATATTGGGAAAGAATTTCTCAAATCCAGACACAGCTAGTACTAACAAATTAAATTTCTTCTTCTGAAGTCAGACTAGCACAAAATGGATTATGTTGGGTTGCTATGCTTTACTGCACAGAATGTGCATATGCACAGTTCATTTTTCAACGTCTGCATGAAATTCTGAAAACCCTTCATCAGAGCATTTTATTATATAATCATTGGGTCAACTAATTTTGTTCAAAAGCCCTAAAATTTTCTTCCAGACCTGCTACTTAAATGGATTCCAGACATTTCAAACAGATTTAATTTATTAGTTATGAAATCGATGAAATAATAATGTAAAGTAAAATGTATTTAAATATATAAGTTCATTGCATATTTAGAAGAATATTTTATGTGCATTGTATGTTAATCAGTCCATGACGTTGTAATGAATATACTATCTATCTATCTATCTAGCTATCTATCTATATATATATATATAGCTATAGATCTATATACCTGTAGCGGGGTCTCCTTTAAGGCCCCTGGACTACGTTACCCAGAACCCCGTTTAACACCCAGGGTGCATTTAGCCACCGCAGAGACTCATGGGAGGGGCTATATAAGAAGAGGGTGAGGCTGAGCTTGGCCTCTTTTGGACACCGCACTGCAATCAACAGGTCTTCCTGTGCGGATCTGCTGCAGTGCAGGGCCGGAACCCAGGGCCTTGCACAACTTCCAGAGAGCCTTCCACCCCACTGCGGAGCTTGGGTGGCACCTGACTTTGTCGAGTTTGGACATCAGTTGGACCAGAGACCCGGTCGTTGCGGATACTGTGTGTGGAGACACAGTAGTTGGAAGTCCCGGACTGGGATCGCGTCCGGAGTGGTGAGCGAGCACCTGCTCATTCATATAGACTATACTTTGATTCGGCCTAGAGACTGCCTTGGCCCTCTGGGTTCTATTTTACTGTCCCCCAGGAGACTAGTGGCGGAACTGAGTTGAGTAGTCTCCTGTGAGGGGTTCATTCTTCTTCTCATTTCCCTACCCTTTGGATTACAAGTTATCATTCCTGTTGTGCACCACCAGTCAAGTTGCATGCAAAGAAATTGTTCTTCTAGAGACTGAGTTTAGATCTGGGTCAGGCCTGATCTGTAGTTAGAACTTTGGTTGCTGCGCCATAAGGGCGCATAGTTAGAGATAGTTGTACTTGGCGGGTAACCGCCTGCGTTATATTTTCTGCTGCAGGGCTCTGCAGACATATATGTGTTATGTGTTAACCTTATGCCTTTTACCCCAAAGTAAAGAAACGTTATAATCTATCTGTTGCTATCAGTGTGTTGTCTTTATGCAAAGAGGTTATACAAATAGATTATGTGCATAAACTGTTAGATTGTGATAAGAGAACCATCCCTAGACTAGCTGTGCCAGAGTGGGTCGAGTAGATTGCCGAGGGTTGGCGGTGCTGTACACAGGGCCCGAAACAAATTCAGCGGCTCTCTTAACTGGGGGTAGCGCTACATACTGTAGATAGATAGATAGAGAAATATATATATCTATATAGATATATAGATATAATATATACAACGGTGTGTGTGTATATATATATTGTGAGGGGGTTAGCTCGGCAGCGGGTGTGTGTGACCTCCTGGATGGTTTCACCACACAAAAACAGGCACAGCAGACAGAGTTTGTAGTTACAAAAACAAAAGGTGCAATTTATTTAAACTATTTACAGGGGAAAAACAGCAAAACAAAAAGAAACATACAAAAAGAAATCCTGGTCAGCTTGACCGCTTACTACACACGTAGGTTCCCTGTCTGACAACTAGGTGCAGCCTTGTGCTGCCCCAGCCCCTATCTCCCTGTTTTTTTAAGGTTTTAGCCACACAGGCTTTGTCTCACCGCACAGGACAGAAACACACTCCCCAGTCTTGCACAACACAGAACTGGTTCCAGGATGGAGTATCTCCCTTAGCATGCTGGGAGTTCTTGTAGAGGCCTTAATGAGCCACTTGATTCAGCTGGGCTCATTAACTCTTCCCCCGCAAGACTCCCAGGACTCCCCCTAGTGGTATGACTCTGCATAAAGCCTGAATCTAGGGCATACATACATACATATCTACCATCCTGGATGCAACCTGGTGATTTTACCTGCCCGCTGTCACAATATATATATATATATATATATATATATATATTTATATAACATCTTATAAAACCAATTTTGCATACACTATACAGAAACCTTTGTTAATATTGTTCTTTATCATCTCTATGCTATACATAATCGTTTAAAAGAAGGAATGTTCATGACCATGAAAGTTCTAATTCAGAATGGAACTACTGTATTCCTTACATAAACTCATCACAATAGGTATGATTTTTCTTCACTGAGGACCACATCAGCAGTTAGAATTTTGTCAGTTCAGAGAGAAATTGAGAAAAAAAATTCTATCCTTCACCAATAACCATTAGAAACTCAAAGGAACGTTGTGAAAACTAACATTTTCAAATGAAATTTTATTGGTATTTGGCTAGCTTAACAGTAAGAACTCACAAAAGCTTTCTGTTGTTTTCTGAGAATTCTTCCATGTGAGTGTCACCAGCATTGTCTGTTGAACAAATAAGAAATACATATGTATACGCAATAACAATTAAGGCTTTTAGGCTATTTGCAACCAATAATGACAATCACTGATTTTGCAGTAGACCGATTGTTATGGATGTTTCTGAGAACATGTTAAAGCACTGGTATTGTATACCTATAGAAGCAGTATGTGTGTCTGCAGGGGGGATGTTTGCTCTCAAAACTGATCTGAGATTAACTCAATACTCAGTACAAATGTGTTACTGATTGACAGAAATGTTCCTGGCATCTGTTTTCAGCATTGTTTTTGTTTAATTATCTGATATAGTTATGAAAGCATCCTGTACAATGTATATTTACTTTAATATTCACAACTAGTATGTGTACAGTTGTGCTCATAAGTTTACATACCCTGGCAGAATTTATAATTTCTTGCCCATTTTTCGGAGAATATGAATGATAACACAAAAACTTTTCTTTCACTCATGGTTAGTGTTTGGCTGAAGCCATTTATTATCAATCAACTGTGTTTACTCTTTTTAAATCATAATGGCAACAGAAACTACCCAAATTACCCTGCTCAAAAGTTTACATACCCCAGTTCTTAATACCGTGTATTCCACCCTTTAACATCAATGACAGCTTGAAGTCTTTTGTGGTATTTGTGGATGAGGCTCTTTATGTTCTCAGATGGTAAAGCTGCCCATTCCTCTTGGCAAAAAGCCTCCAGTTCCTGTAAATTCTTGGGCTGTCTTGCATGAACTGCACATTTGAGATCTCCTCAGAGTGGCTCAATGATATTGAGGTCAGGAGACTGAGATGGCCACTCCAGAACCTTCACTTTATTCTGCTGTAGCCAATGACAGGTCGACTTGGCCTTGTTTTTTGGGTCATTGTCATGTTGGAATGTCCAAGTACGTACCATGCGCAGCTTCCTGGCTGATGAATGTAAATGTTCCTCCAGTATTTTTTGATAACATACTGGATTCATCTTGCTATCAATTTTGACCAAGTTTCATGTGCCTTTTGTAGCTCACACATCCCCAAAACATCAGTGATCCACCTCTGTGTTTCACAGTAAGAATGGTGTACCTTTTATCATAGGACTTGTTGACTCTCAAAATGTAGTGTTTATGGTTGTGGCCAAAAAGCTCAATTTTGGTCTCATCACTCCAAATGACTTTGTGCCAGAAGGTTTGAGGCTTGTCTCTGTGCTGTTTGGTGTATTGTAAGCGGGATACTTTGTGGCATTTGCGTATTAATGGCTTTCTTCTGGCGTCTCGACCACGCATCCCATCTTTATTCAAGTGCCTCTTCATTGCGGCAATTTGAAACAGCCACACCACATTTTTTCAGAGAGTCCTGTATTTCACCTGAAGTTATTTGTGGGTTTTTCTTTGCATCCCAAACAATTTTCCTGACAGTTGTGGATAAAACTTTATTTGGTCTACCTGACCGTGGTTTGGTTTCAACAGAACCCCTCATTTTCCACTTCTTGATTAGAGTTTGAACACTGCTAATAGGCATTCTCAATTCCTTGGATATCTTTTTATGTCCCTTTCTTGTATAGCGCACCCACCCCAGACTTTACCTGCTTTTCTTTACTTGGCTCCTCCGCAGGAAAGAATGAGGCACACTGCACCCAGGGCCGTTGGAACAGGACAGGCAAAAAAAGCAATTGCTTGGGGCCCCGAGCTGGCCTGGGGCCCCAGCCTAGGGTGCCTGCCTGCTGCCTGTCACTGTCCTCGATTTCCGCCCGGAGCCGAACCGCGGATTGCGGCCATAGGAAAGGTCGCGGCTTCGGCCTAGCTCCGGAGCGGCGGCCATCTTGGTACACCCGGCGGCAGCGGCTGAGGTGAGATGTGGGGAGATGTGGACACAGGGCCGATCCGCCCTATAGGCACAGTATGCAAGCTGTGTAGGGCCCACAACTTACTCTGGGCCCACCCGAGTTTGATAACTGAAACAATGGCCGCCGCCCGGCCGGTGACGCGTTTGTCCGAGTTTCCGACAGACGTCAGTGAGTCAGGTGACATCGTGTGACAGGCCGCTGCTATTGCTTATGGGAGTTGTAGTCCACAGCGGCGGCTACGTGCTGATGCTCCCTGCTCCTGGGGGGAGGAGTCAGTGTCAGTCACAGTCACTCAGGAGGGCAGCGCAGGCGTGCTACAACTCCCATTGTGGTCGGATTATATTTTGCCCGACAGACAGTGCCTCTGGAAACGGTAGTTCGGTAAATAACTTTTTAATGGAGTGATAAAGTCTCGAATAGTTCCACAAATAAAATAGTAAATACGTTTTCTTGAAAAGTAGTAAAGAATCTGTCTTTCTATGGCTCCACAAGCATGTACTTGTACATGATTTCTGTTCTTCTGTCCAGTAATCCAGCCAGACCAGGATCAGGATCCCTGAATATTAGTGTGCGGCTGCAAACAACTTCCTGGTCACAGCAGCCTGCTTCTCCATCCCAATCCCCACTATTGGAGAAATGTCCAGTATCAGGGTTTTTTTTATTTAGTAAATAAAAAAATAAAAAAACCCTGATACTGGACATTTCTCCAATAGTAGGGATTGGGATGGAGAAGCAGGCTGCTGTGACCAGGAAGTTGTTTGCAGGAGAAAAGCGCACAGATATTCAGGGATCCTAATCCTGGCCTGGATTACTGGACAGAACAGAAATCATGTACAAGTAAGTACATGCTTGTGGAGCCATAGAAAGACAGATTCTTTACTGCTTTTCAAGAAAACTTATTTACTATTTTATTTGTGGAACTATTAGAGACTTTATCACTCCATAATTATTTTTGAATATTTTTATTATTTTAACAGTGGACATTACAGGGGGAGATGTGGACAGTACAGGGGGAGATGTGGACATTACAGGGGGAGATGTGGACATTACAGGGGGAGATGTGGATATTACAGTGGGGGAGATGTGGACATTACAGGGGGAGATGATGTGGACATTACAGGGGGAGATCTGGATATTACAGTGGGGGAGATGATGTGGACATTACAGGGGGGAGATGATGTGGACATTACAGGGGGAGATCTGGATATTACAGTGGGGGAGATGATGTGGACATTACAGGGGGAGATGATGTGGACATTACAGGGGGGAGATCTGGATATTACAGTGGGGGAGATGATGTGGACATTACAGGGGGGAGATGATGTGGACATTACAGGGGGAGATCTGGATATTACAGTGGGGGAGATGATGTGGACATTACAGGGGGAGATGATGTGGACATTACAGGGGGGAGATCTGGATATTACAGTGGGGGAGATGATGTGGATATTACAGTGGGGGAGATGATGTGGATATTACAGTGGGGGAGATGATGTGTATATTACAGTGGGGGAGATGATGTGGATATTACAGTGTGGAGTCCCCCTGTCCATCCCACGGTCCCCCTGTCCATCCTACGGTCCCCCTGTCCATCCCACTGTCCATAAACAGTCCTAAGCAGCATCTTAATGTTAATGTGAGTGTGTATATGTTTTAAGTATGTTGGATTACATGCAACCGCAGTATTTGCACTGTAAACCTTTTATATTTATATAAAGTGTGGGTGAGCTTAAACTGTATCGCTATGCTGTGGTTCCTGTAGGCTTTGCGTGAGTGCGCAGGGGGGGGGGTTGGGGGTACCTCCATGTCAATTTTGCTTGGGGCCCCCAAATTCCTTCAAACGGCCCTGACCGCACCATAAGTCCGTACCCTCCTGGATGGGGAGGTTGAGCGGTGTTAATTTTCGGGCCTGCCTGCGGCTGGTGTTAGAATCCTCCCGAGCTGATCTCGCCTCTGCATTAGCCAGAAACAAGTCCTTAATTCTCCCCAGTAAAGTAACTGTCCACACCAACTGAAAGTCCAACTTTTGTATTTATTTCACCACGGATAACAAATAGTCTCTATGAGAGCAGACAGGTTGGTACGAGACACAGGTCAGATAAGGTGGGAGGAGGTCCAGGCACAAACTTGATTTAGTTTCTCTTACTGTTCTGATTTCACAAGCAGGTTTGGGCGCATGATCTCTGCCACAGACCGGGTGAATATGAAAGTCACTGCCACTGACTTGTTGAAGTTGGTCACTGCCACTGACCTGGTGAATAGGGCCTTGCCCTATTTGGTCACCGCCACTGACCTGGTGTGCGTAGAGTCACTGCCACTATGACCTACAGAACATGCACTTCCTTGAAGAAACTTGGCCCATGTCAAGGAGAAGAACATCCCTCCGGAGAGTTACCAGAGGCCCCACTGTCACCAAGACTCTGCGCTGGGTCTTCAGAAGGGGTCACCTCCCTGGCCTCCTAGATCCTGGATACGGGTCCCCTCGCAAGGCAGCACCCTGAGAGCCCTCAATCCCCAGCGGAACCCAGCCGAAGGCGCTGGGCTCCGGGCCTCCAAAATAGTACCTCACCCCAGACTGAAGGTGTCTGGGATGGAACAGGAACTCGGCCTCCGGGCCTAGGGCACCCGGAGATGACACGTGCACCACCCAGGCTGAAGGTGCCTGGGCGCGACCACCCACTGGAAGATGGCCGCCCCTTTTTATACCCTCTCCCGACAGGCACAGCAGGTTCCCCGCCCCGCCGTACTACTACCGAGAGGGGACAAGAAAAAGGCACAACCCTGTACTGTGGTTCAACCCGGGCCTATGGCGACAGCGCCACCTGTAGGCCCCAGGGAACTGCACACCAATACTATCTCCCAGGGACAGAAATGGTCCAAGAAACCTGACAATTAGTGTATCTGAGCCTAATTACCACTCAGATACTCCCCCTAAATATAGCACCCCGCTACACCTGTTTCATACATTTCAACTACCTTTCGCCACAGATCCTTTGACAATTATTTTGCTTTCCCCATGACTCAGAATCCAGAAACGTCAGCGCTGCACTGGATGAAAGATGCAAGGGTCTGTCAGTAGTCCAGAAACTCATTGACCTTTTATACACACATACTAATTACAAGCAAACAGATCACAGGTGATGATGGTTACCTTTAATAGCCAGTCAAACCTATTTGTGTCAACTTGTGTGCATGTTATCAGGCCAAAATCACCAAGGTATGTAAACTTTTAATCAGGGTCATTTGAGTAGCTTCTGTTATCATTATGATTTAAACAGAGTAAACACAGTTGATTGATAATAAATGGATTCAGCCAAACACTAAGAGCCCATTCACACAGGGGTGGCACGACTTGTGCCGCGACTGTGCTGGGCGATCTCAAGACGACTTCAAAGCAGACTTCCAAAATGACTTCTGTATAGAAGTCAATGGAAGTCGCCTTGAAGTAGTACAGGAACCTTTTTCTAAGTCGGAGCGACTTCAGTCGCTCCGCTTAGAACGGTTCCATTGTACAGAATGGGACGCGACTCGTCAGGCGGCTGAGACGCCTGACGAGTCGCCCCTGTGTGAATGGGGACTAACCATGAGTGAAAGAAATGTTTTTGTGTTATCATTCATATATTCTGAAAAATGGCCTAGAAATCATAAATTCTACCAGGTTATGTAAACTTATGAGCACAACTGTATGTATGAATGTGAGTTAGAGACCTTAGGCAGGCCATAGATGATGCAATTTTATTTCCCGCAACCACGGGGGGCACAGGGAGCCATCCCTACCAGGAGAACACAGTGATTATTGCTGACGGCTAAAGCCGCTGGCAACAATCGCATGCTAGACATGCTGGTTGTACCTAAGTCGATAGACTTGGCTACAAACAGCCTGCCCATACATAGATCGAATCTCGGATGATTCCTGCTGAACCGGACAAGATTCAAACCATCTATGACTGGCTTACGATTGTATGCTTCTTGAGGGCAGGGACTGATGTGAATGTACAATATACTGTGTATGTAAAGGGCTGTGTAAATTGATGGCGCTATATAAGTACCTGTAATAAATAAATAAATAATAAATACCAACATAGGCAGTAAGAAATGTAGTAGCTCTCCTGTATGGCCACACATGTACAGATGGTCTGTTAAGTTGGCCATACATTAAAAAAAAAAGTATTCATCTGAAACTGAGATTCACTGAAGAGCTGTACAGTGTCAGGATAGCAAATTAACTTAGAGGAAATGCTGTGGAAAAAGAAGATCATCCACAATAATTAACTTCAGCCACAATTACATTCTGAAATTATACTGTCTTAATGATGTCACCATTCTGTCCTACTGAGGCCTTGTGCTGTTTCTTTATTGTACACATCTGTCATACAAACCAACATTCTTCAGTCAATTACGGTAATTAAAAAATGTCATGTTCCAATTATCACAGTTACTTAGAACCATATTACATCTTAAAGTGGGTTAAAATTGAATGCCCCTAACACAATCTTAAAAACACATACTGTACATGCAAGTAGGAGTCTAGTTTTGACTAGTTAACCTACAGCTTTATTTTTAAAATGTTCAGTAAAAAGGAAAGAGCTTGGAACAAACAGAAGCTAGCCATGTGTGACTTGATTTTCTCTTTTCAGCCTGCAGGCTGAACAAGAGAAAATCATTTGATTCCCCGAGCCACACTAAACAGCATGGATGGAGGAATCGCCATTGCCATCTATTATATTCAGCTGATAGGATGCACTCACTGTTAGGGCGATAGCTTTCCACCTGGCTTAATCGATTTTTGAAACCACCTTTGTCAAGAGAGGTGGTGCTTGCAGACAATGGCTTGTGGACAGCCTTACAAGGTAGAACAATCCTATGGGTTTCTGGTAAGGACTGAAGTCGGTACCCCAATGCTGCATGATTTTGCTCCTAGTTAAAGAAATTGCTCATATAACATTCTTGTTTTGGATTATGCAAGCTACCATCTAATTTACTGCTACAGGCAATAATTACGGTAGTCTTCATAAGCATCTCTTATTGGAATTAACGATTTTATTCACCGTGCACAATCCCAAAGGATCCCATATCTCTGCAAATGCTGGGATCCAGCTGCATCATCCTTAAATGATTTATGTCCCAGACCTCCCTACACAGTTAAAAGATCAAAAGGTGGGTTAAAGAAAACAGGACCCCATAAATCACCCCCTCTGGTCTGTGATTGTCTGTCTAGCAGCACTGTCTTTTCAGGATGCAGCTCTCACAATGTCATGATATCAGCATCCAGAACACAGTGATATCACTGTCCAGAGCTGATAGGAAATGTTTGCATGTTTAACAGTCTTATCTCTTATCAGTGTGTATGACATAGCTACACTTGAGCAACAGGACAAAAGGAGCACACTTTGTTTAGTTCGCTCTGTACAAAGTGCAAAAAAGTACCATTCTTTTGTTTAGAGGACTGAATGGTCATAGTTTTTGGGCATATGGTATTCAACCAACACAGATTAATTACCTTGATGAGTATAAGCACTTTTTAACGAATAGACTTATACTTAGCTACACTGTGCAATGGAATTGCACAGAGCGTCCCTTGCTCCTCCTCTTCTTGGTGTGCCCTCAAGACACTAAAGGGAGACAGTTACAGTTAGAGAGCTACATTTTTTATTATATACAGTTACATTACAGTACAATACAAGAGGGTTAGGAGAGCCCTGCTCCTAAGAGCTTACAATTTAATATGGTGGGGCAAGTGGTACAAAAGCTAGTAACTGTGAGGGATGAGCTGATGGAAGAATTAAAAGTTAAATTGTTAGGTGGAGGCGGGAAAGGCTTCCCTGAAGAGAAGAGCTTTCAGGAATCGTCAAAAGGTCCTAAAGAGTAGGACATAGTCAGACAGATTGAGGTAGAGAGTTCCAAAAGGATAAGAGAGGATTTGGAGAAATCCTGGAGGTGAGCATGTGAGGAGGAGGCTAGGGAGCTTGAGAGGAGGAGGTGTTAGGAGGAGCAGAGAGGACGGTTCGGGTGATATTTTGAGACAAGATTAGTGATGTAGCTTGTGCAGAGTTGTAAATGGGTGTATGTTGTTTTTATTTTGAGTTTAATTTGTTGAGAAATCAGAAGCCAATGGAGATATTGGCATAGAGGAGTGGCGAGCAACGAGTGGTTGGTAAGGTAGATGAGTGTGGCAGCAGCATTCATGATAGACTGAAGGGGGGATGGCCTATGGAGAGGCAGCCTATGAGAAAGAAGTTGCAATAGTCAAAGCGAGAGAAAACAAGGGAGTGAATGCGTAGCTTAGTGGTTTCACAGGTAATTTTATAATTTTAGAGATGTTATGGAGATGGGATCTACAAGCTTAACCGCTAGTGGCGTCACTATGGTTGGTGTCACCCAGTGCTGTAAAACATGATGACCCCCCCCCCTGCCTTCCACCAACTATAGTCTCCTCTTAGTATAGGGCCCCCTCCCTCAGTACACTCAGTACAGACCCCACTCTCCCCAAAGTATTGACCCCCTCCGTCAGTACAGACCCCCCCTACCTCAGTACAGACCCCCTCTACACTAAGTATAGACCCCCCTTCACCAAGCATAGTCCACCCTCATTTCAGACCCCCTCCCTCAGTACAGACCCCCTCTCCACTAAGTATAGAACCCCCTTTCTCAGTACAGACCCCCCTCCACTAATTATAGTCCTCCCTCAGTACAGACCCCCATCCACTAAATATAGACCCTCCTTAGTACAGACCCCCTCCACCAAGTATAGACCCCCCTCCCTCAGTAAAGACCCCTTCCACTAAGTACAGACCCCCTGACCGGTATAGACCCTCTCCCTTAGTACAGACCCCCCTCCCTCATTATAGACCCCCCTTACTCAGTATATACCCTCCATCAGTATAGACCCCCTCCATCAGTATAGACCCCCTCCCTCAGTACAGACCCCCTCCCTTCCTCAGTATAGACCCCTCTCTATCAGTATAGACCCCCCTCAGTACAGACCCCTCCATCAGTATAGACCCGGGCCATGGGCCTCGACAGACATCAGCGCTCAATGAGCGATCATGTCATTGGCCACCCTCCCCAGGCCCCTCCCTCCTTATGCACCTGGGGGGGCGGGCAGGGGAGGATTTAGTGTGCAGCCGCACCGCCCAGAGAGTTGCTTGCTCAGACTGTCACTCTCTGGGCAGCAGGCTTCTGTATTAGTGACAGGAGGCAGCCGCAGCAGCAGTGAGAGCGAGACTGAGAAGTCTCACTAATGACTAGCACAGCACCAGCATGTTCCGGATAAAAAAAGCCCTGCTTCTGGGACCCAGGACCCTTGCCTAGACGCCACCCTCCATCTGGTGTCACCCCTCTGCGAGTGTCACCCCCCGCAGGCCGCACCCCCCACACCCCCATAGCAGCGCCGCTGTTGACAGCGATTGGATTTGGGGCTGAAGGACAGGTCAGAATCAAGGATCCCACCGAGTACACTGGCATGAGGGGTTGGGACTGATAGCTGTAGTATTGATCTTGATGGAAAGTCAGGAAGGAGGGCACGTGTATGTGTGTGTGTCTGCGGGGGGGGGGGATGTGTAATATTATGGTCGGTTTTAGAAAGATTTTGTTTGAGGAATTGGTGTGGCATCCATGCTGATATGTCAGTTAGTAAGTTAGTAATTCGATGACATTGGAAGCCATGGAAGGTTATTAGGTGACCAAGAGAGGAGGTGTAGCAAGAAAAAGAGAAGGAGTCCAAGTACAGAGCCTACAGAAAGACTAAGTGGAGAAGAGGAGGCAGAGTTGTGGGTAACACTGGAGAAATGCTGTGATAGAGAGTAAAAGTACTAGGAAAGAGCAGAGTCTTGGAGGCCAAGAGTGTAGAGTTTATTCAGGAGGAGTGGGTGGTAAACACTATTAAAAGCCACAGAAAGGTCTAGTAGTAAGAGTAGAGAGTAGTATGAGTATAGAGTAGTGGTCCTGTATACAGTGTCTTTGTATCTGAATGGCCTTTTGTCCTGTGGCACTACAGGTGTCAGCAAGGTGACTGTGACTAAGAGCAATGATGTATGTAATGATGTCTGTACCTCTCCCCTAGGTCCAGTCTTTTCTCTTGCCTCCTTGTGTCTGAGAGATTTCCTAAGATCAGCAAGATGGAGTCTCCAGTTCCCTTTCCCCCAGAGCAGGCTGGCTCTTGTAGTTCTGTCTTCATAGAAAGCTATGGGGCCGTTTTAGATGGGGACTACATATCCCAGAGTTCTTTGCAGCTTCTGCTTGTTAAAGTCCTTCTGATTTGCTCTTGTAATTGCTCCTGTCATTATCTCCCCTCCATCTGCCAATAGGGACACAAGGGAGGGTGCAGAGCAAGCAGCTCTGTGTGTCTGTCTCCCAACAGAGAGAAGAGGAGAGGGAGGGGGGAAATTCCACCACAGCTGCTGGCAGGCCTTTTCTGCCTCACAGAAGAATCTCGGCCAGCTTGGCCAGGCCGCGGGATACGCAGGGCACATGCTACACACACACACACACACATATATATATATATATATATATATATATATATATGTGTGTGTATCTCTTGTGATAAGTGTGATAAGTGTCTATTCAATACACATATGTTCTGTTATAGTTCTATTTGTCCTTTTCCCTGAAGTTTAAATAGTCCTTTATAATAGACATGTGCAATTTGTTTAGTTCCGAATCAGTTTTTTAACAAATTTTGACAAAATTAGTTAATTCCGAAATTTCCGAATTTTTCAATTTCCTAATTTTTCGGATTTCCGAAATTTCGAATTTTTGAATTTTTACATTTTTGGATTTTCGGATTTCCGATATTCCAAAATTTCGTATTTCCGAATTTTCCAATTCCGAATGTTCGAATTTCGGAAATTCGAAAATTTAAAAATTCGGAAATTTGAAATTTTGGGAATTTTCGAAGTTAGGAAATTCGAAAACCCCAAATTCTGAAATTCAAAAATTTGAAGTTAGGAAATTGGAAAATTTGAAATTCGAAAATTTGAAAAATCTAAATTTGAATATTGGAAAATTCAAAGTTAGGAAATTCGTAGATTTAGGGTTAGGGCTTAGCGTTTAGGGTGTTAGGGTTAGAGGGTTAGGCTTAGGGTTAGGTGCTAGGGTTAAGAGTTATGGTTAGGGTTATAGGTTTGGGGCTGGGTTTGGGTTATGGGTTCGGGTTAGTGGTTAGGGTTTAGGGTTAGGGTGTTAGGGTTAGAAACGTGAAGCACATATGAGAAAACACCCAGGGCTGCACAATCCAAAATTGTACAAAAAATGGAAAGTTTCCCCAAGGATTTTTTTTAGCAGCAGAGAATACAAAAGTAATAGTATAAAAGGTTTTAATTTTGTCAAAGACTGGTACAGATTGATATAAATATATAGTAAATTTGTTGATATAAAAAACACAGCTCTGGTATGTGACACAAACAGCAACAAAAACAGCACCCATAGCAAACACTCCAAGGAGAATAAGGTTTGTTAATTATTTTACAGCATTGCTATCCACGTGAAACCCCAATGCATTTCGACCCTTTGGATTTCTGGTCTTCTTCAGGGGGATTTTTGATTCTAGGGAAATATAACAGACGATATATATAATTTTAGAAAATTTCACAGTATACAGAACATTATTACAACATTTAAAAATTATGCAAGAGTATGTCTCCTAATTTTATAAAGGTGTATTTACCATGAAGTGGATGAGAAAGTGGGGGTGTGTCGCACAAACCAGATAACTAATAACATAGGCGTTCAGTGATCCCGTAGTCTCCGCCCATTCCTCCTGCGCCCTCCGGGTGGGCCCACAGTTCACCGGACTTACAAAGGGCCACGCACCTGGTCCTGGAAAGGAGGACGGGGGGGGCAAAGCACCTGCAATCGGATATTCAAAAATTAATTGTTTAAGTATTGGGTAAGTGTCTTGTGCTGCTTTGCGACTCCAGATTGGCTGGTGCTCAATCAAAATCTGATTTCATATTGAATAGACCTATTTGTTTCATTATGTGGGTAAACCACTTGTTGAATTCATTAGTAAATTATTTTATTAGTTATAAATTAACAGAAGTCTAATAAGTTGGAATAGAATAAAATCAAGGATGGAATGTACATGATCGATTAGTGAGAGTGTAAGATGAATGTGCTTAATATAAAATAGTCGGTGTGATGCTGAAAGTGAAAAAAGTGCTGCTAAGGTGACGAAAATGTGTAAGTATATTAAAAAAATATAAAAATATAAAAAATGTAAAAAACGCTAAAACAATATCATGTGGGAAATAAAGTTATAATAAAAATAAATCATACTGTTGGCTTGTTGAGAATTTTTTGAGTGAAAGTTTTGATATCGTTGCTGGTGAGAGAAACCGTGTGTTGAGTGGGTATAATGAACTGTGAATGTAGGAATGTTAGAGAAATAAAGCCATGACTCTATGGGAGTATATTGAAATACTATATGGGGTTAAGGGTTAGGGTTAGAGGGTTAGGGCTTAGGATAAGGGTTAGGGGCTAGGGTTAGCGTTAGGGGCTAGGGTTAGGGTGTTAGGTTTAGACGGTTAGGGGTTAGAGGGTTAGGGTTAATGGTTGGGGTATGGGGTTGGGGTTAGTGGTTAGGGTGTTAGGTTTAGAGTGTTAGTGGGTTAGGGTTAGAGGGTTAGGGGTTAGGGTTAGGGTGTTAGGTTTAGAGGGTTAGGGTGAGGGTTAGGGTTATAGGGTTAGGGTTTAGGGGGTGGGGTTAGGGGTTAGGGTATTAGGGTTAGAGGGTTAGGGCTTAGGGTTAGGGGTTAGGGTTATGGTTTAAGGTTTAGGGTTAGAGGGTTAGGGCTTAGGGGCTAGGGTTAGGGTTTAGGGTTAGGGTGTTAGGTTTAGAGGGTTAGGGGTTAGGGTTAGGGGTTAAGGGTTAGGATTAGGGGTTGGGGTTAGGGTTAGTGGTTAGCGTTTAGGGTTAGGGTGTTAGGTTTAGAGGGTTAGGGTTAGAGGGTTAAGGCTTAGGGTTAAGGTTAGGGGTTAGGGTTGGGGTTAGAGGTTTAGAGGGTTAGGGTTAGGGCTTAGGGTTAATGGTTAGGGTGTTAGGGTTAGAGGGTTAGGGGTTAGGGTGAGGGTTGAGGTTATAGGCTTAGCGTTAGGGGTTGGGGTTAGGGGTAGGGTTAGGGTTAGCGGTTATGGTTTAGGGTTAGGGTGTTAGGGTTAGAGGTTAGGGTTTAAGGGTTAGGGTTAGAGGGTTATGGTTAGGGTTAAGGTTAGAGGGTTAGGGTTAGAGGGTTAGAGTTAGATGGTTAGGGTGTTAGGGTGAGGGTTAGGGTTGGAGGTTAGGGGTAGGGATGAGCTTTGAGTTAGACTTGAACATTGGCTGTTTGCGGCAAATTCAAAAAGCCGTGGAACACCCTTTAAAAGTCTATGGGAGAAATCAAAAGTGCTAATTTGAAAGGTAAATATGCAAGTTATTGTCATAAAAAGTGTTTGGGGACCTGGGTCCTGTCCCAGGGGACATATATCAATGCAAAAAAAAAAAGTTTTAAAAACGGTCGTTTTTTCGGGAGCAGTGATTTTAATAATGCTTAAAGTGAAACAATAAAAGTGAAATATTCCTTTAAATTTCGTACCTGGGGGGTGGATGGGTGACACCGCCCCGTGATGCGTCACGGGGCAGGGTCACCCGTCACGTCATTGGGTAACCCCTGGCTTTCTCCTTGTGTCAGAGGGGGATGGGATCACGTGACGGGTGGCCCCGCCCTCAGCTACATAAGAGCTGTCAGGCTGGCGCTGCATCATTGGCCGGGTGCCTTCAGTGGAGGCAGGATCCTGTGCGTGTTCCTCGCTGGAGTCGCGGAGATCATCCATCGCTGGAGAATGAGAATTGTATTACATCACTGGAGATCGAGGATGGATTTATTGGATTACATCGCTGGAATCTCTTTTTTATTTTTGTATTTTTTATTTTTAATAAACTACTTGTCCCAAGCCGTCTGTCAGGTACCTGGTAGGAGTCTGATATAATGAGGTCGGCCTCTCTTGTATTTCCAGCCCTAGCCCCACTGGAAGTGGAACAGATGGTGGCTTGGGTCAGGAGGAACACGAGTGCCTGTAGGTGTTGCTTGCAGAACTAGCAGAAGGAGACGTGGCTTGGAGACATAGGCAGGTCAGCAGGCACAGAGCACACTCGGAGGATCAGCTGATGTTAAGGGAAACTCCAATCCACTTGCAGGTTCTGGATAAGTAGCTTGCTGGAACAGAGGTCAGAGGAATAGCCGGGGACAGGAGCCAGTAATCAGAGAAGTTTTCAGAGTCCAAAGGCAGCGTCAGGGAAAGCCAAAGTCAGCAATGGGTATCAAGCAAACAAACAGGAATCAGGAAATCAGGACACAGCTGAAGACCAGCCAGTACTGTTTGAGAGTCAGAGCTTCCTTTAAATAGGTAGACTGGCGCCAAGAGAGATTAGGGACGTGCACCTGCGTGTGCGCGCCGCCCATCTCTCGTGCGCACCGTCCGTTGCGCATTAGCAGTCTGGAAGGGCTGCTACGGCCCGTGAGTGCGCGCACGCCAGTGTTTCGGGAAGCCTGCCGAACGCGTGCATGCGCACGGGTGTTCCTATTAGTTCTCTTACACCGTCTCCTGTGGTTTCTAACATTTTGACACTTTTTTCGTGAAATGGTAGGGGTATAGTACCCCTTACTAATTCACATGGGGGGCGGGATCTGGGGGTCCCCTTTGTTAAAGGGGTTTCCAGATTCCGATAAGCCCCCCGCCCCAGACCCCCACAACCACCGGGCAAGGGTTGTGGGGATAAGGCCCTTGTCCCCATCAACATGGGGACATCCTCCCCATTTTGAGGGCATGTGGCCTGGTATGGTTCAGGAGGGGGGGCTGCTCTCTCGTCCCCCCTCTTTTCCTGCGGCCTGCCAGGTTGCGTGCTCAGATAAGGGTCTGGTATGGATTTTTGGGGGGAACCCCCACGCCATTTTTTTTTATTTTGGTGCGGGGTTTCCCTTAATATCCATACCAGACCTGAACCTGGTTCGGGTTAGGGTTAGATGGTTAGGGTTAGGGTGAGGGTTAGGGGGTTAGAGTTAGAGGGTTACGGTTAGGGTTGGGGGTTAGGGCTAGAGGTTAGGGTGTTAGGGTGAGGATTAGGGTTAGGGTGTTAGAATTAGAGGGTTAGGGTGTTAGGGTTAGGGCTAGGGGTTAGGGATTAGGGTTAGATGGTTAGGGTGTTAGGGCTAGTGTTAGGTTAAGGGTTAGGGTTGGGGTTTAGGGGTTCGGGTTAAAGAATAAGGCTAGGACTCAGGAATTGGAATAGGGACCTCCCCCAGAGGTCAAAGCTCAGAAGGCCGGTTCCCAGAGGTCAATGGTCACAAGATATGGCTGACCCACCCCCCACCAAAGTGTACCGCCTACCCCAAGTAAGTCAGGAATGAAACTGTCAGGGAATGAACAAGTCGGAATACCGAAATTTCGGAAATTTCAAAAATTAGTTAATTCAAAATTTCAGAAATTCTAAATTCTATATTTTGGAAATTTGGAGATTAGGTATTGGAATTTCTTTCAAATTTGGCTGTTAGTGAATGTAGTGAATACGAATTCATCAGAAGTTACGAATTATCCAAAATAACGAATGCCGGATCTAAACGAATGGAACGTAACGATCTAATAATAATAAAAATAATAAAAACTTTTTATTATTATTATTATTATTAATTTGTTCCATTCCATTTGTTTAGATGTTCCATTCATCATTTCGGATAATTCGTAACTTCAGATAAATTTGTATTCGTTACATTCACTAACAGACACATTTGAAAGGAAATTCCAATACCTGTAATTTAATAGTTATTATTAGTTAGTTATTATTTCAAATTTTACTGATTTTCTTTCTTTTTTTTCAGATTTTCGAAAATTCGAAATTCGAAAATCGCAAGTTAGAAAATTAGAAAATTTTCGAATTTCCGAATTGCGAATTTTTTGAATTTCCTCATTTCAGAATTTTCAAAGTTCCAAATTTTTTGAATTTCCGAATTCCGAATTTTCGAATTTCCGAATTTTTAGGATTTCCGAATTCCAAATTTCCTCATTTCAGTATTTTCGAAGTTCCGAATTCCGAATTTTTTGAATTTCCGAATTTCCGAAAAAAGCAAAAAAACGTATGAAACGAAAACAAATAAATTTTTCGGCAGTGCACATGTCTACTCTATACCAGTGTATAATCACCTTCCAGTGCTTTTGAATATTACTTGTGTATACACTGCATATATGCTCACCACCTGTGTAATACCGCACTCGTCTTCTTTAAAAGACCCAATATTTATCAGGTCAACAGTGCATTTTTCCCTTTCGACGTAGAGTTTCTGTATTCCCCTGTATGCCTCCCTTGCATCATTATGGGTATTGGAAAGTTTAATCCACTGTCAACCTGGGTCATCCCAATAAATAGCCAGGTGTTGGACCCCAAAGAGAGTAATACTGATAGTGCTCACTGTATATCAAGCTTTATTTTTGGCAAAATATAAAAGATTCCACTCACATTGTATATAAATAAAATGACCTGTATATGCCCTTAAGGTTGCAGCGTCTGTGTACCTCCAACAAAATGACGTTCCGGACACGGTGTGATGTCACCGGCTCCTCCTCCCTACACATTATGTCACTTTATCACGTGATGTCGTCTGACGGGGACAAAGTAGAGAGTTAAAGGTAGAGAAGAGACAACAGTCTGGATGACAGAGTATTGATAGGACTGAGAAAATAGGCAGCATGGAGGCAGGATTTTTCTTTATGAGGGCAGATTTGTAGAGCTTGGTTATGTCTCTTGAGATTTCTGGTGTCATCAGTTTTCCAAGATTGTAATGGTCAGGCCTGATTCCGTGTGTAGGTAGAGGAGCAAGTGTGAGGATGATAGAGAACTGTTGTAGACAGAAGTGGCCAGGTTAGGACAGGACAGGGGTGAGATTTTGTCATAGAGGTGGTCAGTAGCAGAATAGAGACGCAAAGGGTTGAAGTAGCAAAGGTTTCTAAAGGTAATCGTTTGCTGCTTGGAGGGACAGGTGGTTGAAGACAAGGACACTGCGAAACTGATAAGGTTGCAAATAGAGAAAGGAAAGGGAGCATTGGAATTCCAGGTTTGACATTTTTTGTTTTACATATTTACATTACATAGTTACCTTGGTCCAAACTGGACCAAAATAACTATGTAAAAATGTTAGGCCACAGGTACACTTTAATTAGATTAAATTAACTGAAATCTGATTGATTTGACACTTTTAACATCATGATTACACTTTGTATTGCCTTTGTGATGAACTTAAATATATGCTGGAACCCCTCATATTTCCACTCAAAAATAAAGCCCCCTGCAGATAATAATATTTATAAAGCACTTTATTCACCAGGCACACATAGTACCCTTCTTTATAGGAATTCTGTCACACTGGGATTAAGGGCTAAAGTTAAGGTATTAGGGTTAAAGTGGAGTTCCACCCAATTTTTTTTATTTTTTGTATTCCACTCCTCACCCCCTTACATGCCACATTTGGCATGTAATTTTTTTTGGGGGGGGAGTGGGGGCTTCAGTAGGAGTGGGACTTCCTGTCCCACTTCCTCCTTCCGCCCTGGAGCCGCCTAGGCGATATGTCATATCGCCTTGTGGCGGCTCCTCCCTGTAGGCGATCACCTGGGACGTGACAGGTCCCAGGCGATCGCCTGTCCACTCACAGAGCGCTGCGCCGTTCACGCATGCGCAGTGAGTGCCCGGCCGTGAAGCCGAAAGCTGTCACGGCCGGGTGCCCATACTGTGAATGGACGCGCCGGCGGAGGAAGGGGGAGAGGAGCGGAGCTCCAGGCGGCGCGTCGCTGGACAGTGGAGCAGGTAAGTGTATGTTTATTAAAAGCCAGCAGCTACACTTTTTGTAGCTGCTGACTTTTAATAAACATAAAAAAAGGGTGGAACTCCGCTTTAAGGTTAGATTTTAGAAGTTTTATGCCCCGTACACACGATCGTTTTTCATGCCGTTAAAAATGCCATTTTAAAAAATGGCCATTAAAAATGATCGTGTGTAGGCTCCAGAGCATTTTTAACAACGTGAAAAACGGCCATTAAAAATTCCGGACATGCTCTCTTTTTTCACGTCGTTTTTCATGTCGTTTTTTTTAACGACGTGAAAAACGATAGTGTGTATGCTTTCACGACGTGAAAAAAAACGCGCATGCTCCGAAGCAACTATGAGACGGGAGCGCTCGTTTTGGTAAAGCTAATGTTGGAAATGGAGATGGCACATTCGTCACGGTGGAATTAATAGCATCGTTTTAATGCTGCGCATTCCGTTCTTCTTTTGATAATGCTTTAAAATTACCCTCTTTTGATAATGACATTGAGAGTTTTATGCCAAACTTGTTTCTAAAGTAATTCCAAATTGCTCTAATGATTATAAAATATTATTTATAAGCCGCACCTCCCTCCTAAATAATACTAATAATAATAAAATAATGTAATTCTCCTTTTTTCTTCAAATTTTATATTATTTTTGTTTATTTTTTTTTGGCCTTTTTTTAAGTATTTTGGCTTAAATTATTCTTGTGTAAAGTTACCACAACAACCTTCCAAATGTGTCTCATTTGGCCTCAGGGAGGTTTGTGTCCCCTGATAATAACAATAATATAATTTGAGATGTCCCTGCCTGCTTCCTAGCAAGCTCTCTTTTGAAATACAAATCACATAGTCAAGTATTTAAAGGGCACTCAATTTTTTTTTATTTCAGAACATTAACAAATTAAAGTGGAAGGCAGCACTGGAGAGCCTGCTTGCATTTGTGCATCCCTTTCACCCCACAACAACCATACAAGATGTCCAAACCAAAATAGAGATTAGATCCCCCCAAAAAATGAGCCCAATCTTGTCTTGAGCTCCCAGAGGTCAGGAGCCACAGCAGATAAGTCCTATATGTCCCCAGTCTGTGGTACTACAGCAGGCATTATTTTCTCCTCTTCCTTGTAGCCTTCTCTCCAGCCTTCTCTGCAGCCTTGGTTGGTTTCTTCCTTGGAGGCTGGGGATCAGGAGGAGAGGTTGTGGCAGGAGGAGTAGTAGGAGGAGGAGGAGGAGGAGGTGGAGGAGTAGGGACAACCTCCGTTATGTCCGTGTACCTAGTGAGTTCACCCAGCACGCCCTTATTGATGACTTTCAATAGCAGGGTCTCACTGAAATTTTTTTGCTGCAACTCCATTTGCCCTAGTTTGTGGGCGAGGACTGCGGCAAATCCCTCATCAACAGAGGGTGCCTCTCTGAGGGCCGCTGTTGCCTCTCTGAGGAAGGCCCTGGTTTCCTCCTCCACCTGCCTACCTCTCCTTGGCCCTCGTGGTTTAACTACCAGGGGAGGCATCTGGGCTCTTGTGCTGGGCCCAGCCTCCTCCTGGGTGCCACTGGGCCCAGCCTCCTCCTGGGTGCCACTGGGCCCTGCCTCCTCCTGGGTGCCACTGGGCCCTGCCTCCTCCTGATCCCCAACATCACCCTCTTCCTGGCTCTGCTCTGGCTGTAAAAAAAGAAAGTGACATTATTTATTTTGCCACATCATCATTCACAGACATTGTTCACCTCTAGACATTGTTGAAATCAATGCCAAAAGTCATTTTCATTGATTACGCATCCTGGTTTTGTTGTCTTGGACACATAAAATTAGGCCACTACTGTATCTTGCTCTTCACAAACTTTATTGGTAGAAGTGTACATACCTTTAACAATACTAACATCTATTTAAAATCTACAATTTTGTACGATAGAAATATAGATAGCAAAACTTTACCTGGCTCCATATCTCCAAATCTGCCTCCTCAAGGCCCTGATCTTGATCCTCAGAGGAAGCCAGAGCAGGGTTGACAGGAAGGCTGGAGGACTGGCTGCAGGGAAGGCTGGAGGGTTGGGTACAAGGAAGGCTGGATTGACCTCTGGGGGGAAGGGTGGAGAGAGATTCCCGCACTTCCAGCTGGTCATCCAGAAAAGCAAGCTTACTGTAGTACCACAGACTGGGTTTATAAACCTTATCTGCTGGTGCACCTGACCTCTGGGACCTCAGGACCATAGTCCTCTGGGTCCTGTATGTCCCTCTGATGGTCCCAATTTTGTTTTTGACATCTTGGAGAGTTGTTGTGGGTATCTTTGTTTGCACAAATGCAAGCAGGCTCTCCAGTGCTGCTTTCCTGGCGTCTTTATTTTTATTACCGCCACTTTTTGTTTGCCATAATATAGGGAGCTCTTGCCATTTATCGATGAACTCCCCCATGAAGTCTGGGTTTTTAAAAGTATTCATGATATCTGTAAAAGCGAGAAACCAAAAAAAATATATATTTCAGGCAACATTCCTCAACTGTGCATTGTCTACATATTTTGAGCACACAAATCTCCTCGTCTGATGAACCTCAAAAAGTAAAATTGTTAGGTACCTTGGTCACGACGTTCGTTGCTAACTCTCTCTCCCGAAAAATGAACGTATTTCCCAGACATGGATCTTCACTTTATATACACAGCGCATGCGTGAAACTCTGCCCACTTTCCCCGCCCCTGACGTTCGATATTGTACTTTCCCCGCCCCTTCTCGCTCGTAGTGCTGAACAAAACATGGCGGAGACACAGGTGGCTGAGATTACCTCTACAGAGGATGAAATTACAGAGGAGCCCAAATCAAGACCCAGGAGATATAAGGCATCCAACATGTCATTCGAGGAAATGGTGGAGATGGTCGCCATTTTAAAGAAGGAGGATTATGATGCCAAGCATGGTCCGTATAAAAGGCCTAATCTGGTCAAGTCCAGAATTATGGGCAAAGTGGTCAAAAGTCTCCACCAAAAATTTGGGGTGTGCAGAACCAAGGAACAGCTCAGAAAACGATGGTCAGATCTGAAGTTGCGGGAGGCCGACCAATATAAAAGAATCAAAAAAGTTATATTAAAAAGTAAGTTGTTTTTTTTTGAGTTTCCATGGTACATATTATTTTCTTGTATTCTGTCGTGTATTTTTAACTTTCATATAGTACACTGAAAGATACCATCTTTTTTAGGTTCGTCCGCATAGTAAACGGACGTATTAAACCTCTTTCTCCGTACAGTTCCTCAAACGATGTTTTAGGATCATCCAGTGTGAACACCCATGTTTTTTGGTTTATTTGGGGGAGTACATTTGGGCCACACTTATTTTTGGTGTGCTAATCCAAAGGACATTTGTTCATTTGAAAAAACGATATGCATGGTAATGTTAAAGGGAGTGAATGCTCAGCAGCTGATGAAACATCTGAACGCAGTAGTACAAGTGTGGGCCTAAAGCCAAAAAGCTTGAGGGAGTCACACACAGGTGATCCAGTGTAGATACTTTGGGGTGTTACAATGTTTCAAATTTGTTTACAAAATGTCTATGCTCTGTTTTGGCCTATGTATCCAATCATTTGTCCCGGTTGGCACAGGGAGTAAAAATTAAAATGGAGCATGCTTCAAAAGAATGATTACAAAGTTTTTTTTCATGTTTCTTATTTTAGCAAAATTGAGTCGCTACTAATGAAACTATTCCTTTTATTTCAATCTCCCTAGGGATTCGAAAAGCTACCTCAGATGAGACGAGAATTGCAATACCTACAACAATACCCCCAGAACCCCAGGATGGAGAGGAATGTGATGTTGTGGAAGTGGAAAGTGGCACCACCACAGGTCAGAGTGAAACCAGACACATGCATGTTAAATAGATGTAGGCCTACATATTCTATCCTACATATTTCTTTTTACATTTAGGTGCAGTTCTGGCTGAAGACCCCAATAAGTTGACACATCACAGTGCCCAGATCCTGATCCAATACCTGATGGTCTGCTGTCGTGACCTCGAAAAAATTAAGGGAGATTTGCTAGAGATCAGGGCAAATACAAAGCGGGTGGAGGAAAGGCTCCAAAATATCATGGCTGTGCTTGGGCGTGTCTAATGTTTTTACACCAAATAACGTTTTACTTGCAGAGATTTCTATTTTTTTTGGTTATTTTACCCTTTAATGACTAGCACATGTTTAGCTTTTTCAAAATTTGGAGAAATATAGTTTGTTTATGCATGGCTGGTCATGCGTTTTAATACACCTGAAATTAAGGGAACATCCACATTTCTAAGGAAGTTGCCCACCTAAACAAAAAAAATAAAGGTATTTTTACATAACAAATCATTGTGGCTTCATTATGTAAATGTGGTGCTGAGTGAACTAATCAATGTTTGGTGTTTACACTGACAATGAAGGCTAATTTAAAGATTTTTTAATCCACATGGCAAAACAAGTGCACTAGGTAAACCTACCAGAAACATCAAACATTATACAATAAAAATGACAAACCAATCTTTACTCAAGAAAAAGTTTTATTTTTTTGGTCTAAAATTATTAGAGATTGTCTGGCATTTCAATGGCCCCCCTACCCATAAAATAGTCCACATATTGGTTACGGACCTCACGTCCGGTTGGGGGGGCCAAGCCAGGACGGCCAGGTTCCAGGGCCAC
Source organism: Rana muscosa (assembly GCA_029206835.1). NCBI lineage: Eukaryota > Metazoa > Chordata > Amphibia > Anura > Ranidae > Rana > Rana muscosa. Next base: position 848,630,934 of record CM055118.1, on the reverse strand, counting down.
CAAAGTTTCGGCATTGATTAAAGAGGCCTCAGGCCCACTCAAAGATATATAACTCGTTGAATGCACCCTTAGGAAATTATGCAGCACACAGCACGTCATAACCACATGGTTCCATTTGTATGGGGCAAGGTGGATGGAGGTAAGGAAGAGGCGAAATCGGCTGGCCATGATCCCAAACGCATTTTCCACCACCCTTCTGGCTCTGGCCAGCCGATAATTGAAAACCCTCCTCTCAGGGGTGAGGGTGCGTTGCGGGAATGGCCTCATCAAATGGGGTCCCAGGCCAAACGCCTCATCCGCCACAAACACAAAAGGTAGTCCCTCCACATTCTGCTCCGCTGGTGGCAAGGCCAGCAGATCCAAAAGGAGCCGTTCTCCAAACTCCGTCTGGGCAAAAACTCCTCCATCAGACATCCTGCCATTCTTGCCAACATCCACATAGAGGAACTCGTAGGTGGCCGACACCACTGCCATCATCACGACGCTGTGGAACCCCTTATAATTATAATAAAAGGATCCCGAATGGGGTGGTGGGACGACCCGAACATGTTTGCCGTCGATGGCTCCTCCACAGTTAGGAAAGTTCCATCGCTGGGCAAACTCGGAAGCCACATTCTGCCATTCATGTGGCGAAGAAGGGAACTGTGGAATTAAAGAAATAACAAATTAATACTTGGAGCCAGAAACATTGAAAGCTGATTTCATACACACATTCATGGCCAACATTGGTAGAAACTGTTCAAAACATAAAAAATTGGAAGCAAGAAAAAAAAAAAAAATAGGACTCCACGCTCCCGAGGCCCTCCACCATCTTGGGGCCTGCGGATCCCCTGCCATTCCCTACATCGGGCGATCGTGAAACACACAAGCCACCCGGCCTCGCCTAGCAGCCGCCCCATCTTCGGAGGCCTCAGAGCGGATCTTTAGCCGGGGAGAGCCGTTTGGGGATCCGTGACGGTGTGATCCGGCGTCCTGCGGCCTGCGGTCTTGGTTGCGGCCTTCTACCCGGAGCGCAGTGAGTATTGCACCGCCCGCTCTTGGCTACCTCTCCAGGCCTCCCTCCCCCAGTTTTGCCCACCGCCAGCTCAGCCGCTGGGTGCCTGCCTCACCACCCAAAGCGGCCAGTCTTGAAACCCTCCTCGCTCCACACTTGAGGTCCGCGGCTTCGGCCTACACCCGGAGGTCTGGCAGCCATCTTGCTACACCCGCGGATTGTGCCTTCTCCCTCCCACGGCTCCTCTGGCTCCTCACCGCTCGGATTCCTCCTCACAGGGTGAGCATAGTGCCCAAGCTTCTCGCCCGCTGCCTGGAGAACCCTTTGTGGCCATTCTCAGACATTTGCCAGGTTTTTTCCTTCCAGGCCTGTTCAGTGATGCGGTGGCCATCTTGGTGCTCCTCACCCTAAAGACACCATACATATCGGGGATTTGAGCGGCCTCCTTTGAGACTGATATAGTGGACTGCTCTGCTTATATGCTCCCGGCTGCATCCTCTGAGGTACAGAGATAGGCCTTTTCTCATTTAACAAGTTATCCCTGTAAGCCTAAGTGCTTTGACCGGCCAGGCTATGGCCCCTAAACCAGATAGCTATATATACTAACTTTTACTATGTACTGAACTTACAGCCCTGGGGGGCAACTACACAGCGTCGGGGATGATGACAGCTTGATCTCCCTGCTCTGCGCCGTCGGACCGCTCAGTCTCGGCGAATAAGACACATCCTGAATCCCTGATACCACCGCGCATGCTCCCTGAGTGACGGACATCGCCTAACATTACCTATGCACAATACTTCCCGAAACCGACAGCGCTACCGCTCCCAGCAGAAGGCCTCTCCCACAGTGGGGAGGGGGAAGGGAAAGAGCAGGATGGCACCCGAGCCTCCGGAACCGGATGACACCACTCAGCATTCTGAGGACAGCTTGCTTCAGTTCCCCTCCAACCTGGAGGGTCCCACTGACGCTGGCTCAGACGCCATGCTCCAGAAGTTCCGCAGTATAGTGCGGGATGAAATAAACGTTGCCTCCCGCAAGCTCTCAGCTGAACTGGTGAGGGGTCTCAAGGAGATAGGCCACCGCACCAACCAACTGGAACAGCGGATGGATTTAACAACAACGGTCCTAGAGGGTCATGAGGACGAAGTTGAAAGGCTGAATGCTGAACTGTCGAGCCTACAGGATAAATTAGAGGACTCTGAGAATAGGGCTCGCAGGGATAACCTCCGCATCCGTGGGCTCCCAGAGACCATAACCGACCTGCAGGGGACGGCCACGGCCTTCTTTCAGGAGCTGGCGCCTGACGTCCCTTTGGAGCGCTTGGAATTCGATCGCATACACAGGTCCCTCGCTCTCAGGCCCAAGAGGGTCCCCCTAGGGACGTCATAATTAAATTTCACTTTTATAAGACCAAGGAGCGGCTCCTGCAGGCTGCACGGGATGTCCCGGACCTCTCTTACCGGGGTAGCCCCCTCCAGCTATTTGCGGACCTCTCTCCGGTCACCATAGCCAAACGGCGGAGTCTGAAGCCTTATTTGCAGATTCTACAAGCTCGGGGCATTCGTTATAGATGGGGGTTCCCCTTCAAGCTCTCCTTCTATCACCTCGGCCGCCAGTTTCATGCCTCCTCCCTGCCTGACTTACGGCGACATTTTCAGGATCTGCAGTTTGATCTCCCTCCCTCCCAACCGGAGTCTTCTTCGGCCCAGCCACGATCATCCAGGCAACCCCACGGTTCCTCGCAAATGTCTCAGCAGGGGTCCCAGGCGCTTCGATCACTGCAAGCACAGCGATTCCAGGATGTCCCTAAAGGATGATAGCACCGATTCACATTTGTCACTCTGAGGAGTTAGCCTGCCAGCACCCTGTTATTCTGAACTGTCAGCAGTATCTCACCCTGAACTATGACTTTAAATCTAAATTTCGCCTTTAGACTTCCCATTCTGTGGACCCAATTGCAGTACATGAACATTTCTGCCTTTCATCCAAAATGATATCTGGACTTTTTTTTTTTTTTCTTTTTTTCTTTTTCCTCAGGCGAAGGCTTTTGATCTGTCGCTTGAGAGGAATGTCCTTGTACTGTGCTGCACACCCCCATTACAGTTGTGGGTGTGCCCTGCCCATCACGGTCCACGGTTTGCGGCCTTCGCAGTTTTTGCCGTAGTATTTGTATGTTATTGTCCCTGTGTTTGCGGTGGGTCGGCTTCGTGTCCTGGACTCCCCGTACTTTGGTTGGGGGCTCCGGGACGCGAGGATGACCACGGCCCACAACAATTCGTTCACAATTTTAAGTTGATATGTTACACAATTTTGATTGAGACTGCTTTAATCCTTATTTAGGTGGTGTCTATTGAATATGTTTTTTCTGTTTACCTTATGCTGATGTCGATCTGATCTCATTGTTCAGACTACTTTAAAAATATGCCGAGCGGTGTCCGACGGACCATTGCTCCCCCTTGGCTTGGAACTTGGCCCGAACAAAAGTTTTGGCCAACTTCCGACCTTTTAGTGGGATTCCAGCCCCACTACCAATTGCAACCTAGATGACTGGAATGTTTTTACTCCGAGTTTTACTCGGTCTGTTTGTTTTCCTTTATCTGTTTTCTTTCACTGTCTCCCTACCTGACTCTCTGGTCTTTCACCTTTTTCTTTCCTCTACGAGGTCCGCGGGGTATGTGCTTGGGGACATGATCTTCTGCCAATTGCTAGTCTTACTATGACGCTTAATTGGCTGTCCCTGAATGTTCAGGGTATGAATTCTCCTCAGAAAAGGGTGAAGATTTTTAAGTATCTTAGGAAGCAGCGGATTGACATCGCCTGCTTACAGGAAACCCATTTTTCGGCGTCTTCCTGCACTAAATACTTTGATGCTCAGTTTCCCCAGGTATTTTTGGCCACGGCTCCAACCAAGCAAAAGGGGGTGCTCATAGCTTTCCGCAAGTCGGTTTCATTTAGTTGCACTAGACAGATCGCAGATCCAGATGGCAGATATCTATTGCTACAAGGCACTATCCAAGGAAAGGAGGTTACCATTATGACTTATTATGCGCCAAACTCCAACCCAGGACCCTTCTTGACTCACGTCTGCGCCCTGCTAGCATCCCATCACAGGGGTACTCTCTTTCTTTCGGGTGATTCGAATTTAGTTTTGAATCCCTCACTGGATAAATACCCCTCGGAGCGTGTTGCTCCCTCGCCTGGCGCTAAAAAATTTGCTCGCTCTTTACAACTACATGATTTGGTCGATCTTTGGAGGGAATGCCATCCTCAGAGTAAGGACTTTACACATTATTCCCACCCTCATCACTCTCACTCCAGAATTGATCATATGTTCATGCTGCGACGCCACCTTCCCATGGTGGTCAGGGCCTCTATCCTGGCTGTTCCATGGTCTGATCGTGACCCTGTTTTGGTGGTCTGTCACTCCGTTTTGGACAGACCCCAATTCTCACCCTGGGCGATGAATGATTCGCTCTTATCGCTTAAAGAGGTCCGGGAAGGTATTTTTAAGGCCTCAGAGGACTACTTCCGTGAAAATCAGGGGTCGGTTACGTCGCCGGTAACGCTTTGGGAGGCTTATAAGGCGGTACTCCGTGGCCACATTATTCGGGTAGCGTCAGCCCGTAAGCGGGAAAGGGGTTTGAAACAAAAAGCCCTGGAGACCCGTCTGGAGGCACTATCTGCGGTTTTTAAACAATCCCCCACCTCTGGCAACCGTAAACTCTTGGAACAGGTTCGTTCGGAGTTGGATCTTTGTCTCACAGAGGGGGCTGAACGCGTCTTACGTTGGTCCCGCCAGAGGTGGTATACCAGGGCGAATAAACCTAATCGAATGTTAGCCAACAGACTCCGGACTTTCGCTCCTAAATTCACCCCCATCACTCTGCGCAACCGACACAATGTACTTACGGGTAATCCGTTGCGTATATTGGAGGAGTTTCGATTCCGCCTTACTAAATTGTACTCTGATCCAGAGCAGTTTAACGCCCAGGACACTGCTGATTTCCTCGGCCGTCTCCCTCTCCCGACCCTAACGGAGGCACATGTTACTCTTATGGACCGGGATATACAAATTTCAGAGGTCCTCCAAGGTATAAAAGATCTTAAGGTGGGAAAGCGACCGGGGCCGGATGGCTTTACGGCGCTTTACTATAGGAAACTGGCAGTTATGGTAGCTCCGCATCTAACGGCAATGTATAACTCTGTTAAAAATGGATGCTCCTTTACCCCGGACCTTTTGACGGCAAACATAGTGATGATCCCTAAACCGGATCGCGATCATTCCTCCTGGGCTAATTTTAGGCCTATCTCCCTAATTAACGTTGACATGAAAATTTTGACCAAAATTCTGGCTAATCGCCTAAATTCTTTTCTTCCTCGATTAATTGGGAAGGACCAGGTCGGCTTTATACCCCAGAGACAGGCCGGTGACGCTATTCGGCGTATATTGCAACTCCAACACATAGCTCATACTCGCTCGCTAGAATCTATGCTCTTGTCTCTGGACGTAAACAAGGCCTTTGACACTTTGTCATGGCCTTACCTCATGTCTGTTCTTCGACATTATGGCTTCGGGTCTTCTTTTATGCACTGGATATCTGTTTTATATGATTCCCCCCGGGCAAAAATTAAGTATTATGGATTCGAGTCTCCCCTCTTTAATATCAAGAGGGGCACCCGTCAGGGGTGCCCCCTATCACCTCTTCTTTTTGTATTGGCTCTGGAACCCCTGGCAGAGGCGATTCGCTCTCATCCGGACATACGAGGCATCGAATTAGCGGGTTGTCCCCATAAAATTTCCCTATTCACCGATGATGTCCTTCTCACTTTGACCTCCCCCAGAAGCTCTTTACCAAACTTGCAAACTCTTTTGGATACCTTTGCTTCCCTTTCGGGGCTCCGGGTTAATCCCTCAAAATCGAAAGCGTTGTCGGTTAACCTCTCTCCTGGCCTGATGAGGGATTTACAGTCGGCATTCTCCTTTCAGTGGGTTTCCTCGCTGCCCTATCTGGGAATCCACCTTACCCCCACGTACTCCGGACTGTACCAGGCCAACTTTCCACCATTGTTCAAGAGACTAACAGATATGCTGTTGTCTTGGTCTCATTTGCCTTTGTCTTGGTTCGGCAGGATAACGGCCGTTCGTATGTCCTATCTCCCGAAACTATTATATTTTTTCCGTGTCTTGCCGGTTCAGGTTTCTTCGCATATCCTCCGCATACATCAGCGAAGAATTATGCAATTTATATGGGATTCGTCCCGCCCTCGAATCGCCAAACAGGTCTTGTTTGCTAAACGAGTCAATGGGGGCCTTTCGGTTCCTAATTTACAAGCCTATTACATAGCTGCCAACATAGCCCCACTTTCGTGCCTTCATGAAACCTATCAGCTCCCGCTCTGGGCTATGCTTGACCTGGTTGACATTGACCCCATTCCTATCTCCTCATTACCCTGGCTCCCACCTGTGCATCGTCCGGCGGTCATGGGGCCCTGCTTGGCCCACTCCTTGCGACTATGGGACTCGGTAAAGTATTCTGCAGGGCTGATCTCCCCACATCTTCCACTCTTACGACTCTTACACTGTCCGCTGTTCCCTCCAGGTTGTGATAATCCCTTCCAATTTCTATGGTGGACCCTGAACGGGTTCACAGATGTTCACTCACTGCTACGGCCTACCAGGATTTTGGCTTTTGACGCTTTGCGCTCTTCTCATGGTATTCCCTTACGTGAGCACTATCGCTATTTACAAATTCGCCACTTTCTTCAGAGCCTTATTAGGTTTCAATCTACCCCTTATACCTTGACCCCCTTTGAGAGCCTTTGCAGAGCCAGGCCCCATTCTCCGGGTCTAATATCACTAATATACTCGGCGGTGATATCAATAAAGAGACCCCCATTGAGGCCTTATCACCTTCAATGGGAGAAAGAGCTGGGGAGGCAGTTAGATCCTGAGGACTGGCAGGCGATGACACTAACTCTGTCCAAATGCTCACGTAATGTGTCAATTTTGGAAAATGCCTATAAAGTACTGTATAGGTGGTACTACACACCGGCGAGATTGGCTCGCTTTATCCCAAATTATTCTCCACTTTGTTATAGGGGGTGTTCCCAGGAAGGCACCATGGCACATATTTGGTGGTCATGCCCGCGGGCGTGCAGACTGTGGATTAGGGTATATACTCTCCTCCGCAATCTTTTTCAGATTAATATCAAAAGAGACCCCTATGTAGCTCTCCTTGGTAAGCCCATCGTGGAACTTCTGCGTCCAGAACGGCAACTAGCCCAACATCTTTTTACTGCAACTAGATTGACAATTGCGAGAGCATGGAAAACCCCTACACTAAGCTTTGAGGCAGTCAAGAACCGCCTGAACGATATCATGGTCAACGAGAAACTAACAGCTATTCTTTCTGATACGCATGACAAGTTTCTCAGAGTCTGGCAACCTTGGATCACATACTACCACCCTTCTAGATTCGACACTGCTTTGCTGTCACTGTAGGACCCCTCTTGCGCGCACCCCATGGACCTCCTACTTCCCTCTTCTCTTTCTCCCTCTTCTCCTTCTCCTCTTCTTCTTGTCCTGCCTCCTTTTTTCTTTTTCTCTTTTCTCTTTCTCTCTCTTTCTCCAATTTTTGTTTTGTTTTTGTCTTTTTTTTTTTTTTCTTCTTCTTAGGCTCTTACTTGAGGTTTAACTGTTCCATCTTTTCTAGTGGATGCCAACTTTCAGGTTTTATTGTTGTGTATTATACACCCATTCTACAGGTTTACACCCATCTGGGCATGGCCCAGGTTCTGGACCATCGGGTCCTGAGGGCTTTTTCATTTATTTTTTATTTTTATCTTGAATATAACATCAGATCACGGCCCATGCTTCCTTCCTGTTGTTGAGGGCTTCGAGTCCAGATCTACTTTGTATACTGAATGCTGTAACACTCTATTGCAAACCTGTATTGTTGATTTAAATGACAATAAAAAAAATTTTGTAAAAAAAAAAAAAAAAAAAATATCCAAAAATAAAAACCATACAATGTGAATTTTTGAAGAAGAACACTTACCTTAATATAGTCCTCCTGCAAAACTTGAAGGATGGCAGAACAAGTCTCTGGTATAATGATCCCCAGAGCCTGGGGGGATATGCCTGTGGAGAACTTAAGGTCCTGCAGGCTTCTCCCAGTAGCCAGGTATCGCAACGTGGCGATGAGCCTCTGCTCAGCACTGATGGCTTCCCGCATAACGGTGTCCTGCCTGGTAATATAGGGGGACACCAAAGCCAACAGCTGCTGAAATACGGGGTCAGACATCCTGAGAAAATTCCTGAAATCATCAGGATTATTCTCCCTGATCTCCCGCAACAAAGGCATGTGACAGAATTGGTGCCGCTGGAGCAACCAATTCTTGGTCCATGAACTCCTCCTGACCCTGCTCATGGCATGGAGTCGGGATACAGCATGAACCCCTGCACCAACTACAGCACAAACTCTACGACGAGTACGTAGCCGCAACATGGCTAGATAACGGTCGGCTGAACAGAACGAACTAGAAGAACGCACGGAAGAACAGCAAGGCCTATGAAGAACAAGCTGAAAAACACGAACGTGCAGAGCAGGCCGCACTGAATAAACAGATACGAACTGACTACAAGCAGTGCTAAACAGATACGAACCCACAGGCGCAAACTGAACTCCCGAAAACGATCTTCAAAGCACGAAGACTGAAAAGCGCGAATCGTCTCTCACCAAACTTTTACTAACATGCGGAAACACGGAATTAGCAAAAGCGTCCCAAAGGGTGGCGTCATTCGAACGGAACTTCCCCTTTATAGTGCCGTCGTACGTGTTGAACGTCTCTGCGCTTTGCTTGATCGTTTTTTTTAATGATGGTGTGTACGCAAGGCAGGCTTGAGAGGAAACATGAAAAAAAACGAGGAGAAAAACGTCGGTTTAAAAAATGACATTAAAAACGATCGTGTGTACGGGGCATTAGTCTTGATTTTACAGATATATTTATTTGGGGTTAGGGATGAAGGAAGCCTCCCTTTTCTTTTTTTTTTGTAGCACAGAAACCTCCAAGTCAAGTAGCTTATACCAAAGATACTCAATTGTCATATAAGTACTGTCAACAGTATTCAGAAAAGCAATAGAAGATCATTTTTATTTTAACCGCTTAAATACAGGGCATTTTCACCCCCTTCCTGCCCAGACCAATTTTTATTTTTCAGCGCTGTCGCACTTTGAATGACAATTGCGTGGTCAGACAACACTGTACCCAAATGAAATCTTTATGTTTTTTTTCCCCCCACAAATAGAGCTTTCGTTTGGTGGTATTTTTTGCGCTATAAACAAAAGAAGAGCGACAGTTTAAAAAAATATATATATTTTTTACTTTTTGATTTAATAAATATCACAATTTGTTTTAAAAAAAACATTTTTTTTCCTCAGTTTAGACCGATACGTATTCTTCTACATATTTTTGGTAAAAAAAAATTGCAATAAGTGTTTATTGATTGGTTTGCGCAAAAAATATAGCATCTACAAAATATGGGATAGATTTATGGCATTTTTGTTTATTTTTATTTTTTTACTAGTAATGGCGGCGATCTGTGATTTTTATTGTGACCATGACATTGCGACAGACATATCGGACACTTTTGACACGTTTTTGGAACCATTCACATTTATACAGCGATTAGTGCTATAAAACTGCACTGATTACTGTGTAAATGTGACTGGCAGGGAAGGGGTTAACACTAGGGGCACTGAAGGGGTTAAATATGTTCCCTAGTGAGTGATTCTAACTGTAGGGGAAGGGGACTCACAAGGGAAGGAGACCGATCTGTGTTCCTCTGTACTGGTAACACACATCGGCCTTCTCACCTCTGACAGGAGGTGGATCTGTGTGTTTACACTGACAGATCCACAGTCCTGCCATGATTGCGGGCAATCGCGTGTGCCCGGCGGACATCGGGTCCCGGGCGATGCGGTGGGCGCGCGCACGCCCCCTAGCCGCCCGGGAAGCCCAGGAGGGAGGGTTCACCCGGAGGGAGGGTTCCTGCCGACTTCATTTTACAATGACTAGGTAAGGAAGGGGTTAAAGTGGTGTTAGATACAGTACAATAATACTGTACATAATAAACAGAAAGATAAGAAAGCTGTAAATACAATAATATGTAGATCCATCAAATATAGGCTGGCTATAGACTGGCCTGGTATCTCATACAGGCATTGACAGGCAGTGTGACATCTAGTCATCCTTAAACCCACTGAAGACATGGCACTGTTGTCAGCAAACCAGGCCGGTGCCCAGGGATGGACTGGCCATAGGGACTACCGGGAGTTTCCCGGTGGGCCGATGGCTCAGTGGGCCATTTATAAAAAAAAAATAATAATTTTTTTTTTGTGGGCCGTTTTTTTATGCAGTTCAGCGGCAGCGGGAGCGTGGCAGCAAACAGCAGCCCACAAAAAACAAAAAAAAATTGTGGCCCGTTTTTTTATGCAGTTCGGCGGCAGCGGGAGCATGGCAGCAAACAGTGGCGGGGATTCGGGGAAGATGGCCAGCAAGGAGGGCAGTTGGATGTAAAATTCCGAGGAGGGAGAAGAGCTCCACCCCCTCCCTGACCACCGAAGAGGCGAACAGTAGCGAGCTCGGCCACCCCGGCACTCCCAGAACCTCGATTCCTCCACCTCCTCTCTGCTCCAGGAACCATGTGACCTGGGCCGGAGGGCAGGCTGACTGAGAGCCCGGAGGAAGAGAACATGCGCCACTGTAAGGAGCAGAGCAGCGAGAGCAGCCCCCGGATCAAGAGGGAGACTCGGCGCTGCCGCTGATGGCCAATAGGTACCTGGCATCCTACACAAACATGCCAGAACACTAAGACAGTGGGGAGGTGAGCAGAGGAGGGACTGCAGAAAGGGACAGTGCTATGTGGTCTGTCTCAGCCCTCCCCTGTCTCTCAGACCCCTCCTCTGTCTCTTATTCCCCCCCTCTGTCTCTCAGTCCCCCCCCCTCTGTCTCTCAGACCCCCCTTCTGTCTCTCAGTCCCCGTGTCTCTAAGTCCCCCCTCTTTTAGCCCCCTCCTCTGTCTCTGTCAGGGAAATTCCCCACCTAGTGTCACCAATCTGCGCCCAGCGCGCATGCACGACGGAACGACGCTTCGGCGCGTGCGCGGTGGAACGTCGCTCCGGCGTTCACGGGTGCGCGCAATGGCGCAACGGCGCATGCGCGTGCGCAATGGCCCAATGCGCGTGCGCAATGGCGCGCGCAATGGCGCGCTAATAGGATGACAGGCGGGCCTATTTAAACAAGCTCAGTGACACAGTCTGGTTGCTGGTTTGTCAGCGTTCCTGTGTTCCTAGTACCTGAAAGGTATACGTTTGATCTCCTGCTGTGACCCGGACCGGATTGACTACTCTACTACCTCTCCTGCACCTGACCCCCTGGCTTGCTCTACGGACTTCTACCTCTCTCCCAGTGTTTGACCCTCGGCCTGTGACTCGGATCTGCTGTTGTCTCCAGCCCTTGACCCCCTGCCTGTACCTGGAACTTCTTTGCTCAGCCTGCTTCTAGTCTCTGCCTGGACTTGTTTACCCGCTGCTAGTTCTTGCCTGGACTTTGTTCACTTGCTGCTGGTTCCTGCCTGAACTTGTCTACTCCTGGTGTTTGACCCTCGGCCTGCTCTCAGTCTACCCATCACCACTAGACCTTCCAGCAAGACACCTCTACCTGCTGGTAGCCAGTGCTCCCTTGTGCCGTCCTCTCCCTGTCTCACCTCCAGGGGGCGGAGTGCGCTTGGGTGCAAGGGTGAACCACTCTCGGCATCTCGGCCTCGGTGAGTACTCGCCTGATAGTCTCTCAGCCCCCTCAGTCTCTCAGCCCCCTCTGTCTCTCAGACCCCTCCTCTGTCTCTCAGACCCCTCCTCTGTCTCTCAGACCCCTCTTCTGTGTCTCAGCTCTCCTCCTCTGTCTCTCAGCTCTCCTCCTCTGTCTCTCAGCTCCCCCTCTGTCTCTCAGCTCCCCCTCTGTCTCTCAGCTCCCCTTCTGCCTCTCAGACCCCTCCTCTGTCTCTCAGACCCCTCTTCTATCCCTCAGCTCTCCCCCTCTGTCTCTCAGCCCCCTTCTGTCTCTCAGACCCCCCTCTGTCTCTCAGTCCCCCCCTCTGTCTCTCAGTTCCCGTGTCTCTCAGTCCCCCCTCTTTTAGCCCCTCCTCTGTCTCTCAGACCCCCCCTCTGTCTCTCAGCTCTCCTCCTCTGTCTCTCAGCTCTCCTCCTCTATCTCTCAGCTCTCCTCCTCTGTCTCTCAGCTCCCCTCTGTCTCTCAGCTCCCCCTCTGTCTCTCAGCTCCCCTCTGTCTCTCAGCTCCCCCTCTGTCTCTCAGCTCCCCTTTGTCTCTCAGCTCCCCCTCTGTCTCTCAGCTCCCCTCCTCTGTCTCTCAGCCCCCTCCTCGGTCTCTCAGCTCTCCCCCTCTGTCTCTCAGCTCCCTCCCTCTGTCTCTCAGCCCCCTTCTGTCTCTCAGCCCCCCTCTGTCTCTCAGCCCCCCTCTGTCTCTCAGACCCACCTCTGTCTCTCAGACCCCCCTCTGTCTCTCAGTCCCCCCCTCTGTCTCTCAGTTCCCGTGTCTCTCAGTCCCCCCTCTTTTAGCCCCTCCTCTGTCTCTCAGACCCCCCTCTGTCTCTCAGCTCTCCTCCTCTGTCTCTCAACTCTCCTCCTCTGTCTCTCAACTCTCCTCCTCTATCTCTCAGCTCCCCCCTCTGTCTCTCAGCTCCCCCCTCTGTCTCTCAGCCCCCTGTCTTTCAGACCCCTTCTCTGTCTCTCAGACCCCTCCACTGTCTCTCAGCCCCCTCCTCTGTCTCTCAGCTCCCCCCTCTGTCTCTCAGCTCCCCCCTCTGTCTCTCAGCTCCCCTTGTCTCTCAGCTCCCCTCTGTCTCTCAGCTCCCCCTCTGTCTCTTAGACCCCCTCTGTCTCTCAGTCCCCCCTCTGTCTCTCAGTTCCTGTGTCTCTCAGTCCCCCCCTCTTTTAGCCCCTCCTCTGTCTCTCAGCTCCCTTCTATCTCTCAGACCCTCCTCTGTCTCTCAGACCCCTCCTCTGTCTCTCAGACCCCTCCACTATCTCTCAGCTCCCCCCTCTGTCTCTCAGCTCCCCCCTCTGTCTCTCAGTTCCCCCTGTCTCTCAGCCCCCCTCTGTCTCTCAGCCCCCCTCTGTCTCTCAGCCCCCTCTGTCTCTCAGCTCCCTCCTCTGTCTCTCAGCCCCCTCCTATGTCTCTCAGCCCCCTCCTCTGTCTCTCAGCTCCCTCCTCTATCTCTCAGCTCTCCACCTCTGTCTCTCAGCTCTCCACCTCTGTCTCTCAGCTCCCCTCTGTCTCTCAGCTCCCCTCTGTCTCTCAGCTCCCCTCTGTCTCTCAGCTCCCCCTGTCTCTCAGCTCCCCCTCTGTCTCTCAGCTCCCCCTCTGTCTCTCAGCTTCCCCCTCTGTCTCTCAGCTCCCCCCTCTGTCTCTCAGCTCCCCCCTCTGTCTCTCAGCTCCCCCCTCTGTCTCTCAGACCCCTCCTCTGTCTCTCAGACCCCTCCTCTGTCTCTCAGCCCCCTCCTCTGTCTCTCAGCCCCCTCCTCTGTCTCTCAGCCCCCTCCTCTGTCTCTCAGCTCCCCCCTCTGTCTCTCAGCTCTCCTCCTCTGTCTCTCAGCTCTCCTCCTCTGTCTCTCAGCTCCCCCCTCTGTCTCTCAGCTCCCCCCTCTGTCTCTCTGCCCTTTCCTCTGTCTCATTCACTCCCTGTCTCTTAGGCTGCTTTCACACTGGGGCGGGCATTGATGGTAAAACGCTACTAGTTTTAGCAGCACTTTACTGTCGTTTTAGCTTTGCTATTCAGCTTCTAGCAGGTGCTTTTAACCCTGGCTAGCAGCCAAATTAAAGGTTAAATGCGCCCGTGTAGCGCTGCTGCCGAAGTGCTTTGCAGGCGCTTCAGCAGCGGTGGCCATTCATTTCAATGGGCAGAAGCGGTGTGTACACCGCTCCTCCACCGCCCCAAAGATGCTGCTTGGAGGACTTTTTTTTAATGCCCTGGCAGCGCCCCAGTGTGAAAGCACTCGGACTTTCACACTGGGACTGCAGCGGAGGCGTTTTTCAGGCGCTTTGCAGGGGATATTTTTAGCCCAAAAGTGCCTGAAAAACGCCTCAGTGTGAAAGGGGTCCTACTCTCACCCCCTCTCTTTTACACTCACTCCCTCTCTCCTACACTCACCCCCCTCTCTCACCCACACCCTCTCACCCCCTTTACCTCAACCCTCCCTCCCTCTCTCTCTCTCTCTCTCTCATTCCCCTCTCACTCATCCTCTCATGATATACAATAATGGATGTAGCGGCCTTTTGGTGGGCGTAATTTTTTTGGGGGGTGGGGGGCAGCATGTTATTGAATTAAAGTGGGCCGGTCTGGATGAAGTCCAGGGCCGAATTTTTGTCCCAGTCCAGCCCTGCCTGTGCCTATAGATGGAGGAAGCTAAGAAACTGGTCCTCTGTATAGGTGAAGGCAATACATTTTTTTCCTATCTGCATGCTCAGCTCATATGAGCTTATTTACATACTATTACAATAATTTAAGCCAAAAAAGGACCAGTAAGACAAGAAAATGCTCTAGGTCAGCAAGACGATCCTACTAGAAAAGTTTTTCTTCGGGAGCTAATACTTGTGAACCTACAGACTCCCATGATGACAATCAGCCCTATCTGCCATTACCTAGCTACTTAACTGACAAAACAAGAAGAAGTGAATTTGTGTTTAATACCTTACTGCCATTTTCTCTGCACAAAAAGGAAAGTCCACGGCTCCTACTTTGTCCTTCTGGAAGCGTCTAATCAATAGGGTTGTACCCCTATATAAAGCTACCTATTTGTCTCAGGGTTACCCTAAAAAATTTGAGAAGGTCTGGCACTTGTGGACAGACTCAGACTATACAGCTGACGATCAGGAGTCTATGGACTTAATCTATTCACTCCTGATATGGTTTAGCCTAAGATATATACGGTTTTACTCCTTTGCAGTGACTCACGCTTCATTAGATCGGGTATAAATCCAACTATGAGTACCGTATATACTCGAGTATAAGCCAAGCTTTTCAGTAATTTTTTTTGTGCTGAAAATGCCCCACTCGGCTTATACTCGAGTCTGTGTCCATCTTCAAATTTGTGCGCCTGATCCCGGCCAGCCATAGGTCCCCTGGACCCCAAACTTGGCACACATGTAGCCCCACTCTTCCTCTACAAGTGTGCAAACGTTGTTGTCCAGGGGATCTATGACCGGGCAGCACCGATTTTTCAAAGCGGGGCACCCCTTTCATAGACTCCCATGTTAAACGTCAGTCTAGTCACACAGCGCCGGAGATCAGGTAGGGAGATTGGGCACAGTGAGGCATGGACAGTGTGAGGCATGGACACAGAGAGGCATGGCCACAGTGAGGCATGGCCACAGTAAGGCACAGTGAGGCATGGACACAGTGAGGCATGCACATGGACACAGTGAGGCACAGTGAGGCATGCAGATGGACACCCTAGGCCAGTGCTGGCGAACCTTGGCACCCCAGATGTTTTGGAACTACATTTCCCATGATGCTCAACTACACTGCAGAGTGCATGAGCATTATGGGAAATGTAGTTCCAAAACATCTGGGGTGCCAAGGTTCGCCATCACTGCCCTAGGCTTATACTTGAGTCAATAAGTTTTCCCAGTTTTTTGTGGTAAAATTAGGTGCCTCGGCTTATATTTGGGTCAGCTTATACTCGAGTATATACGGTAAATGTTCTCCTGAGGTATCACTCTGTTGGTTGAGAGGGAGTAGGAATCTCCTTGTAGTTCATTAATCCTTGAAACAAATTATTAGAATGGCCGAGCACAATGTATGGAATGTTTTGTTCTTTGTATTTGATAAGTTGTATTATTTAGCAGTTTGTGCCGTCTGTATTTGTTAGCTGGGGAATGCCGAAAAGGCTATGTTCTGTACTTATACAAACCATCTTCAATAAAAAGAAATTTTCCAAAAAAGAAAAAGGAAAGACTGTAGTACAGATTGTACTGTTTTCCAACAAACCAGGTAAGTGATTTAGTCAGGCAGTATTTGAATCAGGAGCATCACTTAAAGTTTAGGATGTGCATTGCCATGCACTGAGATGTGGGGGGGGGGGGGGGGGGAAGTAAGTCATTGTACAATGCCCTCATTTGTCTTAAAGGGGTTGTAATCCTTGTTTTTTTTTTTTTTTTATAAATATATCAAACATGCCTATACTTACCTGCTCCCGATCCTTTTCTTCTGGGGTCCCCCGCCGGGCTCCAGGCCTCTCCTCTTCATTGGGTGCCTTCACAGAAAGCCGCTTTCCATGGGGGCACCCATGCTGCGTCCACTGACTTTAGGACTCTGCCCCACCTCCTGCTCCCATGTCACTGGATTTGATTAACAGCAGTGGGAGCCAATGGCTCCTGCTGCTATTAATCTGTCCAGTGAGGAGAGAGACAGCGGCTGTAACCGCTGCACTCATGCATATCGCTGGATCGGATTGGGCTCAGGTAAGAAAAAGGTGGGGTCTGGGGGGAGATGCAGCACTGAAGGTTTTTCACCTAATGCATAGAATGCATTAAGGTGAAAAACCTGGAGACTTTACAACCAATTTAAGTCATGTGTCAGAACATCCAATGGGGTGACCATGAGACTGGCACACCTAAATCCTGTGTTGGCCAGGTTTTGTTCACTTCAAATTAGGGGTGCACCGAATGGAAATTGTGGTGCCAAAACCGCAACCGAAAATGCAGGATGCACTTTGCCAAAAACCGAAATCGAAAATGACAGTTTTAAAAAAAATATTTTTATTTTTATATATAATTGTATTATATTTGACTTTTTAATTAAAATCGTCAATTTAAATTAATATGAATTTATTGTTGGTCATTATTGCCGCCTTTAGTGTAAGAAAAGCTCAAGAAAAATGCAGTCTGCAGTCTCTAACCATCTCTTGTATCATGTCCTCAGTCTCTGACCATCTCTTGTATCATGTCCTCGGTCTCTAACCATCTCTTGTATCATGTCTGCAGTCTCTAACCATCTCTTGTATCATGTCTGCAACCTCTTATTTAAACTTAAAACACACTGCTAATAGTATTAGCAAAATTTCCATTTGGTGCACCTCTAGCAGACATGATACAGGAGATTGTTAGAGACTGCAGACATGATACAAGTGATCAATGCAGCCTCACCAGTGTCCATCAAATGTAGCCTCACCAGTGCCTGACAGATGCAGCCTCACCAGTGCCTGACAGATGCAGCCTCACCAGTGCCTGACAGATGCAGCCTCACCAGTGCCTGACAGATGCAGCCTACCAGTGCCTGTCAGATGCAGCCTACCAGTGCCTGTCAGATGCAGCCTACCTGCCAGATGCAGCCTTGCCAGTGCCTGTGGGATGCAGCCTTGCCAGTGCCTGTGGGATGCAGCTTTGCCAGTGCCTGTGGGATGCAGCTTTGCCAGTGCCTGTGGGATGCAGCCTTGCCAGTGCCTGTGGGATGCAGCCTTGCCAGTGCCTGTGGGATGCAGCCTTGCCAGTGCTTGTCAGATACAGCCTACCAGTGCCGGTCAGATATAGCCTCACCAGTGCCTTTGGATGCAGCCTCACCAGTGCCTGTCAGATGCAGCCTCACCAGTGCCTGTCAGATGCAGCCTCACCAGTGCCTGTCAGATGCAGCCTTACCAGTGCCTGTCAGATGCAGCCTCACCAGTGCCTGTCAGATGCAGCTTTGCCAGTGCCTGTGAATACAGTCTTGCCAGTGCCTGTCAGATGCAGCCTCGCTTGTGTCTAGATCTCCCACTGTGTCACAGAGCTGGTTTTGAATTGCCTGGGCTGCAGTAACAATGTCCCGCCTCTTATGATCACGTCACACTGATTCAATGTCCCGGCATTGGGTCAGTGTGCCATCTATCACAGGAGGCGGGACATTGTTACTGCAGCCCAGGCAATTTGGCTCCGTGACACATGGAGATCACGGCTCTGTGAGAGGAAGGAGGGAGGAGAGGACACTAAGACGCCACAATGACACCTCCGTAATGGGTGGCACCTGGGGGACCCGCCCTCTTTTTGGCTCCATTATCTGCACCTTTTCTCTTTCGGCCCGAAGCCGCAAACACAGTTTTCAGCCGATATGCTTCGGTGGCCAAAATTTCGGTGCACCACTACTTCAAATGGGCTTTGCATTCCCCCAAAAATCTTTGGAAATGCAAAACCCACTTGAAGCAGGTGAACTACAGGTTAAATGCACATGTCTATGAGTTAACGTAAGTCAAACTGATGCTATCGATACAAGCCCTAACAGATATATGAAGACAGTGCTTAGGGCTCAACATAATTATAACTGTGGGTGGACTGACTCTATAGCAAAAAGATAAAATGCAAAGGGACTGTAAACCGGACTGATGTAAGAACACTCAATTGCTGTTACAAAATTGTACCTCATGTAGCTACACGCATCAAAGTAGATAGTACTTATCTACTTAATTATTCAATAGAGAGGAGTTATACCTTTCATAATGTATATTACTTGCATATTTCTTCACCACTATTGCTCATCATGGGTAATTATTCAATAGAGAGGAGTTATGCCTTAGTGCAGTAACCCACAGCAACCAAGCAAAATATACTTTGCTGAAGTCAGTGCAAAAATTCTTATTGGCTCATATGGGTTTCTACACTTGAATTAAAACACTTTACTTAATTGGGCTGTAGTTTCAGCACAAAAGTGAATGTCAAAGCCAAACCTGATGATTGTAGAAAAACCTGTGAGAGTGCACACATTCAAAGCTTTGTGCAAGGCCACATTATTCAATCAGTTTATATCCCCACTTGGTTTATATTCCCTTTCATGTTTTTTTTTTTTTTTTTACACACACATTGGGTAGCTAATGACATACCCAGAGTTACATTAAGATCAATGATTTACTTTTTCCTGACTATGCAAGAGTTCCTGATTAATGTCACATGTTCTAATACATATTTTGTTAATTAAATAAAACAACGCATTTTTAGGCTTACAAAAACTTGTAGCTTTGAAGTAAAGATTGTGCAAAACATGACTGTATACTAAAACTAATGGGAGGCTGAGCAGAGATGTCTTGAATTATGCATTGAGATGACAAAAGATGAAGAGTGTAAAAAAATGTAATGAGAGACCAAAACAGAAGAACGTGGAGTGCAACAGAGGTAAATACAAGCCTTAGAGCGGTGTGACCACGTCCGCTAAGCCCCTTTTATATTACAGTGAATGTCTTCTCTTCTCTCAGCCTTTCCCAAAGACTAAATGAAGTTGCACTGTGCCCCCGTCCCTGCATGAGAGCAGGCCAAGGCCTGCTGGATGGGTTTTCTGCCTTGACATCTCAATGAGAGCTGCCCTTTTCTTCCTATTCCCATCTTTGTTTCTGGGGGGCACAGGGTGACCTTCAGCTCCTCTGTGCTTTTCAATGTAAAGGGAAGCCCATTAGTCATGGATTACTGCTCCCCTTCCCCCAGATCTTCACACACAATATCAAGACAAGAGGTAATGTGTGCATCTGGGGCCCTGCATGCAGGGAGCAGCAAATGACAGCCAAGAGAAACCTCACTGTCTGATGTGCCATTGTCTTCTTTCATCAAAACACCTTTAAAGGCCTTGTATCTGCAGACATATTTTGTGCCATCCAGAATGCCTTGTAAATAGAACAATGTAAGATCCAAGGGGCACCATGACCTCTAAATATTCCACATTCACCGTTACCTTTGGTAGCTATGGCAATTTAGAACCAGTTACTAAGGGAAACACCTGAACACGGTATTCACAAGTTCACAGAATTATGTTATAGTGTGGCATTGCCAAGAGTGGAAAGCCTGGTTGCTTATTGCCCAGGGAGCAGAGTTCTATGGTCCATACTACAGCAGCACCAGTTCCATGCACAGTATATGATATCAGAGGATTATAGATATAATAATAATAAAGAACTTGCAGTTGTGTTTATTCATTAGCTTATTCACAAGACAAGACACGCTTCAAGAATACCGAGACAAGCAGTGTGTTTGAGCCTCCTCCTGCAGGATAGTCATAGATGTGATTTTTTTTTTTTTCTCTAGCAAAAAAAAAAAAGTTACGTTTGTAAAATGTTAATACAAATCTCTGTGTAGTGACCATATGATACTAAAATGGCATGCCTTTCTAAAGAAACCCTGTCACCAGACCATTCATTTCAACAACAATCTTTCTATAAGGCTATAAGAAAAAAAAAAAGGTATGTAAGGACTTGCAAGCTTGAAGATATTACTGTATATACTCGAGTATAAGCCGACCCGAATATAAGCCGAGGCAACTAATTTTACCACAAAAAACTGGGAAAACGTATTGACGTAAAAGCCTAGGGAGTCCATCTGCATGCCTCACTGTGCCTCACTGTGTCCATGTGCATGCCTCACTGTGTCCATGCCTCACTGTGCCCATGCCTCACTGTGCCCATGCCTCACTGTGCCCATGCCTCACTGTGCCCATGCCTTACTGTGCCCATGCCTCACTGTGCCCATGACTAGACTGACGTTTAACATGGGAGTCTATGGAAGGGGTGCCTGGCTTTGAAAAATCAGTGCTCCCCGGCTGTAGGTCCCCTAGACACAAAACTTTGCACACTTATAGAGGAAAAATTGGCTCACATGTGTGCCGTGTTTCGGGTCCAGAGGATCTACGATCGGCCAGTACCCAGTCCCCAAAGTCACCAGAAAAATTACAGTTTAACATGGGAGTCTATGGAAGGGGTGCCCGATTTTGAAAAATCGGTGCTCCCCGGCCGTAGGTCCCCCGGACAACAAGCTTTGCACACTTGTAGAGGAAGAGTGGGCTACATGTGTGCCAAGTTTTGGGTCCAGGGGACCTATGGCCGGTCAGTACCGGGTCCCCAATGTCCGGGAGATCAGGCGCAAAAAGGTGACTCGAGTATAAGCCGAGGGGGGCATTTTCAGCACAAAAAAATGTGCTGAAAAACTCGGCTTATACTCGAGTATTTTGTTTCTTTGTAATTGTGCCTGCAGTAATAAAAGTATTTACTAACCACTATGGTATAAGTGTACTTTAAGATACTCTAAATTATTTGTCTTATCTACAAAACATGAATGCTCCTAAGGTCAGTAATAATGTGGATTTGTCAAAATGCGCTCCTGTTATTGCATCTAGTTAAATGAACACATTATACCATTATTCCAAAAGTTCCATTCTCCCTGATTTAATATATCTTGTAATTTGCATGTAACACATAATTAGGAATAAATTGGTCAGTTTGGTTCCATATGTCTTCATACATTTTGTAGAACAGCCTTCTTTCCATGTTGGTTAACAGTTTTCCATTTCATAAAATCCACCTTAGCTTGCTTGTCTCATTAAAAACCATCAAAGAACTTTCCCAGGCTCATGAACCATCGCAGAGAAATTGGAGAAGGCAATTAATCTTTGTGGTCACAGAAGGCTGGAAAGGGAGAACCAATACCTACATTCATGTCTCTGAATGTGGTCCCACAGTGCTGAGTCACAGTGTGCTGTACATTTCGGGGAAAATATTTAATGTACCAGATATTGGGATGTGAGTAGATACTATAGGGTTTTGCCATATAGACAGGACACTCTTCTT
The DNA here is from genome assembly GCA_029206835.1 of Rana muscosa. Classification (NCBI taxonomy): domain Eukaryota; kingdom Metazoa; phylum Chordata; class Amphibia; order Anura; family Ranidae; genus Rana; species Rana muscosa. The sequence continues at coordinate 848,609,288 of CM055118.1, read as the reverse complement.
GAATGGCAGTCAGAGCCGGATTTAGCCCTTGAGGGGGCCCGGGGCACTTCAAGATCGAGGGCCCCTCAAAAAAAAAAAAAAATTATATGACAAAAAAAATGTGAACTGGAATGAATGATAAACCACATATAAGTTAGGTTCTGAAGAAGACACTTGTCTGATTTTAAGAATGCACACTACACATGTAATTTAAACTATGGCAAATCATACATCACATTTATGCATCACACTACAATATTTACAAAAAGTATTCTTTTCCTGCACTTAGCATCTGCAAAATCTTTAACTAACTCATCATACTGTATCATCTTGAGGACACTGTTCTCGACAGCCAGTAGGCACAGAGCACATAAGCCCCTTCCCCCCGGCCTGAATGTCGGGAGACATCGGCCAGTTATAAAACAAAAGCCGACATTCGGCCAGTTTGTATAGCACCCTGTCCAATAGAAGCTGGCAGACGAGCATGCTGGAAAACCAACAGCCGTCTGGCTCCCGATCAGCCTTGTCAGAACACAATAGCTCAGTGGGGGAGATTGCTGTACTAATTTTGGATAGTTAGTACAGCGGCTTTTGACCGAAGCTGACAGTTTATTTTCGTTCAAACCAAAACTCATAGTGTGTACCAGGCTTTAGTCTTTCATGGGTCATCATTGTTCTCAGATAATTCTTTATCAGTGTCAATTTTCTGAATGACCTTTCTCCCCAACAACTAGTGACCATCATGCTCAAATATATTCTAAAAGCTACAATAACACCTGGAAAAGGATTAGTAAGCCGTTCATCATGTAATAAAACTGCCTGTTGAGCTGGAGTGAGATATGCCCAGAGCTTGGCAAAGGCTGCAAACTGGACTATTTCCTCAATGATCACACTACTGAAGTCTCGAGGGAAAATAAGTTTCATTTTTTATAAAAGAAGTCTGAAGACCCCTCTGGCAGGGGGCCCAAGGCACTTTCCCTTTTGCCCCCTTATAAATTCGGTACTGATTGCAGTTGGAAATCTCCAGGTCTGCAGCCCATATAGATTTTTTGCATATCTCCATAAGGTTTTACAAAATATAAATGGTTTAAGAAGAAACTTCTATAAGAAAAATTATAAAGCCATCTCTATCCGTCATAAAGGCTACTGTCTACATTTAAAGTGGTTCTAAAGGTTAAAAAAATGTTCTTTAAACTAAAAACACATAATACTTACCTGCTCTGCACAATGGTTTTGCAGAGCAGCCTTGATCCTCCTCTTCTTGGGTCCTCTATTGGCACTTCTGGCCCCTCCCCCCTTGCCGAGTGCATGCTCACTCCCGAGCCACTTCTATGTGTAGCCAAGTCCCGGGCCTCTCCAGGCATTTTTTTTGGTTGCAATATTACTATTATATTGATCAGGCAACACACTGAAACCTTTGCAGCCATTGTGCGATTTGCTGGGTGTTCAGTGTGCCCCTGTACCTTTAGGAAAGGGGTGGGCTCCCTTCAGTCCACCTGATCTCCACTTATCCTTTAGAATGCATGTGCTTCCATTGTGGAGTCACTCATAAGCTAGTGATAGGACCACAGATACCAGGGTGACGTGGTGAGGCTCTGTGGCTTAGGCATGTATTTGCAAATGTGTTCAGACTAAACCCCTGTTTTAACGCATACTGTTAGATAGGTGGATTCGGTTGTCAGTGGGCTGGCCGGTGAGTAAAGCTTGGATCTTTCCTTGGATTTATCCTTGGTCTTGTTTATATCATAATGGTGACCTCCAAAGTTAGGGACAGCTGACTTCCTTTTGTGTAGAGTGGGTTACGAGGCATGGTGGATGTAATGTAAGGTAGATTAATGGCTGGGTCCCTGGCCAAATTTTGATCCATGTGTGGCTGTTCCTGTTCAACATAAATATGATGGGGGGCTTTGTCCACTAGCATGGGGGAACCTATTGCTATGACCCTTTAATAATTCTCTAAAGCCTGGTACACACTATGAGTTTTCAACTGCTGGGTTAAACAACAAAAAAATTGTCAGCTATGGTCTAAACCACTGTGCTAACTATGCAAAGTTATGTAGCAAGGTCCCAGGCCTCCTTTAGTCTAATGAGAACCTCCAGAGCCAGGAACAGCTGACATCCTTCTGTATAGAGTGGGTTGCAAGGCATAGTGGGTGTGATGTAAGGTAGATTCATGGGTGCCAGACACTTCTTGAATGCAAAGAGATTTATTTTCTCTTGAACAGAACTGTAGGAGAGAGGATTTAGGGCCAGGACACCCTTAAGTAGTTGCAATGTCAATTGGCAGACTCTGAGACTTCTATAGGTAGAGAGCCATGCAGGGAAAGGCACCCAGCAAGGCACCACATCGGCATGTGTAGGAGCGCTGACTCCTATGGCAACAGTCTTAGAACAGTTCCTAACACAAATTGTAACAAACTCCTTCACTTTTATACGATAACTTCTTGTAGATTCTCAGCCCACTGAGCTCCCAGTTTCTCTTACTAGACTAGACTCTCTCACTGGCACTGAATCCCGTGAGCTCTTCTAATCTTCTTACTTTAGTATCTTCCTCAAGCGTCACCCCCCCTCCCTGCTGGGTCCCTATTTTGGCACTCCAGATACTCCTCAAGCGTCACCCCACTGGCTGGGTCCCTAGCTTGGCACCTGCTGAAGTTTTCCGATTATTCACCATCCCCAGTCGGTGAGAGCACTGCTCCGGTACTTGCTTCAGTTACTCACTGTGGTCCCTGGTAATAAGGTGGATGGCCCCTTAGTGGCGATAGCTTCCCCTCTACCTCCGATCATGACAGGTTCTCCGGCCGGCAGAACCGTCACTTCTGGTTGGACTGCAAGCCGCAATCCCAACCCTACACTGCTCTCTTGCTTCTGGATAGGCCCTCAGACAGCCTAGCAGCCAGATGTGCCCGGGATAGGCCCAAACTCCGGCCTAGCAGCTGGGCAGCACAACACACGTCCACCCAGACAGCCGTCCAGGTGGCACAGAACCCTGATCACCTGACTCCACCCAAATATAAAGGTTCTCATATCAGGCCAAGGGACCAAGAAAACCCCTGCCCATTGGCTGAGACACCCCAAATACTCCTAATCCGTCCATGCATCACCCTTATCTTATCTAATGTCACCAGGTACCCGGCCACCCAGCGACAGAAGAGAGAAGTGCAGCAATTCCAGATCAATTGATCTCCTATCAATTGGCCAAGGCACCTATACCTGGCAGATAAATTTAGGAGCAACCCTGTCTAAACATCAGGGTGCTACAGTTAGAAATGAATAGCAATCTCCCTGCCTGAGCTGTTGTGTTCTGACACCATTGGCTGAGAGTGCTGGTCGGGTGTCGGTTGGCTGCTGGTTTTCCATCATGCTCTTCCAAACACACAGGCCGAATGTCGGCCGTTTTTTTTTTAACAGGCCGACGTCTCCTGACATTCGGCCCGTGTGTACGGGGCATACGTTTTTGACAAATCACACAATGTGAATTTCAGACGTGGTGTGGTTCTGCCGTGAGTGTCACATTGCAATTGCGAGAAACCGTATCGCGTGAAGCTTGTTCCCCAAAAGTAGCTCCTGATCTTTTTTTGGACGACAAGCTTTACGCTATGTGTTTTGCGGAGGGTACTGCTGTCAGAATACAATGCCCTGGTGGGCACAACCAAGGTGGATGGAGGAATCCGTACATTTCTTTTCGTTCAGCCTGCTTGCTGAATGAAATAAACTATTACAGACAAAGTCAAGCTAGCCCAAGATGGGTAGAGGTGATGATACTCAGTCCCCAATAAGTATGCACACAACAAAAAACTAAAATGTCCTTGGGACTTTTAAGGAGCACACCTCTTTTTATTTTTATATGCAAACAACATGAGACAATACATACTGTGGGGGGGTTAGCTCGGCAGCGGGTGTGTGTGATCCCCTGGATGGGCTCCCCACACAAAAACAGGCCCAGCAGACGGAGGTTGTGGTTTTCAAGATCAAAAAGGTGCGGTTTATTTCTCTATTTACAGTGACAAAAAAACACAGCAAAGCAAAAAGAAACATAAACAAAATAAACCCTGGTCAGCTTGACCTCTGACTAAACATGCAGGTTTCCTAACTAACAACTGGGATCAGCCTGGTGCTGTCCTAGTCCCTAAGTCCCTGGTTTAGTAAATGTCCAAACAAATAGCCACACAGGCTTTGTCTCACCGCACAGGGGTTCACTCTCCCTAGACAGTCCACACAGGTCTGGTTCCAGGCATGAGCAAACACCTAATGAAGCTGGGAGTTTTTATAGAGGCCTTAAACGAGCTGACAAGCTTCAGCTGGTCTCATCAACTCCCTGCCTGCACGACGCCCAGCACTCTCCCTAGAGGTATGAATCATCCATGAGCCCACTAGCCTCAGCTGGGCTTCATCAACTCCCTCCCTAGTTGTATAAGTTGGCATAAAGCCTGAATCTGGGAGAAATATATCTACCCCCCTGGATGCAACCAGGTGACTTTACCTTCCTGCTGTCACAATACACATTTTTTTTTTTTGGGGGTTGTGTTTTGTTTAATGTGATTTTGTTTGTATAATTTGTATGTATTGTCTCAATGTTGTTTGCATATAAAAATAAAAAAAGGATCTGATTTAAAAAAAAAAAAGGAACACACCTCAAATAAAAAGTATAAATGATTTATTTAACAAACATTTAAAAACAACAATTAATACAGAAAAAAAAAACATATTAAATATCAACATATACAGTCAGGTCCATAAATATTGGGACATCGACACAATTCTAATCTTTTTGGCTTTATACACCACCACAATGGATTTGAAATGCAATTAATAAGATGTGCTTTAACTGCAGACTTTCAGCTTTAATTTGAGGGTATTTACTAGACATGTGCACAACCAAAAAATTCGTTTTCTATCGTTTCGTTTCGTCTCGTTCCGTATGTTCGTAAAGATTCGTAATTTCGTAAGACGCGAGTTTTCCTATTCGGACTCGTTCGTATGTTCGTAACAGTTTAATTTTCGTTGATACTGAATGATTCGTAGTTCTGTCTAAGTTATTTTCGTTGATTTGAAATTCGTAATTTTGTTGATATTGAATGATTCGTATTTCTGTTTAAGTTATTTTCGTACTTTCGTAACAGTTTGATTTTCGTTGATACTGAACGATTCGTAATTCATAATTTTGTTAGATAATAATTTTCGTTTTTCTGTACACTACTCTGCCGTTTCTGTTGATTCGTAACATTGTTTTGTTTTCCTTGATTCGTGTCTACTACCGTGCTTCGAATGGATTCGTAATTTTTTTATACTTTCGTAAATACATCTCGGCGCGGTCATTCGCAATCTCGCGTTACTAGTTATTTTTATTTTCAACACGCGGCTATAGCCGCGTGTTGAAAATGAAACTAAAATACGTCCACGTGCTTCGAATGCATTCGTACTCCCGTAAATACATCGCGGGCATTCGCAATCTCGTATTTTAGTTTCGTTTTCAACAAGCGGCTATAGCCTCCGCCCCTGTACGCCATTTTGAGAGGGTGTAAGTGGTGTGGTGAGGGAGGAGCAGAGAGCAGTGCAGAGAGCATAGTTGCCAACATTGCAAAAAAAAAATCCGTGACACTTTTTCGCATGTAGGCGGAGCCTTGGTATAATTAGGGGGTGGGGCATTCATGTGAAGGTGTGTTATACTTTAGGAGAAAAAAGTGGCGCACGAAGCGTGGGCGTGGTTTACACGGGTAGTGGGAGTGGCTTAAATGAGCGTGGCTCAAAGGGGGTGTGGTTAAAGTCTGAGATGAATGAGAGATGAAGGGAGAAAGAAAGAGGGAGGGAAGGAAAGAGAAGGAAGGATGGAAGGACAGCAGGCCCAGATCCTACACCATAATAGAAATATGTGTATTCCAGAGTTTAACAATCAACAGATAAAGATAATCCAAACATCTGGTGTTAGCTCTTTAATCATCCCGACACCATGGTTGTTAGGGTGTCAGGATGACTGAAGTGCATTATTTCTCTTATTACATTTTAATATAAAATGAAATCATTCAACTCACCAAAATGCCGAATCAGTGTTAGCCCCGAGTGTGTCACCTGCCACGTCGCCTGCCACCAGATGCCATCAGGTGTCCCCAGGGGAGTCCCTCCTTACATCAGGCGTCCCCAGAGGAGTCCCTCCTTACATCAGGCGTCCCCAGAGGAGTCCCTCCTTACATCAGGCGTACCCAGCGGAGTCCTTCCTTACATCAGGTGTACCCAGAGGAGTCCCCCCTTACATCAGGCGTCCCCAGCGGAGTCCCCCCTTACATCAGGCGTCCCCAGCGGAGTCCCCCCTTACATCAGGCGTCCCCAGCGGAGTCCCCTCTTACATCAGGCGTCCCCAGTGGAGTCCCCCCTTACATCAAGTGTCCCCAGAGGAGTCCCTCCTTACATCAGGCGTCCCCAGCGGAGTCCCTCCTTACATCAGGCGTGCCCAGCGGAATCCCCCCTTACATCAGGCGTACCCAGCGGAGTCCTTCCTTACATCAGGCGTCCCCAGAGGAGTCCCTCCTTACATCAGGCGTACCCAGCGGAGTCCTTCCTTACATCAGGTGTACCCAGAGGAGTCCCCCTTACATCAGGCGTCCCCAGCGGAGTCCCCCCTTACATCAGGTGTTCCCCAGCGGAGTCCCCCCTTACATCAGGCGTCCCCAGCGGAGTCCCCCCTTACATCAGGCGTCCCCAGTGGAGTCCCCCTTACATCAAGTGTCCCCAGCGGAGTCCCCCCTTACCTCAGGCGTCCCCAGCGGAGTCCCCCCTTACATCAGGCGTCCCCAGCGGAGTCCCCCCTTACATCAGGCGTCCCCAGCGGAGTCCCCCCTTACATCAGGCGTCCCCATCGGAGTCCCCCCTTACATCAGGCGTCCCCATCGGAGTCCCCCCTTACATCAGGCGTCCCCAGCGGTGTCCCCCCTTACCTCAGCCGTCCCCAGCGGAGTCCTCCCTTACCACAGGCGTTCCCAGCGGAGTCCCCCCTTACCACAGGCATCCCCAGCGGAGTCCCCCCTTAACCACAGGCGTCTCCTGTCTCGGTCGCCATTATTGTTTTCCCTTCCCCAAAGGGGAACAAAATAGAGGCGGAGCCGACAGTGTGGCTGCAAAAAAATAAAAAATTAAGCTGTGGCGCTGCCGACCCCCGCCCCTTTCCATTACAGACAGACCTGCAGCGGGGCGGGGCGGGGGGGTGGACGGCCGGCCAGCCAAAACACAGATGTAGTACAATAGAAGATAAAGCTGCTGCGGCGCCGCCCACCCCTGGGGAGGTGCGGGGTGTGGGCGGCGCCGCAGCGGCTTTATTTTCTATTGTACTACATCCGTGTTTTGGACTTCTTGAACATGGCGGCCACCGAGACATTGTCTCCGCCAGCCGTGGACCTCTAGCGGCGGCGGCCTGCGGCATCCAAATTCGGGGAAAACGGGAAAAATCGGATTGGCCGGGACATTGGCCGGGACAAAATAAATCCGGGAAAAGGGTTTGAATCCCAGGAACGTCCCGGCCAATCCGTGACTGTTGGCAACTATGAGAGAGTGATATTGTGGTTTTTGTAGTTGTTTTTGTGTGGTTTGGTGGTTTTATTGCAATTAGAATGTCTGGGAGTGAGAATGGACGTGTGAGTCTTGTAAGTGAGAATGTTGGTGTTAGTGAGTGTGTTGGTATGAGAGTTGGTGTTGGTGTGACTGAGAGTGGAGGGATTGAGGACTGGAGTATTCTTATTTTACCGGTCCATGCAAAAAAATATATATACTAATCTACTTCTCCTACCATGAATACGTAGTATATAGGTCCTTCTCAAAAAATTAGCATATTGTGATAAAGTTCATTATTTTCTGTAATGTACTGATAAACATTAGACTTTCATATATTTTAGATTCATTACACACAACTGAAGTAGTTCAAGCCTTTTCTTGTTTTAATATTGATGATTTTGGCATACAGCTCATGAAAACCCAAAAATCCTATCTCAAAAAATTAGCATATTTCATCCGACCAATGAAAGAAAAGTGTTTTTAATACAAAAAAAGTCAACCTTCAAATAATTATGTTCAGTTATGCACTCAATACTTGGTCGGGAATCCTTTTGCAGAAATGACTGCTTCAATGCGGCGTGGCATGGAGGCAACCAGCCTGTGGCACTGCTGAGGTGTTATGGAGGCCCAGGATGCTTCGATAGCGGCCTTAAGCTCATCCAGAGTGTTGGGTCTTGCGTCTCTCAACTTTCTCTTCCCAATATCCCACAGATTCTCTATGGGGTTCAGGTCAGGAGAGTTGGCAGGCCAATTGAGCACAGTAATACCATGGTCAGTAAACCAATTACCAGTGGTTTTGGCACTGTGAGCAGGTGCCAGGTCGTGCTGAAAAATGAAATCTTCATCTCCATAAAGCTTTTCAGCAGATGGAAGCATGAAGTGCTCCAAAATCTCCTGATAGCTAGCTGCATTGACCCTGCGCTTGATAAAACACAGTGGACCAACACCAGCAGCTGACATGCCACCCCAGACCATCACTGACTGTGGGTACTTGACACTGGACTTCAGGCATTTTGGCATTTCCCTCTCCCCAGTCTTCCTCCAGACTCTGGCACCTTGATTTCCGAATGTACTTTGGACCACTGAGCAACAGTCCAGTGCTGCTTCTCTGTAGCCCAGGTCAGGCGCTTCTGCCGCTGTTTCTGGTTCAAAAGTGGCTTGACCTGGGGAATGCGGCACCTGTAGCCCATTTCCTGCACACGCCTGTTCACGGCGGCTCTGGATGTTTCTACTCCAGACTCAGTCCACTGCTTCCGCAGGTCCTCCAAGGTCTGGAATCGGTCCTTCTCCACAATCTTCTTCAGGGTCCGGTCACCTCTTCTCGTTGTGCAGCGTTTTCTGCCACACTTTTTCCTTCCCACAGACTTCCTACTGAGGTGCCTTGATACAGCACTCTGGGAACAGCCTATTCGTTCAGAAATTTCTTTCTGTGTCTTACCCTCTTGCTTGAGGGTGTCAATGATGGCCTTCTGGACAGCAGTCAGGTCGGCAGTCTTACCCATGATTGCGGTTTTGAGTAATGAACCAGGCTGGGAGTTTTTAAAAGCCTCAGGAATCTTTTGCAGGTGTTTAGAGTTAATTAGTTGATTCAGATGATTAGGTTAATAGCTCGTTTAGAGAACCTTTTCATGATATGCTAATTTTTTGAGATAGGATTTTTGGGTTTTCATGAGCTGTATGCCAAAATCATCAATATTAAAACAAGAAAAGGCTTGAACTACTTCAGTTGTGTGTAATGAATCTAAAATATATGAAAGTCTAATGTTTATCAGTACATTACAGAAAATAATGAACTTTATCACAATATGCTAATTTTTTGAGAAGGACCTGTATGCTGCCTGGGCTGGCCTAGTAGTGGCACTGGCTAACACAACAAAAAAAATAGGTAGGGGCAGACAGACAGCAATATAATAAAACACAGTCCCAGAAAAGGGAAAAAAACTAACTTTAGAAAATCCTAGGAGTAATAGAAATAGTAAGAAATTTATCATTTCTATATCAATCTCTTTGAATGACTCACAAATCAAACACCACCCACACCCTGTCTAGAATGTAGTCTGACAAAGAAGAAAAATACAATATGTCAGAGATATTACATAAATAAAATTATAAATTAGAATGTAGACTCTAGAATCTCAATCTAATATCCTTAAGAAACAAAGAATTTCTCTCTCCTAAGTAAAAAATGTACTCACAAAATCCAACAGAACAGTGCAACCTACCCAACCACACCCTATCTGGACTCTGGATGGAATGCACTGCAGTCTAACACAGAAAAACACACATACACACACATTATAGCACATGTCTATAAGAAACAAGCTCATTGGGGGAAGAGACAACCTCTTCAGGGGAAGGGACAAGCTTATTGGCCATTGGCCAAAGTCCAGAACTAATTCAGAACTAACGAAATAGAATTTAAGTTTTTACAAATTGTCGTTGTTTTCATTTCCGTTTTCCGAAGATTCGTAATTTTTTTTCCGTTCATTTTGATATTCGTTAATATGGATCTTTGTTCGTTATTCGTTGTTTTGTTTTTCGAATATTCGTAATATCTCGTTTTCGTTCATTTTTATTTTCGTTATTTTTTATCTTTTTTCTGTGTTTTCGTTGTTTTTATGTTTTCGTTTTTCACTTTTTCGTTTTTTGTTTGTTTCAAATTTACTAAATTTGTATTTTATTTGTTTTCCATATTCGTTCGTTTAGATTATTCGTTGTTCGTTTGTAATGTTATCAAACCGTTCGTTCATTCGTATGTTTACGAATCAACGAATATAACGAATTTTGACGGATAACGAATTCGTAACTAAACGAATTGCACATGTCTAGTATTTACATCTAAATCAGGTGAACGGTGTAGTAATTACAACAGTTTGTATATGTGCCTCCCACTTTTTAGCTGCCAAAATTAATGGGACAGATTAACAATCATAAATCAAACTTTTTAATACTTGGTTGCAAATCCTTTGCAGTCAATTACAGCCTGAAGTCTGGAACGCATAGACATCACCAGACGCTGGGTTTCATCCCTGGTGATGCTCTGCCAGGCCTCTACTGCAACTGTCTTCAGTTCCTGCTTGTTCTTGGGGCATTTTCCCTTCAGTTTTGTCTTCAGCAAGTGAAATGCATGCTCAATCGGATTCAGGTCAGGTGATTGACTTGGCCATTGCATAACATTCCACTTCTTTCCCTTAACCACTTAACGACCGCTCACTGTATATATACGTCGGCACAATGGCACCGACAGGCACAATCACGTAGAGTGTACGTGATTGCCTTTGTACAGTTGGGGGGTCCGATCGGACCCCCCTTCTGTACAGTGAGCGGTCGGAATTCGTCTGGGAGCGTTCCGAGATGGGGGGGCGGCCGTTCGATTCTGACCACCCCCCCGCGATCGCTCCCGGCGAATAGAAATGCCCCCTCTGTCTGTGTACTGTTTACACAGATAGAGAAAGCAGGAGGAAGTGATGTCATCTCCTGTGCGGCGCTCACATATACCGAGCGTCGTACAAGAGAAGACACACAGGTCAGTGCACACAACACTACACTAACACCAGCACACATAGGCACATAAATCGCCCCCCCAGGCCCCCCCAGATCACCCCCCAGCCCCCAGTCACAGTGTCACTGATTGCAGTGACCATTTATTTACTGATCACTGCAATCAGTGACATTTGTGACTGCAAAAGTGTCACTACATTTAGTTTTAGGTCCAGTGTAGCCCCCTAACCCCCCCCTAATAAAGGTTTAACCCCTTGATCACCCCCCAGATAACCCTTTCACCCCCTAGCACCGCCGTCGCTTGGCGATCATTTTTCTGATCGCTGTCTTGGCGTCGGTGATGCAGATCGGTACCCAGTAATTTTTTTTAGGTTCGCCGCAGGTTTTTATAGCGTCGGGTACCCCCATAAATTATCTAATAAAGGTTTAACCCCCTTGATCGCCCCCCAGGTAACCCTTTCACCCCCTATCACCACTGTCACTAAGCGATCGTTTTTCTGATCAATGTCTTAGCGTCGGTGATGCTGATCGGTAGCCAGTATTTTTTTTTAGGTTCGCCGCAGGTTTTTATAGCGTCGGGTACCCCCATAAATGATCTAATAAAGGTTTAACCCCCTTGATCGCCCCCCAGGTAACCCTTTCACCCCCTATCACCACTGTCACTAAGCAATTGTTTTTTCTGATCGCTGTCTTGGCGTCGGTGATGCAGATCGGTACCCAGTAATTTTTTTAGGTTCGCCGCAGGTTTTTATAGCGTCGGGTACCCCCATAAATTATCTAATAAAGGTTTAACCCCCTTGATCGCCCCCCCAGGTAACCCTTTCACCCCCTATCACCACTGTCACTAAGTGATCGTTTTTCTGATCGATGTCTTAGCGTCGGTGATGCTGATCGGTAGCCAGTATTTTTTTTTTAGGTTCGCCGCAGGTTTTTATAGCGTCGGGTACCCCCATAAATTATCTAATAAAGGTTCAACCCCCTTGATTGCCCCCCAGGTAACCCTTTCACCCCCTATCACCACTGTCACTAAGCAATTGTTTTTCTGATCGCTGTCTTGGCGTCGGTGATGCAGATCGGTACCCAGTAAATTTTTTAGGTTCGCCGCAGGTTTTTATAGCGTCGGGTACCCCCCATAAATTATCTAATAAAGGTTTAACCCCCTTGATCGCCCCCCAGGTAACCCTTTCACCCCCTATCACCACTGTCGCTAAGCGATCATTTTTCTGATCGATGTCTTAGCGTCGGTGATGCAGATCGGTAGCCAGTAATTTTTTTTAGGTTCGCCGCAGGTTTTTATAGCGTCAGGTACCCCAATATATTATCTAATAAAGGTTTTAACCCCCTAATTGCCCCTAGTTAACCCTTTCACCAGCAATCATCATATAAGTGTTACGGGTGACGCTGGTTAGTTAGTTTGCTTTTTATAGTGTCAGGGCACCCGCCGTATATAACCCAATAAAGGTTTAACCCCCTGATCGCCCGGCGGGTGATATCAATTAGGTTTTAGCGTCAGAGAGGGTCTGCGTCACACCCCAGGCAGCGTCAGGTTAGTGCCAGTAACGCTAACACCCACGCGTGAAGCATACACCTCCCTTAGTGGTATAGTATCTGAACAGATCAATATCTGATCTGATCAGATCTATACTAGCGTCCCCAGCAGTTTAGGGTTCCCAAAAACGCAGTGTTAGCGGGATCAGCCCAGATACCTGCTAGCACCTGCGTTTTGCCCCTCCGTCCAGCCCAGGCCACCGAAGTGCAGTATCGATCGATCACTGTCACTTACAAAACAAAAACACACATAACTGCAGCGTTCGCAGAGACAGGCCTGATCCCTGCGACTCCAGTGCTGTAGGAGGTGATTTCACCACCACAGTTAAAAAAAAAAAGAAGCAAATATGCCGAAGCATTGGGGCAGCAGGGGCGGAGGAGCGATTTTGCTCCTAATGCCGCGTACATACGGTCGAAATTCCGACGGAGGCTTGCCCGTGGAAAAGTCCGACCATGTGTGTGCGGCATAACTTTTTTGCGGGAGGATGCCCCCATGCTTCGGCATATATAAATGGTGCATGTATGCCCATCATTAGAAGTGGGTGGATGAAGGGCGGTATTCTAATGGTGGGCATACCCACCGATCAATCTCTTTTTTCGTTCAGCCACCTGGCTGCATGAAAAAAAAAAGATTACAATACATGTCCAACAAGGACCAGCAACGTACTGGTATGTTGCTGGACTTTGAATGGTTATACCAGATTGATGCCTGCGGGTTTAGGTATCATCTTGGTATCATTCTTTTCAGCCAGCGGCCGGCTTTAATGTAAAAGCAACCCTAGTGGCTAATTAGCCTCTGGACTGCTTTTACAAGCAGTGGGAGGGAATGTCCCCCCCCCGGATATAAAAAGCGCCATTGGGAAATTGGGAAAGCATTTTATCACACCGATCTTGGTGTGGTCAGATGCTTTGAGGGCAGAGGAAAGATCTAGGGTCTAGACCCCAGTTTTTTCAAAAAAAGAGTACCTGTCACTACCTATTACTATCATAGGGGATATTTACATTCCCTGAGATAACAATAAAAATGATAAAAAAAAAAAAAAACATGGAAGGAACAATTTAAAAATAAAATAAAAAAGCAAAATTAATAATAAAAAAAAAAAAAAAAAAAAAAAGCACCCCTGTCCTGCCCTGCTCTTGCCCAATGGCGAACGGAAGCGTCGGTCTGGCGTCATATGTAAACAGCAATTGCACCATGCATGTGAGGTATCACCGCGAAGGTCAGATCGAGGGCAGTAATTTTAGCAGTAGACCTCCTCTGTAAATCTAACGGGGTAACCTGTAAAGGCTTTTAAAGGCTTTTAAAAATGTATGTAGTTTGTCGCCAATGCGCGTTTGTGCGAAATTTTAAAGCATGTCGTGTTTGGTATCTATGTACTCGGCCTAAGATCATCTTTTTTATTTCATCAAACATTTGGGCAATATAGTGTGTTTTAGTGCATTAAAATAAAAAAAAGTGTATTTTTTCCCCAAAAAATGCGTTTGAAAAATCGCTGCGCAAATACTGTGTAGAAAAAAAAATGCAACACCCACCATTTTATTCTGTAGGGCCTTTGCTTTAAAAATATATATAATGTTTGGGGGTTCAACATAATTTTCCTGCAAAAAAAAATATGTTTTCATGTAAACAAAAAGTGTCAGAAAGGGCTTTGTCTTCAAGTGGTTAGAAGAGTGGATGTAAGCTTCCTAATGTTGTGTATAAAATGCCAGAACAGTTCAAAACCCCCCCCCAAATGACCCCATTTTGGAAAGTAGACACCCCAAGCTATATACTGAGAGGCATGTCGAGTCCATGGAATATTTTATATGTTGACACAAGTTGCGGAAAAAAGACAATTTTTTTTTTTTTTTTGCACAAAGTTGTCACTAAATGATATATTGCTCAAACATGCCATGGACATATGTGGAATTACACCCCAAAATACATTCTGTTGCTTCTCCTGAGTACGGGGATACCACATGTGTGAGACTTTTTGGGAGCCTAGCCGCGTACGGGACCCCAAAAACCAATCACCGCCTTCAGGCTTTCTAAGGGTGTAAATTTTTGATTTCACTTCTCACTGCCTATCACAGTTTCGGAGGCCATGGAATGCCCAGATGGCACAAAACCCCCCCAAATGACCCCATTTTGGAAAGTAGACACCCCAAGCTATTTGCTGAGAGGTATTGTGAGTATTTTGCAGATCTCGCTTTTTGTCACAAAGTTTTGAAAATTGAAAAAAAAAAAAGAAAAAAAAAAATTCTTTCTTCATTTTCAAAAACAAATGAGAGCTGTAAAATACTCACCATGCCTCTCAGCAAACAGCTTGGGGTGTCTACTTTCCAAAATGGGGTCATTTGGGGGGGTTTTGTGCTATTTTGGCATTTTATGGCCTTCGAAACTGTGATAGGTAGTGAGGAGTAAAAATCAAAAATTTGTGCCTAGAAATCCTGAAGGCGGTGATTGGTTTTCGGGGTCCCGTACGCGGCTAGGCTCCTAAAAAGTCCCACACATGTGGTATCCCCGTACTCAGGAGAAGCAGCAAAATGTATTTTGGGGTGCAATTCCACATATAACCATGGCATGTGTGAGCAATATATCATTTAGTGACAACTTTTTGTAATTTTTTTTTTTTTTTTTGTCATTATTCAATCACTTGGGACAAAAAAAAAAAATATTCAATGGGCTCAACAGGCCTCTCAGCAATTTCCTTGGGGTGTCTACTTTCCAAAATGGGGTCATTTGGGGGGGTTTTGTGCTATTTTGGCATTTTATGGCCTTCAAAACTGTGATAGGTAGTGAGGAGTGAAATCAAAAATTTGCGCCCTTAGAAATCCTGAAGGCGGTGCTTGGTTTCCGGGGTCCCGTACGTGGCTAGGCTCCTAAAAAGTCCCACACATGTGGTATTCCCGTACTCAGGAGAAGCAGCAGAATGTATTTTGGGGTGCAATTCCACATATAACCATGGCATGTGTGAGCAATATATCATTTAGTGACAACTTTTTGTAATTTTTTTTTTTTTTTGTCATTATTCAATCACTTGGGACAAAAAAAAAAAATATTCAATGGGCTCAACATGCCTCTCAGCAATTTCCTTGGGGTGTCTACTTTCCAAAATGGGGTCATTTGGGGGGGTTTTGTACTGCCCTGCCATTTTAGCACCTCAAGAAATGAGATAGGCAGTCATAAATTTAAAGCTGTGTAAATTCCAGAAAATGTACCCTAGTTTGTAAACGCTATAACTTTTGCGCAAACCGATAAATATACACTTGATTGACGTTTTTTTTACTAAAGACATGTGGCTGAATACATTTTGGCCTAAATGTATGACTAAAATTGAGTTTATTTGATTTTTCTTATAACAAAAAGTAGAAAATATAATTTTTTTTCAAAATTTTCGGTCTTTTTCCGTTTATATCGCAAAAAATAAAAATCGCAGAGGCAATCAAATACCATTAAAAGAAAGCTATATTTGTGGGAAGAAAAGGACGCAAATTTTGTTTGGGTACAACATTGCATGTCCGCACAATTTACAGTTAAAGCAGCGCAGTGCAAAATTCTGAATTCACCTCTGGTCCTCTAGCTACCAAATGGTCCGGGGCTTAAGTGGTTAAAAAAACTGCTTTGGGTCATTGTCCATCTGCACTGTGAAGCGCCGTCCAATGAGTTCTGAAGCATTTGGCTGAATATGAGCAGATAATATTGCCCGAAACACTTCAGAATTCATCCTGCTGCTTTTGTCAGCAGTCATATCATCAATAAACACAAGAGAACCAGTTCCATTGGCAGCCATACATGCCCATGCCATGACACTACCACCACCATGCTTCACTGATGAGGTGGTATGCTTTGGATCATGAGCAGTTCCTTTCCTTCTCCATACTCTTCTCTTCCCATCACTCGGGTACAAGTTGATTTTGGTCTCATCTGTCCATAGGATGTTGTTCCAGAACCGTGAAGGCTTTTTTAGATGTTGTTTGGCAAACTCTAATCTGTGGTGAACCCTCTGTATTCACTCTGGTGAAGTCTTCTCTTGATTATTGACTTTGACACACATACACCTACCTCCTGGAGAGTGTTCTTGATCTGGCCAACTGTTATGAAGGGTGTTTTCTTCACCAGGGAAAGAATTCTTTGGTCATCCACCACAGTTGTTTTCTGTGGTATTCCGGGTCTTTTGGTGTTGCTGAGCTCACTGGTGCATTCTTTCTTTTTAAGGATGTTCCAAACAGTTGATTTGGCCACACCTAATGTTTTTGCTATCTCTCTCTGATGGGTTTGTTTTGTTTTTTCAGCCTAATGATGGCTTGCTTCACTGATAGTGACAGCTCTTTGGATCTCATATTGAGAGTTGACAGCAACAGATTCCAAATTCAAATAGCACACTTGAAATGAACTCTGGACCCTTTATCTGCTCCTTGTAAATGGGATAATGAGGGAATAACACACACCTGGCCATGGAACAGCTGAGCAGCCAATTGTCCCATTACTTTTGGTCCCTTAAAAAGTGGGAGGCACATATACAAACTGTTGTAATTCCTACACCATTCACCTGATTTGGATGTAAATACCCTCAAATTAAAGCTGAAAGCCTGCAGTTAAAGCACCTTCTTGTTTGTTTAATTTTAAATCCATTGTGGTGATGTATAGAGCGAAAAAGATTAGAATTGTGTCGATGTCCCAATATTTATGGACCTGACTGTAAATCAATATTGCATTTTTGTCATAGACCTTTCCATGAGATCTGATAGTATCATGCAGATGACTGTCAGTAGTCTAGGATGACTGTGCTAGGGCTCGACGCGTTTTGCGAGAGGAGTCTCGCTACTTCGGGAGAAGCACAGATAGATGCGGATGATGGAGGACTCCTGGCCTGCTAGCTGGTATAGATGACTCTTTTTGATGATCAAAAAATAAATGAGTATAAACGGGTGGGTATGTTACCCAGACTTGTAAGAAAGATTTAAAAAAATGAAATGTCCATAAGAATGAATGGATAAAATGCATACACTGCCAACCATGCCACAAAGCTAGTCTCACCCCCAGGAACTGTGGAAGGGTGGGGAGATGGAAACCAGTGGGAAACCGCAAAAACTCAGAACCGGAGCGGAAGATGTAAATCCCAAACTGGAAAGGCCCATACCCTGTGAGGGAGACGCACAAACACAACAGTGACAGGTATATGGCAGGCTGCGGTATCATCCTAGACTACTGACAGTCATCTGCATGATACTATCAGATCTCATGGAAAAGGTCTATGACAAAATTGCAATATTGATTTATATGTTGATATTTAATATTTTTTTTTTCTGTATTAATTGTTGTTTTTAAATGTTTGTTAAATAAATCATTTATACTTTTTTACTTGAGGTGTGCTCCTAAAGTCCCAAGGACATTTTTGTTTTTTTGTTGTGTGAATGAAATAAACTACCGTAATCATCTATGTTCAGCTTTTGTTTTCTAAATCTGTGAAAAATTGATATGTGAATACATTTGGATTAACAACAGCAATTTCTTTCACAATATAGTATTTTGGTGTAGAGCCTATTGGTTCTTTTATTGGGTTACCTCACCTTAGCACCACTTAGATTCACTATTATCGCAGCAATACTCAATAACAAAAGCTGCCATAAATCATCTACAGTCTTGTCAATAAGTATCTTAATGTACATCTAGCTTTGGACTGCGTAGGAAAAGGTCATTGCTAGGGAGATTCACCCTTTTTGTTCTGATGGGAGTCCATTGTCGCCATAAAAAAAAAAAAAAAAAGTGAAGTAAATACAAAATTTTACAGTTGTCATTGTAAATAGGGGAGTGAAACTTCCCAGTATGCACACTTGTTGCAATGACAACTGTATAAGAGGGGATTTTGAGAGAATCTCTTTCACTTCCTATTGTGCCCTGGGACAGAAAGTGAAAGTAAATCTCTAGAAAGGGACCTAACAGAAGCTCTAACTATTAACCATCTTATCCAAAAAAATAAATCGATTTTTATTTTATTTTAAAGTCTCTATAAACACTCAGACATTAAATGCCAATCTCTAACCTGGGTCCTTTTGATTAGATCAGAGAGTGAATCAACGTCTAAAAAAATAAATACCCAGTGTAATAGCAACCAGTCTGATTACAAAACCTTGCCATCATTATTGTCTTCACCATCATCATTTCTGCAGTTTGCCTTCATCACCTATCTCTATGGGCTAAACATAATTTTTTGATGACAACAGGAACAGATACAAGTATCTCAGAAAGGTCATATCTTGCCTGTTCTGTCTAAAATGCTGCTTTATTTAGTTGAACATGCCACCTGAGACCCAGTCTATGCAACTTACTGACCTGGCAGAATCCACAGGCAGTAGCAACTCACTAAGTAGACTGATGCGGCTTATTCCAGAATTCGCATGTTGCAAGGATATTTTCTGAGCATTTCTTGAAGACAGAAACAATATGCCTTCTTACTCTATGCATACCTCCCAACTGTCACTGATTTCGAGGGACTGTCCCTCATTTGGAACAAAGTCCCTCTGTCCCTCTTTCCTCCTCATTTATTCCTCATTTTGGTCTGATCTATATAGTTGTATATAAAATGCACTACTTGTCTATCAAAAAGTGTTTCACAGTGCTAAATCTTTCATCCAATTTCTAAATTGCTGCATTTGTAAATTCCAAAATATAAAGGAATACTAGTGATAAAAAGGCACTTCTGGGTTTAACCAATCAGTTTTTTTGCACATTTCTACTTTACGGGGGGTGTGGCAGGGGGTGTGTCCTATGCCTACATACGTTTGCTAATAGTTGTCCCTCATTCCCATCTCAGAAAGTTGGGAGGTAAGTCTATGGTAGGAGCTCTTTACTACATGAGGGTAAAAACAACATGGCGAAGAAGGGAGTGGCAGCTAAGGACTGGTCTAATTAAAACATAACAGAGAAAATGCAGAATGTGCCAGGGCACAAAAAATACAAAAAGGCAATGTTAAATTAGCCTGCATGTGGCAGCACATTGACAGTCAAGCTAACCAATCTGCAGTGTTTATGCTCAACTTAATATAGACATATGCTGTCATACAGCAGTTGGTAATGCAAACCTGGAATACTACACACTTTTAATTTTAAAATAATTACCGTATTTATCGGCGTATAACACGCACCGGCGTATAACACGCACCCCAAGTTTAGCAGGGAATTTTAGGGAAAAAACTTTTAGGAGGGAAGTTTAAGAAAAAAAAAATTTACATTTAAATGCAGCCTTACCAGTGTCATTTGCAGCCTTGCCAGTGTCCAGTGCAGCCTTGCCAGTGTCCAGTGCAGCCTTGCCAGTGTCCAGTGCAGCATTGCCCAGTGTCCAGTGCAGCATTGCCCAGTGTCCAGTGCAGCATTGCCCAGTGTCCAGTGCAGCATTGCCCAGTGTCCAGTGCAGCCTTGCCAGTGTCCAGTGCAGCATTGCCCAGTGTCCAGTGCAGCATTGCCCAGTGTCCAGTGCAGCATTGGCAGTGTCCAGTGCAGCCTTTGCCAGTGTCCAGTGCAGCCTTGAATTTAAATTTGGCGCCGCCGAGATCGCCGCTGATACTGGGCTGAGCGCGGCGAACGCCGCTGAGAACGCAGGGATGGGCGGAGCCGAGCTACACATAGCCGAGTGTATTCGGCTATACTCGGCTTTTCTCGGCTTCGCTCACAGTCACGCCGAGTCCCGCCCTATGATGGACATATCACAGGTCCAATGGCGGGACTGGGCGTGACTGTGAGCGGAGCCGAGAAAAGCCGAGTATAGCCGAATACACTCGGCTATGTGTATCTCGGCGGCGATCGCTCCGCTCACAGTCAGCGGAGATCGCCGGGGATAGGTGAGTATCGGCGTATAACACGCACCCACGATTTTCCCCTGATTTTAAGGGGAAAAAAGTGCGTGTTATACGCCGATAAATACGGTAATGCTTTCTACTAGGCCCTGAAATAAGGTGACCAGATTTTTAAAATGAAATCCGGGGATATTTTTTTTTTTTTACTAGTAATATCGACAATCAGTGACTCTCTGCCCGTTGCCGCCCGCCTCACAGCCTGTCAAGTTTTACTCTCCAGGCCCTGGCTACTACTGTGTGGGGAGCGGAGGAAGATCACTCCACCAGGGAAGGCAAGGAGATAACCAGTTAGGCGGCTGGCCGGGACTTGAGCCAAGGCAGAAGAACATGCGAGCTCCGACCAGCACATGATCATCAGGAAGGGGCACAGATAATAGAAAAAAATAC
Source organism: Rana muscosa (assembly GCA_029206835.1). Taxonomy (NCBI): domain Eukaryota; kingdom Metazoa; phylum Chordata; class Amphibia; order Anura; family Ranidae; genus Rana; species Rana muscosa. The sequence goes on along the minus strand of CM055118.1, from coordinate 848,588,495 downwards.
ACTCCCCTAAGCAAGTAGGAGTGGCGGGGGGTGTAATTCAGATTTTTTTTTTTTATTCAGCGCTGACTGTCTTTGAAATTGCCCCAGCCCCTGTTCAAATTCAATCCGGGGACAAAACCGGGGACAGACTTAGTCCGGGGACAGTGTCCTCAATCCGGGGCCTGTCCCCTGAAACCGGGGATGTCTGGTCACCCTACCCTACCCTGAAAGGAACACTCAACTATTCTTAAAAGAGTTTAGTTTAGCTAGCATGAATATTAAAACCTTTGCAAAAAAGGTGTCACAAATCACAGCTTGGGAACCAAAGCTGCCAAATGCACCTTGATAAAAATCTGTAGTGTCTAGTCTTTTACATTGGCGAAGCAGTCTCTAGTCTCATTGAATTATATGCAGATTTAGGCAACAGACTTCAGAGAACATCGACCTGATCTAGGCATTTATGGTCAGAACAGGAAGTGTTCATATGTATACAGGCCCCTTCTAAACCACAGCAGCCACCCCCCTACCTGAGCTTTTTCAAGGGGAGCAATGACTGGCCAGGTTGGATTTTTTTCCACCTGAATGCTATAATTTTTACCAATAGAGGCTGTGGATGGGGTTGCCTGATAATCACCCCTCTCCAAAGGCACAAGCATGAACACGCAAAAAGGAAACTTTGCTGTTTCTGGGATGTTTTTTTGAAGGAAAGATCATTCTCATGTCTGTGGTTGGCAATAGACAGGCAGGTAGCCCTATAGTCCCAGCTCGAGAAAGAGCCAACGGGGTCCCAAAGCATCACTGGTACGAGATTTTTATTCTGCCACCATGCTTCAAATTTTTTTAGGGGCTATTTTATTCTTATAAGACCTGTGTGCAGATTACGATTGGCTATGGACTTTGTCTGACAGGTCACTTTACTAGGCAGTCATTTTCCAAGCTTCTTTTTATGTTTTCATTGTAATGAACGGGTCGCCTTACTTTATAAATGTGTGCTTTTTTTTTTTTTTTTGCAATGGTAATGCTATGTTGTGAGAGCACAACCAAGAATCATCTGATTGCTCCAAGCCTACGCCTTTATTCTATCATCATAAGAACAGCAATCACAACATAACAGGAGACCGAAGTTGCTTCTTTGGTCTTCAGTTAACTTGTGATTGCTATCTATGTTCTTGTGATAATGGAATAACTGAGTTGGCTTTATCCAGTGTGTGGTCATCCATGAAGTGTTGCCGTATAGAACCTGTAGTGGTGAGCCTGAACCAGCATCTGGACTCATTTGCAGTAGATTGACCAGAAACCGACCGGTCTTCCCCTCTGTACATCTGATTGGCAGTGTTAATTTTGTCGACTAAAATATTTTCGTAGACTAAATTAACATCTATTTTAGTCTACTAAAATACAACTATAAAATGAAAATGGCATTTTAGTCCAAAGACTATGACTAAAACTAAATTAAAATTTGACGCCAAAATGAACACATAAAAAGTAGAGGGCATCTACTCAACTGCTGAAAGAAAAAAAACAAAAATAAGAAACAGGCTTTTTTTTTTTTTTAACATTTAATGTTAGTAATATTTTTCAGGTAATATGTGCAATGGCATTACAGCCAATATCGTTTACAGATGTTTTCAGTTAGTTTCATAAACAAAGAAATGATAAAGTATTAAAAAGACACTAAATCTGTGTCTGTAGTGCATGTTCAATCCTTAACCACTTCAATACAGGGCTTTTTTTTTACCACCTCAATACCGGGCCTATTCTGGCACTTCTCTCCTACAAATCCTACATGTACAAATCATCATTCTTTTGCTAGAAAATTACTCAGAACCCCCAAACATTATATATATTTTTTTTAACAGACACCCTAGGGAATAAAATGATGGTCATTGCAACTTTTTTTCTTGCACGGTATTTGCACAATAATTTTTAAAACGCTTTTTTGGGGGAAAAAAAAAGGTTTCATGAATTAAAAAATAACAAAACCGTAAAGTTAGCCCAATTTTTTTGTAAAATATGAAAGATGATGTTACGCCGAGTAAATAGATACCTAACATGTCACGCTTTAAAATTGCGCACACTCATGGAATGGCGCCAAACTTCGGTACTTAAAAATCTCCATAGGCGACGCTTTGAAATTTTTTACAGGTTACCAGGTTAGAGTTACAGAGGAGGTCTAGTGCTAGAATTGTTGCACGCGCTCGAACGCACGCGGCGATATGTGGTTTGAACGGTGTTTATATATGTGGGCGGGACTTACGTGTGCAATCGCTTCTGATCGTGAGCTACCGGGGACAGGGGGGTTTTAAATTTTTTATTTTTACACTTTTTTAAAAAAAAAATTTTTTGATCACTTTTATTCCTATTACAAGGAATGTAAACATCCATTGTAATAGGAATATTGTGTGATAGGTCCTCTTTATGGAGAGATGCGGGGTCAAAAAGACCCCACATCTCTCCTCCAGGCTGGAAAGCATGAGATCGTGAAAAAAATGTCACCGATCTCATGCTTACTAGCCGCAATGGCGGCTTTGTTTACTTCTGAGGACCCGGGCGTGACGTCATCACTTTGCGCCCGGGCCTCCGACGGTCATAGAGATGACTGGTGACCATCTGGTCACCAGTCATCTCTATGGTTCACCTCCGGCGCCGGATGATTCATTCTCCGGGCCTCTGATGGCACGGGAGAGCCCAGAGAAGCACCGGATGGCGGCGGGAGGGGGGGATGTCCCCTCCCGCAGCCTATAAGAACGATCAAGCGCCGCTATGATCATTCTTATGGTACGCAGAATCGCCGGCAGAAGACAAGGATATCTGAATGATGCCTCTAGCTGCAGGCATCATTCAGATATCCCCCCACAAAGCCCAGGACATCATATGACGTCCACCCAGGATGGGAGATCCCATCTGTGGACGTCATATTACTATGGGCGGGTAGGGAAGTGGTTAAGGATGGGTTCACACTTGAATACGCAGTGGCTCACTGCATCTCCATTCACCGTTTCAGTTCCGATTTCAGCCCAAATTTTTAGCTGAATTCGGACCTGAAATGGACCAAAAGACGTACAGGACTCCTGTGCAAAGACTGCTTGGCTCTGATGAAGAAGCTTTGCACTTCAAAACGCGCCAGCCGGTAGTGTCTCCTATCACGTCTTTCATGATCGGTCGGAGTGTGGTTTGGGTTCTACATGTTGCAGCCATCCATGGTACTTGTACATTGCGAACCATTTAACTACCTTTGTGAGTACCTTTTCGTTGTTTTTATATAAATAAAATATCCTAACAATAATACACTAGGCTGGTGCACCCTTGTTCTTTCTCTTCTTGCTCCTGTGCAATTCACACTGGAGCCGCTGCGGAGATGCGTGAACTGGCTCCATAGAGAGCCGGTCACAATCTCTTGACATGCGCATTGGATGCGGTGAAATTCCACATCCAATTCGCATTAGTGTGAACCCAGCCTAATACCATAAATAAAAACGTTATTCGATTTTTACTCCAGGAGTATATAATAAGTTTGTCAATTCTAGAGAAATGTCTAAATAATGCATTACAATTGAACCTAACCCATTCGATTTTAGTCAACTAAAATGTACTGGAGATTTTAGTTGACTAAAACAATTCAGATGACTAAAATACTGTACGGCTAAAACTAAAATGGCATTTTAGTCAAAAGACTATGACTAAAACTATATCGAAACTTGATGTCAAAATTAACACTGCTGATTGTTCAGTTTAACACTGCATAGAATAACCATATTTGCAATTAATAGAGCACGTCTAAGCATAAGTAGTTAATAATGTGGAAGATATCATTATTATGCTACTATGAGAATACCTGAATAGAAAGTAGATTGAGGAGTGTCATGCACTAGGTCATAGTGACAGGAAACTAGGCCTGTGAATTGGAATCCCTGTCAGAAATATTAGTATCCTTCCACCACAATTTAATTCTTATTTTGAACAACAGAACAGCGGAGATGTGCATGTATATATATATATATATATATATATATATATATATATATAATGGTCTCAGTTTCCTTGCCCCTTCTCGTCTTGTGTTCCCATCTTCAGCTCATTTGCTGATTTTTGTTGGCAATATCGGATTTGCAATAACAACAGCTTCAGTATTTATGGGAAAGAGGCACTTCTCACTGCATCACTGCTCGGCCGAGAATAAAGGCTCTGTGTGGACAGTTCACAGGGGGGACCCCCGTCCCTCCCCCGCCTCTCTCACCAAATCTCTCACAGACAGCTGCACCTGGTGGGTTGTTTGGGAAGAGAGATAATATCATGCTTCATTTACTTCAGTCAGGTGAACTGAAACTTTCACTGGCAGATGTGCCTTTCCCCCCCTCTTGTCTTCCAGTACTTCCTCCTGTTGTGTTAGTGTAAACAAAGTGCTAACCGCCCCAAAATAAGCATGTCTTGCATTGGGTTTAAGTCTAATTATGACACACTGGTATATTGTGTCGCAGTGCATGCGTGTTTTCATGTCTGTGTACTCTTGTTTTCTCTCAAAGGCGAAAAAAAAATGACTGATGGCTAAATGGGGGGTAGATGTGTACCATACTTCCCTTTGTTAATATTTTGAGCAAAGTTCCAGTGCCATGGCTTGTATAGCCTCAAAACACAAGCCCTCTGTCCGCCCACTGTCCATTAAGGATGAGCTCAGGCGTGTTCGCAACTCCACGTGTCCGCGCCAGCCAGGAAGCTGACACTACGCAGCGTAGGCTGACCACATTTCCAAACTACAATTCAGGGACACCCTCCCTTCCCAAAAATCAGCGTGTGCTGTAACGAATCACAGCACAGTGATCGGACACGAGGCAGGATTTATGATTTCTCCAATCACAAGCAGGGGGCGGGATTGTGCTCCTCCAGGCATTCCCGGCCAGGTCAAGTGCTGTCACTGAGTAAAGCGGTGATGTGGCAGCCTTTTTTGGGGGTATCAGATTGGCCCGGGGGTGGCTGTGTCGGTTTCATTCCGGGACACTGTATTGTGATGGAATGAATGTGCCCGGGACAGACCTGCAAAATGCGGGACTGTCCCGGGCAATCTGGGACACATGGTCACCCTAACGCAGCGCTAATCACAGGTAGTGAGAAATTTCTCAATCTGTGCAGCCACGGATCAGGAAATGTCTCACTGCCTGTGATTAGCACTGCGGAGTGTCAGCTTTCTGGCGGGCACGGGCACGTGGAGTTGCAAACACGCCTGAGCTCATCCTTACGGTCCATTCACTGCCTGTTAGCAGCTTGCATTCTTAGGCCTGCCATACATGGTGCAAACTTCTTTCCTGCAACTGTGGAAAGAAATGTGCATGATCCCCCCATCAACACAGACAGTGCTGACAGGGGAATCAGCAATTGTCTTCTCCCGGCAGGGGCGGGCAAAGCCATTCCCGCCGGGAGAAGATAGCGATTATCGCTAACGGCCAGTGTTGCCAACCCCCTGAAGTGAAATTTACTGGCAAGGATGCCAAAATTTCTGTACGGCACCAATTTCTTACTGGCAAAAATAATGAAGATTACTGGCAGAGCCGCATTTTTTACTGATGCTGCAAAAAAGTACCTAAAATTACGGTTTTTAGTACTAAACAGTGCAAATATCAATATTTCAACTATAAACACACAGCTAATGCTAATATCAATGTGTTTAAGTTAAACAAAAGTAAAAAAACATATTTCTCAATTCACATGAAGGTTAGGATACTATAACCCAGCCAGCACAGAGTTCCCTCTTACATCAGAGTCTGCAGGATGCCCTCTTACAGTGCAAGGGAACTCTTATGTAAAGGGGAACGCTGCAGATCATGATGTAAGGGGGAACTCTGATGTGGAGGGGGGCTCTGGTGAATAGAGACCACTTTTTTGAGCGACAGGCATTTTGCTTAAGGCGATGTGAACAGGGGCCATTGAAATGAATAGGATTTGTCTTGCTAGGCGTTTTTAGAGCTGAGGCTCAAGCCTCGTACACACGACCGAGTTTCTCGTCGTAAAAAACACGTCGTTTTTTTCGACGAGATTCTTGTTAAGCTTGTCGATTTTCTCGTCAAGCTTTCCATGCGTACACACTGGCATTTCCCAATTTCCTCGTTGTTCTCCGCGGTCACGTCCAGCACGTACGACGGCACTATAAAGGGGAAGATCTTTTTTCTTGGCGCCACCCCTTGGGCTGCTTTTGCTGATCTCGTGTTACCGCGTGTGAAGTAAAAGTTTGGGAAGAGACGATTCGCGCTTTTCAGTCTTTGTACTTTTCAGATCGTTTTCTGCGGTTCAGTTTGTGCTTGCGGGTTCGTATCTTGACTTTCAGGGCGTCTAGGCAGGTCGTATCTGTTTTACAGTGCGTTCTTGCCTGTTCGTTTCTGTTTTTCAGTTCGTTATTCATAGGCCTTGCTGTTCTAAAGTGCGTTCTGTTCTGTACGTTCTGATAAGACGACCGTTTCCTAGCCATGTCGCCTGGACGTTCTCCTCGTCGAGTTCGTGCTGTGCGGGCGCTTGGTGTTGGTCTGCTTGTTTTGGACCAAGACCAGTCCATGAATGGTGTGAGGAGGAGTTCATGGACCAAGAATTGGTTGCTCCAGCGGGACCAATTCTGCCACATGCCTCTGCTGCGGGAGATCGTCGAGAATAATCCTGAGGACTACAGGAATTTTCTGCGGATGTCTGACCCCGTTTTTCAGGAACTGTTGGCTTTGGTGTCCCCCTATATTACCAGGAAGGACACCGTTATGCGGGAAGCCATCAGTGCTGAGCAGAGGCTCATCGCCACGTTACGTTACCTGGCGACAGGGAGAAGTCTTCAGGACTTGAAGTTCACGACAGGCATCTCCCCCCAGGCTCTGGGCCTCATAATCCCAGACACCTGTTCTGCCATTATACAAGTCCTGCAGGAGGACTATATTAGGGTAAGTTTTCTCCATTAACATCACATTTTATGTATTACATGTATGCTAATGTATTGTATTTCTTTCATCCTTCCCTAATTACCATGATTGTAATATGCTGAGAATGTCCCCTTTGTCCTCATGTATGCCTGAAGCTTTAGATTGCCCCTTTTTTCTCCTCCATGCATATTTCCCTTCACTAACCTTTCCAGCAGGGGCGCCTGTTGCTCCAAATGTTTGGGGGTTCAAACCCCAATTTAGGAAATAAACTTCCTTCTTTTTTGCTCTGGTGCCTATTAAACGCCCCCATTTGTTCCCTCTAATGCAGCCATTTTGTCCCCTCCAATGCAGCCATTTTGTTCCCTCTAATGCAGCCATTTTGTCCCCTCCAATGCAGCCAGTTCCCCCCCAGCCCTGCACTTACCTTCTTGTGGTCAGCGCCATCCTTCTTCTGTCCTTGATGTCTTCTCCTTCCCTTGTTGTTGCATCAGCCAATCATGTTACCATTAAACAGACTTGGTGAACATGATTGGCAGAGCAGCCTGTCAGTGTTTACCCAAGGAATGCCCCCCCCCCGCGTCCCCTATTTAACTTTTCTGCAGCCAATTACATCCCTCAGGCTGTAATGTGCAAGACAATTTTCCTTACTGTTTCTGATATGCAATTTTAAGCCCATAAATGCCGCAGTTCTTCATATGTCGGTCGCTTAACAGGGGGCCATCCACCTGAATAGTGGGCGGCATAGACAATACATAGGTTAATGCAAGGCATAAACCTATGTATTGTTCTGAGTGACGGGCACAGGAGAGAGGGGGCAGTGCTCCAGCGCCCACTCTGGACGCACCGCCACTGCAATGCTATCCTGTGGCCAAACACATCTACCCCCCCCTCCCCATTATAATTTATTAATGGACCATCATAGGGGGTGATGAATATGATACATGAGCCTTCCATTATACTTATTTAAAACACCTTAATAAACGTAGACTTTGCTTGATGTTGGCCTCTAATGTATTTTCGTAGAATATACTTGTAATGTTTGATTTGTGTATTCTAATATTTTTTCATCTTATTTGACTTCACAGCTTCCTTCCACGCCACAGCAATGGCAGACTGTGGCATCGGAGTTTGCCACGCGGTGGGACTTCCCCAACTGCGGTGGTGCTATAGACGGGAAGCAAGTCCGCATCGTGCCGCCACCCCGTTCTGGGTCCTACTACTTCAATTACAAGGGGTTTCATAGCATTGTGCTGATGGCGGTGGTGTCAGCACGGTATGAATTCCTCTATGTTGATGTAGGGAAGAATGGCCGGATGTCCAATGGGGGATCCTTCATCCAGACGGAGTTTGCCCTCCGTCTCCAGAGTGACGACCTTGCATTGCCACCGGATGCAGGGAATATTGAAGGACTCCCCTTTGTTTTTTTGGCTGATGAAGCCTTCGGGCTCGGACCACATCTTATGAGGCCATTTCCTCAGAGGACCCTGACCCCAGAGAAGAGGGTGTTCAATTACCGGCTGGCCAGGGGCCGAAGAGTCGTTGAAAATGCCTTCGGCATAATGGCCAGCCGGTTCCGCCTTTTTAGGACTCCCATCCACTTGGCGGACTACAAAATAAACTATGTAGTGTTATGCTGCTGTGTGCTACACAATTTTCTTTGCCGCAAATCTAATTCATATATGGCCTCAGTTTTGCCTGAGGCTGGACTTTCCCCTGATAATCCCCTGCCGGGCCTGGAATCTGCCCGTGCTGGCTTGCCCCCCAAAATGCCCGTGATGTTCGGGACAAATACAAGAGGACTATTTCACGGGTAGGGGGGCAATTCCTATGCCAGGCTATGTCTAAAGATTGCTGTCTAACGATCCAAATAAAAATCTTGTTTAAACTTCTACCTTTTCTTGGTTTCCTGTCTCCTAGTTTGTCTTAGTGCATTTGTAGTGCCAAGTGTATTTTCCTTTAGTAAATACCAACCATTTCACTATTAACCTTAAAAAATTTACCAAATAAGGTTAGAGCATATTAGAAAAAGAAGCTACACGTTGTTTGTGTTCAAATCTTTTACTATGTGCAAATTCACACACCTTTTTTATTTTTTTTTTGTTTGCCTGGCCACAAACCGGCAATTGTTTTCTTAGGAAAATACAAAAACAACAGTTGCATTCCAAAAATTACAAAATTGGATACCTCGGAGCAATCTGAGACATTCACTTACACAAACTATATGTCTCTATGTGCCCGTCCTAATATGGGGTCCTGCCACCCCTTGCCCAGCCAAAAATTGAATATGCACACAATTGGGATTATTTTCCTATAGGGATTTTAGACTCCTGATCCCTATTGTCAACATGTGCTATCTGCCATCAGGGGTGATCAATGGACGTGTTTTGGGGGTGCAACCCCTTCCTCAGTTCACCTACTTTAGATACGAGGAAAGGGTTGCACCCCCAAAAGACGTACATGGATATCCCCTGATGGCAGATAGCACATGTTGACACACTGTGTGCAGATTCAATTTTTGGCTGGTTTGATTGTCAAAAAGTTTTTTAAAAGTTGAAGAACAAACATGAGAAAAAAGGGGGTTGGGATGCCTTATTGAATTCTCCCCAAAACATCGAGAATGTCTTTAAATGTTTGATCCATCACATGAATTCTTTCTTTAATTTTGTCCAGTTCCGTGCTACATTCCATCACTTGCTGGATGAGGCGGAGGGCACTGTCAGCAGAGAAACCTGTACTATCCTTCACTCCAACATTCACATCCCCTAAAAACAAAATAAAAAGGTATTATAACTCTGCAGGCCTACCTCTCTTACCTGAAGCTGTGGTGACAGATACTGACCTGTTGTGGTGACCAGTTCCACAACGTCATCCACCTCTCCTTCCTGCACTTCTCCTTCCTCCACCTCAACTTCCTCTACATCCTTCGTTTGTGGGTCTTTGGGAGTTTGGGGTTGTTGTGAAGCTGTGGGGTTCCTGTGCTCCCTGGAGTGTCCTCCTCCCAGTCTTCTCTCCCCTATGAGAATCAAACAAAAGGTAGAGTTATCACACAGAAATTCTCTATGTTAAACAAAAAAATAGGCTAAATTGCTTGGAAGTGGGGTACAAGTGTGTGTTTGGGCGGAAGTTAAAGATGAATGCATTATTTCTGACCAAGAATATGCTTAGTATTCACCTTTGTCTGTCATTTTTTAGACATGTAGGCAACACAAAAATTCTCTGAAGCACCTGTGTGGGACACCCAAAAAAGGCGGGTCTGGTGGCCCACACTATAGTGCTCCAAAGTACAGATGTGGAAGCAGCTGCTGAGTGTCCTCTCCTTTACACTGACAAAAGTTTGCATTTCATTCTCTTTACAAACACATCATCTAGCCTAAAACTTTGTGCCCCAAATTTCCGAAAAAATGGCAGATGTCTAATTACTAGGCTTGTGCAATTCGTTTCGTAACGAATCGAAATTCGTCCGAATTTAGCAACTTTCGGACATTCGGAAGCATTCGAATTTCCGAACAAAGCAATTACGAATAAGACCGAATCCGAAATAAATTATACCGCAAATAGCGAATGCCCGAATGTCTTCGGCATAATTCGTTATGAAAAAGTTACGAATGTACGAATCCATACGAAGCACAATAACACTCACTCTGCTCTGCTCTCTGCTTCTCCCACACCGTGCTGAACTCCCTCTCAAAATGGTGTACAGGGGCGGAGGCTATAGCCACATGTAAAAAACGAAAGTAAAATACGAGATTTCGAATCCATTCGAAGCACAATAACACTCTGCTCTGCTCTCTGCTTCTCCCTCACCGTGCTGAACCCTCTCAAAATGGTGTACAGGGGCGGAGGCTATAGCCGCATGTAAAAAACGAAAGTAAAATACGAGATTTCGAATCGTTACAAATAACCGCTATGTATTTAGAAAAGTACAAATCCATTCGAAGCACATTAGGCATAATAGGCAGCGTCGTCGTGAGAGAGACACAGAAAATTACGAATCAACGAACCCAAAAAAAGTTACGAAAGTAGGAGTTGTGTCCAGAATCAACGAAAAACAATGTACTCTACCGAAAGTACGAATTATAAATCAACTAAAAATTCAACGAAAAATGTCGCTTGCGAAAATACGAATTAGTCCGAACACGAAAAATCCCGTCTAGCAAAATTACGAATGATTACGAATCAACAGGACCGAAAAGAAACGAACTGAAACTAACCGAATTTTTCCGTTGTGCACAAGCCTACTAATTACTTTTGTGGCTGTAAAATAATCCAAAACAGCGGATAGTGGCCGAACGAAGTGTCTGTAACGTAACGAACGATTACTGTGCCCAACCAAGTTCAAAATATAAAATTTTGGAAGGGAGTCCAATAAGAAAAACAAAAAAACAGGATTAATAACATAAAAGTGTACATTTTACTTACTTTTTGCGAGCATTCTCTTAATGCTCCTTAAAGCGGAGGTTCCGCGGTCCCTCGTTTTTTTTTTCTAGGTGTAATGTAATGGGGTTACAGAAAACATGTTAGTACTCACTTGTCCTGCGATTAGAAACATCCCCCGTCTATTTCAATTCTAAATGATAACTTTTATAAATTGATCTTGTTCTTTGCCATTTTGCTTGTGGGCACTGTGAAGCCCACAAGCAGAGACTTCCGGGATGCAGTGAATGCATCCCAGCATTCACCGCTGTATCATCAGTATTGACGGCGAGCAGTTTCAGGTTGCTATGACAACGGGTGTCGTCATTCATAGTACACGCCCACAACAATGAAAACATGAGCGACGGCTCCCAGGAGACCTCCCAGAAATCAACGGGGCGCTGGGGAAAGAAAAAGATACGCCCACTCCCGCGGGAGGAATACCCGGAAGTCCTGATTCGGAACGACTGATTCACGGTAAGTACACCCACAACAAAAAAATCAATGGGCATATGTATATGTATCTGCTAGATAGATTAGTATAAGATAATGTCAGGATTTAGGGTGAACCTCCGCTTTAACTGCTCTGGCTCCCTCAGTTTGAGGTCTGACCACCTCTTTCTGAGCTGCTCATTTGAGCGTTTCACTCCGAAATTCGTCTTCAGACTCTTCACGACTTTAGTGAGGATTTTGGCCTTCCTTCTATTTGGTTTGCTATACGGCCCATGCTTTGCGTCATAATCAGACTTGAACAAGATGTCCACCATCTCCGCCATCTCCGCAAAAGACATATTCGATGCCTTGAATCTCCTCCTTGATCGTGACGTTTCCTTTGGTCTCCGGGCTTGTTTCCTCCTCGTTAGTTGCGGAATTATCAGACACCTGCTGTAACTCCGCCATATCTGTCTGCGCGCCGAAAGAGAAGGGGCGGGGAAAAGATGTTAGTTAGAACGTCATGGGCAGGCGACGTGTGCGGAGCGACGTGTTCGAATTTTGACGCATGCGTGGTGTGTATATAGCAAACACACATGTGACTATAGTACGTTCGGTGTGCGGAGAGAGGAGTTCAAGTGACGGACGTGCGAACGAAGGTATGTGATTTTGTGACTTGTACAAATTGTTGGCCTATACTGTTTTAAGAATGTTGTAGGATATATATGGTGACTACGATGTTAAGGAGGTTAGACTGTTTGCCTCACATTAGTTACAGTGGGGCAAAAAAGTATTTAGTCAGCCACCAATTGCGCAAGTTCTCACACATAAAAAGATGAGAGAGGCCTGTAATTGTCATCATAAGTATACCTCAACTATGAGAGACAAAATGTGAAAACAAATCCAGACAATCACATTGTCTGATTTGGAAAGAATTTATTTGCAAATTATGGTGGAAAATAATAGGATTTTTATAACAGCTTACCTGTAAAATCCTTTTCTTGGAGTACATCACGGGACACAGAGCGACATAGTCATTACTAATGGGTTATATAGTTACCGTCAGGTGCTGGCACTGGCAACTTCCAAAACCGGAAGTACCCTCCCCTATATAAGCCCCTCCCATCCGGGAGCACCTCAGTTTTGTAGCAAAGCAATAAGTGTCCCCAAAGAGGGGCGGGAGCTCTGTGTCCCGTGATGTACTCCAAGAAAAGGATTTTACAGGTAAGCTGTTATAAAAATCCTATTTTCTTTCTCGTACATCACGGGACACAGAGCGACATAGTCATTACTAATGGGATGTCCTAAAGCAATGCCAAATGAGGGGGGGGATACACCATATATAAGCTGAGCGCTATCAGACATGAGGATCTTTTGCGGCCTGCAACACACTGCGCCCAAAGGCGACATCCTCCTGACTTCTAACGTCCACCTGGTAGAACCTAGTAAACGTGTGTACTGAAGACCATGTTGCGGCCTTACAGACTTGAGCCAGGGAGGCCTGGTGATGCACTGCCCATGAAGTTCCAACTGCTCTCGTGGAGTGCGCCCTAACTTTGAACGGAGGCGGTCTACTTCTCAAGCTATAGGCTTGTATTATGACCTGTCGAATCCACTTGGCTAAAGTAGATTTTGACGCTGCCTGACCCTTTCTGGGGCCTTCCGGCAGAATAAACAAAGTATCCGTTCTGCGAATCTGAGCAGTGGCTTTTAGATAAGCTTTAACTGCTCTTACTACATCCAAAGAATGCAATAACTTTTCCTCTACCGAAGTAGGCTTGGGGAAAAAAGAAGGAAGAACCACATCTTGGTTCAAATGAAAACTCGATACCACCTTAGGAAGAAAGGCTGGATGAGGACGTAACACTACTCTGTCCTTATGGATAACCAGATATGGCTCCTTACAGGACATAGCTGCTAATTCCGATACTCTTTTAGCCGAACAAATGGCTACTAGAAAAATCAATTTCCTGGTGAGAAGCACTAAGGAAATATGCTGTAATGGTTCAAATGGTTGTTTCTGTAGAACCGACAGAACCAAGTTTAGATCCCATGGACATATGGGAATATTAACCGGAGGACTAATACGCATCACTCCTTGTATAAAGGCTTTGACTAGTGAATGCGAAGCCAAGGGCCTTTGAAAAAATATTGACAAGGCCGAAATCTGACCTTTGATAGTACTCAAGGCAAGCTTCCTATCTACAGCCCATTGTAGGAAGTCCAGAATTCTACCTATTACGTATTTACGTGGATGCCATTTCCTGGCCTCACACCAGGCGATGTACGCCTTCCAGATTCTATAGTAGATCTGCCTGGATACCGGTTTCCTGGCATTGATCATGGTAGACACCACAGCATTAGAGAGCCCTCTCCTTTTTAGAATGTGGGCTTCAATAGCCAGGCCGTCAAACCTAGGGCTGGTAAGGAAGGGTGGTATATCGGTCCCTGCGAAAGCAGGTCCGGACGATGTGGGAGGGTCCAAGGACTCCCCACAGACATTTTTACAATCTCCGCGTACCATGCTCTTCGGGGCCACGCTGGAGCCACCAGAATCACTGGTTTCTTTTCTACCCTGATTCTGCGGAGTAATCGAGGTAACAATTGTGGCGGTGGGAATGCATATATCAGCTTGAACTGATCCCAAGGGAACACTAGGGCATCCGAGCCGCACGCTAGGGGATCCCTTGTCCAAGAGACAAACCTGTCCACTTTCGTGTTGAACCTGGATGCTAGCAGATCTACATCCGGTGTTCCCCACCGCTGACATATTGTCCGGAAAACCTCGGGATGAAGGGACCATTCCCCTGGGCATAATTGTTGGCGACTTAGAAAGTCCGCCTTCCAATTCTCCACCCCTGGAATGAATACCGCAGATATGGCTGGGACATATCTTTCTGCCCATCTCAGGATGTAATTTACTTCCCTTTGGGCTGCACGACTCCTGGTGCCCCCCTGACGATTGATATATGCCACTGCTGTGGCATTGTCTGACTGAACTCTGACAGGGGACCCTTGGAGTTTGGATGTCCATGCTACTAGGGCATACCGGGCTGCTCGTATCTCTAAGAGATTGATGGGCAGGGCCTTTTCCGCATCCGACCATCTGCCCTGGAGAGACCATTGCTCCAGTACTGCTCCCCAGCCTAAAAGGCTGGCATCTGTAGTGACCACCTTCCAAGAAATCGGACTGAAGGATTTCCCTCTTTCCAGATTCCGGGGAACCAACCACCAACGGAGGCTTCTGCGAACGGAAGGGGACAAGGACATTGGTACGTCCAGAGCCTGAACTTTTTTGTTCCAGGCTGACAGTATGGCCCTTTGCAACTTCCTTGAATGGAATTGACCGTAGGGTACTGCTTCGAATGATGCCACCATTTTTCCCAGCAGCCTCATGCACAGGCGTATGGATGGCTGTCTTTTTGAACCCACTAAGTGGATCAAATCTCTCAAAGACGACCCCTTTTCTCGAGGCAAGAAAATTTTTCTCTGGTCTGAATCCAGCCTTAGCCCCAAGTATTCCAGACTTTTGACTGGTTTTAGGGCTGACTTGTCTCGGTTGATAATCCAACCGTGATATTCCAGATACTTGATTGTCTCGTGAACAACCACTTCTAGTTTTTCCACTGAGTGGTCTATCAGCAACAAGTCGTCTAGATATGCCATTATCGTTACACCTCGTGTTCTTAGATTGGCCAATAATGGGGCCAGAATTTTTGTGAACACTCTTGGTGCTGTGGCCAGACCGAAGGGTAAGGCTCTGAACTGAAAATGGCGCCCTTCTATCGCAAAGCGTAGAAATTTTTGGTGGGCTGGAAAGATGGGGATGTGCAAATACGCATCTTTGATGTCGATCGAGGCTAACCATTCCTCCCCTTGTAGGGCAGTGGCTACCGATCGGATCGACTCCATCCGGAAAGTCCTGATATGTAGGAATTTGTTTAGCCCTTTTAGATTTAATATGGGCCTCACGTCCCCGTTTGGCTTCGGAACTGTAAAGAGGTTTGAGTAAAACCCGAACCCCCATTCTTCCAGGGGGACCTCTATAATTACTGCTTGAAGCAA
Source organism: Rana muscosa (assembly GCA_029206835.1). Lineage (NCBI taxonomy): Eukaryota > Metazoa > Chordata > Amphibia > Anura > Ranidae > Rana > Rana muscosa. The sequence goes on along the minus strand of CM055118.1, from coordinate 848,572,716 downwards.
TAATTGTTCCAGTGCCAACAGGAGGGATCCTCTCTTCTGGGGATCCCTTGGCACGTTCGACCTTATAAAGCGGGAAGGAGGGGAGTTTTTTAACTCCAATTTGTATCCCAGATTTACTGCGGAGAGCACCCATCTGTCTCGGATCGTGTCCCGCCAGGTTTCTGTGAACAACTGAAGTCTTCCCCCCACCCGATTGGGTGGGGGCAACCCTTCATGCATTTGACTTTGGGGGAGGTTTTGTACCTCTCCTGCTCCAGGGCTTCTTGTTACCCTGCAACTGTCCCTGATTTTTACCTCCGGGATTTGACCGGGGAGGCCGTCGGAACTGTTTCACAGCCGATGTCCTAGGGACTGGAGAAGCCGGCCTCTTAAAAGAGGGACCTCTAACTCTATTTTTGACCGGCAAGAGTGTACTTTTACCGCTGGAAATTCTCTGGATATACTTGTCCAGGTCTTCCCCGAATAAGCGCTCCCCATGAAATGGGAAGCTGACCAGCAATTTTTTACAGGGAGCTTCAGCAGACCAGTTTTTGAGCCATAGAAGCCTGCGCATATGTACTACAGACAGCGTAAGGCGGGAGGCCTGATGGATTGAATCCTTTATAACGTCCACCGCAAAGCATAAGGCTCTAGGTAGATCAGCTAGAGCAAGAGCCTGCTGATCTGGCACGTCCCTTAAGACCTGTTTCAACTGATCCTTCACTGCTTGGCAGACCCCTATAGCTGCCACTGCTGGTTGTGTCACCAATCCTGCTGTAGAAAAAGCAGATTTCAATAAGGACTCCAATTTTTTATCTATTGGGTCCTTGAACATTTGGACATTTTCCACCGGACATGTCAGTGATTTATTCACACAAGAGATGGCTGCGTCCACTGTAGGGACCTTCCATTTTCTGACGAACTTATCCTCCATAGGATAGACCACCGGAAATCTCTTGGGGGGAGTAAATATTTTGTCAGGATGCTCCCAATCCTGGTAAATGAGCACCTCCAGTAAAGGATGGATCGGAAAAGAACAAACAGTCTGGGGAGCTTTTAGCGACCCCAACGAGGAGACAGAAGAGGAGGATGGCTCCGCAAGTGGCATTTTAAATGCTGATCGGACCATATTAGTCAGGGACTGCACCCATAACCTCTCAGCATGTGATGCTGAGAACGGCTCCTCCACTGTTGATTCCTCTACAACTGAATCAACCTCATCCTGATCCCCCTCAGGTAGGTCGTTCTCTGTATGGGACTGTTGCTCTGTTAACAGGCACTCTGAGGGAGGAGACGGAGATCGAGCGCTTTTCTCCTGTGACAGGGAAGCAGCAATTAGTGCTGACAATCTCTCTTCCAGCCCTCCCAGAGCTGAGGAAAAAACCTCCTCTGTTACATACACAGGAGCAGGTGAACTGGGGACAGCCACAGTACCAGGTACTCCTGGGGGTGCCCTACGGTCACTAACCTCTGATTCTTCAGGGGAGACTGGTGCAGCCAAAGCATGCCCAAGATCCTCAGAGCCCGATGGAGACCCCCTATTCCTCCTGGAATTTCTAGTCCCGGAGTTTTTAGACGGCATATTCCTAAGCCACAAAGCTGAGGTATTCCAGCCGAAAATACACCAGTTACTGATAATAGTCTAGCATAAATGCTGCTATAATAAACAGTTGGTGTCTACTAATGTGCCTTTCTAGGGGATGCCTGTATCAACCGCTTGCTGTATGCCTTTAAATGTTGCCAGCTCTGTCTCTGTACTTCATAGCCAGCTTACTGCAATAATGTGGCTTTTTAAAAACCTGCTGGGACGCCCGCACATGCGCAGAAGCGCTGCGGCGCGCACAGAGCGTCATCCCCCAGGCCCCGCCCCTTTTTCCGGCCACCTCTATATATAGAGGCGCGTGCACGCGCACGCGCGCGGCCACGTGCGCCTCGGCGCTAATTTTCAAACATGGAAACCAGGGACAGGAGCCAGGGCCCCCTTTGCCGCAGGCCGGGGGATAGACGAACACTGCAACATGGCAGAGGAAACAGTTTCCTGTAGGAGAACTCACCAGCTGCCTGGACTTTGCTCTCTGAGAAGAAACTAGTCCATATGACAAGAAAAACATTCCACAGCGGCCTCTAGTGGACAAACACAGGTACCGCAGTTTAATATACTAAACATATATAAAAAAACATTCTTTTTTTTTTTTTTTTTTTTTTCTTGACCACCATTAAAAATTATTACATTTTTTTAGTAGTTACAGGCATGCACAGATATTAGCGGGAATACCGTTAGGTAACAGACAGAAAGACAAATTAGGCTTGGGGGTCCCCCAATAGAACCAAGTTCCTGGGGGCCCCCACTTACCTGTTCCCCGCCGCAGGACTTTGTTTGGTCCACAAAAGCCCAAACTTCACCTATCACGGCAGGCATTGTAATCAAACCTTCAGGGACCGGGTTCCCAAGGATCCCACTCCCCTGGACCTGTATAGCACCCTGCACAGAAAACATCTTGGTCGTGGGTATGACCAGAGCTCTGGATCCCAGGGTCCAGCTCTCCTAAGAGAAGCATTACAGGCAGAACCTTGCTCTTCTCTGCAAGGCCCGGGTACCGACCGTTTAGCTATGAAGCTTTTTTGGTCGGATCCGGAATAGCTTACTGAGGCCCAAAAGAACCTGTACGCAAGCTCAGTGAAAAACACATGTTTCTTCTTGGCCAACACCTTAGACACTGGCAAAAAACTGAGGTGCTCCCGGATGGGAGGGGCTTATATAGGGGAGGGTACTTCCGGTTTTGGAAGTTGCCAGTGCCAGCACCTGACGGTAACTATATAACCCATTAGTAATGACTATGTCGCTCTGTGTCCCGTGATGTACGAGAAAGAAAAGTATTTGGTCACCTACAAACAAGCAAGATTTCTGGCTCTCACAGACCTGTATCTTCTTCTTTAAGAGGCTCCTCTGTCCTCCACTCATTACCTGTATTAATGGCACCTGTTTGAACTTGTTATCAGTATAATAAGACACCTGTCCACAACCTCAAACAGTCAAACTCCAAACTCCACTATGGTGAAGACCAAAGAGCTGTCGAAGGACACCAGAAACAAAATTGTAGACCTGCACCAGGCTGGGAAGACTGAATCTGCAATAGGCAAGCAGCTTGGTGTGAAGAAATCAACTGTGGGAGCAATAATTAGAAAATGGAAGACATACAATACCACTGATAATCTCCCTCGATCTGGGGCTCCACGTAAGATTTCATCCCGTGGGGTCAAAATGATCACAAGAACGGTGAGCAAAAATCCCAGAACCACACGGGGGGACCTAGTGAATGACCTGCAGAGAGCTGGGACCAACCTAACAAAGGTTACCATCAGTAACACACTATGCCGCCAGGGACTCAGATCCTGCAGTGTCAGACGTGTCTCCCTGCTTAAGCCAGTACATGTCCGGGCCTGTCTGAGATTTGCTAGAGAGCATTTGGATGATCCAGAAGAGGATTGGGAGAATGTCATATGGTCAGATGAAACCAAAGTAGAACTGTTTGGTAGAAACACAACTCGTCGTGTTTGGAGGAGAGAGAATGCTGAGTTGCAACCAAAGAACACCATACCTACTGTGAAGCATGGGGGTGGCAACATCATGTTTTGGGGCTGTTTCTCTGCAAAGGGAACAGGACAACTGATCCGTGTACATGAAAGAATGAATGGGGCCATGTATTGTGAGATTTTGAATGCAAACCTCCTCCCATCAGCAAGGGCATTGAAGATGAAACGTGGCTGGGTCTTTCAGCAAGACAATGATCCCAAACACACCGGCCAGGCAATGAAGGAGTGGCTTCGTAAGAAGCATGTCATGGTCCTGGAGTGGCCTAGCCAGTCTCCAGATCTCAACCCCATAGAAAACCTTTGGAGGGAGTTGAAAGTCCGTGTTGCCCAGCGACAGCCCCAAAACATCACTGCTCTAGAGGAGATCTGCATGGAGGAATGGGCCAACATACCAGCAACAGTGTGTGACAACCTTGTGAAGACTTAGAGAAAACGTTTGACCTCTGTCATTGCCAACAAAGGATATATAACAAAGTATTGAGATGAACTTTTGATATTGACCAAATACTTATTTTCCACCATAATTTTCAAATAAATTCTTTCCAAATCAGACAATGTAATTGTCTGGATTTGTTTCCACATTTTGTCTCTCATAGTTGAGGTATACCTATGATGACAATTACAGGCCTCTCTCATCTTTTTAAGTGGGAGAACTTGCACAATTGGTGGCTGACTAAATACTTTTTTGCCCCACTGTATATATTATTTCTTAAACTTGCAGATACAATATGAATGTCTTTATTAGCGACAAAGAGTTCCTGGCGGAATTTATTGACCGGGTAAGGGAGCTGCCTGCTCTGTGGGAGATGAAAAACCCCATCCATAAAAAAAGAGGGGTGAGAAAAGCAGCGCTGGAGAAGCTGCTCCCATTTGTGCAGACCAAGGTGCCCACAGCCACAGCAAAACAAGTGGACACTAAAATTGGGAGCTTGAGAGGCACCTACAGGACTGAACGCTCTAAGGTCCTGGCTTCTCAGAGGTCAGGAGCAGCAGCAGGTGATGTGTATTTCCCGATTTTGTGGTACTACAGCAGGATGTCCTTCCTGGATGACCACATTGAGGCAAGGCCATCACTCTCCACTCTTCCCCCCAGACTTCCCTGCAGCCAACCTGAGCCTTCTCTGGAGCAAGAGGAGGCAGCCATCCTGGATGATCCTGATTTGGCCATCTGGAGCCAGGTATAGTATTAAATGAAATTGCATTGGGATAAAATTAATGTTTGACAAATATGTCAAGATGAGAAACATACAATATTTTGGGTTCCACAAGTGAAATCAAGATCTCGAGACATTAGTCTGCACTTAATTGGGTGCTAAATAGTCAATCTGATGTAGGTGTAAATTAGAAAAAATGATTTCAGGAATTACATTCTAATTGCTTCAATCATGTTTATAAAGTTTGATGCAAAGATTAAAGCAACATATTAAACTATGTCCCTTTTTCATACACAGGATGAAATCAGCCAGGAGGAGGGTCTGGAAACTGTCAGGCAGGAGGAGGAAGGGCCCAGTGGCAGCCAGGAGGTGGCAGAGCCCAGTGGCAGCCAGGAGGTGGCAGGGCCCAGTGGCAGCCAGGAGGTGACAGGGCCCAGTGGCAGCCATGAGGTGGCAGGGCCCAGTGGCAGCCAGGAGGTGGCAGGGCAAAGGAGAAGCACCAGATCCCAGGTGCCTCCCATCCGGCTTCCCAAAAGAGGCAGGAGGGACAGGACCACCAGTGAGGCAGCAATGGCCCTTATTAAAGAGGCCCATGCCACCCTCAAAGAGCCCACATCCCCTGAAGAGGCCATTGCCGGCCTAGTGGAGGCAAAGTTCAAGGTGATGAGCATGGAGCAACGCCTCCTATGCGAGCCCCTGCTCATCACCTTGCTCAACAAGGGGGTGATGGAAAAAATTACCCCCAATACCGCCATTTGTGAGGTGGCACAACTGTCCCAACCTCAACCTCCTCCTCCACCTCCACATTCTTCTTCCGCCCCACCCCCTTCTCCTCCACCTCCACCTTGTTCTTCCGCCCCACCACCTTCTCCTCCACCTCCACCTTGTTCTTCCGCCCCACCCCCTTCTCCTCCACCTCCACCTTGTTCTTCTGCGCCACCCCTTCTCCTACACCTCCTCCTCCTCCTGACAGGAGTACCCCTCCAGTGGCCCAGCCTCCAGCCAAACGAAGAAGGAAGGCTGCAGGGAAGGCTTCAGGAAAGGTTGCAGGGAAGGTTGCCAGGAAGACGAGGAAGTGATGGCCTTGCTTCATTGTGGTCGGACAGAAGGCAGCCTGTTGTAGTACCACACACTTGGGACATATATATCACCTGCTGCTGTTCCTGACCTCTGGGAGGCCAGCATCAGATTGTGTTCAGAAATGTTGGCCTTCTCAAGCTCCCAATTTTAGTGTCCACACAGGGTTGCTGTGTGGTCTGGGGTCCCTGGGATGCACAAATGGCAGCAGCTTCTCCAGCGCTGCCTTCTCTTTATTTTAGTTCAAACATGAATAAATGTTATTTTTCTTTAAGTTCATACTTGACTATGTGTATTTGTAAAAATGTAAAATCTAGCTTTGGAGTAAGCAGATACATTTGACTGACAAAAAAAGGGACAGATAACAACCCCCCAAAAAAATAACTAAATCGTATTTCCCAAAAAAGTGTGTAAAATTTAAATAATATATATTAAAAGATTCAATGGGAGATCACTACCAAAACATTGTGAAATTACAATTAACATCAGTTAGAAAAATAACGAATTTTTTAATATTCCTAAAAACTTGCACGATATAATACACATAAATCTTCTTAAGAGCAACAAGAAAAATGTTAAAAAAACATAGTCATAACTCTGTGTGAATATCAACAGCAAAAGAAGTTAATTCGTTTGGATTAATGTCACATTCTAACGAAGATTTCAATGCACAACATTTAAACGATGCAAAAATTTGGAGCGTGACGAATGTGCTATCTCCATTACGAAGGCTTGTTTTACCAGAAGATGCGCTCCCGTCTCATAGTTGCTTGTGAGCATGCGCGCTTTTGGAAGAGTTGTAAAAGCATACACACGAACCATTTTCTCGTCACAAAACAGGCCGACGAGAAACACGACGAGGAAATCTGGAATCCTGACGAGAAAATAGAGAGCAGGTTCTCTATTTTCTCGTCGAGATTCACGGCAATTTTCTCGTCGTAAAACCATACACACGAACGGTTTTCTCGACAAAAAAGCTCACGCGGCACTTTTCTTGCCGGTTTTGGACGAGAAACTCGGTCGTGTGTACGAGGCTTTAGAGCAGAAAATTACCCAAAAACGCCTTGATGTGAACGGAGCTAACTGCAATGCTGTTACTAATACTGCTGCTTCAGCTGCTTCTACTACTTTAACCACTTAAGCCTTGGAAGATTTAACCCCCTTCATGAACAGGCCATTTTATGCAGCTCGGCGCTGCACTATTTTAACTGGCGATTGTGTGGTCATGCAACGCTGTACCCAAACAAAATTAATATAATTTTTTTTCACACAAATAGAGCTTTCTTTTGGTGTTATTTGATAACCACTGAGTTTTTTAATTTTTTTGCAATATAAATAAAAAAACAGATAAGGATTTAACATTATGCTCTAATTATCGCCCGATATCCTTAATTGGCGTAGACACTAAAATTTACGCCAAATTGATTGCGTCACATCTCCAACCTCTTCTTCTGAGCCTGGTACATATAGACCAGGCCAGATTTGTCCAAGGAAGAGAAGCACATGACAATATGATAAAATCATTCCTGCTTATGGGTTATGCCCAAACAGCTAAAATACAAATATGCCTTCTCTCTGTTGATGCGGAGAAGGCTTTTGATTGGCTCGGTGGCCTTTCCTTGAGCATTCTTTGATGCAAATAGGGATGAGCCTGAACTTGCTTAATAGGATCTTAGCACTATACTTCAAACTTAAGGCCAGAATAAGGATCAACGGAACGTTGACTACAAGTTTTCCTATACAAAACGGTACGCGCAAGGGATGTCCATTATCTCCTTTGCTTTATGTCCTAGTAATGGAGCAATAGCTATTAGACAAAATCCTTCTATCACTGGCATACAGATAGATCAACAGGAAATAAAACTTGCCTTATTTGCAGATGATTTGTTACTTTACGTTACCAACCCACATGTTTCTATGCCTTCTATTCTAGCTGAATTTCAGCGTTTTGGAGCCTTGAGTAACCTCAAGGTAAATGTATCAAAATTGGAAATTCACTTCTGCCACATCAAGTTACGGCAGAGGAATAATTTTTTGTTTAAATTCTGCTCCTCTGCACTAAAATACCTAGGTTTTAATATTCCTCCTTATCCAGTCTATTTATATTCAAAAAATTATATCCCTCTTATGCAACGTACTTTACAGGATCTCAAAAAATATGATTCTAATCTATATTCCTGGTTCGGGAGGATTAACATATTGAAAATGGATATAATACCCTGTTTTTTATACCTTTTCCAAACTATTCCTATTTCGGTCCCTAGATTTTACAATCTGCCTTTACAACGTTTATCTGGGGACATAAGAGATTTAGATTACATAGGAAAATGTTATCTTTACTAGGGATGAGCCGAACACCCCCGGGTTCGGTTCGCACCAGAACCTGCGAACGGACCGAAAGTTCGCGCAAACTTTAGAACCCTATTAAATACAATGGACGCGAATGTTCGAAATCTAAAGTGCTAATTATAACGGCTAATATGCATGTTATTGTCCTAAAAAGGGTTTGGGGACCCGGGTTCTGCACCAGGGAACATGTATCAATGCAAAAAAAAGTTTTAAAAATGGCTGTTTTTCGGGAGCAGTCATTTTAATGATGCATAAAGTGAAAAAGTCAAATATTCCTTTAAATATCGTACCTGGGGGGTGTCTAAAGTATGCCTGTGAAGTGGCACGTGTTTCCCGTGTTTAGAACTGTCCCTGCACAAAATTACATTTCTAAAGGAAAAAAAGCCATTTAAAACTGCTTGCGGCTTTAATGTCATGTCTGGTCCCGGTAATATGGATGAAAATCTTTGAGAAAAATGGCATGGCTACCCCATCAGCCCCCCCCCCCTACCCCAGCCCATTACCATCCCCTTTGGGTCTTGTATGGATATTAAGGGGAACTTCGCACACAAAATAAAAAAGGCCCTATATACTCTGAACAGCAGTATACAGCCGGTGCAAGCAAGACAGGGACTGTAGGTTTGTTCATAAGTAGAATCTGTTTGTAATTTTGAACAGGTACATTGTTTAAGTGTATCTCCAGCCAAAAAAATCTATTTTTAAGCTTTTTGGAAAACATAGGGAAGGGTTATCACCCCTGTAACATTTGTTTTGCTGTCTGTGCCCCTGTTCAGAACATTTCCCCTCACTTTCCGTCCCAATGACAACTGTTTTTGAAAAGTGGGTTTTTTATTGAAACAAGGATTGGTGATAAAGCATCAGTAGAGAGGAGACACCTTTTTCCCATATTAACTCTTAAGCCCTGTACACACGATCAGATATCCTATGGATTTTCGTCTGATGGATTTGTCCATCAGAAATCCGATGAAACTGTTTTCCATCAGTCTTGCCTACACACCATCAGTCAAAAAACCGACCGTTCCAAACGTGGTGACGTAAAAAGGGATTTTTATAACAGCTTACCTGTAAAATCCTTTTCTTGGAGTACATCACGGGACACAGAGCGACTTAGTCATTACTAATGGGTTATATAGATTACCTTCAGGTGTTGGCACTGGCCAATTCCAAACCGGAAGTACCCTCCCCTATATAAGCCCCTCCCATCCGGGAGCACCTCAGTTTTGTAGCCAAGCAATAAGTGTCCCAAAAAGAGGGGTGGGAGCTCTGTGTCCCGTGATGTACTCCAAGAAAAGGATTTTACAGGTAAGCTGTTATAAAAATCCCTTTTTCTTTTTCGTACATCACGGGACACAGAGCGACTTAGTCATTACTAATGGGACGTCCCAAAGCAATGCCAAATGAGCGGAGGGATACATAAGCTGGGCGCCATCAGGCATGAGGCTCTTTTGCGGCCTGCAACACACTGCGCCCAAAGGCGACATCCTCCTGACTTCTGACTAGGGATGAGCTTCGAGTTCGAGTCGAACTCATGTTCGACTCGAACATTGCCTGTTCGCCCGTTCGCCGAACAGCGAACAAATTGGGGTGTTCGCGGCAAATTCGAAAAATCTATGGGAGAAATCTAAAGTGCTAATTATAAAGGCTTATATGCAAGTTATTGTCCTAAAAAGTGTTTGGGGACCCGGGTCCTGCCCCAGGGGACATGTATCAATGCAAAAAGAAGTTTTAAAAACGGCCGTTTTTTCGGGAGCAGTGATTTTAATAATGCTTAAAATGAAAAAATAAAAGTGAAATATTCCTTTAAATTTCGTACCTGGGGGGTGTGTATGATATGCATGTAAAGTGGCGCATGTTTCCCGTGCTTAGAACTGTCCCTGCAAAAAATGTCATTTTTGAAAGAAAAAAATGCATTTAAAACTGACTCGCGGCTATTAATGAATTGTCGGCTCCCGGCAATACATACAAAAGTCATTGATAAAAAAAAAAAAAAAGCGTGGGGGTTCCCCAGAATTCAATTACCAGGCCCTTCAGGTCTGGAATGGATATTAAGGGGAACCCCGCCTCAAATAAAAAAAAATTGACGTGGGGTTCCCCCAAATATCCATTCCAGGCCCTTCAGATCTGGCATGGATTTTAAGGGGAACTCCACCCCAAATTAAAAAAAAAATGGCGTGGAGTCCCCCTAAAAATCCATACCAGACCCCTTATCCGAGCACGTAACCTGGCCGGCCGCAGGGGAAAAGGGGGGGACGAGAGAGCGGCCCCCCCTCCCTCCTGAACCGTACCAAGCCACATGCCCTCAACATGGGGAGGATGTCCCCATGTTGATGGGGACAAGGGCCTCATCCCCACAACCCTTGCCCGGTGGTTGTGGGGGTCTGCGGGCGGGGGGCTTATCGGAATCTGGAAGACCCCTTTAACAAAGAGGACCCCCAGATCCCGGCCCCCCCCCTATGTGAATTGGTAAGGGGTACATTGTACCCCTACCATTTCACGAAGAAAGCGTAAAAAATTGTTTAAAAAAACACACAAACACGTTGAAAAAGTCCTTTATTAAAAAAAAAAAAAAAAAAAACCCATTCCAGCGGTGAAATCCAGTGTCCCGCGGCGATCCCGATGTCCAGCGCTGTCCGTCATTGGTTGTGCCTGAGCGGACCTGATGGGGAACTCCCTCTCAGTATTTTAAATGTATAGACCCGCCCCTTCTAAAGTTCCCCATCAGGTCCGCTCAGCGGACCAGATGCGGAACATGAGAAGGGGCGGGTCTATACATGTATTACCAAAGTGAGAGCAGTTCCCCATCAGGTCCGCCTCCTCGGTATGTCGGACCCGCCTACGTCATTGGCTTGAGCGGGGAACTTCCTTCACTGTGTAATTTAAATTTACATAGTGAAGGAAGTTCCCCGCTCAAGCCAATGACGTAGGCGGGTCCGACATACCGAGGGGGCGGACCTGATGGGGAACTGCTCTCACTTTGGTAATACATGTATAGACCCGCCCCTTCTCATGTTCTGCATCTCGCCCGCTGAGCGGACCTGATGGGGAACATTAGAAGGGGCGGGTCTATACATTTAAAATACTGAGAGGGAGTTCCCCATCAGGTCCGCTCAGGCACAACCAATGAAGGACAGCGCTGGACATCGGGATCGCCGCGGGACACTGGATTTCACCGCTGGAATGTTTATTTATTTATTTTTTTAAATAAAGGACTTTTTCAAGGTGTTTGTGTGTTTTTTTAAACATTTTTTTACGCTTTCTTCGTGAAATGGTAGGGGTACAATGTACCCCTTACCAATTCACATAGGGGGGGGGGCGGGATCTGGGGGTCCCCTTTGTTAAAGGGGTCTTCCAGATTCCGATAAGCCCCCCGCCCGCAGACCCCCACAACCACCGGGCAAGGGTTGTGGGGATGAGGCCCTTGTCCCCATCAACATGGGGACATCCTCCCCATGTTGAGGGCATGTGGCTTGGTACGGTTCAGGAGGGAGGGGGGGCCGCTCTCTCGTCCCCCCCTTTTCCCCTGCGGCCGGCCAGGTTGCGTGCTCGGATAAGGGGTCTGGTATGGATTTTTAGGGGGACTCCACGCCATTTTTTTTTTTAAACTTGGGGTGGAGTTCCCCTTAAAATCCATGCCAGATCTGAAGGGCCTGGTAATTGAATTCTGGGGAACCCCCACGCTTTTTTTTTTTTTTTTTTATCAATGACTTTTGTATGTATTGCCGGGAGCCGACAATTCATTAATAGCCGCGAGTCAGTTTTAAATGCATTTTTTTCTTTCAAAAATGACATTTTTTGCAGGGACAGTTCTAAGCACGGGAAACATGTGCCACTTCACATGCACATCATACACACCCCCCAGGTACGAAATTTAAAGGAATATTTCACTTTTATTTTTTCATTTTAAGCATTATTAAAATCACTGCTCCCGAAAAAACGGCCGTTTTTAAAACTTCTTTTTGCATTGATACATGTCCCCTGGGGCAGGACCCAGGTCCCCAAACACTTTTTAGGACAATAACTTGCATATAAGCCTTTATAATTAACACTTTAGATTTCGAACGTTCGAGTCCATTGTATTTAATAGGGTTCTAAAGTTTACACGAACATTTTGTCTGTTCGCAGGTTCTGGTGCGAACCGAACAGGGGGGTGTTCAGCTCATCCCTGCTTCTGACGTCTACCTGGTAGAATCTAGTAAACGTGTGTACTAAGGACCATGTTGTGGCCTTACAGACTTGAGCCAGGGAGGCTTGGTGATGCACTGCCCATGAAGTTCCAACTGCTCTTGTGGAGTGCGCCCTAACTTTGAACGGAGGCGGTCTCCTTTTCAAGCCATAGGCTTGTATTATGACCTGTCGAATCCACTTGGCTAAAGTAGATTTTTGATGCTGCCTGACCCTTTCTGGGGCCTTCCGGCAGAACAAACAAAGTATCCGTTCTACGAATCTGAGCAGTGGCTTTAAGATACGCTTTAACTGCTCTTACTACATCCAAAGAATGCAATAACTTTTCCTCTACCGAACTAGGTTTGGGGAAAAAGGAAGGAAGAACCACATCTTGGTTCAAATGGAACCTCAATACCACCTTAGGAAGAAGGCTGGATGAGGACGTAACACTACTCTGTCCTTATGGATAACCAGATATGGCTCCTTACAGGACAAGGCGGCTAATTCCGATACTCTTTTAGCCGAACAAATGGCTACTAAGAAAATCAATTTCCTGGTGAGAAGAACCAAGAAAATGTGCCGCAATGGTTCAAATGGTTGTTTCTGTAGAACCGACAGAACCAGGTTTAAGTCCCATGGACATATGGGAATACTAACCGGAGGGCTAATACGCATCACTCCTTGTATGAAAGCTTTGACTAATAAATGCAAAGCCAAGGGCCTTTGAAAAAAAAATATTGACAAGGCCGTCTGACCCTTGATAGTACTCAAGGCAAGCTTCCTATGTACAGCCCACTGTAGGAAGTCCAGAATCCTACCTATTACGTACTTACGTGGATGCCATTTCCTGGCCTCACCCCACGTGATGTACGCCTTCTAGATCCTATAATAGATCTGCCTGGATACCGGCTTCCTGGCATTGATCCTGGTAGATACCACAGGATTAGAGAGCCCTCTCTTTTTTAGAATGTGGCTTCTATAGCCAGGCCGTCAAACCTAGGGCTGGTAAGGAAGGGTAGTATATCGGTCCTTGCGAAAGCAGGTCCGGACGATGTGGGAGGGTCCAAGGACTTCCCACTGACATTTTTACAATCTCCGCGTACCATGCCCTTCGGGGCCACGCTGGAGCCACCAGAATCACTGGTTTCTTTTCTACCCTGATTCTGCGGATTAATCGCGGTGGGAATGCATATATCAGCTTGAACTGATCCCAAGGGAACACTAGGGCATCCGAACCGCAAGCTAGGGGATCCTTTGTGCGAGACACAAATCTGTCCACCTTTGCGTTGAATCTGGATGCTAGCAGATCTACATCCGGTGTTCCCCACCGCTGGCATATTGCCTGGAAAACCTCGGGGTGAAGAGACCATTCCCCCGGGCATAATTGCTGGCGACTTAAAAAGTCCGCTCTCCAATTTTCCACTCCTGGGATGAAAACCGCGGATATGGCTGTGACATACCTTTCTGCCCATTCCAGGATGCAATTCGCTTCCCTCTGGGCTGCACGACTCTTGGTGCCACCCTGGAGATTGATATATGCCACTGCTGTGGCATTGTCTGATTGAATTCTGACAGGTGACCCTTGGAGTTTGGATGTCCATGCTACTAGGGCATACCGGGCTGCTCGTATCTCTAAGAAATTGGTGGGCAGGGCCTTCTCTGCTTCTGACCACTTGCCCTGGAGAGACCATTGCTCCAGTACTGCCCCCCAGCCTATGAGGCTGGCAACTGTAGTGACCACCTTCCAAGAAACCGGACTGAAGGGTTTCCCTTCCCAGATTCTGGGGCACCAACCACCAATGGTGCGAACGGAAGGGGACAGGGACATTGGTAAGTCTAAAGCCTGAACTTTTTTGTTCCAGGCTGACAGTATGGCCCTCTGCAAGTTCCTTGAATGGAATTGACCGTAGGGTACCGCTTCGAATGAAGCCACCATTTTTCCCAGCAGCCTTATACACAGGCGTATGGATGGTTTTTCTTTTTTGCACCCACTAAGTGGGTCAAATCTTTCAAAGACGACACCTTCTCTGGAGGTAAGAAAATCTTTCTCTGATTTGAATCCAGTCTTAGCCCCCAAGTATTCCAGGCTTTTGACTGGTTTTAGGGCTGACTTGTCTCGGTTGATAAAGCAACCGTGAGATTCCAGATACTTGATTATCTTGTGAACGACCACTTCTAGTTTTTTTCACTGAGTGGTCTATCAGCAACAAGTCGTCTAGATATGCCATTATCGTTACACCTTGTGTTCCTAGTTTGGCCAATCGTAGGGCCAGAATTTTTGTGAACACTCGTGGTGCCGTGGCCAGACCGAAAGGTAAGGCTCTGAACTGAAAATGGCGCCCTTCTACTGCAAAGCGTAGAAATTTCTGGTGGGCCGGACAGATGGGAATATGCAAATAAGCATCCCTTATGTCGATCGAGGCTAACCATTCCTGCCCTTGTAGGGCGGTGGCCACCGATCGGATCGACTCCATCCGAAAAAGTCCTGATATGTAGGAACTTGTTTAGCCCTTTTATATTTAATATGGGCCTCATGTCCCCATTTGGTTTGGGGACTGTGACAAGGTTCGAGTAAAACCCGAACCCGTTTTCTTTCAAGGGAACCTTCATGATTACCCTTGGGGCAATAGTTGCTCTAGTGCCAGAAGGAGGGATCCACTCTTCTGGGGATCGCTTGGCACGTTTGACCTTATAAAATGGGCAGGAGGAATGTCTTTTAACTCCAGCCTGTATCCCAGACTTACTGCGGAGATCACCCATCTCTGATGGTGTCCCGCCAGGTCTCTGTAAACCACTGAAGTCTTCCCCTCACCCGACTGAGTGGGGGCAACCCTTCATGACTTAGGGGGAGGTTTTGTACCTCTCTTGACCCAGGGTTTCTTGTTACCCTGTGATTGTCTCTGATTTCTGCCCCCTGGATTTGACCGCGGAGGCCGTCGGAACTGTTTCACAGCCGATGTACCAGGGACTGGAGAAGTAGGCCTCTTAAAAGAAGGACTTCTACCCTTGTTCTTACCCGGTAAGAGTGAACTTTTACCGGCAGAAATTTTCTGGATATATTTGTCCAGATCTCCTCCAAATAAGCGTTCTCCATGAAATGGGAAGCTAACCAGCAGTTTTTTACAGGGAGCTTCAGCAGACCAGTTTTTGAGCCACAGAAGCCTACGCATATGTACTATAGACAGCGTAAAGCGGGAGGCCTGTTGGATTGTATCCTTTATGGCGTCCACCGCAACACAAGGCTCTAGGCAGGTCAGCTAGGGCAAGAGCCTGCTGATCTGGTAAGTCCCTTAAGACTTGTTTCAACTGACCTTTCACTGCTTGGCAGACTCCAATCGCTGCTACCGCAGGTTGTGTCACCATGCTTGCTGTAGAGAAAGCAGATTTTAGTAAAGACTCAAATTTTTTATCTATTGGGTCTTTGAACATTGGAACATTATCTACTGGACATGTCAGTGATTTGTTAACAGAAGAGATGGCTGCGTCCACTGTAGGGACCCTCCATTTTTTTATGAACTTATCCTCCATGGGATAGATCACCGGAAATCTCTTGGGGGGAGCAAATATTTTATCAGGATGCTCCCAATCCTGGTAAATAAGCCCTTCTAATAAAGGGTGGATTGGGAAGGAACAGACAGCCTGGGGAGCTTTTAGCGACCCCAGCGAGGAAACCGTAGTGGATGGTGGTTCCGCCAGAGGCATTTTAAATGCTGATCGGACCATGTTAGTCAGAGACTGAACCCATAATCTTTCAGCCTGAGATGCTGAGAAAGGTTCTTCCACTGTTGATTCCTCCATAACTGAATCAACCTCATCCTGATCCCCTTCAGGTAGGTCGATCTCTGTGTGGGGCTGTTCCTCCACTAACAGGCACTCTGAAGGAGGAGACGGAGATCGGACGCGCTTTTCCTGTGACAGGGAAGCAGCGATCAATGCTGTTAATCTCTCTTCCAATCCTCCCAGAGTTGAGGATAAAATCTCCTCTGTTATATATACAGGAGCAGGTGGACTGGGGACAGCCGCAGCACCAGGCATTCCTGCGGGGTTTCTACGGCTACTGACCTCTGAATTCTCAGGGGAGATTGGTGCAGTACAAGCATGCCCAATATCCTCAGAGCCCGATGGAGACCCCTTTGGCTTCCTGGAAGATCTATTTCCGGAGCGTCTGGACGACATATCCTTTAAGCACAAAGCTGAGGTATTCCCGTCGTCATACACCAATTTTGCTGGTAATAGTCTAACAAAGTTGCTGCTATATACCAGCTGGTGTCCACTAAAGTGCCTTTCTATGGGGATGCCTGCATCAACCGCCTCTGTGTGCCACTGTTTGTTGCTAGCTCTGTTTGCATCCAGCTGACACTTGTACTGTGTCTTTTAACCATGCTGGGACGCCCGCACATGCGCAGAAGCGCCGCGGCGCGCATCGAGCGTCATCCACCCGCCCCGCCCCTTTTTTCATAGGAGGCGCGTGCACGCGCCCGCGCGCGCGCCCGTGCGCCATTGGCGCCCTTTTCGAAATCAAACAGGGGACTAGGAGCCAGGGCCCTTTTTGCCGGGGGCCTGTGCGGTGGATGAGCGCAGCAACAGGGCAGAGGAAGTGGATTCCCACAGAGAAACTTACCAGCTGCCTGGATCTTTTGACTTGAGAAAACCAAAGATCCACATGACAAGAAAAATGGACTACAGCGGCCTCTAGTGGTTTAACACAGGTACCGCGGTCCCCTTTTTTTTTTTTTTTTTTTCTTGACTACTATTAAAATTTTACATTTTCAGTAGTTACAGGCAAACACAGATATTTAGCGGGAATACCGTTAGGTAACAGACAGAAAGACAAATTAGGCTTGGGGGTCCCCCAATAGAACCAAGTTCCTGGGGGCCCCCACTTACCTGATCCCCGCCGCAGGACTTTGTTTGGTCCACAGAAGTCCAAACTTCACCTATCACGGCAGGCATTGTAATTAAACCTTCAGGGACCGGGTTCCCAAGGATTCCACTCCCCTGGACCTGTATAGCACCCTGCACAGACAACATCTTGGTCGTGGGTATGACCAGAGCTCTGGATCCCAGGGTCCAGCCCTCCTAAGAGAAGCATTACAGGCAAAACCTTGCTTTTCTGCTGCAAGGCCCGGGTACCGACCGTTTAGCTATGAAGCTTTTTTGGTGGGATCCGGAATAGCTTACTAAGGCCCAAAAGAACCTGTACGCAAGCCCAGTGAAAACACATGTTACTCTTTGGCCAACACCTTAGACACTGGCAAAAAACTGAGGTGCTCCCGGATGGGAGGGGCTTATATAGGGGAGGGTACTTCCGGTTTGGAATTGGCCAGTGCCAACACCTGAAGGTAATCTATATAACCCATTAGTAATGACTAAGTCGCTCTGTGTCCCGTGATGTACGAAAAAGAAAACACTCCGATGAGCTGAGAAAAATGAAATTCAATGCTACTGAGCATGTGTCGACTTGATTCTGAGCATGCTTGGGTTTTTTATTTTGATGGATTTCCCCACAGACGATCGGAAATTGCCATCGGTTTTTTATCCATCAGATAATTTTAAAACATGTTCTATTTTTTAAAACCGATGGAAAAAAGACTGATGGGTCCCATACACGATCGGTTTGTCTGATGAAAACAATCCATCGGACGGTTTTCATCAGTCAAACTGATCGTGCGTACAGGGCTTAACAGGAGAGAATTTCCCTTCCTAGGGGTATATTTCCTCTCACTTCCTGTTGTCTCCTTGTAAGTTGGATGTTTGAAAGTATGGGCCTGCCGTATATACTCTGCAGAAATTGACCCCTTACAGTGGGGCAAAAAAGTATTAAGTCAGCCACCAATTGTGCATGTTCTCCCACTTAAAGTGGTTGTAAACCCTTTTATCTTTTTTTTTTTTTTGAATAACCTGCAAGACAAAGCTATAATGAGCTAGTATGACTAGCATACTAGCTCATTATGTACCACTTACCTTCGATCGGGGCCCCCGAAGTCGTCCGTGTCCCTCCTCTAGCCGCATCCATCGCTGCGGCGATAGCCGGAATGTTACTTCCGGGTATCGCCGCTGCAGCCAATCACAGCGCCGCTCCGGCGCTGTGATTGGCCAGAGCGGCGAAGACGTGACTCCGCGCATGCGCGCGCGAGCTGTCGAATTCGGCTACGTCGTCGAATGTTGCGCCCTAGCCGAATTTGTGAATGGGGTGACGTCAGCATCGCCGCATTTACATACAAATATCTCCTTAACCGTGTAGGTTAAGGAGATATTTCTTGCACCTACAGGTAAGCCTTAATCTAGGCTTACCTGTAGGTCTTTGTTTAAAAAGTGGGTTTACAACCAAAGATGAGAGAGGCCTGTAATTGTCATCATTGGTATACCTCAACTATGAGAGACAAAATGTGGAAACAAATCCAGACAATCACACTGTCTGATTTGGAAAGAATTTCTTTTGCAAATTATGGTGGAAAATAAGTATTTGGTCAATATCAAAAGTTCATCTCAATACTTTGTTATATATCCTTTGTCGGCAATGACAGAGGTCAAACGTGTTCTGTAAGTCTTCACAAGGTTGTCACACACTGTTGCTGGTATGTTGGCCCATTCCTCCATGCAGATCTCCTCTAGAGCAGTGATATTTTGGGGCTGTCGCTGGGCAACACAGACTTTCAACTCCCTCCAAAAGTTTTCTATGGGGTTGAGATCTGGAGACTGGCTAGGCCACTCCAGGACCTTGAAATGCTTCTTACGAAGCCACTTCTTTGTTGCCCGGGCGGTGTATTTAGGATCATTGTCATTCTGAAAGACCCAGCCACGTTTTATCTTCAATGCCCTTGCTGATGGGAGGTTTGCACTCAAAATCTCACGATACATGGCCCCATTCATTCTTTCATGTACACGGATCAGTCGTCCTGTTTAGTTTGCAGAGAAACAGCTCCAAAGCATGATGTTGCCACCCCCCATGCTTCACAGTAGGTATGGTGTTCTTTGGTTGCAACTCAGCATTCTCTCTCCTCCAAACACGACAAGTTGTGTTTCTACCAAACAGTTCTACTTCGGTTTCATCTGACCATATGACATTCTCCCAATCCTCTTCTGGATCATCCAAATGATCTCTAGCAAACCTCAGATGGGCCTGGACATGTACTGGCTTAGACAGGGGGACACGTCTGGCACTGCAGGATCTGAGTCCCTGGCGGCGTAGTGTGTTACTGATGGTAGCCTTTGTTACGTTGGTCCCAGCTCTCTGCAGGTCATTCACTAGGTCCCTCCGTGTGGTTCTGGGTTTTTTGCTCACCGTTCCTGTGATCATTTTGACCCCACAGGGTGAGATCTTGCATGGAGCCCCAGATCAAGGGAGATTATCAGTGGTCTTGTATGTCTTCCATTTTCTAATTATTGCTCCCACAGTTGATTTCTTCACACCAAACTGCTTGCCTATTGCAGATTCAGCCTTCCCAGCCTGGTGCAGGTCTACAATTTTGTTTCTGGTGTCCTTCGACAGCTTTTTGATCTTCACCATAGTCGAGTTTGGAGTGTGACTGTTTGAAGTTGTGGACAGGTGTCTTTTATACTGATAACAAGTTCAAACAGGTGCCATTAAGACAGGTAATGAGTGGCGGACAGAGGAGCCTCTTAAAGAAGAAGATACAGGTCTGTGAGAGCCATAAATCTTGCTTGTTTGTAGGTGACCAAATACTTATTTTCCACCATAATTTGCAAAAAAATGTATTTCCAAATCAGACAATGTGATTGTCTGGATTTGTTTCCACATTTCGCCTCTCATAGTTGAGGTATACCTATGATGACAATTACAGGCCTCTCTCATCTTTTTAAGTGGGAGAACTTGCACAATTGGTGGCTGACTAAATACTTTTTTGCCCCACTGTAGGTGTTGGTGTTGGCACAACACTGTAAGCACTCACAGTTACTCTTGGTGGGCGCTGGAACGCCCTGCTGTCAACTATTATATCAGGAATTGTAATTACATGCCATTGTTGAACAGTGGTAGGAAAATTGGGCCTTTGATGGTGGTGCTGGTGCCACAACACTGTAAGCCCTCACAGTTACTCTTGGTGGGTGCATGAATGGGCCCTGCTGTGAATTATTAGATCAAGAATTGTAATTGCATGCCCCTGTTGAACAGGGGCTGAAAAATTGGGCCTTTAATGGTGGTGTTGGTGGTGATGGTGTTGTCACAACAATGTAAGCCCTCACATTTACTCTTGGTGGGTGCATGAATGGGCCCTGCTGTGAATTATTGGATCAATAATTGTAATTGCATGCCCCTGTTGAACAGGGGCTGAAAAATTGGGCCTTTGGTGGTGCTGGTGTTGTCACAACACTGTAAGCCCTCACAGTTACTCTTGGTGGGCGCAGGAATGGGCCCTGCTGTGAATTATTAGATGAATAATTTTAATTACATGATCCTGTAGAACAGGGGCTGAAAAATTGGGCCTTACCACTGGTGCCACAACACTGCAACCCCTCACAGATACTGTACTTGGAGCACAGTAATGAGCCCTGTTGCAAAGTATTGCATCAAAAATTGTAATTACACGCCCCTGTTAAACAGGGGCAGAAAAATTTGGCCTTAGCCACTGGTGCCACAACACTGCAACCCCTCACAGATACTGTACTTGGAGCACAGTAATGAGCCCTGTTGCAAAATATTGCATCAAAAATTGTAATTACACGCCCCTGTTAAACAGGGGCAGACAAATTGGGCCTTAGCCACTGGTGCTGGTGCCACGACACTGAAACCTC
The DNA here is from genome assembly GCA_029206835.1 of Rana muscosa. Lineage (NCBI taxonomy): Eukaryota > Metazoa > Chordata > Amphibia > Anura > Ranidae > Rana > Rana muscosa. The sequence goes on along the minus strand of CM055118.1, from coordinate 848,551,645 downwards.
TCCCAGATACTCTAGTTGGAGTGCAGGAATGAGCCCTGCTGCAAAGCATTGCATCAAAAATTTTAATTACATGCCCCTGTTAAACAGGGGCTGAAAAATTGGGCCTTAGCCACTGGTGGCGGCACCCAGAAACAAAAATGTTTTTCCAAGATATCATCATGAATCAGATCATTGAGGAGGAGGAGGATAGTCAGTCAACATAACAGGACAGTCACTCAGTCAGCATCAGCATCAGTCTTGAAGGGATGTGACATTTGAAAATAAATTATTCTGTTATATCAGCTTCAGGTGCTTGGTAGCTGGTGGTGATCCAAGACTGGTTCATCTTTAGGAAGGTCAGTCGATCAACCGAATCGGTGGACAGGCGCACCCTGTGATCCGTGACAAATCCTCCAGCAGCACTGAATGTGCGTTCCGAAAGAACGCTGGATGCAGGACAGGCCAGTAGCTAAATTGCATACTGTGCAAGCTCTGGCCAGTGATCCATTCTTAAGACCCAGTAAGCCAGAGGATTTTCGGTGGGAAAGGTGTCCAAATCTGACCTTGCCCCTAGGTATTCCTGCACCATGTATATCAGACGCTGGCGATGGTTGCTGGAACCGATCATACCTTGGGGCTGCGGACTAAAGAATTGTCTGAACGCATCGGTCAGACGGCCACCTTCCCCACCGCTCCTTCTTTGACTGACCAAAGCCTCAGCAACTCGTTGTCCCAGACCAGGAGTTTGTAACCTCCCAGTCTCTGGGAACGCGTTGCACAGACCTTTCTGCAAGGCCTCCGGGAGTTGTCTCATCCTCTGCTCCCTCTGCGACGGTAAGATAAGGTCCGCAACCTTAGCCTTGTACCGTGAATCAAGGAGAGTGGCCAGCCAGTAATGGTCCCTCTCCTTGATCCGAAGAATACGAGGATCCTTCCGCAGACTTTGCAGGATCAGGGAGGCCATGCAGCGTAGGTCAGCTGAGGCATTAGGTCCGGAGTCCTCTGGGTCACTAAGGACAACATGATCCGCAGCCACCTCCTCCCAGCCACGTACAAGTCCACGGGTTTCTTGGGACTGTAAATCATCCCTAAAAGACTGCTGCTGTTGATGCTGCTGAGTGCCAGGCTCCACCTCCATGCTGACACAATCCTCCTCCTCCTCCTCCTCCTCCTCCTTTTCCTGTGCGATGGGTGGGACAGAAGGAACACTGTCTTGGTAAAGGGGGCCTTGAGAGGCAAGGAAGTCCTCCTCTTCCTGCCTCTGTTCTGCCTCAAGTGCCCTGTCCATTATTCCATGCAGCGTGTGCTCCAACAGGTGGACAAGAGGTACAGTGTCACTGATGCATGCACTGTCACTGCTCACCATCCTCGTGGCCTCCTCAAATGGTGCCAGGACAGTGCATGCATCCCTGATCATGCCCCACTGGCGTGGTGAGAAAAACCCGAGCTCCCCTGACCCTGTCCTGGTGCCGTAGTCGCACAGGTACTCATTGATGGCCCTCTGCTGCGTGTTCAGCCGCTGCAGCATGGCCAACGTTGAGTTCCACCTGGTGGGCATGTCACATATAAGGCGGTTCTTGGGCAGGTTCAACTCCTTTTGCAGCTCAGCCAGGCGAGCACTGGCATTATAAGATCTGCGGAAATGCAAACAGACTTTCCTGGCCTGCCTCAGGACATCCTGTAAGCCCGGGTACCTGCCCAAGAACCGCTGCACCACCAGGTTAAGGACGTGAGCCACACAGGGCACATGGGTCAGTTGTCCTTGTCGGAGGGCGGAGAGGAGGTTGGTGCCATTGTCGCAAACCACCATTCCTGGCTTAAGCTGCCGTGGCGTCAACCACCTCTCGGCCTGCCCCTGCAGAGCAGACAGAACCTCTGCCCCAGTGTGGCTCCTGTCCCCCAAACACACCAGCGCAAGCACGGCATGGCATCTTTTTGCCTGCGTACTTGCGCAGCCCCTTGAAAGCCTACGGAGCACCGCTGGTTCCAAGGACAAAGCACAGGAAGAGGCCATGGAGGAAGAAGAAGAGGAGGGGGGGGAGGAGAGAGGTGTGTCACAACCAGTAGTAGCATTTTGGAGGGGTGGCGGCGGAACAACCTCCAACACTACTGCACCTTGTCCTGCATCCTTCCCAGCTGCCAAAAGAGTGACCAAATGGGCCGTGAAAGAAAGGTAACGTCCCTGTCCATGCCTGCTGGACCATGAGTCAGCGGTAATATGCACCTTACCGCTGACCGCCCTGTCCAGCGAGGCATGGACATTGCCTTCCACATGCCGGTAGAGAGCCGGAATCGCCTTCCGTGAGAAAAAGTGGCGTTTGGGAACCCGCCACTGAGGAACCGCACATTGCACAAACTCACGGAAGGGGGCCGAGTCTACCAACTGAAAAGGCAGCAGTTGAAGCGCTAGCAATTTAGCCAAGCTAGCATTCAACCGCTGGGCATGTGGATGGCTGGGAGTGAACTTCTTTCGACGGTCCAGCAGCTGGGGCAGGGAAATTTGCCTGCTAGAATCGGGCGTCGGTGTACTGCTAGCAAAGTGCCCGCAAGTACTTGGCTGTGACACACCTAATTCTACACCTTCATTCCTCTCAGTGCAGGTTTCAGAGAGGACTGAAGGTATAGTGGGGTTGGAGATCCCAGCTGATGCGGTGCAAGGAGAGGTCCGCTTTGTTCTTTGGTGTGGGTCTTTAAGGTAGGCTTGCCAACGAGCTGCATGGCAGGTCAACATATGTCTGGTCAAGCATGTGGTGCCCAAGCGGGTGATGTTTTGGCAACGCGATATACCCTTGAGACATATGTTGCAAACAGCAGCTGTGCGATCTGATGCACTCGACTCAAAAAAGGCCCACACCAAAGAACTTTTTGAATAACGGGCAGAGGCAGCGCCCTGCACAGGCGGAGCTCTTCGGTGTGATTCCGTCGGTGTGCTGCCCTTACGCTGGCCCCCCGAGGGCATCCTGCCTCATTGGAGATGTGCCTCCTCCTCATCCTCCTCCTCCTCCTCCTCCTCTCTCCTATTAGGCACCCACGTGGAGTCAGTGACCTCATCATCCCCTCCCTCCTCTTCACTGGAGCCAATCTGGCAGTATGCTGCAGCTGCTGGAACATGACTGCCAGATTGGTGTCCTTCTTGAGCATCCCCTCTCTCTGCTCTCATGCTACTGCCTTCCTCTAGCTGGGTATCATCATCAGACCCTTCAAAACGCTGGGCATCCTCCTGGAGCATGTACCCAACACTGTGCTCAAACAGTTCGGGGGACTCCTCAGGAGGACATGGTTGGTCTAGGGAAGGAGTGACTGATGATGACATTGATACCAGGGAAGAGGACGCTTTGGCAGCTGCTTTGCCAGTACCCTGAGCCTGGGTGAGAGAGGATGAGGAGGATGAGGAGGGCTTGGTCATCCACTCTACCAAGTCTTCGGCATGATGCGGCTCAACACTTCCAGCTGCCGAAAAGAAGGACAAGCGTGTCCCATGGCCACGTGCTGATGACGATGCACCGCGTCCACGACCAGCACTGTTGTCTCTAGACACAGAGCCTGCTTGCCCTCTTTTATTGGCTCCTGACTGTCTGCCTCTCCTTGTTTGCCTTCCAGACATTCTAATGGCCTGCAGGGAGATGGGAAAACCAGCAATAAGGGGTAGCTTCAGGTGTATATTTTGCAGGAAGCACACAACGCCCGCTGTAAGTGCTGCAGATGACTGCCTGTGTTACACAACAGGAAAAAGCAGCAATAAGGGCTAGCTTCAGGTGTTTATTTTGCAGGAAGCACACTAAGCCCGCTGTAAGTGCTGCAAATGCCTGTTAGTGTAACACAAAAGAAAAAAAGCTTGAGCAATAAGGGCTAACTTCAGGTGTATAATGTGCAGGAGGCACACTACGCCCGCTGTAAGTGCTGCAAATGCCTGTTAGTGTAACACACCAGGAAAACACAGCAATAAGGGCTAGCTTCAGGTGTATATTTAGCAGGAAGCACACTACGCCCGCTGTAAGTGCTGCAAATGCCTGTTAGTGTAACACACCAGGAAAACACAGCAATACGGGCTAGCTTCAGGTGTATAATGTGCTGGAGGCACACTACGCCCGCTGTAAGTGCTGCAAATGCCTGTTAGTGTAACACACCAGGAAAACACATAAATACGGGATAGCTTCAGGTGTATATTTAGCAGGAAGCACACTACGCCCGCTGTAAGTGCTGCAAATGCCTGTTAGTGTAACACACCAGGAAAACACAGCAATAAGGGCTAGCTTCAGGTGTATATTTAGCAGGAAGCACACTACGCCCGCTGTAAGTGCTGCAAATGCCTGTTAGTGTAACACACCAGGAAAACACAGCAATATGGGCTAGCTTCAGGTGTATATTTAGCAGGAAGCACACTACGCCCGCTGTAAGTGCTGCAAATGCCTGTTAGTGTAACACACCAGGAAAACACAGCAATAAGGGCTAGCTTCAGGTGTATATTTAGCAGGAAGCACACTACGCCCGCTGTAAGTGCTGCAAATGCCTGTTAGTGTAACACACCAGGAAAACACAGCAATACGGGCTAGCTTCAGGTGTATAATGTGCTGGAGGCACACTATGCCCGCTGTAAGTGCTGCAAATGCCTGTTAGTGTAACACACCAGGAAAACACAGCAATACGGGCTAGCTTCAGGTGTATATTTAGCAGGAAGCACACTACGCCCGCTGTAAGTGCTGCAAATGCCTGTTAGTGTAACACACCAGGAAAACACAGCAATACGGGCTAGCTTCAGGTGTATACTGTGCAGGAGGCTTAGCAACAATGACACTGACACTGTCCCCTGCCTATCCTTCTCTCTCCCTGCACACAAGGTTTAGCAAAGAATATGACACTGACACTCTCCCTGCCTATCCTTCTCTCTCCCTGCACACAAGATTTAGCAAAGAATATGACACTGACACTCTCCCTGCCTATCCTCTCTCCCTGCCCACAAGGTTTAGCAAAGAATATGACACTGACACTCTCCCTGCCTATCCTTCTTTCTCCCTGCACACAAGGTTTAGCAAAGAATATCGCTGACACTCTCCCTGCCTATCCTTCTCTCTCCCTACAAACAAGGTTTAGCAAAGAATAGCACAATGACACTGTCCCTGCCTATCCTTCTCTTTCCCTGCGCCGGAACACACTACACAAGGCCGCCGTGCTGGTGGCCTTTTATAGTGTGGGGCGTGTGCTAAACCCCCTGAGCTATAATTGGCCACAGGCAACCTGCCTGTGGCCAATTATGGCTCTCCTAGCTCTCGGCGCTGTGATTGGCCAAGCATGCGAGGTTACAGTGCATGCTTGGCCAATCACAGCGCCGGGATTGCACTGCGATGGCGCAGTGTATTGTGGGCTGTTCGCGTCACTCGAATTTGGCGCGAACGGCCCAAATCGTTCGATCTTCGTCGAACGAGCGAACAGCCGATGTTCGAGTCGAACGTATGTTCGACTCGAACACCGAGCTCATCCCTAATCTTTACCTATAACGAGAGGAGGAGCAGGTGCACCGGATTTATATTATTATGTTGAGCAGTCTTGACCAGGTTAGTGAATTGGTTAGTGAATTTGTTTTATCACTCTGATACTAAACTATGGGTATCAATAGAACAGTTGTTGAATCAATATGATCTTCAGGCACTTCCTTGGATAGATTTACCTTCTCGTGGTGCTCATCAAGACTTATGCCGCGTACAGACGACCATTTTTCTCGTCGGGAAAAATATTTTTTTTTCTCTTTGACGAGAAAAACTACCATGTGTGGGCTTTTGGTCATTTTTCCAGACGAGAAAAACGGCATTAATCACGACGAGAAAAATTAGAACATGCTCTAATTTTTCTCGTCGTGATTCACAGCATTTTTTTCCGCTGCAGTTTTCCTATAGGGAAACACTGCCGGGGAGCCTACACACGGTCGTTTTTCTCGACCAAGAGAAAAAATGACGGGAAAAACGTCCGTGTGTAGGGAAACAAGCCTTTCCTCGTTTTTCCCTGTAGATTTTCTCTGCGGTGTTTTCACCGTCGAGAAAATCGATCATGTGTACGCGGCATTAGCCTCCTCTTTACCCTTTCTCACATGTCATCTATTGAATATTTGGGATAAAATGGTTTCACGGCTAGGGCTTTCTTCACAACTAGGACCAATGACACCCCTATTCAGTAATCCTCAATTCCCACCTGCAGTGGATTGGACAAGTTTCCTTATGTGGAATAAGGAATCTCACTGAAGAGTGAGTCAGATTCTTTGTCAGGGAACACTTCCACCCTTATTGAATTTAATCTCTACACAAGGTCTGTGTCTTAGCCTAGGCCAACAAGGCCCAGGCCTAGGGCGGCACTTTCCACATGATAAAAAGCTCCCCCCTCCTCCCAGCTCCCGCTGCAAAACAGCCTGCGGCGGCCGGCGGATTTTTTGAAGCCGCTACACTGTATGGAGCCAGTGTCATCATGGCATGGGGCGAACTGTGCGGGTGGGTGGCAGGAACAGGCGCCCCCATAAAGCGGCCAGTGACTGTCCAGACCGGCCATCTCAGAGACAGTACAACTGCAGGAGGCGGAGCCTAATGCTCTGCCTACCTTCCTCCGCGGCATCCTTCCAGCATGGGCTCTGTCGACTCGATAGGAGAGAAGATGAGGGGAACTCCCAGCCAGCCCGCCCGCCCAGCAAGCACTGGTGCACCGTGCATCCTCCTAAATCATGTAAGTACGCTAGGTCCAGTGCAAATCTTACTACCACTTGTCAAGCCTGTGTGGCATGTAGACAAGGAAAAGTTTGAACGATATAGTTCTTGGCTCATGTCTCTGCCCACCTCCTGTCAGTCATACCTGTGTAGCTAGCACAGAGCTGAGGAGGATTTTAAGAGCACCTCCAATGGCTCCAATCAATGCTGCATAGGTCTGTCCCCAGCAAACACATGGCTCCAGCAATGTCTCTGGTGGTGCAGACCTCCTGCTTGTCAGACCTGGACAAAAGCTGCAACTAAATGTCAATAGGTTTGCTAGGTAACAGGCAGGGACAGAAGCTATCTCTTTGATGATAGAAAGCACCATGTCTCTTAATTCTGTGCTCAACAAGAGCAGCTGCATTTAGTTTACAACTGCTTTCCATCTTAGAAGCAATAGGATCAATCAAACATAAAGTGCTTAATATGCATTAAATTAAAGGGTAACTAAAGGTAATATAATTATTTTTTTTAAGCATACATGTTATTCTTACCCCCTCTGTGCAGTTGGTTTTGCACAGAGTGGCCCTGATCCTCCTCTTCTGGGGTCCCTCAGCGGCGCTCCTGGCTCCTCCTCTTCTCGAGTGACCCGTCTGAGGAGCACTCTCCCTCTGGGCACTCGTGCGGGTGCGCTCTCAAGTCCTGCTGCTGCGTCCATTGACACAGACAGCAGGACTCGGCCCCACCCTCCCTGGCGCCCGTGTCTTTGGATTTGATTGACAGCAGCGGGAACCAATGGCTTCTCTGCTATCAATCTATCCAATCAGGACACAAGACACCGGCTAGAGCCCTGGCACGAGAAAGATCGGGTTCAGGTAAGTAAAACGGGGGCTCTGGGGGGCTGCTGCATGACAGGGTTTTTTTACCTGAATGCATAGAATGCATTAAGGTGAAAAACCTTGAGGGTTTATAACAGCTTTAGCCCCAGAAGATTTTACCCCCTTGCTGACCAGAGCACTTTATACAATTTGGCACTGCATCTTTTTAACTGATAATTCCGCGGTCCTGCCACGCTGTACCCAAACTAAATTTGCATCCTGTTTTTCCGACAAATAGAGCTTTCTTTTGGTGGTATTTAATCACCTCTGCGGTTTTTATTTTTTGTGCTATAAACAAAAGAAAAGCGACAATTTTGAAAAAAACAAAAAATCCTTTACTTTTTGCTATAATAAATATCCCACATTATTAATTTTTTTCTCAGTTTAGGCTGATATGTATTCTTCTACATATTTTTGGTAAAAAAAATAGCAATAAGTGTATATTCATTAGTTTGCGCAACAGTTATAACGTCTACAAAATAGGGAGTAGTTTTATGGCATTTTTATTATTATTATTTTTTTTACTAGTAATGGCGGTGATCCGCGATTTTTATGGGGACTGCGATATTGCGTCGGACAAATTGGACACTTTTGACACATTTTTGGGACCATTTACATTTATACAGCGATTAGTGCTATAAAAATGCACTGATTACTGTATAAATGTCACTGGCAGGGAAGGGGTTAACACTAGGGGCAATCAAGGGGTTAACTATGTTCCCTCACTGTGTTCTAACTGTAGGGGGGATGGGACTTACTAAGGGAAGAGAGAGATCAGTGTTCCTATTTTGTATGAACACACGATCAGTCTCTTCTCCCCTGAGAGAACCAAGATCTGTGTGTTTACACACACAGATCCCAGTCATCGCTCTGTAGCGCCCCCCCAATATTTGGGGGGCACTATGTGGAAATTTTGGGGTAGTCTGAGCCGATAGTTGGGCTCAGACCAATCACTGATTCATTATTGCTTCTGCTCTGGGTGTGATACTGCCTGGCTGTAGTGTTCTCTGTTGCCTGTAGGTGACACTGTCACCGCCGGCATAGGTTGAACTAAAGGGGGTATCACAGCACCTTGGGTGTCCTCTCTCGGCAGCCATGCAGTGGGCGTGGTAAACCCGCTGTGCATGCTGGGAGAGGGTACATAAGAAGCAGACGCCATTAGGCGGGGGGCGTTCCAGGGGACCTTCGGTCCTGTAAGTGTGCCTCGTGGCCCGCATGGCACGAGGTGCGCAAGTGTTTTTGGGCCTCGGGCACCTTCAGCCCGAGGCTTCGATGCTGCAATGTAGGCTCAGCTCTGCTGGCAAGGGCCTACACCTCAGAGAAGAATCCCAGGCTGCCCACTTGTAGGGAGCCCACCTTTAGGAAAGGAGTCCAGGGGAGGATCAGTCCCAGAGGAGATTAGCGACGGTACTGCTGTCTCGGGAAGAGGCCTGGAAACTCGCCTAAAGAGGGATTCATCGTCTCTATTATCCGTGTTCCATCCCGGCTGCTAGGACTGCTCTTAAAGGGACTATCCGGGTGAGCAATACCCACTCAGGCTTGGGTGGTGACGAAAGACTGACACTGAGCTCTAAGTGTTGCGTGCCTGAACCTTCCCCTACTTTCTCAACTTCCTACTCTCTCTCTTCAAGTTTACCTCAAGTATAAAGAATAAAACCTTGCTGATTGGGTTTTACTCCTGTGTGGACATTGGCCTTATTCTGAAAGATTTCTGCCTAGACAACGGAGAGAAGGGATCCACACTAGAGAGGTAATTGCTGCAAGACCCAACAATAACACCGCTCGCTCCTCTCGATACACAGGGAGGGGATACCGGGCAAGTAGCAGGTGTGCCCCGCTATTGGCGGAGAAAAGTGGGGTCTGTGTGCTACACGTGGGGGCTCGTCTGGGATTTGTGGCTACCTCTCGCACGAGTGGATTATTTTCTATGTGATTGGAAAGTCGGCCATTGGAGGAGTTGGACTGTGTTACTGTACTTTGAGCAAAAAAAAAAAGGGGTTAAAGGGGCACAGAACTGTGTTTTTTTTTCCAACTGCGTGTCCAGAAAAAGAAAAGCCCGCGAGCTACGTGCAGGAAGAGAAAAAGGGGAGGAGTTCCCACCATCTGCGAGCTTCACGTGGGTGTATTGGCGCCAAGAGACAGAGAGAGTTGGATCAAGTGAGAGTGAGCAACATGTCTGCATTCCCATGTACCTCAGCTTTGTCGGGACCCTGGATGTTCTCGATGCCTACTATGGACATTGCTCCACTCACAGCCCCGCTCACGGATACGGGGATCCGGCTCAGGCCCCGGGGCCGCTTTGCTTTGTACACCTGCCGAGATGCGGAGGCCCTGGGCATGCTCTGTCCCAAATGCCACGGACTGGCCATGCAACTTCGCCCGTTTGGAAGATGTTTAGCTTGCGGAGAGTTCCTCTTCGAGGTGGACCAGCCCACCGAATCACCCCGGGCCTACCAGGTGAATTGTATTACAGGCGTTGTCACTTCGGAGGAAGATGCCTGTGCTCCTGCAGCCGAGTCCACACGCATCGCCTCTCCTGCTGCAGATGTATCCAGGAGGGATGCCTCTGAGACTGCAGAGCTATCGGCGGACACCGCAGTGGACGCTGCCTCCGCCACTACCGAAATTCATATCCCGCCGGCAAAACGGAAGGTGGGATATGTCAAGGCCTCCCGCGGCCGCGGTCGAAGCCTGCCCCAGCGCCTGTCGGAACCGGACCTCGAGAGCGGGAGGATGCCCGAGAAGTCCACGTCAGGAGATGGTGAGGAGGCCGAAGCAAAGGCCCAGGAACTGTTGCAGAACCAGTGTGTGGTTGCTACTCTTACCTGCCGCTACAAAGGGTTGAGAGCCAAGGACCCCATAGGCGCGACCACACGAGTAAGGTCCCCGGGTGATAATAGATGTACTTTGGCAGCTAAGAAAGAAGCTTCCTATAAATCTGTCAGATCTGTAGCAAGACGATCACCCGACTCGTGTGTGTTGCCCGGAACGGGAGACCGGAGGACATTGCCAAAACTTGCCCGGTTACAGAGAATGTTGATGGACTGTGTGAGTAAGGAGTACGGTCTTGAATTCCCTTATGTGCCTCGAGATGTTATGAAAGAAATCGAGGACGTTAGGGAACAATGGTACGATGAAGCTGTTTGGGATCACTTGGCTAACCCAGACACCCGCTGAAGGAAGGAACTTTTTCTTATAACAGAGGAATTTCACGTGTTTTGCCGGATCTGGAGCTATGGCCGGCATATTTGCGCCGACTGGGTGGTTATCTGTGGCGAGTGGGAGGAGGATGTTGTGCACTAAATCGTCACCCGGGATGAGCATGGAAGATTAGTGACCCTTCCGGATCCAACGTTTTATCTTTAAACATTTAAAGATAGGAACTTGTTTTTGTCTCTACAGTCAGGTCCATAAATATTGGGACATTGACACAATTCTAATCTTTTTGGCTCTCTACACCACCGCAATAAATCTTTCTTACAAGTCTGGGTAACATAACCACCTGTTTATACTCATTTATTTTTTGATCATCAAAAAGAGTCATCTATACCAGCAAGCAGGCCAGGAGTCCTCCATCATCCGCATCTATCTGTGCTTCTCCCAAAGTAGCAAGACTCCTCTCACGAAACGCGTCGAGACCTAGCACAGTAATCCTAGACTACTGACAGTCATCTGCATGATACTATGACAAAAATGCAATATTAAATTACAGTCAGGTCCATAAATATTGGGACATTGACAAAATTCTAATCTTTTTGGCTCTATACACCACCACAATGGATTTGAAATGAAACAAACAAGATGTGCTTTAACTGCAGACGTTCAGCTTTAATTTGAGGGTATTTGCATCCAAATTAGGTGAAGGGTGTAGGAATTACAACAGTTTGTATATGTGCCTCCCACTTTTTAATGGACCAAAACTAATGGGACAATTGGCTGCTCAGCTGTTCCATGGCCAGGTGTGTGTTATTCCCTCATTATCCCATTTACAAGGAGCAGATAAAAGGTCCAGCGTTCATTTCAAGTGTGCTATTTGCATTTGGAATCTGTTGCTGTCAACTCTCAATGTGAGATCCAAAGAGCTGTCACTATCAGTGAAGCAAGGCATCATTAGGCTGAAAAAACAAAATAAACCCTTTAGAGAGATAGCAAAAACATTAGGTGTGGCCATATCAACTGTTTGGAACATCCTTAAATAGAAAGAACGCACCGGTGAGCTCAGCAACACTAAAAGACCCGGAAGACCATGGAAAACAACTGTGGTGGATGACCAAGAATTCTTTCCTTGGTGAAGAAAACACCCTTCACAACAGTTGGCCAGATCAAGAACACTCTCCAGGAGGTAGGTGTATGTGTGTCAAAGTCAACAATCAAGAGAAGACTTCACCAGAGTGAATACAGAGGGTTCACCACAAGATGTAAACCATTGGTGAGCCTCAAAAACAGGAAGGCCAGATTAGAGTTTGCCAAACAACATCTAAAAAAGCCTTCACTGTTCTGGAACAACATCCTATGGACAGATGAGACCAAGATCAACTTGTACCAGAGTGATGGGAAGAGAAGAGTATGGAGAAGCAAGGGAACTGCTCATGATCCAAAGCATACCACCTCATCAGTGAAGCATGGTGATGATAGTGTCATGGCGTGGGCATGTATGGCTGCCAATGGAACTGGTTTTCTTGTATTTATTGATGATGTGACTGCTGACAAAAGCAGCAGGATGAATTCTGAAGTGTTTCGGGCAATATTATCTGCTCATATTCAGCCAAATGCTTCAGAACTCATTGGACGGCGCTTCACAGTGCAGATGGACAATGACCCGAAGCATGCTGCAAAAGCAACCAAAGAGTTTTTTAAGGGAAAGAAGTGGAATGTTATGCAATGGCCAAGTCAATCACCTGACCTGAATCCGATTGAGCATGCATTTCACTTGCTGAAGACAAAACTGAAGGGAAAATGCCCCAAGAACAAGCAGGAACTGAAGGCAGTTGCAGTAGAGGCCTGGCAGAGCATCACCAGGGATGAAACCCAGCGTCTGGTGATGTCTATGTGTTCCAGACCTCAGACTGTAATTGACCGCAAAGGATTTGCAACCAAGTATTCAAAAGTGAAAGTTTGATTTATGATTGGTTATCTGTCCCATTACTTTGGGTCCCTTAAAAAGTGGGAGGCACATATACAAACTGTTGTAATTCCTACACCGTTCACCTGATTTGGATGTAAATACCCTCAAATTAAAGCTGAATGTCTGCAGTTAAAGCACATCTTGTTCGTTTCATTTAAAATCCATTGTGGTGGTGTATAGAGCCAAAAAGATTAGAATTGTGTAGATGTCCCAATATTTATGGACCTGACTGTATATCCTGTCTCTGCACGGATAAACCATGCCCTGGATCAAGATGACATTGCCCCTGCTGAAAAGGGGATGTCTGCTCATAAAGAGGAAAATGCGGAGAGCTTGTTGTTTTTTTTTCTCTCTCCTCTCTCCAAACAAAGGACAATTTTCCTCTACTTGAACTTGGGCTAGTTAGTCAGTATGTCATGGTGAAAAGATGTCGTGATCAAGAATGGGATGTTCAGTATGTTGTGTTGCAATCCCATGCGCAACTAGTACAGAATGTTGAAGCTCTGCCAACACTAGGTGGCAGTGGTCTGCAGGAAAAGGAGACTGCACTAATAGTAAAGTACTTAGGATTAGAATGTTTTTTTTTTTGCTAGGCTTAGCATAATAAATCTTAAGGAAGGAAACTGTTTCCTCTTGGGGAAATAGTCTGCTTCTTTTGTAGGATAGAATGTGAATAGTGATTTGGATGCTTGTTTTTCTTCCCATGCATGTTGTTTGTGATTTTTGTTGCAGGTATTGGAGCTGCTATCAACACCACCGGACAATGGGGTGGGATAGATAGTTAGTAATGGGTGGAATGTATATTTAAAATGTCAGTATTCGGAGATGTAATGTTATCTGTGTGCTTCTTTTTCTCTTCTTTCTCCCTTCCCAAAGGAAAGATTGGTTCAGGCACCGGTTCAAGTTTTTTTGTAGTTGTTGAGTAAATCAACAGCCTTCAGGATTGAAGGGTTTTTTGATTTCCCTAGCCACTGGGGACAGTATCTCTTCTAGGAGGGGGTGTCTGTAGCGCGCCCCCCCCATATTTGGGGGCGCTATATGGAAATTTAGGGGTAGTCTGAGCCGGTAGTTGGGCTCAGACTAATCACTGATTCATTATTGCTTCTGCTCTGGGTGTGATACTGCCTGGCTGTAGTGTTCTCTGTTGCCTGTAGGTGACACTGTCACGGCCGGCATAGGTTGAACTACAGGGGGTATCACAGCACCTTGGGTGTCCTCTCTCAGCAGCCGTGCAGTGGGCGTGGTAAACCCGCTGTGCATGTTGGGAGAGGGTACATAAGGAGCAGATGCCATTAGGCGGGGCACATTCCAGGGGACCTTCGTTCCTGTAAGTGTGCCTCATGGCCCGCATGGCATGAGGTGCGTGAGTGTGTTTGGGCCTCGGGCACCTTCAGCCCGAGGCTTCGATGCTGCAATGTAGGCCCGGATCTGCTGGCAAGGGCCTAATCCTCAGAGAAGAATCCCAGGCTGCCCACTTGTGGAGAGCCCACCTTTAGGAAAGGAGTCCAGGGGAGGGTCAGTCCCAGAGGAGATTAGCGACGGTACTGCTGTCTCGGGAAGAGGCCTGGAAACTCGCCTAAAGAGGGATTCATCGTCTCTATTATCTGTGTTCCATCCCGGCTGCTAGTACCGCTCTTAAAGGGACTATCCGGATGTGCAATACCCACTCAGGCTTGAGTGGCGACGAAAGACTGACACTGAGCTCTAAGTGTTGCGTGCCTGAACATTCCCCTACTTTCTCAACTTCCTACTCTCTCTCTCTTCAAGTTTACCTCAAGTATAAAGAATAAAACCTTGCTGATTGGGTTTTACTCCTGTGTGGACATTGGCCTTATTCTGAAAGATTTCTGCCTAAACAACGGAGAGAAGGGATCCACTCTAGAGAGGTAATTGCTGCAAGACCCAACAATAACACCGCTCGCTCCTCTCGATACACAGGGAGGGGATACCGGGCAAGTAGCAGGTGTGCCCCGCTATTGGCGGAGAAAAGTGGGGTCTGTGTGCTACACCGGGCACTCGCATCGGCTCAGGGGGCGAGCCGCGGGCGTACGCGCCCCTAGTGGCCAAAAGGCGAAGCGACGTAACATAATGTTGTTTCATCCAGCCGTGCCAATCTGCCACCGTAAAACTGCGGCGGCTGGTCGGCAAGTGGTTAATATACAGATACTGCAATGCAATCTGTGCTACAAATTCATTAAACAGTTAAAATTTGTAAAGTGCTCCATGCTATGATCAATACATAATTTATATACAATAATAAACTGTGATATGAAAGTGCTCAGTGCCTCTATGCATTATTCCAGTGCCCCAGGTGTCACACTCTGCACTCCCCTCCTATGTGTCCTCACTCACCGGAACAATAAAATATCTACACCTTGTGAAAGATAGATTGGGTCAGCCTCATATTTACTTCTCTAATCCATGTACATGTTGAAAGAGTAAAGATCTGGCATGGGCACCCATAGTGTAAATCCATTTTATTTGATTAAAAATACATTACAAGTAGCTGCTACTCGCATATAAAACTGCTCGTACCCGAGCTACAAACGCTTGCTACACTATGGATTTACACTATGGATGCCCGGTCTTTTCTCTTTCATGTACATGGTGGGACTGCGCCATTGCGGCAGACAAATCGGACACTAAGGGGGTTATTTACGAACGGCAAATCCACTTTTGCACTACAAGTGCAAAGTGCACTTGGAATTGCACTGAAAGTACACTTGGAAGTGCAGTCACTGTAAATCTGAGAGGTAGATCTGAAATGAGGGGAGGCTCTGCTGATTTTATCATCCAATCATGTGTGTAGCGCTACCCCCAGTTAAGAGAGCCGCTGGTTTGTTTTCTCGGGCCCTGTATACAGCACCGCCAACCCCCGGCAATCTGACTCGACCCACTCTGGCACAGCTAGTCTAGGGTTAACTTCTTATCACTCTCTGGTGTATAATACTCAACAGTTTCTAAATAGGCAGACAACACTCTGAAGCAAGAGTATAAAATAGTAATAGCTTTACTGTAAAATGGTGGCATAAAACATGGCATGTAACACATACATGGGCCTGCAGAGCCCTGCATTAATCAGCGTATCAGAAGCAGCACTATAATATGGTGCCGTGCAGTATCCACCACGCGGAGCTATTATGGCGTGCACGCCCTATGGCAAAGTAACACAAACTTTATAACTCCCCCCCCCCTCCTCCTATGTCAGACCTGACAGTGTATGAGATCGTCCCCTTCCTCCGAGGGAGTAAGGTTTTCTTCACCGGCCAGCTTTCGTTGGTGCACTTGGAGAAATGACCAAATTGTAATCCAAAGGGAGGTAACTTGTAACAACAGTATGCAAACAGGGGGGGGTAGGCACTTCAGCTCTGTCCCAACTACCGGACCCCCTAAGGAAACACGGGTGAGCGAACAGTGGGCCTAGGCAGTCTACAGGCCTGAATACAGCTCAGTCTATGGATATGGGCAGGTGCCCGCTCACCGCTCCAGGCGCGATCCCAGCCTGGGTCTTCCACCGCGTGTGTCCTCTCACACGGCGTCTGCAACCGATCGGGTCCCCGATCCAACTGGAGTCCTACACCGACGATCCAGGATCCACCCAGGCTCAGCAGAATGGTGGAAGGCTCTTCAGACTTCAGGTAAGGCCTAAGGCTTCGGGCCTTACCCCGCAGCCGATCCGCGTAGGATGACTGGTTGCTTGAAGCGCGGCGTCCAAAGAGAGCGAGCTCCCCCTCGCCTCTCGCTTAAATAGGCCCTCCCACGAGTCTTTGCAGCGGAACTTCCGCCCTGGGGCTGAATGGGGTTCTGGGTAACGTAGTCCTGGGGCCTTAAAAGAGAGACCCCGCTACACACTCCCCCCACTTGAACTCTTTGGTCCCCAAAGATAACATAACTTAAATTACAGCTCTGACCACATCTACCAATTCTTCATATGATGTCGGCAGAGGAAATTCCCACCAAAAACAAGGCAGTGAACTCACCTGCCCACAGGACACATTAACATCAGCATCCTGCCTAACTGTGCCAGAGAGTGAGCTGGGGTTGCCTCCCACCAAATGAACAGTGGGAGGATCATGGTCTTCCATACTCCTTCTAGCAGTAACAACAGTGTCTTCCGCACTTTCACCCATCTGTGGATAGGTTAATCTCCTGGGAGGTTTTATTGCCCTCCGCTTCCTCTGTCCTCTTGGGCTTTCTGTTGGAGCAGACTCTTCTTCTGATTCTAACTCAGGAGTTCCCCCTTCCTCCGGAACATCCGGCTCCGGAGCAGGAAGATACATGGCTTCTCTTGGATCTTCCTCTACAGATGGTTCGCTGGCAATTTCCCAAGCATCCAACCAAGGACAGGAAGGGATAAACTCTGTCGCTTCTGCATTCAGTGTGTGATCCTCAGTGTCTTCGTCAGGCGGAAGATCAATAGCAGAAGTCGTTGGTTCCTGGGAAGGCCAAAGCCAGCCAATTTCCTCTCCCTCATCTTCACTTATTTCCGAACCTTCTGTAACCCACTTTCGAGGGGTCTGATACCGAGTGTTGGGTCTAGGGGTGTCCAGAATAGACATGGGTTCAGGGGAATCCATACTAGGAGGTAACCGAACCGCTTCAGCCAGAGGAAGTAGGTGGTTCCGATGCCAAGTCTTCAATGGCCCCAACTTTCCCTCAGGTTTAAGTCTGTAAACGGGTAGGCCCGGTAGTTTTTTGCAAATGACATAAGGTTCGGGTCTCCATCTATCCGCAAGCTTATGTTTTCCGGGGACTCCCAGGTTCCGCAGCAACACTCTGTCTCCTGGTTGCAAGTTTTGGATCCTAACCTTTAGGTCAAAATTTCTCTTATTGCGAGCCCCCCGTTGGTCCGAGGCTGCCTGGGCTTGCTCATAGGCCATCTTCAAATTGCGCCTAAGTCTATCCACATATCCCTTGTGGGAAGCAGCAGAACAATGGTCTATGGAAGTACCGAAGGCCAGATCCACTGGCAATCTAGCTTTCCTCCCGAACATAAGTCTGTAAGGGGAATACCCTGTAGCGTCGCTGACAGTGCTGTTGTAGGCATGCACAAGGGTCGCTATGTGATTACTCCAATGTTGTTTCCTTTCGCTACTTAAAGTTCCCAGCATGTTGAGCAGGGTTCGGTTGAACCTCTCCGGTTGAGCATCACCTTGTGGGTGATAAGGGGTAGTCCTGGTTTTCTTGATTCCCAAGGCATCCAGGAGCTTCCGTATGAGTTTACTCTCAAAGTCCCTGCCCTGGTCTGAATGAAGCCTTTTTGGCAATCCGTAATGGATAAAGTATTTCTCCACGAGTATTTTGGCCACAGTGGAGGCCTTCTGGTCTTTGGTAGGAAAGGCTTGTGCATATCGGGTGAAATGATCGGTTACCACCAGAACATTTCCATGTCCGCTCAGGTCGGGTTCGAGGCAGAGGAAATCAATACATACCAGGTCAAGCGGACCTTCACTTTGTAAATGGCCCATTGGGGCCGCTTGATGGGGTAGTGTCTTTCTCTGTATGCACCGTACACAGGAATGGCAGTATTCCTCAACTTCAGCCCTCATGCAAGGCCAATAGAAACGGTCTCTAACAAGTTGGAAAGTCCTTTCCACTCCTAGGTGTCCATGGTTGTCGTGTAGAGCAATCATGACAGTCTCTCTGTGTTTCTCCGGCAGGAACAACTGCCACTTGTCTTCTTGGTCATCAGAGGGGCCCCTTCGGTAGGCCACTCCTTGACGCACCAGCAGTCTGTCCCACTCTTTCTTAAGTAGGCAAGCTTCCTTTGAGGGATGACGTAGGAGTACGTTTGGATCCTGCCTCTCCAATGCTTCTATGACCAACCTCCCCACAGGGTCTTCCAGTTGGTCAGATCTCAACTCCTTCTTCGTTAGTCTGGGTAAGTTGTATTCCCCAAGTTGGGCTACTTCGCAGTACTGCTTGGGGACTCCTACAATAGTGGCCCCTATTTCTTCCGCTCTTGAGCCTCCCCTGGCTTGGAGTTCAGCCCCTTGGCAGAGGGCCCGCACCCCGTCAGGTGCTACTTGGGTCCAGTCTTCGACACTGTGGGTAGGGGCATGAGACCTTCTGGACAGGGCGTCTGCATCTCGGTTTCCCACCCCAGGTCTATATTTCAGGCTGAAATTGAAAGCAGACAGTGCCGCCAACCACCTATGTCCCGTGGCATCCAGCTTGGCTGTGGTGAACAGATAGGTGAGAGGATTGTTATCCGTCTTGACCGTGAAGTCTGCCCCATACAAGTAATCTCTAAGTTTGTCGACTATGGCCCACTTGAGGGCCAGGAACTCCAGCTTATGGGTGGGATAGTTCTTTTCGGAGGGGGCCAGGCTTCTGCTCACATATGCAACAGGTCTCTGCTGTCCTTCATGCTCCTGGTAGAGCACTCCTCCCAGACCATCATGGCTGGCATCCACATGGAGTTCGTAAGGCTTCTTCGGGTCCGCATAGGCCAGGACAGGAGCAGTGGTCAAACTCTTTTTCAGCATCTGGAAGGCACCTTCACACTTCTCGTTCCACTGGTCCTTGACTGACTCTCCCGGCCTCCTGGGGCCTGAGTCATCCTCTTCCCCCTCCGTCTTCAGCAACTCATTCAGGGGTTTTGCTATTCGAGCAAACCCCTCCACGAACCGTCTGTAGTAAGAACAGAACCCCAAGAAGCCTTTTTGGCAATCCGTAATGGATAAAGTATTTCTCCACGAGTATTTTGGCCACAGTGGAGGCCTTCTGGTCTTTGGTAGGAAAGGCTTGTGCATATCGGGTGAAATGATCGGTTACCACCAGAACATTTCCTTGTCCGCTCAGGTCGGGTTTGAGGCAGAGGAAATCAATACATACCAGGTCAAGCGGACCTTCACTTTGTAAATGGCCCATTGGGGCCGCTTGATGGGGTAGTGTCTTTCTCTGTATGCACCGTACACAGGAATGGCAGTATTCCTCAACTTCAGCCCTCATGCAAGGCCAATAGAAACGGTCTCTAACAAGTTGGAAAGTCCTTTCCACTCCTAGGTGTCCATGGTTGTCGTG
Source organism: Rana muscosa (assembly GCA_029206835.1). Lineage (NCBI taxonomy): Eukaryota > Metazoa > Chordata > Amphibia > Anura > Ranidae > Rana > Rana muscosa. The sequence continues at coordinate 848,531,969 of CM055118.1, read as the reverse complement.
TAGAGCAATCATGACAGTCTCTCTGTGTTTCTCCGGCAGGAACAACTGCCACTTGTCTTCTTGGTCATCAGAGGGGCCCCTTCGGTAGGCCACTCCTTGACGCACCAGCAGTCTGTCCCACTCTTTCTTAAGTAGGCAAGCTTCCTTTGAGGGATGACGTAGGAGTACGTTTGGATCCTGCCTCTCCAATGCTTCTATGACCAACCTCCCCACAGGGTCTTCCAGTTGGTCAGATCTCAACTCCTTCTTCGTTAGTCTGGGTAAGTTGTATTCCCCAAGTTGGGCTACTTCGCAGTACTGCTTGGGGACTCCTACAATAGTGGCCCCTATTTCTTCCGCTCTTGAGCCTCCCCTGGCTTGGAGTTCAGCCCCTTGGCAGAGGGCCCGCACCCCGTCAGGTGCTACTTGGGTCCAGTCTTCGACACTGTGGGTAGGGGCATGAGACCTTCTGGACAGGGCGTCTGCATCTCGGTTTCCCACCCCAGGTCTATATTTCAGGCTGAAATTGAAAGCAGACAGTGCCGCCAACCACCTATGTCCCGTGGCATCCAGCTTGGCTGTGGTGAACAGATAGGTGAGAGGATTGTTATCCGTCTTGACCGTGAAGTCTGCCCCATACAAGTAATCTCTAAGTTTGTCGACTATGGCCCACTTGAGGGCCAGGAACTCCAGCTTATGGGTGGGATAGTTCTTTTCGGAGGGGGCCAGGCTTCTGCTCACATATGCAACAGGTCTCTGCTGTCCTTCATGCTCCTGGTAGAGCACTCCTCCCAGACCATCATGGCTGGCATCCACATGGAGTTCGTAAGGCTTCTTCGGGTCCGCATAGGCCAGGACAGGAGCAGTGGTCAAACTCTTTTTCAGCATCTGGAAGGCACCTTCACACTTCTCGTTCCACTGGTCCTTGACTGACTCTCCCGGCCTCCTGGGGCCTGAGTCATCCTCTTCCCCCTCCGTCTTCAGCAACTCATTCAGGGGTTTTGCTATTCGAGCAAACCCCTCCACGAACCGTCTGTAGTAAGAACAGAACCCCAAGAAGCCTTTTTGGCAATCCGTAATGGATAAAGTATTTCTCCACGAGTATTTTGGCCACAGTGGAGGCCTTCTGGTCTTTGGTAGGAAAGGCTTGTGCATATCGGGTGAAATGATCGGTTACCACCAGAACATTTCCTTGTCCGCTCAGGTCGGGTTCGAGGCAGAGGAAATCAATACATACCAGGTCAAGCGGACCTTCACTTTGTAAATGGCCCATTGGGGCCGCTTGATGGGGTAGTGTCTTTCTCTGTATGCACCGTACACAGGAATGGCAGTATTCCTCAACTTCAGCCCTCATGCAAGGCCAATAGAAACGGTCTCTAACAAGTTGGAAAGTCCTTTCCACTCCTAGGTGTCCATGGTTGTCGTGTAGAGCAATCATGACAGTCTCTCTGTGTTTCTCCGGCAGGAACAACTGCCACTTGTCTTCTTGGTCATCAGAGGGGCCCCTTCGGTAGGCCACTCCTTGACGCACCAGCAGTCTGTCCCACTCTTTCTTAAGTAGGCAAGCTTCCTTTGAGGGATGACGTAGGAGTACGTTTGGATCCTGCCTCTCCAATGCTTCTATGACCAACCTCCCCACAGGGTCTTCCAGTTGGTCGGATCTCAACTCCTTCTTCGTTAGTCTGGGTAAGTTGTCTTCCCCAAGTTGGGCTACTTCGCAGTACTGCTTGGGGACTCCTACAATAGTGGCCCCTATTTCTTCCGCTCTTGAGCCTCCCCTGGCTTGGAGTTCAGCCCCTTGGCAGAGGGCCCGCACCCCGTCAGGTGCTACTTGGGTCCAGTCTTCGACACTGTGGGTAGGGGCATGAGACCTTCTGGACAGGGCGTCTGCATCTCGGTTTCCCACCCCAGGTCTATATTTCAGGCTGAAATTGAAAGCAGACAGTGCCGCCAACCACCTATGTCCCGTGGCATCCAGCTTGGCTGTGGTGAACAGATAGGTGAGAGGATTGTTATCCGTCTTGACCGTGAAGTCTGCCCCATACAAGTAATCTCTAAGTTTGTCGACTATGGCCCACTTGAGGGCCAGGAACTCCAGCTTATGGGTGGGATAGTTCTTTTCGGAGGGGGCCAGGCTTCTGCTCACATATGCAACAGGTCTCTGCTGTCCTTCATGCTCCTGGTAGAGCACTCCTCCCAGACCATCATGGCTGGCATCCACATGGAGTTCGTAAGGCTTCTTCGGGTCCGCATAGGCCAGGACAGGAGCAGTGGTCAAACTCTTTTTCAGCATCTGGAAGGCACCTTCACACTTCTCGTTCCACTGGTCCTTGACTGACTCTCCCGGCCTCCTGGGGCCTGAGTCATCCTCTTCCCCCTCCGTCTTCAGCAACTCATTCAGGGGTTTTGCTATTCGAGCAAACCCCTCCACGAACCGTCTGTAGTAAGAACAGAACCCCAAGAAGCCTTTTTGGCAATCCGTAATGGATAAAGTATTTCTCCACGAGTATTTTGGCCACAGTGGAGGCCTTCTGGTCTTTGGTAGGAAAGGCTTGTGCATATCGGGTGAAATGATCGGTTACCACCAGAACATTTCCTTGTCTGCTCAGGTCGGGTTCGAGGCAGAGGAAATCAATACATACCAGGTCAAGCGGACCTTCACTTTGTAAATGGCCCATTGGGGCCGCTTGATGGGGTAGTGTCTTTCTCTGTATGCACCGTACACAGGAATGGCAGTATTCCTCAACTTCAGCCCTCATGCAAGGCCAATAGAAACGGTCTCTAACAAGTTGGAAAGTCCTTTCCACTCCTAGGTGTCCATGGTTGTCGTGTAGAGCAATCATGACAGTCTCTCTGTGTTTCTCCGGCAGGAACAACTGCCACTTGTCTTCTTGGTCATCAGAGGGGCCCCTTCGGTAGGCCACTCCTTGACGCACCAGCAGTCTGTCCCACTCTTTCTTAAGTAGGCAAGCTTCCTTTGAGGGATGACGTAGGAGTACGTTTGGATCCTGCCTCTCCAATGCTTCTATGACCAACCTCCCCACAGGGTCTTCCAGTTGGTCGGATCTCAACTCCTTCTTCGTTAGTCTGGGTAAGTTGTCTTCCCCAAGTTGGGCTACTTCGCAGTACTGCTTGGGGACTCCTACAATAGTGGCCCCTATTTCTTCCGCTCTTGAGCCTCCCCTGGCTTGGAGTTCAGCCCCTTGGCAGAGGGCCCGCACCCCGTCAGGTGCTACTTGGGTCCAGTCTTCGACACTGTGGGTAGGGGCATGAGACCTTCTGGACAGGGCGTCTGCATCTTGGTTTCCCACCCCAGGTCTATATTTCAGGCTGAAATTGAAAGCAGACAGTGCCGCCAACCACCTATGTCCCGTGGCATCCAGCTTGGCTGTGGTGAACAGATAGGTGAGAGGATTGTTATCCGTCTTGACCGTGAAGTCTGCCCCATACAAGTAATCTCTAAGTTTGTCGACTTTGGCCCACTTGAGGGCCAGGAACTCCAGCTTATGGGTGGGATAGTTCTTTTCGGAGGGGGCCAGGCTTCTGCTCACATATGCAACAGGTCTCTGCTGCCCTTCATGCTCCTGGTAGAGCACTCCTCCCAGACCATCATGGCTGGCATCCACATGGAGTTCGTAAGGCTTCTTCGGGTCCGCATAGGCCAGGACAGGAGCAGTGGTCAAACTCTTTTTCAGCATCTGGAAGGCACCTTCACACTTCTCGTTCCACTGGTCCTTGACTGACTCTCCCGGCCTCCTGGGGCCTGAGTCATCCTCTTCCCCCTCCGTCTTCAGCAACTCATTCAGGGGTTTTGCTGTTCGAGCAAACCCCTCCACGAACCGTCTGTAGTAAGAACAGAACCCCAAGAAGGACCTAAGTTCTGTTACGGTGGTGGGTCTTGGCCAGGAGGTGACAACCTCCAGTTTTTCAGGGTCCGTAGACACCCCATCTTCAGACACTATGTGTTCCAGATAGTTGACTGAGGATTGGTAAAATTGACATTTTTCAGGGGAGAGCTTGAGTCCTTCATCACTCAGTCTCTTCAAGACCTTCTCCAGCCTCTCTTCATGTTCCTCCAAAGTTCTTCCGAAGACTATGATGTCATCCAAGTATACAAGGACCTCGATGAGGTTCATGTCTCCTACAGTCTTCTCCATAAGTCTTTGGAAGGTGGCTGGGGCTCCAGACAGACCTTGAGGCATCCGGTTGAATTCAAAGAACCCCACTGGGGTTATGAAAGCCGTCTTTTCTTTGTCCTCTGGGTGCATCGGGATCTGATAGTACCCACTCTTCAGGTCCATAACGCTAAACCATTTGGCTCCGGACAAGCTCTGCAAGGCGTCTTCTATCCTCGGGGTGGTATACTGATCCGGAGTGGTTCTCCTGTTGAGGGTCCTATAGTCGATACACAACCTTAGCGACCCGTTCTTCTTCCGTACCACCACTATGGGGGAGGCATACGGACTTCTGGATTCTTGGATTGCACCTGTTCGCTTGAGCTCGGCAAGCTGTTCCCTTAAATCTTCAAGGTCTGCCAGTGGAACCCGCCTCACCCTTTCCCTGAAGGGCTTGTCTTCCTGGAGGCGGATTCGATGGGTGGCACTCCTAGCACACCCCACATCAAACTCATCATGGGAGAAGATCCTCTTCCACCGAGTCAACTGGTTCGGGGCTCTCTCTCTCCAAGCCCTGGGCAGGTTTGGGTTCTCCATAAAGAGCTTTTCCCATACAGTACCTTCTCTATCTGTCTTTTCTCCATCTGAGGAGGTAACTGGTGTGGCTGAGCTCACTCGACCCAACAACAGCCTGGCTGGGATTTCCATTGGACCATCCGTGGTATTTCTGACACTCACTGGCACCCTGCAATGGGCCTTCTTCAGGGCCCTCACCGGGACCACTTCTGGGACTACTTCCAGGCCTGAGGGTTCTTACCTTGGATCGGGTTCCAACATCACAAAGGGGCCCGGCTGCTCCCAAGTGAGTTTCACTGTGGCCTTCAAACAGGTTACTTCACCGGGTTGCAGTACTATCCCTTTTCTTCCCAGTCTCCAGACCTTCCCTACTCCCTCTTCCAGGGCTTTTTGTTCTAGGATCAACCGTTGGTAGGCAGTCTTCAACATTGGATGAATTTCAGTGACTGTGGGGTTCTTCCTTCTCGTCAGTGGGACCAAAAGCCTTCGGACCAGATCCGTGTTGGTTCCTATTATCAAGGAACTACTGTTAGCTCCAGGTGGTCGGGGGCACACCACAGCTAAGGTGTCGAATACTTCCCCCTTCCCAGCTATGGATGGGTCAAAAGTCAATTTGATGGGCAGATATCCATCATAAGGAAACTTTTCCGTTCCGATTCCCCATATCTCCAAGTCTTCAAGCTTTCGGATGGGCAGGTGACTCAGGTGTCTGTCGTAGAAGTCTCGGTACAACAGGGTCACCTGTGCTCCAGTATCCAAAAGGGCTCTTGTGTAGACTTCCTCCACTTGAATGGATACGATTGGAGAGGGACCCACTAGCTTCTCTGGGTGCTGCTTCAAAGGGGTTCTGTTCTTTTGATCTTTGCATTTCCCTCTCTGACTTTCCTTCTTCCGTTTCTCCTTGGACCTAAGTCTCTCCTGGGCCTGGTATGCACTGATTTCCCTCCTCTGTCTGAGTGTAGCTACCAGCTGAGGGACATTACTATGTTTCTTTGGAGTGCGTTCCTTCTGAGGAACCCTTGATTTTCCCTGCGGGGTCCGGCTTCCATCTTTCATGTGCTTCTCATTCAGTATGGAGCTCCGTAAGGATGATGGGCACCCGGTTGACTCCTTCACCGGGGCCCGCTGAAGTTTTCCGGCGGCTTATGGTTGTTCATCTTCCTCTTTTTGGGACTGGAACACACTCTGGCCGCGTGACCAACTCCTCCACAGTTGAAACAGATCATATCCCCCCTATCTTCCAGGGATGCGGGTGCTGAAGTATTTGGAAACAACTCCTTCCTTGGGCTGTTCCTCTCAGGCGCCCTTGACTCCTTTTCCATCAGGGAGGTCAACATTCCCAGCACTTGGGACATCTGTGACTTTAAGGTATCTACCTCTGCATCTCTTTCTAAGGTCGTGGCGGCCCTGACCATCACTGGAGGGGGCTGCACCAGCTCGACGGGTTGGCTCCTTTTCTTCTCCTCCAGTATAGCTTCTTCTTCTCTGACTACTCGGATCAAGTCAGGGTACTCCAGGCTCTTCCCGTCCTGTCTTGTACGTAGCGCCAGTGTGATGGGATCCAGGGGTTGAGATCCTCTCATGAGCTGATGGATCCGGGCCTCATCCACCTTCTTCGGGTCCATACCCTTCTTTAGGATCATCTTGTGCAGTATTTTATATAGGCGCATCATGAACTCTGATAGCTTCTCCCCTGCCTTCTGGTAGCAGTGCTCGAGTTGGTAGGTAAGCTCAGTGATCTTTTCTGTTCCTCCAAACACATTCTGCAGAATGTCCAGATAGTCCTGCGCAACACAGTCTTTCTTGCTCATCTTAAGGTTGCGTATGGCCTCTAAAGCAGGCCCCTTTAAGCTCTCAGCAATCCTCTGCTTCTTTCTGTGGTCTGGGACTTCCCACTCCTCTAAGGCTTGAGTAGCGCCGTCTAACCACTCCTCAAACCCCTCTTCACCTGAGGGTACAGGCTTCCTTCCTGAAAACATCCTGAGTTTCCGGTATCCCGACATTTGGTAATCTGCAGGATCTTTCTTGCATTGCGCTATGATTTCCCCTAGAACTGCGCATAATTCTGTGCTGAGAGCGCCTTGTGGTGACCCAGGATTCATCTCTTTCTTGACATCTTTTAAGTCGGGTGGAGCGCGTATTAACTTAAAGATTTGTTTATCCGCCGTTTCTATGCTCGGCTTCTTAAAGTCTTCTGGGATTCCATCTTTCCATTTTAACAGTACATACGTCGAGGGAGGTTCTGTTCTGACATCCACTATGTATGCTTTTTGTTGCGGGGACAGCGACATCACTAACTGTTTCACTGCATCTTCTTGCCAGATCCCTGACAGTTCTATGATCACTACTTCATGCGGATCTGTTTTTACTGCTGCTCACCACTTTACTACTTCTAGTGGGTCCATGCTGGTATCTCTTGGCTGCTATTTGCTGCAACAGGATCCCGGACTCGAGAACCCCCACGTGTAGCGCTACCCCCAGTTAAGAGAGCCGCTGGTTTGTTTTCTCGGGCCCTGTATACAGCACCGCCAGCCCCCGGCAATCTGACTCGACCCACTCTGGCACAGCTAGTCTAGGGTTAACTTCTTATCACTCTCTGGTGTATAATACTCAACAGTTTCTAAATAGGCAGACAACACTCTGAAGCAAGAGTATAAAATAGTAATAGCTTTACTGTAAAATGGTGGCATAAAACATGGCATGTAACACATACATGGGCCTGCAGAGCCCTGCATTAATCAGCGTATCAGAAGCAGCACTATAATATGGCGCCGCGCAGTATCCACCACGCGGAGCTATTATGGCGTGCACGCCCTATGGCAAAGTAACACAAACTTTATAACTTTTCCCCCCCTCCTCCTATGTCAGGCCTGACAGTGTATGAGATCGTCCCCTTCCTCCGAGGGAGTAAGGTTTTCTTCACCGGCCAGCTTTCGTTGGTGCACTTGGAGAAATTACCAAATTGTAATCCAAAGGGTGGTAACTTGTAACAACAGTATGCAAATGGGGGGGTGGGCACTTCAGCTCTGTCCCAACTACCGGACCCCCTAAGGAAACACGGGTGAGCGAACAGTGGGCCTAGGCAGTCTACAGGCCTGAATACAGCTCAGTCTATGGATATGGGCAGGTGCCCGCTCACCGCTCCAGGCGCAATCCCAGTCTGGGTCTTCCACCGCGTGTGTCCTCTCACACGGCGTCTGCAACCGATCGGGTCACCGATCCAACTGGAGTCCTACACCGACGATCCAGGATCCACCCAGGCTCCACAGAATGGTGGAAGGCTCTTCAGACTTCAGGTAAGGCCTAAGGCTTCAGGCCTTACCCCGCAGCCGATCCGCGTAGGATGACTGGTTGCTTGAAGCGCAGCGTCCAAAGAGAGCAAGCTCCCCCTCGCCTCTCGCTTAAATAGGCCTCCCACGAGTCTTTGCGGCGGAACTTCCGCCCTGGGGCTGAATGGGGTTCTGGGTAACGTAGTCCTGGGGCCTTAAAAGAGAGACCCCGCTACATGTGCAAGCTAAAATGCTGTTTTTTTTTCCTTGCATGTCCCCCTCGGTCCTACAGCGACTGCACTTTCAAGAGCACTTTGCACTTGTAGTTTGCACTTGTAGTGTAAAGTGGATTTGCCTTTCATAAATAACCCCCTAATGCCCTGTACACACGACCGGGTATGCTCCCTCGCAGTTTTTCCGACGGGAAAACTGCCAAACCCATCGGCCAAAAAAAAGAGAACCAGCTCTCTTTTTTCCCGCCGAGATTCCCGACTGACTTTTTCCCGTCGGAAAACCTGGCCATGTGTAGCAGAAAACTGCCATTTTTGGCCATTTTCCTGTGGCTAAAAACTCAGATGGAGCATAAACACGGTCAGGATTGTCGAGGAAAAGCTCTAATCTGAGTTTTCCCGACGGGAAAACCGATCGTCTGTACGGGGGAAAAGTAGAGAGCAGGTTCTCGGTTTTCCCCTCGAGATTTCCGACGAACCTTTTCCCGTCGGGAATCCCGGTCGTGTGTACAGGACATGAGTGTCACTTTTTTGGGGACCAGGGACACTAATACAGTGATCAAAGATAAAAATATGCACTGTCACTGTACTAATTTATTATTCGTTTATTTATTTCAGGTACTTATACAGCGCCATCAAGATGGAGCCTAAAGAGGAAGGGGTGTGGTTTACATATAGGGCAGGTCTTAAACATGAAGGGGCATGACCTTGATAGAAAGAGGTGGGTCATATTTAAATTAGGAGGTGCACAAGTTTAGTCAGGCCTAGGGCAGCACAAAACCTAAATACACCACTGCTCTACACAGTAGCCTTCATTTATGCAATGGTTGGAATATCAGCAACTGTTGTCGTTTTTGTCCTCTATTTCCTTAAACAAATTTTTTAATGGAGATCTAAATTAGTTTGAGTCTCTTCTGTTGCAATACTTTAAACCAAATCATGCCCTATCAGCAATATATAAAATTCTTATTACAAAAAATTATCCAGAGCTCCTGGAATTCACAAATAAATGGGCATGCGATCACAATGTCCAAATTGGAGCAGAGGAGTGGGAGAATTCGTTCACACTCACAGATTGTTTGTCGTTGGCAATTAAACCCCAAGAGATGAACTATAAGCTTGTTTCTCTTTTGGTATCGGTGCCCAACGTCCTTGCAGCGTATATACCCAGATGCATCTGACATATGTTGGCGATGTCATTCCGCCAAGGTTCGCTTCTACACATTTGGTGGGAATGTCCTCAAATCCACGATTTCTGGGACAAGATCATACAGTTGTATACCACAGTTACAGGGGGGCTAATCCCCAATACACCTCAAATCACTCTGCTTTCCAGGCTTCTTTACAAATATTAAAAAAGGTCTTCTAAGACATTGGTTGACAGTGGCGAGATCGGTCATTCCGCGGCATTGGCGGTCAATACAACCTCCCTCGGTGAATGACTGGGCTACAGAAATGGACTACATTGAGAGGATGGAGATTCTCTTGGCACATTATTTGGATATATCTGAAAAATGCCATCAGTTATGGGCCCCTGGAGGATTTTTTAGGGAATCATCAGAAATTTAGAAGGTTTTTTGTTAGGGAATCAGAGTAGACCTAAATGTGACTAAGTAAAAGTTTCTATACACAATGTCTATCTATGGCTGTTTTTTTTTCTTCTCTACTTCCTATCTCAGGGGGGCTTTTTTTGGTTTGTGTTCAGTTTTTGTTAGTCTGTGTGATGTTCTGTAATATGTTTGATGGTACGATAATGCCATGTATGAAATTTTGTTTGTATGTAAAAGAAATTTCAATAAAATTTAGATTGAACTATAAAAAAACACCGAAATTTTTGAAAACAAAAAAAAAACATTTTCGACTTTCTGCTGCAAAACATATTCAATAAAAAAATTAAATCAAAATTTTTCATAAATTTTGGCCAAACTGTATTCTGATACAAAAAAAAACAACAAAAAAAACCCCCCTAATAAGTGTATATTGATTGGTTTGCTTGAAAATTACCCTGCTTGCCCCATCATTGGTGTCAGTGGAAAAAATAGTGCCCCATCGTTGGTGTCAGTGGGAGGAATAGTGCCCCGTCACTGGTGTTAGTGGGAGGAATAGTGCCCCATCGTTGCTGTCAGTGGAAAGAAATAGTACCCCATTGTTGGTGTCAATGGAAAGAATTAGTGCCCCATCATTGGTGTCAATGGGAGAAATAGTGCCTCATTAATGTCAGTGGGAAGAATAGTACCCCATAGTTGGTGTCAGTGGGAGGAATAGTGTCCCATCATTGGTGTCAGTGGAAAGAAATAGTACCCCATCGTTGGTGTCAGTGGAAAGAAAGAGTGCCAAGTGTCAATGGGAGAAATAGTGCCTCATTGTTGATGTCAGTAGAAGGAATTATGCCACATTGTTGATATCAGTGGGAGGAATAGTGGCTTGTATTAGTGGAAGGAAAAGTGCCCCAAGGGCCGGATAAAGGCAAGCAAAGGGCTGCATTCAGCCCTCGGGCCCCAGTTTGGAGACCACTGATGTAGCTGCATCTGTAGCACTCTGGTAGCATATGTGGAGGGGTTTCCAACAGTAGCTGAGTATGCAAAGAAGTTGCGTCCTATTAAGCTCCTACCCAATTGCTTGCATGCCAGTTCTGATAGTGAAGGGATGCTCATCAGGCTGAAGATCACTTGTCCAGCTACCTCTGCCTCATCAGGTGTGGTCTCTCTGGGCTTCTGAAGGAGGAAAGCTGAGGAACTTATCTTCTCTGGGTGTGTCCAGGAGTCCAGTGAGTTGTGGTTAGGTGAGTTAAAGAGGCCTGCACCTGCATCTGGACATGAGTAAATGGGCACTCCACTACACTCCACCCCACTTGAACTCGCTTCCACTGGCAAGCCTACAGACCATTAAAATTCATCCTGCACAAAGTCTCTGAGATAGGGTGACCACGTGTCCCGGATTGCCCAGGACAGTCCCGCATTTTGCAGGCCTGTCCCGGGCACCTTTATTCCAGGACAATACAGTGTCCCGGAATGAAACTGACACAGCTACCCCCCAGGCCAATCTGATGCCCCCAAAAAAGGGCGCCACATCACCGCTTTACTCACTTGCCCTGGCCGGGAATGCCTGGAGGAGCACAATCCCCGCCCCCTGCTTGTGATTGGAGAAATCATAAATCCCGCCTCTTGTGTCCAATCATCTGTATGCTATCCTTGGTAAATAGAAGGTATAATTACATTTACTTGTTTTATTCTTTTTTTTTTACATTTTTTCAGCTGCTTCCTGGTTTCTGGCCTAGGCCCAAATTATGTCATACATCCCGGGGCTTTTTTCAGGTAAGCATGCCCTTCTGCCTGCATGCCTGACCTAAAGCATGGTATACATGCGCATTTGTTTTTGTTTGTTCAGCCAGTGGCTTAAGGGCAGATGGATCCCAGGAAGTAAATGCTACTTGAATCATTTGCACTTACTCAAAATGGCCACAGCTAGAAATGCTAGGGTGTTTTTTTCAAAGTGATTTCTCATCAAAATAAATGGAAGTAGACTTGGATGGATGGGTGGGTTTGCTATGAATAATGAAAAATAGTTAAATAGCATTTTTTGTTTGTGAAGCTCAGATACAGTTACATTTCACTTTAACCACTTAAGCCCCGGACCAATATGCAGCTAAAGGACAAGGCCCCTTTACTCTTTCGTCCATGTACCGACACAGCTTCTCTATTGACAAAGTGGGTATTATCCGTTAATTAGGAGTGACTAGGCAGAAAAACTTGTAAAAAGTGTTGCATCACACCTTCTACAGTCCCGCCCAGGGGGCGGACCCCCTGGGTATATCCTCTCAGTCTGCATATCGCAGATCAGTTTTTTTCTGTCTAGCAAGGAGTAGGACATGGCTCCCTTCGGGCCCATTGGTCCGGGGAAAAAAGATATATATATATATATTTTTTTTGCTACATTTGTTGTTTCCTGCGATCTTCGATCAACTGCCGACTGGGTGACAGGCTGGATCCTCGATCCTTGTAGTCTCCCCAGTTTCGGCCATCGAGCGTGTGCCGACCCTAGCTATGCGCTGGGTTTTCCACGACATGCCCGTCGCTCCACGGGTGGCCGGTGAGCCTACGCCCAGGGCCTGCATCGGACCGCTCAGCTTCGGCTGACCTTACGGCTGAGTCGCAGCAGCCTGGCCGGTGAGCTTACGCTCCAAGGCTTGCATCGGACCGCTCAGCTTCGGCTGACCTTACGGCCGAGTCGCAGCAGCCTGTCCGGTGAGCTTCACGCTCCAGGGCATACATATGATCGTCCCTTTTGGGTCCAATCACAGCATGCCTGGCCAACAGTCACCTTCCGTGTGCGGACGATGATCTGTTTGGAATGTCTTCCAGCATAATACATGCAGGATAGGTAAGTAAAACTCCCCTGCCTCGGCTGGGTGATTTAGCTGGACATTCCTGGAGAGATCAAGTAAGTGGTTGTGGCCCCTTTCTTCCCTCTCTCCCTGCCTTTCCCTCCTCCCTGGGCTTCTAGCTAAAGGTGCTGAGTGCTGGGGGTCACCTAAGGGGTTCCACTGGAGCGGGGCTGGCTGTAACTAACATTTAAAAGAAATGTCATTTCTGCTTACCTGTGTGTGTGCTTCCTCCTCCATGCTGTCGGCGGCCATTTTGAGGTGGTCCATGCCGAGTTCGGCCTCTTGTGACTGCCCGGCGGCCATCTTCCTGTGGTTCGGCTACACCCACTGGCCCCTATCAGCTGATCGGCGCCCATGTTTGTCCACCCTGTATGTATATATTGCCGTTCAGCGGCCATCTTTTTGTGGGCTACGGCTGCTTGACCTCTATCTTCGGTCGGCGGCCATTTTCTTAGAGCCCACATTATCTTCCATACAGACGTTTTTGGCAACCATTTTGCGAGAGCCTCCGGCCTCTAGGGTGCATTACACTGGCGCGTAAATTCACACAGGAAGTGCTGATAAAAGAAGCAGACTGACACAGCAGCAGTGGGACAGCATCACAGGCGCAGCACACGGCAGCATAGCAGTACTGGTCCAGGGTGGTGAGTCTTCTGGGTAACCCAGCATCTCTGCAGCGCAGGAGGGTGGCCTATTGATATCTTGCCTGGAGCTCTGTGAGTGTCAGCGTGTGGTCAGCATGGCATCTGAGCCAGATGTCTTCTCCCCTGAAACACCAGATTTAGCAGCTGGTGCCCCTGAGGTGTCTATGAACGCTATGACGGCAATCCTAGAGGCGTTTGCTGCCAGGGTGGAAGCAGCACACGGGAATACAGGGGGTAGTAAACGCCCCGTCCCCTGCAAGCTTCTGGGGATAATTCTGATGCAGAACCAGGTCCAGCTACGGCTTAGGGCCCAGATTCTGACGCATCAGAGACTGCAGACCGTGACCGGACAGTGAGGATGACTCCAAGTCCAGGTCAGTACGCGAGACGGCTTTGGTATCTGACCTTATTACTGCAGTGTGGGATACGCTAAAGTTGGAAAATGCTGCAGAAGCAGCAGAGACTCCGGTTCACTTGGGTTTCATAGACCTGCCCGCACTGCTAAGGTGTTCCCTTGTGTGTCTTTTGATAAACTCTTATACAAGGAATGGGAGAACCCACTGATGGTCTTTACAGCCCCAAAGAGGTTTACGGTACGGTAACCCCTTTGAGGAGAGTTTTCTGAAGAAATGGACCTCTCCCCTTATAGTGGACCCTCCGGTGTCCAGACTTAATAGAGCCACCACAATTCCTGTAGAAGGGGCTCCTGTTTTCAAGGACCCTGTGGATAAGAAGGCTGAAGCACTCGCTTGCTACCTATACTCAGTGGTAGGCTTGGCAGTACGCCCGGCATTGGCGGGGGCCCTAGTCTCTCACACACTTACTGAATGGGCAAGATTGCTACTCCAGGGGTTAAGGAGCGAGATGCTCCTCCTGATGAGATAACATTGGCCGACCTGTTGGTCCAGGGCCTTAGGTTTGTCTGCGAGTCAGACATGGATACTATTCCCCTGCTGTCTAAAGCTTCGGTTTATGCAGTAGCAATACGCCGCCTGATCTGGCTAAAAGGCTGGTTTGCGGACCAGACTTCCAAGAAAGCCCTGTTGGATCTGCCTTTTAAGGCCGACAGACTTTTTGGGGCTTCTCTGGATGACATCATCAAGGATGCCACAGGAGGTAAAAGCACTTTGCTTCCCCAAATTAGCAAGGGTAAGGGGCCACGCCAAGGGCAAGGGCCCTCCTTTACTGCACGCAAGCGTTTTTTTTCGTCCCCCTAGGGCGACAAGGAAAAGACACCAGGCCGATAAAGCGGCTGCCCAAGGACAAAAGCGTCCTTGGTCCCGCATACCCAGTAAGCCTGCAGACAAATTTGCGTCCGCATGAAGGTTCTCCCCCACCCAGCTCGGGTGGGGGGACGTCTTCGCAAATTCGCGACTCAGTGGACAGCTCTAATCTCCGACAGGTGGGTTTGCGAAGTAATCTCCTCAGGCTACAAGATAGAGTTTCTCTCTTGTCCACCGGACAGATTCAACACCTCCAATCTCCAGCTACTACCGACCCGTCGGGAGGCCGTGTAGGGGGCGGTCCAGGGTCTACTGGAACGCGGGGTAGTTATTCCAGTTCCAGAACTGGAACTGGGTTTTTACTCAAATCTGTTCATTGTGCCGAAGAAGGAGGGGGTTCGTCCAAGCTTGGATCTCAGAGCCCTCAATTGCTTTGTGAAGATACAAAGATTTCGGATGGAGTCGGTTCAATCTGTAGTCACGGCTCTCCATCCGGGGGACTTTCTGGCCTCCTTGGACATCAAGGACGCATACCTGCATGTCCCCATATACTCCAGACACTAGAGGTTTCTGCGATTTGCTATCGGGAAGGACCACTACCAGTTTGTGTCCCTCCCGTTTGGCCTTGCCTCAGCACCCAGGACGTTCACCAAGGTGCTCGCTCCGATTCTGGCACTTCTAAGACAGCGGGGTATCGCTATCACAGGCTACTTGGACGACCTTCTGCTGAAGGCCCCTTCAAGCTCAGAATTAGAGGTAAGCGTGTCCATTACCTGTCAGACTCTTCGAGACTGTGGTTGGATACTAAACACGCAAAAGTCAGTATTGGTGCCCACTCAACGCCTAGTGTACCTGAGGTTGATTCTGGATTCCTCAGAGGCAAAGGTATTCCTCCCTGTGGAGAAGTTGCAGACCCTCCGGGCTGCAGTACGGCAGCTGACTTCCAGGAATTGGTCGTCACTCCGTTTTTGCATGCGAGTGTTGGGCCTTATGGTAGCCTCCTTCGAGGCGGTCCCATATGCTCAATACCACACTCGAGTGTTACAGAAGGAAGTTCTGTCCAGATGGAACATATGCCCTTCATCTCTGGATTATCAAATCCGAGTGAGCCACCTAGTCAGGAGATCCCTGGTATGGTGGCTGACAGCACGGGCTCTAATGGCCGGGAAGTCATTTCTTCCGGTTTACTGGATAGTGATCATGACGGACGCCAGCCTTAAAGGTTGGGGGGGAGTCTGGGGTGTTCAGTCGGCGCAGGGTCGCTGGACCCCAGAGGAAGCCCTCCTGCCAATCAATGTCCTGGAAATCCGGGCGATCAGGCTGTGCCTCTTCAAATGGTCTCAGAGGCTGCAAGGGCGTCCAGTCAGGATCCAGTCAGACAACGCCACAGCGGTGGCATATGTCAATCATCAAGGAGGAACAAGAAGCTCAGCTGCAGCATCGGAGGTTGCTCGCATCCTGAAGTGGGCAGAGAAGAGCGTTCCGGCACTGTCGGCCGTGTACATTCCGGGTGTGGAAAACTGGCAGGCGGACTACCTGAGCCGCCAGATGCTGGACCAGGGAGTATGGTCCTTACACCCAGAGGTGTTCCAACTCCTCTGCCAAAGATGGGGCACACCAGACGTAGATCTTCTGGCTTCCCGACTCAATCGGAAGGTATTACGTTTGTGGCCCGGTCAAGAGACCCATGGGCAGACGCAACGGACGCGTTGGTGACATAGTGGGGTCAGTATCGGCTAATCTATGCCTTCCCTCCCTTAAGGCTTCTTCCTCTTCTGCTCCGCAGAGTGAAGGCAGAGGGAATTCCAATGATCCTAATCGCTCCAGATTGGCCTCAGCGTCCTTGGTACGCCGATCTAGTACGTCTGGTAGCAGACGTCCCCTGGCGCCTACCACTACGGAAGGACCTGCTATCGCAAGGTCCCATACTCCAGAATCCTGCTGTTTTTACAGCATGGGGTGGACCAAAGGCTTGCCCTAAGTACGATTAAGGGACAGATATCTGCCCTGGCTGTTTTTTTTTTTCAGCGACCCCTGGCGACTCACTCTCTCGTGAGTACATTTGTGCAGGGGGTTTGACAGGTGGCCCCTCCGGTCCGTCCCCCGTTACCTTCGTGGGACTTGAACCTGGTCCTCTCGGTGCTTCAGAAGGCACCGTTTGAGAATATTAGAGATATTCCCCTGTTGACACTTTCTCAGAAAGTGGTCTTTTTGGTGGCTGTTACGTCAGTTAGACGAGTCTCTGAGCCCTGCAGCCTTGTCCTGCAAGGCTCCCTATTTGGTTTTCCACAAGGATAAGGTGGTGCTGCGGCCGCAGCCTTCCTTTCAAAAGTCGTTTCGGCTTTTCATCTCAATGAAGACATTGTACTTCTATCCTTGTGTCCTCAGCCGTCGAATCCTAAGGAGTCGGCGTTGCATTCCTTGGACGTTGTCCGAGCTTTGAGAGTATACCTATCTGCTACTTCCCTGTTCCAGGAAATCAGATTCACTGTTTGTTTCGGTGGCTGGTCCCAAGAAGGGCCAAGCAGTCTCGTCGGCCACCATCTCTAGGTGGATCCGACACAGAGTAATCCAGGCTTACGCCTTAAAGGGTCAAGCGCCCCCCTTTCCGGTCACGGCGCATTCGACCAGGGCAAGAGGTGCCTCTTGGGCTTTCTGACATCAAGCGTCTGTTTCCCGCTCACACTTTCACAAAATTCTACAAAGTTGATGTAGGTGCATCTTCGGATGCCTCTTTTCGGCCGCAAGGTTTTACAAGCGGCTGTTTAGAGTTGCAGCTCCTCCGTTGGAGGAGTGCTGTTTTGTGTTTGGGGTGAAGTTTATTTTATGCTGTTACCACCCCTCGTTTTTTCTCTGACACTGCTTTGGGACGTCCCACTTTGTCAATAGAGAAGCTGTGTCGGTCCATGGACGAAAGAGTAAATAGGATTTTTTACTCACTGTAAAATCCTTTTCTCTGAGTCCATGGACCGACACAGCACCCACCCCTCCTTTTAAGTTTGTACTGCTTTTTGACGAACTGATCTGCGATATGCAGACTGAGAGGATATACCCGGGGGGTCCGCCCCCTGGGCGGGACTGTAGAAGGTGTGATGCAACACTTTTTACAAGTTTTTCTGCCTAGTCACTCCTAATTAACGGATAATACCCACTTTGTCAATAGAGAAGCTGTGTCGGTCCATGGACTCAGAGAAAAGGATTTTACGGTGAGTAAAAAATCCTATTTTTGCGATTCGGCACTGCGTTGATTTAACTGACAATTGCGCTGTCGTGCAACGTGGCTCCCAAACAAAATTAGTGTCCTTTTTTTCCCACAAA
Source organism: Rana muscosa (assembly GCA_029206835.1). Taxonomy (NCBI): domain Eukaryota; kingdom Metazoa; phylum Chordata; class Amphibia; order Anura; family Ranidae; genus Rana; species Rana muscosa. The sequence continues at coordinate 848,514,231 of CM055118.1, read as the reverse complement.
TAGAGCTTTATTTTGGTGGTATTTGATCACCTCTGCGGTTTTTATTTTTTGCGCTATACACAAAAAGAATGTGACAATTTTGAAAAAAATGCAATATTTTTTACTTTTTGCTATAATAAATATCCCCCAAAAATATATAAAAAACGATTTTTTTCCTCAGTTTAGGCTGAAACTTATTCTTCTCCATATCTTTGGTAAAAAAAATTGCAATCGCCGTTTATTGATTGGTTTGCGCAAAAGTTATAGCGTGTACAATATAGGGGATAGTTTTATGGCATTTTTATTAAATTTTTTTTTTTTTACTAGTTATGGTGGCGATTAGCGATTTTTTTCATGACTGCGACATTATGGCGGACACATCAGACACCTTTGACACATTTTTGGGACCATTGTCATTTTCACAGCGATCAGTGCTATAAAAATGCACTGATTACTGTGAAAATGACACTGGCAGTGAAGGGGTTAGCCACCAGGTGGCGCTGTAATGGTTAAGTGTACCCTAAGAAGTGATTCTTACTGTAGGGGGGCGTGGCTACACGTTACACGTCGCTGATCGTCTGTTCCGATGACAGGGAACAGACGATCACTGACATGCCACGGAGAAGAACGGGGAAAGGTTTGTTTACACTCACCTCTCCCCGTTCTTCAGCTCTGTGACCCAATCGCGGGACACCGGTGGCGATCGGGTCCACGGGTCCCACGGTCACGGAGCTCAGGACCGGGTCGCGAGCGCTCCACCGCCGGCGCGCGCGACCCACGGCTGGGCTCTTAAAGGGCAACGTACCTGTACGTTTATGTGCCCAGCCATCCCATTCTGCCGACGTATATCGGCGTGAGGCAGTCCTTAAGTGGTTAAGAAAAAAAATTACCAGCAGCAGGGCTATTATGTATGCAGACTAAAGAGGGGAAAAGCTTAGACATAAGCAGGTGTTTTGCTACACTAAAAGTAAAAGCAACACTTCAAATCATATCAAATACACTTGTAAAAAAAATATACAGGTAGAGCTGGGTGCAAGCTGCTTGAATAGGCCAAAAATATGTAAACACAAGTCAGCTTTTTATGTCAGCAATTTCTTCTTTTTTTTTTTACTTGTAGAAAAGATGCCAACCTGAGTGTTCATGGGAGCCGCAACCCTGGACCCATTCTGTAGCAAAGTCCATCACTCCTTTTGAGGGTGCACTGGTGAAAACCAGGCAGCTTCTTAAGCCTCGTACACACGGTTGGACTTCAAACAAACTTTTCCGTGGATTTTTGTCCGAAGGGAGTTGGCCGGGCACACCCATAGCATACACACGCCAGGACTTTTCTGCAAACTTTCCCAAAACTTTCCCAACATCACGTGGTTTTTCTGCTCTTTTCTGCTCTTTACCGCCACCCTTTGGTCAACTTCTGCTATTGTTGGTTGATTTTAACATTGGTTCTGGGCATGCATATTTGTACTTCTGACAAAAGTCCGATGGATTTCTGTACACATGGTCGGACTTTGCACCATCGGACTTTTGTTGCCAAAAAGTTTGTCCGTTTGCAGAGCAAAATTTTGTCCGATGAAAACCGAAAAAGTTTGTCCGATGGAGTGTACACACGGTCAGATTTTTTGGAAAACATGCTCATTTTGAAGTTTGTTGGCAAAAAGTCCGACCATGTGTACGGGCCTTTAGACTCTGCATCTCAAGTTCAGACAAAATTGCCCACTGGCACCACAATTTTAATACAACAACTACAGTCTTAAATGTAGTTAAACAAAAAGCAGGGAGGGGCCAAATGTTGAGATGGAAGTCACAGGGGTCAGAAAAAGCCCCCTTCATCAGGGCATCAGAGCGTTCATCCAAATTTTGGATTTGAGTGGGTCAATCAATCTTTCTGGCAAAGGGACAGAAAGGAAGAAGAAGGTGCAGCAGGTGTAACTGATGCCAGTTCTTGATTGCTCACACAGATCGGCTGGCCAGTAAAGCCGGCCATACATGGGTCAAATTCTATACAAATTTTCTTTCGAAAATCATAACTATGAATTTTCGTTCGAATTTTGCACCATTAGAAGGCTGCAGCAATGGCTGATTTTCGTGCGGCTATTGAATTTGAGTGATCGGGCGTGTTGGAACTTTGGGACCGGAGAATCGTGCGAGAAATATAATCGATAAAGAAATGAGCATGTGCTGTGACCTGGACAGAAAATAAGATTCCTAGCCACAAAAATTATTTTCTGAAGCAACATAAGGCGAATTTGAAAGCCTGGTTGGTCGAATTTCAAAATCAATGGTGGCACAAAACGTACGAAATTTCTGATTTTCGAAAAGAAAATTAGTTTGGGATTCGACCCATGTATGGCCTGCATAACTATTCTGATGCACTAATTAGTATCCCAACACAGATTCACACAGGAAAGCTGTATTTTGAGTCCATGCAAGGCTCTTCTTTTAACTGAAGCTCTGATGAAGGGGGCTTTTTCTGACCCCTGAAACACATTGGAAGATTTTTAGTACAAACTAATAAATTAATTTGGACTCTTTCATCCTTTGCTCTGCCACTCCCTCCATTTGTGCATGCTTTTTTCTGGTAACCTGCTGGGGTATCCACTGGAGGGTGGCCTTGTCTGTTGTGAGTAGGGATGAGCTTCGTGTTCGAGTCGAACATACGTTCGACTCGAACATCGGCTGTTCGATCGTTCGACGAAGATCGAACGATTTGGGCCGTTCGCGCCAAATTCGAGTGACGCGAACGGCCCACAATGCACTACGCCATCGCAGTGTCATCCAGGCGCTGTGATTGGCCAAGCATGCACTGTGACCCCGCATGCTTGGCCAATCACAGCGCCGGCAGCGAGGAGAGCAATGATTGGCCACAGGCAGGATGCCTGTGGCCAATTATTGCTGAGGGGGTTTAGTACACGCCCCACACTATAAAAGGCCGCCAGCGCGGCGGCCTTGTGTAGTGTGTTCCGGAGTAGGGAAAGAGAAGCATAGGCAGGGACAGTGTCATTATTTTTCCTTTACATAATCCTGGATTCCTTGTGTTTAGGGACAGATAAGGATAGGTAGGGAGAGTGTCAGTGACAGTGTGCTATTCTGTGCTAATCCTTGTTTGTAGGGACAGAGAGGTACAGTGAGGGAAAGTGTCAGTGTGCTATTCTGTTCTAAACCAATCTTGCTGAACCATATTTTCAATCCTTGAGTTTAGGGACAGAGAGGTACAGTGAGGGAAAGTGTCAGTGTGCTATTTTGTGCTAAATCTTGTTTGTAGGGACAGAGAGGTACAGTGAGGGAAAGTGTCAGTGTGCTATTCTGTTCTAAACCAATTTTGCTGTTCCATATTTTCAATCCTTGAGTTTAGGGACAGAGAAGGACACTCGTGCAAATTATCAGTGTGCTATTCTGTGCTAAAACTTGTTTGTAGGGAGGGACAGAGTAGGACAGTGAGGGAAAGTGTCAGTGTGCTATTCTGTTCTAAACCAATCTTGCTGAACCATATTTTCAATCCTTGAGTTTAGGGACAGAGAGGTACAGTGAGGGAAAGTGTCAGTGTGCTATTTTGTGCTAAATCTTGTTTGTAGGGACAGAGTAGGACAGTGAGTGAAACTGACAGTGTGCTATTCTGTTCTAAACCAATTTTGCTGTTCCATATTTCAAATCCTTGAGTTTAGGGACAGAGAGGTACAGTGAGTGAAACTGACAGTGTGCTATTCTGTTCTAAACCAATTTTGCTGTTCCATATTTCAAATCCTTGAGTTTAGGGACAGAGAGGTACAGTGAGTGAAACTGACAGTGTGCTATTCTGTTCTAAACCAATTTTGCTGTTCCATATTTCAAATCCTTGAGTTTAGGGACAGAGAGGTATAGTGAGTGAAACTGACAGTGTGCTATTCTGTTCTAAACCAATTTTGCTGTTCCATATTTCAAATCCTTGAGTTTAGGGACAGAGAAGGACACTCGTGCAAATTATCAGTGTGCTATTCTGTGCTAAAACTTGTTTGTAGGGAGGGACAGAGTAGGACAGTGAGGGAAAGTGTCAGTGTGCTATTCTGTTCTAAACCAATTTTGCTGTTCCATATTTTCAATCCTTGAGTTTAGGGACAGAGAAGGATAGGCAGGGGACAGTGTCAGTGTCATTGTTGCTAAGCCTCCTGCACAGTATACACCTGAAGGTAGCCCTTATTGCTTTTTTCCCATCTCCCTGCAGGCCATCCATTAAAATGTCTGGAAGGCAAACAAGGAGAGGCAGACAGTCAGGAGGCAAAAAAAGAGGGCAAGCAGGCTCTGTGTCTGGGGGCAACAGTGCTGGTCGTGGACACGGTGCATTGTCATCAGCACATGGCCATGGGACACGCTTGTCCTTCTTTTCGGCAGCTGGACATGTTGAGCCACATCATGCCGAAGACTTGGTAGAGTGGATGACCAAGCCCACCTCATCCTCCTCATCCTCTCTCACCCAGGCTCAGGGTACTGGCAAAGCAGCTGCCAAAGCGTCCTCTTCTCTGGTATCATTATCTTCATTAGTCAATCCTTCCCTAGACCCACCATGTCCTCCTCCTGAGGAGTCCCCCGAACTGTTTGAGCACAGTGTTGGGTACATGCTCCAGGAGGATGCCCAGCGTTTGGAAGGATCTGATGATGATACCCAGCTAGAGGAAGGCAGCAGCGTGAGAGCAGAGAGAGGGGATGCTCAAGAAGGACACCAATCTGGCAGTCATGCTCCAGCAGCTGCAGCATACTGCCAGATTGGCTCCAGTGATGAGGAGGGAGGGGATGATGAGGTCACTGACTCCACGTGGGTGCCTAATAGGAGAGAGGAGGAGGAGGAGGAGGATGAGGAGGAGGCACATCTCCAACGAGGCAGGATGCCCTTGAGTGGCCAGCGTATGGGCAGCACACCGACGGAATCACACCGCAGAGCTCCGCCTGTGCAGGGCGCTGCCTCTGCCCGTCATTCAAAAAGTTCTTTGGTGTGGGCCTTTTTTGAGGCGAGTGCATCAGATCGCACAGCTGCTGTTTGCAACATATGTCTCAAGCGTATATCGCGTGGCCAAAACATCAGCCGCTTGGGCACCACATGCTTGATCAGACATATGTTGACCTGCCATGCAGCTCGTTGGCAAGCCTACCTTAAAGACCCACACCAAAGAACAAAGCTGACCTCTTCTTGCACCGCATCAGCTGGGATCTCCAACCCCACTATACTTTCACTCCTCTCTGAAACCTGCTCTGAGAGGAATGAAGGTGTAGAATTAGGTGTGTCACAGGCAAGTACTTGCGGGCACTCTGCTAGCAGTACACCAACGTCCGATTCTAGCAGGCAAATTTCCCTGCCCCAGCTGCTGGACCGTCGAAAGAAGTTGACTCCCAGCCATCCACATGCCCAGCGGTTGAATGCTAGCTTGGCTAAATTGCTAGCGCTTCAACTGCTGCCTTTTCAGTTGGTAGACTCGGCCCCCTTCCGTGAGTTTGTGCAATGTGCGGTTCCTCAGTGGCAGGTTCCCAAACGCCACTTTTTCGCACGGAAGGCGATTCCGGCTCTCTACAGGCATGTGGAAGGCAATGTCTTGGCCTCGCTGGACAGGGCGGTCAGCGGTAAGGTGCATATTACCGCTGACTCATGGTCCAGCAGGCATGGACAGGGACGTTACCTTTCTTTCACGGCCCATCGGGTCACTCTTTTGGCAGCTGGGAAGGATGCAGGACAAGGTGCAGTAGTGTTGGAGGTTGTTCCACCGCCACGCCTCCAAAATGCTACTACTGGTTGTGACACACCTCTCTCCTCCACCCCCTCCTCTTCTTCTTCCTCCATGGCCTCTTCCTGTGGTTTGTCCTCGGAACCAGCGGTGCTCCGTAGGCGTTCAAGGGGCTACGCAAGTATGCAGGCAAAAAGATGCCATGCCGTGCTTGCGCTGGTGTGTTTGGGGGACAGAAGCCACACTGGGGCAAAGGTCCTGTCTGCTCTGCAGGGGCAGGCCGAGAGGTGGTTGACGCCACGCCAGCTTAAGCCAGGAATGGTGGTTTGCAACAATGGCACCAACCTCCTCTCCGCCCTCCGACAGGGACAACTGACCCATGTGCCCTGTATGGCTCACGTCCTTAACCTGGTGGTGCAGCGGTTCTTGGGCAGGTACCCGGGCTAACAGGATGTCCTGAGGCAGGCCAGGAAAGTCTGTGTGCATTTCCGCAGATCTTATAATGCCAGTGCTCGCCTGGCTGAGCTGCAAAAGGAGTTGAACCTGCCCAAGAACCGCCTTATATGTGACATGCCCACCAGGTGGAACTCAACGTTGGCCATGCTGCAGCGGCTGCACACGCAGCAGAGGGCCATCAATGAGTACCTGTGCGACTACGGCACCAGGACAGGGTCAGGGGAGCTCGGGTTTTTTTCACCACGCCAGTGGGGCATGATCAGGGATGCATGCACTGTCCTGGCACCATTTGAGGAGGCCACGAGGATGGTGAGCAGTGACAGTGCATGCATCAGTGACACTGTACCTCTTGTCCACCTGTTGGAGCACACGCTGCGTGGAATAATGGACAGGGCACTTGAGGCAGAACAGAGGCAGGAAGAGGAGGACTTCCTTGCCTCTCAAGGCCCCCTTTACCCAGACAGTGTTCCTTCTGTCCCACCCATCGCACAGGAAGAGGAGGAGGAGGGGGAGGAGGAGGATTGTGTCAGCATGGAGGTGGAGGCTGGCACTCAGCATCATCAGCAGCAGTCTTTTAGGGATGATTTACAGTCCCAAGAAACCAGTGGACTTGTACGTGGCTGGGAGGAGGTGGCTGCGGATCATGTCGCCCTTAGTGACCCAGAGGACTCCGGACTGAATGCCTCAGCTAACCTACGCTGCATGGCCTCCCTGATCCTGCAAAGTCTGCGGAAGGATCCTCGTATTCTTCGGATCAAGGAGAGGGACCATTACTGGCTGGCCACTCTCCTTGATCCACGGTACAAGGGTAAGGTTGCGGACCTTATCTTACCGTCGCAGAGGGAGCAGAGGATGAGACAACTCCGGGAGGCCTTGCAGAAAGGTCTGTGCAACGTGTTCCCAGAGACTGGGAGGTTACAAACTCCTGGTCCTGGACAACGAGTTGTTGAGGCTTCGGGCAGTCAAAGAAGGAGCGGTGGGGAAGGTGGCCGTCTGACCGATGCGTTCAGACAATTCTTTAGTCCGCAGCCCCAAAGTATGATCGGTTCCAGCAACCATCGCCAGCGTCTGATATACATGGTCCAGGAATACCTAGGGGCAAGGTCAGACTTGGACACCTTCCCCACCGAAAATCCTCTGGCTTACTGGGTCTTGAGGATGGATCACTGGCCAGAGCTTGCACAGTATGCAATTGAGCTACTGGCCTGTCCTGCATCCAGCGTTCTTTCAGAACGCACATTCAGTGCTGCTGGAGGATTTGTCACGGATCACAGGGTGCGCCTGTCCACCGACTCGGTTGATCGACTGACTTTCATCAAGATGAACCAGTCTTGGATCACCACCAGCTACCACACACATGATGCTGATATAACAGACTAATTGATTTTAAAATGTCACATCCCTTCAAGACTGATGCTGATGCTGAGTGCCTGTGCTGTTATGTTGACTGGCTATCCTCCTCCTCCTCCTCAATGATACGATTAATGATGATAGCTTGGAAGATCATTTTGGTTTATGGGTGATGCCACCAGTGGCTAAGGCCCAATTTTTCAGCCCCTGTTTAAAAGGGGCGTGTAATTAAAATTTTTGATGCAATACTTTGCAACAGGCCTCATTGCTGTGCTCCAAGTACAGTATCTGTGAGGGGTTGCAGTGTTGTGCCACCAGTGCCTAAGGCCCAATTTTTAAGCCCCTGTTCAACAGGGGCATGCAATTATAATTATTGATCGAATAATTCACAGCAGGGCCCATTGCTGCGCCCACCAAGAGTAACTGTCAGGCCTTACAGTGTTGTGGCACCAGCACCACCATCACCACCACCACCACCACCAAAGGCCCAATTTTTCAGCCCCTGTTCAACAGGGGCATGCAATTATAATTATTGATCGAATAATTCACAGCAGGGCCCATTGCTGCACCCACCAAGAGTAACTGTCAGGCCTTACAGTGTTGTGGCACCAGCACCACCATCACCACCACCATCAAAGGCCCAATTTTTCAGCCCCTATTCAACAGGGGCATGCAATTATAATTATTGATCTAATAATTCACAGCAGGGCCCATTGCTGCGCCCACCAAGAGTAACTGTCAGGCCTTACAGTTTTGTGGCACCAGCACCACCATCACCACCACCACCACCACCAAAGGCCCAATTTTTCAGCCCCTGTTCAACAGGGGCATGCAATTATAATTATTGATCGAATAATTCACAGCAGGGCCCATTGCTGCGCCCACCAAGAGTAACTGTCAGGCCTTACAGTGTTGTGGCACCAGCACCACTATCACCACCACCACGACCACCAAAGGCCCAATTTTTCAGCCCCTATTCAACAGGGGCATGCAATTATAATTATTGATCTAATAATTCACAGCAGGGCCCATTGCTGCGCCCACCAAGAGTAACTGTCAGGCCTTACAGTGTTGTGGCACCAGCACCACCATCACCACCACCACCACCACCAAAGGCCCAATTTTTCAGCCCCTGTTCAACAGGGGCATGCAATTATAATTATTGATCGAATAATTCACAGCAGGGCCCATTGCTGCGCCCACCAAGAGTAACTGTCAGGCCTTACAGTGTTGTGGCACCAGCACCACCATCACCACCACCACCACCACCAAAGGCCCAATTTTTCAGCCCCTGTTCAACAGGGGCATGCAATTATAATTATTGATCGAATAATTCACAGCAGGGCCCATTGCTGCGCCCACCAAGAGTAACTGTCAGGCCTTACAGTGTTGTGGCACCAGCACCACCATCACCACCACCACCACCACCAAAGGCCCAATTTTTCAGCCCCTGTTCAACAGGGGCATGCAATTATAATTATTGATCGAATAATTCACAGCAGGGCCCATTGCTGCGCCCACCAAGAGTAACTGTCAGGCCTTACAGTGTTGTGGCACCAGCACCACCATCACCACCACCACCACCACCAAAGGCCCAATTTTTCAGCCCCTATTCAACAGGGGCATGCAATTATAATTATTGATCGAATAATTCACAGCAGGGCCCATTGCTGCGCCCACCAAGAGTAACTGTCAAGCCTTACAGTGTTCTGGCACCAGCACCACCATCAAAGGCCCAATTTTTACTACCACTGATCAAAATTATATGTTATTACAATTCCTGATATAATAGTTGACAGCAGGGCGTTCCAGCACCCACCAAGAGTAACTGTGAGGGCTTACAGTGTTGTGCCAACACCAACACCTAAGGGGCCAATTTCTGCAGAGTATATACGGCAGGTCCCTACTTTCAAACATCCAACTTACAAACTACTACTACTTGCAAACGGAAGAAGACAACAGGAAGTGAGAGGAAATCTACCCCTTGGAAGGAAAATTCTCTCCTGTAAGAATTAATATGGGAGAAAGGTGTCTCCTCTCTACTGATGCTTTATCACCAATCCTTGTTTCAATAAAAACACCACATTTCAAAAACAGTTGTCATTGGGACGCAAAGTGAGGTGAAATGTTCTGAACAGGGGCACAGACAGCAAAAAAAATGTGACAGGGGTGATAACCGTTCCCTATGTTTTACAAAAAGCTTAAACAATGCAGCTGTTCAAAATTACAAACAGATTCTACATAAGAACAAACCTACAGTCCCTGTCTTGTATGCACCGCCTGTATACGGCTGTTCAGAGTATATAGGTCCTTTTTTATTTTGTGTGCAGGGTTCCCCTTAATATCCATACAAGACCCAAAGGGGCTGGTAATGGGCTGGGGTAGGGGGGGGGGGGGGGTTGATGGGGTAGCTATGCCATTTTTCCTAAAGATTTTCATCCATATTACCGGGACCAGACATTGCATTAAAGCCGCAAGCACTTTTAAATGGCTTTTTTTCCTTTAGAAATGTTATTTTGTGCAGGGACAGTTCTAAACACGGGAAACACGTGGCACTTCACAGGCATACTTTAGACACCCCCCAGGTACAATATTTAAAGGAATATTTGACTTTTTTTTTTTCACTTTATGCATCATTAAAATGACTGCTCCCGGAAAACATCCGTTTTTAAAACTTCTTTTTGCATTGATACATGTCCCCTGGTGCAGAACCCGGGTTCCCAAACTCTGTTTCGGACAATAACATGGATAATAGTCGTTATAATTAGCAATTTAGAATCCGAACGTTCGCATCCATTGTATTTAATAGGGTTCTAATGTTCGTGCGAACTTTCGGTCCGTTCGCGGGTTCTGGTGCGAACCGAACCCGGGGGTGTTCGGCTCATCACTAGTTGTGAGCAGCCTAACCTGAGCCAGTGAGTTCTTCAAATATTTTTGTCCTCTCACTACTTTGTATGAGCTCACATCAAAGTCCCATGCATTGCATGAATATATCTATTGTCGCCGCTGCCGCCCACTATTCAGGTGTCCGGCCCCCTGTCTGTTGAGAGCCAGCCATCTGAATAACAGCAGTGGTTGTGTTTTGAAAGTGCCTAATTAGAGCCTGTGGGCTCAAATAGGCTTCTCAATTAGAGCATGTGGGCTCTAATCGGCTTCCAAATGGTTAAACAGAGGGCGCACAGGCTGTGTGTTCCCTGTTTAAACCATGCTGTGTTAGGGAATCGCTTCCCTTACACTGACCCGCCTCTTAGCCAATCAGGTGCACCGGGTCTGGTTACCGGTCACCTGATTGGCTGAAGCGACATTGAGGACAGAAGAAGACATTGAGGGAGCGGAGGGAGCGTGGAGGAGGACGGCGCTGACCTGAGGAAGGTAAGTGCCGGGCTGGGGAGGAAACTGGCGGCATTTGGGGACAAACTGGCTGTATTTGGGGACAAACTGGCTGCATTTGGGGACAAACTGGCTGCATTTGGGGGGAAACTGGCTGCATTTGGGGACAAACTGGCTGCATTTGGGAACAAACTGGCTGCATTTGGGGACAAACTGGCTGCATTTGGGGGGAAACTGGCTGCATTTGGGGGGAAACTGGCTGCATTTGGGGACAAACTGGCTGCATTTGGGGACAAACTGGCTGCATTTGGGAACAAACTGGCTGCATTTGGGGGAACTGGCTGCATTTGGGGAAACTGGCTGCATTTTGGGGACAAACTGGCTGCATTTGAGGACAAACTGGCTGCATTTGGGGGGAAACTGGCTGCATTTGGGGGAAACTGGCGGCATTTGGGGGGAAACTGGTTGCATTTGAGGGGAAACTGGCTGCATTTGAGGGGGAAAACTGGTGGCGTTTGATGGGCACAGTGGCTGCGTTTAATGAACACAGTGGCGGCAATTGATGTTTTTTTTTTTTTTTAGTTTGTTTGCGCCCCCCCAAAAATTTTGAGCACCAGCCGCCACTGCCCCCCATTATTTGCTGCAGCTTGTGTCATAGAAGAATGATGCCCCGTACACACGATCGTTTTTCATGCCGTTAAAAATGCCATTTTTAAAAATGGCCATTAAAAACGATCGTGTGTACGGGGCATGACAGTTTTTATGGCTGTAAGTTTTCCCTTTGCATCTATGCTTCTAGTGGCACGACTATGAATAAATATAAAAGAAATAGAACTGGCTGCTGAGTGAGTGCCTAGGAGGAGAAAGATGACTCTGGAACTAGAGGTATTACAGACATGCTTGGCTTCCATTGTGTACAGCCCAACCACTGCATCAATATGCAAAAATACTAAAATAAAAAAATAAAAATGAAAAAAATGTAAATACAAAAAAAATAAAAAATTGTGTTGGGGACCCTACAACTTTGAGGCAACCCAGAGCTGGGAGTTTCCACTGGATTATATGGAAATGGTTGCAGTGCAATGAGCTCAGACCATAGGATTTGGGGGTGGTTTTACTAGAGCTTTTTGGGGGCCTAAGGTAGCCTTTTTGGATAGCACACTGCTGGGCATACTAGAAACTACAGCACATACTTTGCAAGCTCTGGCCAGTAGCCCAGCCTGGACACCCAATAGTCCATGGGGTCATCAATTCAGAGAGTGTCCACATCAACCCTGGACCCTGGATGTATGAGGGATGTTCAAGTCAAACCAGGACTTTTCCTTTTTACATCTGGTGAACAGAAACGAAAGCTAGCGTGGTGGTACCACACGCAGTAGTAAATGGCAAGTATTATTACTGATAGGCAGCGCACATGTCGCAGGCCAGTCCAGAGACCATTAATCAAGATGGCACACAACAGTGTTAATGTGTGCATGGAACAATTGCATCTGTAGTAGTTGCCACATCACCCTTACAGCCCTGACCTCGCTCCGAGTGATTTCCACCTGTTTAGACCCCTAAAAGAGTTCCTCGGAGGTCAGCATTTCAGGACTGATGGAAGCAGGGTGTCCTAGGATGGTTCAGGATTACTGACAAATCTTTCTATTCCGAATCTTTCCAGGCATTAGTTAAACACTGGGATAAATGTATAAATGTAGCTGGGGAGTATGTCGAAAAATAAATGCAGTTTCCACTCCTTGAAATTTGTTCTTTTATTATATTAAACTCCCAGTTTGACTTGAACGTCCCTCGTAGTTAGCAATCATGTGGGTCATGAGCTGTCTGTAAGTGCTGCCTGCAGCCCGGCCTGACCATTGTGGTTTTAACAAAACTCTAAACAGGGATGTTGAGGCAGCCACCGCTTCACCTTCTTTCAGGGATTATGCCGCGTACACACGACCGTTTTTAATGTCATTGAAAAAAACTGCATTTTTCGTGTTTCCTCTCAAGCCTGCCTTGCCTACACACTATCGTGGAAAAAATTGTTCGAGTAAAGCGCAGTGACGTCCAACACGTACGACGGCACTATAAAGGGGAAGTTCCATTCGGATGGCGCCACCCTTCATGTTATTAAAGTTTGTTGAGCGACGATTTGCGCTTTTCAGCCTCGTGCTTTTCAGTCCGTTACAGCGTGACGAATGTGCTATCTCCATTGCGAACGCTAGTTTTACCAGAACGAGCGCTCCCATCTCATACTTGATTCTGAGCATGCACATTTTTTTTCACGTCGTTAAAGCCTACACATGGCCGTTTTTCATGACGAGAAAAACGACGATGTAAAAAACGACGTAAAAAATTAGAGCATGTTCCAATTTTTCTCGTCGTGATTCTCTGCGTTTTTCTTGTCGGGAAAACTGCTGGAAAGCCCACACACGATCATTTTTAATGACCATTTAAAAAAATGTAATTTTTCTCGTCAATAAAAACGGTCGTGTGTACGCCGCATTAGAGGCACATTGAAGAGATCCAACAAGAAATGCAACAAAGAAATTCTTACGCAGCACCTCCACAAAGTGCTTAATTTTGGGCACCCCGTGTGATGGTGGAAGTAGATCACCATCTCTCAAAGGGAGGGACCACTATTGTGTAGCCACCCTTGTATCTACAAGGGTGGCCACACAACAGTGGTTCCTCTATTTTATGCCCCAAATTCTAAAGAGCTTGCCCAGGCATTTGAGCATAAAAGACCATATTCACCACAAACTGCAAAAAAAAGATCACAAACTATACCATTAAACCGCTGTGTCATTGGCAAACTTGTAAAATATTGAGGGCTTCAGGGTACATTTTCCAATAGCTTTATCTGTTGTGGCTGCTACTTCCACTGGCTAATTCAGGCGAGATAAAATGAAAACGATCAGATTTGTAGCCAAAACGGCCCAAAAAAGCCTTTCTTTAAAGTTGAAATTAAAACGGTATTAAACCCAAAACCAAAAATGGAATATATTGTGACATGCCAAACATTATATCTGGTGGCTGTTTTTAGGCTTTTCCCTCTGTTTTCATCTGATGATCTGGCCAGAAACATACCTCCTGTATTAGAGTGTCCAGATTATGGATGAATAAAGGTTTTAAATTAATGAATACAATCTGATCATTGTAAGAACCCATGCTAGTGTGAAATGGTTTGTGTCATCCCTGTAAATTGTAACATCTGGAAAAAAGCTTTTTTGGAAAAACAACAGACTTACTGGCTGGTTCACCAGAAGAAAAAGCACTTAAAAAAGAAAACGAATGCAGCCATCACATTTAAGAATTGTGAAACTGCAATATAATAAATGTTTGCTTTTGGATCTAATACCGTTTTAATCAGATTGGGGTGCTGCTGTTGTGTTTAAGCCAAGCTAAATGTAAAAGTTGAAAAATCAATTACACATTCAAAATTTGTGTTCCCAGAATACGCTGTGCATGGAAACTGCCAGAGATGCTGTGCGTGAAAACTGCATCCCAACAACATGTCACTTAAAGTGTTACTAAACCCAGGACTCTGCAATCACTATATCTGGTCTCCCACTGTACACATGTAGCGGGGTCTCTAAATTTAGGTGGGACACCCGGGTGTGTAAGTATGGGAATAGTGGACCATTTGTGTTCGTGGAGGATTGGATGGTGTAATAATCTCTTTGGCCTCTGGGTGGCGGGGTACCCGTAGGCTCAAGGTAGATTTGCTATGATAGTGCTACCCTTTTTGTCCCTTTCCGGAGATGGTACGCGACGGCGGGGAACCTGCCGTGGTGTCGATGGGAGGGTATAAAAGGGGGAGACACCCTAACCACGAGGTCTGTCGGTCTGTCTTCTGGAGGATCTTCTTCACGCGCCCAGGCACCCTAGGCCTGGGTGCGGGCGGTTCCGGCCCAGGCGCCCTAGGCCTGGCCGGAATGGAATTGGAGTCCATCCCAGGCACCTTCAACCTGGGGTGAAGTACTAAACCAGGAGGCCTGGGGCCCAGTGACTTCGACTGGGTCCCGCGAGGGTGGAGAAGTCCGAGGGTCCCTGAGGTGGATGGGGCCCATGTCTGAGGTGAGGAGGCCAGGGAGGTTACCCGTCCGGAGAATCTGGAGCAGCATCAACCCAGTGACGGATGGGCCTCTGGTAACTCCCTTGGAGGGACATCTTCCCCTGACAGGGGCCGCAACGCAGCGAAGGTACTCCTATCTACGTTCTCTAGAGTCGCTCGTAGAGACTCTCAGATTCTAAGTCCTTTCTAGCTGAATGCTATAGTAACCGCTGGCGAGATCGCAGTGGTTTAGTTACTAACCAGGACAGTGCCTCGACCTGCTCATCCCCGTATCAAAATGTTATCAAGTCGCAACCAGTTGGCTACTGAAGCACTGTTTATTGTGAGATGTACAATAAAACAAGAGTTGGACTGTGATCGGTGTGTGGAACTCTGGTTAATGAGAGCAGAGGGAAGTGTTGGCACAGCAGGACTGTATTCCAGACAAGAGCACATAGGCCCGAGGAAATATCTGGTGCTGGCCTTCACCTCACCCACAGCTATGGGGAGGACATGGGCCGTAGCGCATCTCACCCTGTCGTGTGACATACCCCTAGACAAAAGAGATGGGGTGAAGCCGCTACACATAGAACATGGAAATGCAATTATTTTAGTAAATATAAACTGCAAAAAAAACTCTTTAGCAATACATATCAACCTAAGCATGAGTCTCTGTACTATCAGGAGATGGATTGGGGACAGTGGAAGAAGGGGAGGATCATAGATAACAGGATCAAACAGCCTTTTTACACAATGCGCAGGATTAACCCCTTAGGTTCCACAGTGAGTATAACAAGCTAGTTTTACTGCATATACAGACTGATGTTACTGTTGTGGATTTAGTAATACTTTAAGGACCCTGAATGGTGCATTAAAAGCAACCCTCGCCCCACAATACAATAATATTTAGGAAAATAAGTTTTTGCTTTGTTAAATGTTCCCTATGACAGTGGCTAGCACTGCATGCTATTTTGACAACCGTTGCCAATTGGCCTCAAAAATTGGAAAAAGATAACAGCAGAACTTGCCCCATTAACTTTCATTAAATTCAATGCTATGTTCACGTTTCACAAAATTTAAGTAGGATTAGAGGAGACCCCCACCCCCCAACTGAATCCAGACATATTGTATCCTATGCACCTGTAAGTGTCTGCACTTTATATCCAACAACACTCCCACCTCCCCTAACAAGGGTTGCTTCGCAAAGTAGAATAAAAAAAATCAACATGGAGCTTGAAACCAACTTTCAATGGCTGCAGCAATTGGCAGATCTGCTATGGTTCCAGTGGCGTCGTTAGGAGGTGGCTACTGGGGCTAAAGCCCCGATTTTTGGGCCCATAGCCCTGAGTCTCTAGGGCAGGGATCGGCAACCCGTGGCTCTTGGGCCACACCCAGCCCACCACTGCTAAATGCGGGCACCCGACCCACGGACATTTTCGCCGCTGTCCTCTTCATACAGATCTTTACATCTGTATATTTATATATATCTAGCACACCCACCTATCCCCCTCCTGCATTAAACCCGGCTCCTCGCAGGGGGAGACAGGCACTATCAGCCCATACCCTCCTGTATTAAGAGGTTAGGCGGTGTTGTTTTTGGGCCTTGTCTGCAGCCAGAGTCCAAAGCCCTCCTGAGAATGATTCTCACCTCTACCGTGGGTAGATACAAGTCCTTGACTTCCCCAGGAACGTGAATGTCCACACCAGCTGAAAGTCCAACTCAATATTTATTTTCACTTGAATAGCAAATAGTCCCTTGGATAGAAGAAAGGTTGGCGCAAAGACACAGGACAGCTCTAAGGTGTGGAGGAGGTCCAGGCACAAACGTAGCTCAAACTCTTCTGACTGTTCAGGTTTCTCAAACAGTTTTGACGCACGGTCTCTGCCACAGACCATGAGGTTGGTCCCTGCCACAGACCCTGTGGATAAGGTCACTGCCACTGACCTGGTGAACAAGGTCACTGCCACTGACCTGGTGAGCCTTGGTTTCTTCCTAGAACATGGCCCCTTTCAGGGAGAAGACGTCTCCCCAGAGAGTCAACAGACCCTTCCTTCACCGCGACCACAGCATCGGTCCCTCGGAACAGATCCTCCCTTCTCTTAGGGCGCGGGTCCCCTCGCAAGGAGGCACCCTGTGCTCCTCGATCCCTAGTGGACCCCAGCCGAAGATTGCTGGGCCCCGGGCCATTGCTGCAGCTCCTGGGCCTCCATACCCAGGCAGTCAGAAGCGGTGAGGTAGTACCTCACCCCAGGCCAAAGGTGCCTGAGGTGGAACTGGAACACAGCCTCCGGACCGAGGGCACCCGGAGATGAGCCACACGCACTCCCAGGCTGAAGGTGCCTGGGAGTCGACGAACCTCAATCAGAAGATGTCTGCCCCCTTTATCTCCTCTCCCGGCATGCACAGCAGGTTCCCCGGCCCACTGTACAGCTGCCGAGAGGGGTCACAAAAGGCACAGCACTGTATTGGTAGTTCACCCCCGGCCCAATATGACAGCGCCACCCATAGGCCACAGGGAACTCCACACCAATACTATCCCCTGAGGACAAAAATGGTCCATAACTCCTAACAATTTAAGGTGTCTGAGCCTGGTTACCACTCAGACACTTCCCTTAAATTGAACACCCCGCTACATATACATACACACACATGTATATTATATACATGTGCATGCCCGCCCAAGCGTATGACTTTCTTTACTTCACTGCTATGGGCTCTAGCCCCAGATCTTTTGTAGACCTAGCAACGCCCCAGTATGGTTCCCACATGTTTCAGCCTATCAAAACATATGATTTCAGCAGTAGGTGGGATGTTTGTTTTCTGGATCAGGTTGGCCTACAAAAAAAGGAGACAGAAAATATAAATCAAGCCCTGGTTTTGGCCACATTGGCATACACTCCTTAGCTGGTGTGCAGAGCTAAATATTCCAGATTTCTATGCTGGAACAGGAGTTAGAAACCTATATATAGGCAACAGGGAAAGTTAGCCTAGAAGTACAAGTGTGAGGCTGTGTGGGAAGAACATGTGACAATTAGAAGAGCGTCTAATCAGGCTAATCAGTATGGCGACGTTTTGCTGAGCGGTGTATCTGTTCCTCTTCCACATGCCAGCACAATAACAGGGCCATTCAAACTAATTACTCTAATCCTTTCGATGGCTCATTCCAGCCAGAGTGTCTCCTGCAGAGGCAGCTTTGGCCTTGCATGCTTTGTCGGGCTCCTCTTCTTGGCTGCAACTTTTTCCTTCAAGTAGATGGAGATGAAGCATGAAGAACACAATAGATGGAATAAAACAACCATTTTATTTATACATTGTTTCATGCTTCTGAATGTGATACTTAAACTTATAATAAGCCGGCTTTCCTTCTTCAGTGCAAACAATATACTTTATCATCATTTTCAGCACATCATGTTATTGTAACATCACGATGATTGCTGTAATAGTATGATAAAATAAGAAATGTTCCGTGTCAACTATTGCTGGAAATTTATATTCAAACTTCATGTAACTGTCTGGGGGCACAGAAGACTTTGAAACATAACCTTGTCAGTTAAACTTTGCTGGTAGAAAATTTGATATAACAGACATGAGATGACAGTCATGCAATCTGTCCGTTCTCATATAGTTCATGTGATGTAGGCAGATGCCCAGAAACAGGTTAAAAAACCTTTCCTAATTGGTATTGCCCCCCCACCCAAAGAAAAAGCCTGTGGACGCTCCTTCCGGTTTTCTCCTAATTTCTAAATAGCATAAACATGAACACGTGAAGCATAAACATGAACACATGAAACATGAAGCCAAGCATTTGTGTTTATGGAAGGGTAAGCCAAGATCCTGACGCAAGTTACAAAAAAATAATGTTATGAGTTTTAATGTATACACAGCTATATATTATAGGACCCAAGCCCTTATAGCAGGGATATGCAATTAGCGGACCTACAGCTGTTGCAGAACTACAAGTCTCATAAGGCATAGCAAGACTCTGACAGGCACAAGAATGACACCCAGAGGCAGAGGCATGATGGGACTTGTAGTTTTGCAACAGCTGGTGGTCCACTAATTGCATATCCCTGCCTAAAGCCTCGTACACACGGTCGGACTTCAAACAAACTTTTCCGTGGATTTTTGTCCGAAGGGAGTTGGCCAGGCACACCCATAGCATATACACGGCAGAACTTTCCCAACATCACGTGGTTTCTCTGCTCTTTACCGCCACCCTTTGGTCAACTTCTGCTATTGTTGGTTGATTTTAACATTGGTTCTGGGCATGCGTATTTGTACTTCGGACAAAAGTCTGATGGATTTCTGTACACACGGTCGGACTTTGCACCATTGGACTTTTGTTGCCGAAAAGTTTGTCCGTTTGCAGAGCGAACTTTTGTCCAATGAAAGCCGAAAAAGTTTGTCCGATGGAGCGTACACACAGTTGGATTTTTTGGAAAACTTGCTCATTTTGAAGTTTGTTGGCAAAAAGTCCGACTGTGTGTACGGGCCTTTAGACTGTATGGAACTTGTGCTAATTACTTTACCTGATTGATTGAAACTTAAAGAGGAAGTAAACCATCATAGCTAGGGAACTAACCACACTGCGCTCTCCTGCTTAGTGTGTTCAGTTTTTATTAGGAAAGCAGAGGGACTGGCAGGAACACCAAGGATTTCACATATAGGAAACAATACAAAGAGAGTGGGATACTTTACCATACAAGTACATGGTACAGCAGGCACATATCAAGTATATGAAATGCTTGGGTAATAAACACTTTAAAAAGCAGAAATGATGAAGTTAAATGTACATCGTACCCCAGTGTGCACAGGCATGCAGCTTTTATGCATCACAACATCATGCTGCATTGGGTGTTAGTCTGTCTGTTGAGATGCTTCCAGTCACCTATGTACAAGGATGCAATTATACGTGACAAATATCGAGATGGTTCATTAGTGGAAGTGCAGATATCCAAAACTGACAAGACTGCATTGCTGCACAGCCAATAAATCATTTTATGCTTTTTCAACATGAAAATAGAAAGATTTTTAAACCCTCTAAGTACTTTTACTATATCATATTGTACAGCTCATACTTAAAATACTCACAATATCTGTCTGCAGCTGGTAGTTAAATACACTGGTTAGTCCAGTTCAGCCTTGAACAGATAATCAATGTTAGTTTAGTGGAGGTAGACAAAGAAAACAACCAATAGTCTTGATAGAAGAAAAGCAAATCCTCCTGTCTCCAAAAAGAAATCAGATTTTTCTTGGATCTATATGTTGTTTTTTTAAGCAGATCATAGATATTAAGTGGCCCTTGTGCAGATTAGGAAGCCATAGATTCCTGCTTCTCATCCGTGGGCAATATGATGTACAACACAGTGACGTGCAGTGAGGTTAGTGGCTGGTGAGTCATTGGTTAGTATCAGAGCCAAATACACACAGGTTTCATACGCCACGATCGTTAGAGCGAGAGCAATAATTCTAGCACTAGACCTCCTCTGTAACTCTAAACAAATCAAAAAACTTTTACAGCGTCGCCTATGGAGATTTTTAAGTACTGAAGTTTGGCGCCATTCTTCAAGTGTGCGCAATTTTAAAGCGTGACATGTTAGGTATCTAAAATCGGGCTAACTTTAGTGTTTTCTTTTTTTTTTAATTAATTAAACAGTTTCTTTAACCGCTTACTGACCAGCACATGACGATGTACGTCGGCACAATAGCATGTACAGGTATGTCCCCTTTAAATTGCAGCTTAGTAGGCGTACGCGTGCCCACCGCGTACTCCGTGACTGTGCCCGTGGCTCCTGCGGACTCAATGTCCGCCGGTGTCCCGCGATCGTGACGCGGAGCTGCAGAATGGGGAGATGCCTATGTAAACAATGCATTTCCCTGTTCTGCCTAGTGACATGACAGGGATCTACTGCTCCCTGTTAGGGATGAGCTCGGTGTTCGAGTCGAACATACGTTCGACTCGAACATCGGCTGTTCGATCGTTCGGCGAATATCGAACGATTTGGGCCGTTCGTGCCAAATTCGAGTGACGCGAACGGCCCACAATACACTGCGCCATCGCAGTGCAATCCCGGCGCTGTGATTGGCCAAGCATGCACTGTGACCCCACATGCTTGGCCAATCACAGCGCCGGCAGCTAGGAGAGCCATAATTGGCCACAGGCAGGTTGCCTGTGGCCAATTATAGCTCAGGGGGTTTAGCACACGCCCCACACTATAAAAGGCCGCCAGTGCGGCGGCCTTGTGTAGTGTGCTCCGGCGCAGGGAAAGAGAAGGATAGGCAGGGACAGTGTTGATATTCTTTGTGCTATTCTTGTGTGCAGGGAGAGAGAAGGATAGGCGGGGAGAGTGTCAGTGTCATATTCTTTGCTAAACCTTGTGTGCAGGGAGAGAGAAGGATAGGCAGGGGACAGTGTCAGTGTCATATTCTTTGCTAAACCTTGTGTGCAGGGAGAGAGAAGGATAGGCAGGGAGAGTGTCAGTGTCATATTCTTTGATAAACCTTGTGTGCAGGGAGAGAGAAGGATAGGCAGGGGACAGTGTCAGTGTCATATTCTTTACTAAACCTTGTGTGCAGGGAGAGAGAAGGATAGGCAGGGAGAGTGTCAGTGTCATATTCTTTGATAAACCTTGTGTGCAGGGAGAGAGAAGGATAGGCAGGGGACAGTGTCAGTGTCATTGTTGCTAAGCCTCCTGCACAGTATACACCTGAATCTAGCCCTTATTGCTGTGTTTTCCTGGTGTGTTACACTTACAGGCATTTGCAGCACTTACAGCAGGTGGAGTGTGCCTCCTGCACATTATACACCTGAAGCTAGCCCGTATTGCTGTGTTTTCCTGGTGTGTTACACCAACAGCCATTTGCAGCACTTACAGCAGGCGTAGTGTGATTCCTGCAAAATATACTACTGAAGCTAGGCCTTATTGCTGTGTTTTCCTAGTGTGTTACACCAACAGGCATTTGCAGCACTTACAGCAGGCGTAGTGTGATTCCTGCAAAATATACTTCTGAAGCTAGCCCGTATTGCTGTGTTTTCCTGGTGTGTTACACCAACAGGCATTTGCAGCACTTACAGCAGGCGTAGTGTGATTCCTGCAAAATATACTCCTGAAGCTAGGCCTTATTGCTGTGTTTTCCTAGTGTGTTACACCAACAGGCATTTGCAGCACTTACAGCAGGCGTAGTGTGATTCCTGCAAAATATACTTCTGAAGCTAGCCCGTATTGCTGTGTTTTCCTGGTGTGTTACACCAACAGGCATTTGCAGCACTTACAGCAGGCGTAGTGTGATTTCTGCAAAATATACTCCTGAAGCTAGGCCTTATTGCTGGTTTTCCCATCTCCCTGCAGGCCATTAGAATGTCTGGAAGGCAAACAAGGAGAGGCAGACAGCCAGGAGCCAATAAAAGAGGGCAGACAGGCTCTGTGTCTAGAGACAACAGTGCTGGTCGTGGACGCGGTGCATCGCCATCAGCACGTGGCCATGGGACATGCTTGTCCTTCTTTTCGGCAGCTGGACATGTTGAGCCGCATCATGCCGAAGACTTGGTACAGTAGATGACCAAGCCCTCCTCATCCTCCTCATCCTCTCTCACCCAGGCTCAGGGTACTGGCAAAGCAGCTGCCAAAGCGTCCTCTTCCCTGGTATCAATGTCATCATCAGTCACTCCTTCCCTAGACCCACCATGTCCTCCTGAGGAGTCCCCCGAACTGTTTGAGCACAATGTTGGGTACATGCTCCAGGAGGATGCCCAGCGTTTCGAAGGGTCTGATGATGATACCCAGCTAGAGGAAGGCAGTAGCGTGAGAGCAGAGAGAGGGGATGCTCAAGAAGGACATCAATCTGGCAGTCATGTTCCAGCAGCTGCAGCATACTGCCAGATTGGCTCCAGTGATGAGGAGGGAGGGGATGATGAGGTCACTGACTCCACGTGGGTGCCTAATAGGAGAGAGGAGGAGGAGGAGGAGGATGAGGAGGCACATCTCCAAAGAGGCAGGATGCCCTCGGGGGGCCAGCGTAAGGGCAGCACACCGACGGAATCACACCGCAGAGCTCCGCCTGTGCAGGGCGCTGCCTCTGCCCGTTATTCAAAAAGTTCTTTGGTGTGGGCCTTTTTTGAGTCGAGTGCATCAGATCGCACAGCTGCTGTTTGCAACATATGTCTCAAGCGTATATCGCGTGGCCAAAACATCAGCCGCTCGGGCACCACATGCTTGACCAGACATATGTTGACCTGCCATGCAGCTCGTTGGCAAGCCTACCTTAAAGACCCACACCAAAGAACAAAGCGGACCTCTCCTTGCACCACATCAGCTGGGATCTCCAACCCCACTATACCTTCAGTCCTCTCTGAAACCTGCACTGAGAGGAATGAAGGTGTAGAATTAGGTGTGTCACAGCCAAGTACTTGCGGGCACTCTGCTAGCAGTACACCGACGTCCGATTCTATCAGGCAAATTTCCCTGCCCCAGCTGCTGGACCGTCGAAAGAAGTACACTCCCAGCCATCCACATGCCCAGTGGTTGAATGCTAGCTTGGCTAAATTGCTAGCGCTTCAACTACTGCCTTTTCAGTTGGTAGACTCGGCCCCCTTCCGTGAGTTTGTGCAATGTGCGGTTCCTCAGTGGCAGGTTCCCAAACGCCACTTTTTCTCACGGAAGGCGATTCCGGCTCTCTACCGGCATGTGGAAGGCAATGTTTTGGCCTCGCTGGACAGGGCGGTCAGCGGTAAGGTGCATATTACCGCTGACTCATGGTCCAGCAGGCATGGACAGGGATGTTACCTTTCTTTCACGGCCCATTGGGTCCTCTTCTTCTTCCTCCATGGCCTCTTCCTGTGCTTTGTCCTCGGAACCAGCGGTGCTCCCTAGGCGTTCAAGGGGCTACGCAAGTACGCAGGCAAAAAGATGCCATGCCGTGCTTGCGCTGGTGTGTTTGGGGGACAGGAGCCACACTGGGGCAGAGGTTCTGTCTGCTCTGCAGGGGCAGGCGGAGAGGTGGTTGATGCCACGCCAGCTTAAGCCAGGAATGGTGGTTTGCGACAATGGCACCAACCTTCTCTCCGCCCTCCAACAGGGACAACTGACCCATGTGCCCTGTGTGGCTCACGTCCTTAACCTGGTGGTGCAGCGGTTCTTGGGCAGGTACCCGGGCTTACAGGATGTCCTGAGGCAGGCCAGGAAAGTCTGTGTGCATTTCCGTAGATCTTATAATGCCAGTGCTCGCCTGGCTGAGCTGCAAAAGGAGTTGAACCTGCCCAAGAACCGCCTTATATGTGACATGCCCACCAGGTGTAACTCAACGTTGGCCATGCTGCAGCGGCTGCACACGCAGCAGAGGGCCATCAATGAGTACCTGTGCGACTACGGCACCAGGACAAGGTCAGGGGAGCTCGGGTTTTTTTCACCACGCCAGTGGGGCATGATCAGGGATGCATGCACTGTCCTGGCACCATTTGAAGAGGCCATGAGGATGGTGAGCAGTGACAGTGCATGCATCAGTGACACTGTACCTCTTGTCCACCTGTTGGAACATACGCTGCATGGAATAATGGACAGGGCACTTGAGGCAGAACAGAGGCAGGAAGAGGAGGACTTCCTTGCCTCTCAAGGCCCCCTTTACCCAGACAGTGTTCCTTCTGTCCCACCCATCGCACAGGAAGAGGAGGAGGAGGATTGTGTCAGCATGGACGTGGAGCCTGGCACTCAGCATTATCAGCAGCAGTGTTTTAGGGATGATTTACAGTCCCAAGAAACCCGTGGACTTGTACGTGGCTGGGAGGAGGTGGCTGCGGATCATGTCGTCCTTAGTGACCCAGAGGACTCCGGACCGAATGCCTCAGCTAACCTACGCTGCATGGCCTCCCTGATCCTGCAAAGTCTGCGGAAGGATCCTCGTAATCTTCAGATCAAGGAGAGGGACCATTACTGGCTGGCCACTCTCCTTGATCCACGGTACAAGGGTAAGGTTGCGGACCTTATCTTACCGTCGCAGAGGGAGCAGAGGATGAGACAACTCCGGGAGGCCTTGCAGAAAGGTCTGTGCAATGCGTTCCCAGAGACTGGGAGGTTACAAACTCCTGGTCCTGGACAACGAGTTGCTGAGGCTTCGGTCAGTTAAAGAAGGAGCGGTGGGGAAGGTGGCCGTCTGACCGATGCGTTCAGACAATTCTTTAGTCCGCAGCCCCAAGGTATGATCGGTTCCAGCAACCATCGCCAGCGTCTGATATACATGGTGCAGGAATACCTAGGGGGAAGGTCAGACTTGGACACCTTCCCAACCGAAAATCCTCTGGCTTACTGGGTCTTGAGGATGGATCACTGGCCAGAGCTTGCACAGTATGCAATTGAGCTACTGGCCTGTCCTGCATCCAGCGTTCTTTCAGAACGCACATTCAGTGCTGCTGGAGGATTTGTCACGGATCACAGGGTGTGCCTGTCCACCGACTCGGTTGATCGACTGACCTTCATAAAGATGAACCAGTCTTGGATCACCACCAGCTACCAAACACCTGAAGCTGATATAACAGACTAATTTATTTTCAAATGTCACATCCCTTCAAGACTGATGCTGATGCTGAGTGACTGTCCTGTTATATTTTGACTGACTATCCTCCTCTTCCTCAATGATCCGATTGATGATGATAGCTTGGAAGAACATTTTTGTTTCTGGGTGCCGCCACCAGTGGCTAAGGCCCAATTGTTCAGCCCCTGTTTAACAGGGGCATGTAATTACAATTTTTTATGCAATGCTTTGCAGCAGGGCTCATTCCTGCACTCCAACTAGAGTATCTGGGAGAGGTTGCAGTGTCGTGGCACCAGCACCAGTGGCTAATGCCCAATTTTTCAGCCCCTGTTTAACAGGGGCGTGTAATTACAATTTTTGATGCAATACTTTGCAACAGGGCTCATTGCTGTGCTCCAAGTACAGTATCTGTGAGGGGTTGCAGTGTTGTGGCACCAGTGCCTAAGGCCCAATTTTTCTGCCCCTGTTTAACAGGGGCATGTAATTACAATTCTTGATCTAATAATTCACAGCAGGGCCCAGAGTAGATACGGCAGGCCCCTACTTTCAAACATCCAACTTACAAACGACTCCTCCTTGCAAACGGAAGGATACAACAGGAAGTGAGAGGAAATCTACCCCTAGGAAGGCAAATTCTCTCCTGTAAGAGTTAATATGGGAAAAAAGTGTCTCCTCTCCACTGATTCTTTATCACCAATTCTTGTTTCAATAAAAACCCCAAATTTTCAAAAAACATTTGTCATTAGGACGGAAAGTGAGGTGAACTGTTCTGAACAGGTGCACACTGCACAGACAGCAAAACAAATGTTACAGGGGTGATAACCCTTCCCTATGTTTTCCAAAAAGCTTAAAAATAGATTTTTTGGCTGGAGCTACACTTAAACAATGTACCTGTTCAAAATTACAAACAGATTCTACATAAGAACAAACCTACAGTCCCTGTCTTGTATGCACCGCCTGTATACGGCTGTTCAGAGTATATAGGGCCTTTTTTCTTTTGTGTGCGGGGTTCCCCTTAATATCCATACAAGACCCAAAGGGGCTGGTAATGGGCTGGGGTGGGGGGGGGGGGGGGTGATGGGGTAGCTATGCCATTTTTCTTAAAGATTTTCATCCATATTACCGGGACCAGACATTACATTAAAGCCGCAAGCAGTTTTAAATGGCTTTTTTTCCTTTAGAAATGTAATTTTGTGCAGGGACAGTTCTAAACATGGGAAACACGTGGCACTTCACAGGCATACTTTAGACACCCCCCAGGTACGATATTTAAAGGAATATTTGAATTTTTTTTTTCACTTTATGCATCATTAAAATGACTGCTCCCGAAAAACGGCCGTTTTTAAAACTTCTTTTTGCATTGATACATGCAGAACCCGGGTTCCCAAACCCTTTTTAGGACAATAACATGCATAATAGTCGTTATAATTAGCACTTTAGATTTCGAACGTTCGCATCCATTGTATTTAATAGGGTTCTAACGTTCGTGCAAACTTTCGGTCCGTTCGCGGGTTCCGGTGCGAACCAAACCCGGGGGTGTGTGGCTCATCACTACTCCCTGTCATCGGGAGCAGTGATCACTGTCATGTCAGTTGTAGCCCATCCCCCCACAGTTAGAATCACTTTCTAGGACACACTTAATCCCTTGATCACCTACTGGTGTTTAACCCCTTCCCTGACAGTGTCATTTACACAGAAATCAGTGCATTTTTAGAGCGCTGATCGCTGTATGAATGACAATGGTCCTGAGATAGTGTCAAAAGTGTCCGTGGTGTCCGCCATAATGTCGCAGTCACAATAAAAATTGCAGATCGCAGCCATTACTAATAAAAAAAAATGTATAAAAAATATGCCATAAATCAATCAATATACGCTTATTGCGATTTTTTTACCAAAAATATGTAGAAGAATACATATTGACCTAAACTGAGAAAGAAATTTGGTTTTTTTTATATATTTTTGAGGGATATTTATTATAGCAATAGTAAAAAATATTGCTTTTTTTTGTTTATAGAGCAAAAAAAAAAAAAACGCAGAGGTGATCAAATACCTCCAAAATAAATCTCTATTTCTGGGTAAAAAAGGATGTACATTTTATTTGGGTGCAACGTCGCACGACCACGCAATTGTCAGTTAAAGCGGCGCAGTGCCGTATCGCAAAACATGCTCTGGTCAGGAAGGGGGTAAATTATTCTGGGGCTGAAGTGGTTAAAAAAAAAATAACGCATTTGAAAAATTGCTGTGCAAATACCATGTAACGTAAAAAGTCGCAACGACCACTATTTTATTACTTAGGGTGTATGCAAAAATATATATATATATAATGTTTGGGGTTCTGAGTAATTTTCGAGCAAAAAAATTATGATTTTTACATGTAGGACAGAAGTGTCAGAATTGGCCTGGATGGCAAGGGGCAAGGGGTTAATTATTACCATAAGTAATATACAAATAATTATTATATATTGTTTTTAAGGTAATTTACTATATTTTCAAAAACTGTACTCAAGCAGGTGGCCTAATGGACAAATTACTGAAGTTTGAAGTTATAACTTCAAACCAGTAATTTTACATTAATAGATAAATAATACAATTATTATGATAACTAGTGATGAGCCGAACACCCCCGGGTTCGGTTCGCACCAGAACCCGCGAACGGACCGAAAGTTCGTACGAACATTAGAACCCTATTAAATACAATGGATGCGAACGTTCGAATTCTAAAGTGCTAATTATAACAACTATTATGCATGTTATTGTCCTAAAAAGGGTTTGGGAACCCGGGTTGTGCACCAGGGGACATGTATCAATGCAAAAAGAAGTTTTAAAAACGGTCGTTTTTCGGGAGCAGTCATTTTAATGATGCATAAAGTGAAAAAAAAAAAGTCAAATATTCCTTTAAATATCGTACCTGGGGGGTGTCTAAAGTATGCCTGTGAAGTGCCACGTGTTTCCCGTGTTTAGAACTGTCCCTGCACAAAATGACACTTCTAAAGGAAAAAAAAGCCATTTAAAACTGCTTGCGGCTTTAATGTAATGTCTGGTCCCGGTAATATGGATGAAAATCTTTAAGAAAAATGGCATAGCTACCCCATGACCCCCCCCCCCCTACCCCAGCCCATTACCAGCCCCTTTGGGTCTTGTATGGATATTAAGGGGAACCCCGCACATAAAATAAAAAAGGCCCTATATACTCTGAACAGCCGTATACAGGCGGTGCATACAAGACAGGGACTGTAGGTTTGTTCTTATGTAGAATCTGTTTGTAATTTTGAACAGGTACATTGTTTAAGTGTAGCTCCAGCCCAAAAATCTATTTTTGAACTTTTTGGAAAACATAGGTAAGGGTTATCACCCCTGTAACATTTGTTTTGCTGTCTGTGCCCCTGTTCAGAACATTTCACCTCACTTTCCGTCCCAATGACAACTGTTTTTGAAATGTGGTGTTTTTCTTGAAACAAGGATTGCTGATAAAGCATCAGTACAGAGGAGACACCTTTCTCCCATATTAATTCTTACAGGAGAGAATTTTCCTTCCAAGGGGTAGATTTCCTCTCACTTCCTGTTGTCTTCTTGCGTTTGCAAGTAGGAGTCGTTTGTAAGTTGGATGTTTGAAAGTAGGGACCTGCCGTATATACTCTGCAGAAATAGGCCCCTTAGTTCTTGGTGTTGGCACAACACTGTAAGCACTCACAGTTACTCTTGGTTGGTGCTGGAACGCCCTGCTGTCAACTATTATATCAGGAATTGTAATTACATATAATTGTTGAACAGTGGTAGTAAAAATTGGGCCTTTGATGGTGGTGCTGGTGCCACAACACTGTAAGCCCTGACAGTTACTCTTGGTGGGTGCAGCAATGGGCCCTGCTGTGAATTATTAGATCAAGAATTGTAATTGCATGCCCCTGTTGAACAGGGGCTGAAAAATTGGGCCTTTCGTGGTGGTGGTGGTGGTGGCGTTGCCACAACACTGTAAGCCCTCAGAGTTACTCTTGGTGGGTGCAGGAATGGGCCCTGCTGTGAATTATTAGATCAAGAATTGTAATTACATGCCCCTTTTGAACAGGGGCTGAAAAATTGGGCCTTTCGTGGTGGTGGTGGTGGTGGCGTTGCCACAACACTGTAAGCCCTCAGAGTTATTCTTGGTGGGTGCAGCAATGGGCCCTGCTGTGAATTATTAGATCAAGAATTGTAATTACATGCCCCTGTTGAACAGGGGCTGAAAAATTGGGCCTTAGGCACTGGTGGCACAACACTCCAACCCCTCACAGATACTGTACTTGGAGCACAGCAATGAGCCCTATGGCAAATTATTGCTAAAAAAATTGTAATTACACGCCCCTGTAAAACAGGGGCTGAAAAATTGGGCCTTAGCCACTGGTGGCGGCACCCATAAACAAAAATGATCTTCCAAGCTATCATCATCAATCGTATCATTGAGGACTCGGAGGAGGAGGATAGCCAGTCAACATAACAGCACAGACACTCAGCATCAGCATCAGTCTTGAAGGGATGTGACATGTTAAAATCAATTAGTCTGTTATATCAGCATCAGGTGTGTGGTAGCTGGTGGTGATCCAAGACTGGTTCATCTTGATGAAAGTCAGTCGATCAACCGAGTCGGTGGACAGGCGCACCCTGTGATCCGTGACAAATCCTCCAGCAGCACTGAATGTGCGTTCCGAAAGAACGCTGGATGCAGGACAGGCCAGTAGCTCAATTGCATACTGTGCAAGCTCTGCCCAGTGATCCATCCTCAAGACCCAGTAAGCCAGAGGATTTTCGGTGGGGAAGGTGTCCAAGTCTGACCTTGCCCCTAGATATTCCTGCACCATGTTTATCAGACGCTGGCGATGGTTGCTGGAACCGATCATACTTTGGGGCTGCGGACTAAAGAATTGTCTGAACGCATCGGTCAGACGGCCACCTTCCCCACCGCTCCTTCTTTGACTGCCCGAAGCCTCAGCAACTCGTTGTCCAGGACCAGGAGTTTGTAACCTCCGAGTCTCTGGGAACGCGTTGCACAGACCTTTCTGCAAGGCCTCCTGGAGTTGTCTCATCCTCTGCTCCCTCTGCGACGGTAACATAAGGTCCGCAACCTTACCCTTGTACCGTGGATCAAGGAGAGTGGCCAGCCAGTAATGGTCCCTCTCCTTGATCCGAAGAATACGAGGATCCTTCCGCAGACTTTGCAGGATCAGGGAGGCCATGCAGCGTAGGTTTGCTGAGGCATTCGCTCCGGAGTCCTCTGGGTCACTAAGGACGACATGATCCGCAGCCACCTCCTCCCAGCCACGTACAAGTCCACTGGTTTCTTGGGACTGTAAATCATCCCTAAAAGACTGCTGCTGATGATGCTGAGTGCCAGCCTCCACCTCCATGCTGACACAATCCTCCTCCTCCTCCTCCTCCTCCTCCTCCTCCTCTTCCTGTGCGATGGGTGGGACAGAAAGAACACTGTCTGAGTAAAGGGGGCCTTGAGAGGCAAGGAAGTCCTTCTCTTCCTTCCTCTGTTCTGCCTCAAGTGCCCTGTCCATTATTCCACGCAGCGTGTGCTCCAACAGGTGGACAAGAGGTACAGTGTCACTGATGCATGCACTGTCACTGCTCACCATCCTCGTGGCCTCCTCAAATGGTGCCAGGACAGTGCATGCATCCCTGATCATGCCCCACTGGCGTGGAGAAAAAAAACCAAGCTCCCCTGACCCTGTCCTGGTGCCGTAGTCGCACAGATACTCATTGATGGCCCTCTGCTGCGTGTGCAGCCGCTGCAGCATGGCCAACGTTGAGTTACACCTGGTGGGCATGTCACATATAAGGCGGTTCTTGGGCAGGTTCAACTCCTTTTGCAGCTCAGCCAGGCGAGCACTGGCATTATAAGATCTGCGGAAATGCACACAGACTTTCCTGGCCTGCCTCAGGACATCCTGTAAGCCCGGGTACCTGCCCAAGAACCGCTGCACCACCAGGTTAAGGACGTGAGCCACACAGGGCACATGGGTCAATTGTCCCTGTCGGAGGGCGGAGAGGAGGTTGGTGCCATTGTCGCAAACCACCATTCCTGGCTTAAGCTGGCGTGGCGTCAACCACCTCTCGGCCTGGCCCTGCAGAGCAGACAGGACCTCTGCCCCAGTGTGGCTTCTGTCCCCCAAACACACCAGCGCAAGCACGGCATGGCATCTTTTTGCCTGCGTACTTGCGTAGCCCCTTGAACGGCTACGGAGCACCGCTGGTTCAGAGGACAAACCACAGGAAGAGGCCATGGAGGAAGAAGAAGAGGAGGGGGTGGAGGAGAGAGGTGTGTCACAACCAGTAGTAGCATTTTGGAGGCGTGGCGGTGGAACAACCTCCAACACTACTGCACCTTGTCCTGCATCCTTCCCAGCTGCCAAAAGAGTGACCCAATGGGCCGTGAAAGAAAGGTAACGTCCCTGTCCATGCCTGCTGGACCATGAGTCAGCGGTAATATGCACCTTACCGCTGACCGCCCTGTCCAGCGAGGCCAAGACATTGCCTTCCACATGCCGGTAGAGAGCCGGAATAGCCTTCCGTGAGAAAAAGTGGCGTTTGGGAACCTGCCACTGAGGAACCGCACATTGCACAAACTCACGGAAGGGGGCCGAGTCTACCAACTGAAAAGGCAGCAGTTGAAGCGCTAGCAATTTAGCCAAGCTAGCATTCAACCGCTGGGCATGTGGATGGCTGGGAGTGAACTTCTTTCGACGGTCCAGCAGCTAGGGCAGGGAAATTTGCCTGCTAGAATCGGACGTCGGTGTACTGCTAGCAGAGTGGCCGCAAGTACTTGGCTGTGACACACCTAATTCTACACCTTCATTCCTCTCAGTGCATGTTTCAGAGAGGACTGAAGTTATAGTGGGGTTGTAGATCCCAGCTGATGCGGTGCAAGGAGAGGTCCGCTTTGTTCTTTGGTGTGGGTCTTTGAGGTAGGCTTGCCAACGAGCTGCATGGCAGGTCAACATATGTCTGGTCAGGCATGTGGTACCCAAGCGGCTGATGTTTTGGCCACGCGATATACGCTTGAGACATATGTTGCAAACAGCAGCTGTGCGATCTGATGCACTAGCCTCAAAAAAGGCCCACACCAAAGAACTTTTTGAATGACGGGCAGAGGCAGCGCCCTGCACAGGCGGAGCTCTGCGGTGTGATTCCGTCGGTGTACTGCCCTTACGCTGGCCACCAAAGGGCATCCTGCCTCGTTGGAGATGTGCCTCCTCCTCATCCTCCTCCTCCTCCTCTCTCCTATTAGGCACCCACGTGGAGTCAGTGACCTCATCATCCCCTCCCTCCTCATCACTGGAGCCAATCTGGCAGTATGCTGCAGCTGCTGGAACATGACTGCCAGATTGGTGTCCTTCTTGAGCATCCCCTCTGTCTGCTCTCACGCTACTGCCTTCCTGTAGCTGGGTTTCATCATCAGACCCTTCGAAACACTGGGTATCCTCCTGGAGCATGTACCCAACACTGTGCTCAAACAGTTCGGGGGACGCCTCAGGAGGAGGACATGGTGGGTCTAGGGAAGGAGTGACTGATGATGAGTCTGACATTGATACCAGGGAAGAGGACGCTTTGGCAGCTGCTTTGCCAGTACCCTGAGCCTGGGTGAGAGAGGATGAGGAGGAGGAGGAGGGCTTGGTCATCCACTCTACCAAGTCTTCGGCATGATGTGGCTCAACATGTCCAGCTGCCGAAAAGAAGGACAAGCGTGTCCCATGGCCATGTGCTGATGACAATGCACCGCGTCCACGACCAGCACTGTTGTCCCCAGACACAGAGCCTGCTTGCCCTCTTTTATTGCCTCCTGACTGTCTGCCTCTCCTTGTTTGCCTTCCAGACATTCTCATAGATGGTCTGCAGGGAGATGGGAAAAAAAGCAATAAGGGCTACCTTCAGGTGTCCTTCTCTGTCCCTTTACTTAAGGATTTCTAAATATGGTTGAGGATGATTGCTTTTGCACAGAATAGCACAACGACAATTTCCCTGACTGTCCAAAAAACAAGGATTTCAAAGATGGTTGATGAGGAATGCTTTAGCACACTATAGCACAAGGAGAATTTCCCTCACTGTCCTTCCCTGTCCCTAGAAACAAGGATTCGTACAGTAAAACACACTGACACTCTCCCTACCTATAGTTTTCTGTCCCTAGAAAAAATGTTTTTTTAAAGCACACTATAGCACAAGGAGAATTTCCCTCACTGTCCTTCCCTGTCCCTAGAAACAAGGATTCGTACAGTAAAACACACTGACACTCTCCCTACCTATAGTTTAATGTCCCTAGAAAAAATGTTTTTTTAAAGCACACTATAGCACAAGGAGAATTTCCCTCACTGTCCTTCCCTGTCCCTAGAAACAAGGATTTGTACAGTAAAACACACTGACACTCTCCCTACCTATAGTTTTCTGTCCCTAGAAAAAATGTTTTTTTAAAGCACACTATAGCACAAGGAGAATTTCCCTCACTGTCCTTCCCTGTCCCTAGAAACAAGGATTCGTACAGTAAAACACACTGACACTCTCCCTACCTATAGTTTTCTGTCCCTAGAAAAAATGTTTTTTTAAAGCACACTATAGCACAAGGAGAATTTCCCTCACTGTCCTTCCCTGTCCCTAGAAACAAGGATTCGTACAGTAAAACACACTGACACTCTCCCTACCTATAGTTTTCTGTCCCTAGAAAAAATGTTTTTTTAAAGCACACTATAGCACAAGGAGAATTTCCCTCACTGTCCTTCCCTGTCCCTAGAAACAAGGATTCGTACAGTAAAACACACTGACACTCTCCCTACCTATAGTTTTCTGTCCCTAGAAAAAATGTTTTTTTAAAGCACACTATAGCACAAGGAGAATTTCCCTCACTGTCCTTCCCTGTCCCTAGAAACAAGGATTCGTACAGTAAAACACACTGACACTCTCCCTACCTATAGTTTTCTGTCCCTAGAAAAAATGTTTTTTTAAAGCACACTATAGCACAAGGAGAATTTCCCTCACTGTCCTTCCCTGTCCCTAGAAACAAGGATTCGTACAGTAAAACACACTGACACTCTCCCTACCTATAGTTTTCTGTCCCTAGAAAAAATGTTTTTTTAAAGCACACTATAGCACAAGGAGAATTTCCCTCACTGTCCTTCCCTGTCCCTAGAAACAAGGATTCGTACAGTAAAACACACTGACACTCTCCCTACCTATAGTTTTCTGTCCCTAGAAAAAATGTTTTTTTAAAGCACACTATAGCACAAGGAGAATTTCCCTCACTGTCCTTCCCTGTCCCTAGAAACAAGGATTCGTACAGTAAAACACACTGACACTCTCCCTACCTATAGTTTTCTGTCCCTAGAAAAAATGTTTTTTTAAAGCACACTATAGCACAAGGAGAATTTCCCTCACTGTCCTTCCCTGTCCCTAGAAACAAGGATTCGTACAGTAAAACACACTGACACTCTCCCTACCTATAGTTTTCTGTCCCTAGAAAAAATGTTTTTTTAAAGCACACTATAGCACAAGGAGAATTTCCCTCACTGTCCTTCCCTGTCCCTAGAAACAAGGATTCGTACAGTAAAACACACTGACACTCTCCCTACCTATAGTTTTCTGTCCCTAGAAAAAATGTTTTTTTAAAGCACACTATAGCACAAGGAGAATTTCCCTCACTGTCCTTCCCTGTCCCTATAAACAAGGATTCGTACAGTAAAACACACTGACACTCTCCCTACCTATAGTTTTCTGTCCCTAGAAAAAATGTTTTTTTAAAGCACACTATAGCACAAGGAGAATTTCCCTCACTGTCCTTCCCTGTCCCTAGAAACAAGGATTCGTACAGTAAAACACACTGACACTCTCCCTACCTATAGTTTTCTGTCCCTAGAAAAAATGTTTTTTTAAAGCACACTATAGCACAAGGAGAATTTCCCTCACTGTCCTTCCCTGTCCCTAGAAACAAGGATTTGTACAGTAAAACACACTGACACTCTCCCTACCTATAGTTTTCTGTCCCTAGAAAAAATGTTTTTTTAAAGCACACTATAGCACAAGGAGAATTTCCCTCACTGTCCTTCCCTGTCCCTAGAAACAAGGATTCGTACAGTAAAACACACTGACACTCTCCCTACCTATAGTTTAATGTCCCTAGAAAAAATGTTTTTTTAAAGCACACTATAGCACAAGGAGAATTTCCCTCACTGTCCTTCCCTGTCCCTAGAAACAAGGATTCCTACAGTAAAACACACTGACACTCTCCCTACCTATAGTTTTCTGTCCCTAGAAAAAATGTTTTTTTAAAGCACACTATAGCACAAGGAGAATTTCCCTCACTGTCCTTCCCTGTCCCTAGAAACAAGGATTCGTACAGTGAAACACACTGACACTCTCCCTACCTATAGTTTTCTGTCCCTAGAAAAAATGTTTTTTTAAAGCACACTATAGCACAAGGAGAATTTCCCTCACTGTCCTTCCCTGTCCCTAGAAACAAGGATTCGTACAGTAAAACACACTGACACTCTCCCTACCTATAGTTTTCTGTCCCTAGAAAAAATGTTTTTTTAAAGCACACTATAGCACAAGGAGAATTTCCCTCACTGTCCTTCCCTGTCCCTAGAAACAAGGATTCGTACAGTAAAACACACTGACACTCTCCCTACCTATAGTTTTCTGTCCCTAGAAAAAAATGTTTTTTTAAAGCACACTATAGCACAAGGAGAATTTCCCTCACTGTCCTTCCCTGTCCCTAGAAACAAGGATTCGTACAGTAAAACACACTGACACTCTCCCTACCTATAGTTTTCTGTCCCTAGAAAAAATGTTTTTTTAAAGCACACTATAGCACAAGGAGAATTTCCCTCACTGTCCTTCCCTGTCCCTAGAAACAAGGATTCGTACAGTAAAACACACTGACACTCTCCCTACCTATAGTTTTCTGTCCCTAGAAAAAATGTTTTTTTAAAGCACACTATAGTACAAGGAGAATTTCCCTCACTGTCCTTCCCTGTCCCTAGAAACAAGGATTCGTACAGTAAAACACACTGACACTCTCCCTACCTATAGTTTTCTGTCCCTAGAAAAAATGTTTTTTTAAAGCACACTATAGCACAAGGAGAATTTCCCTCACTGTCCTTCCCTGTCCCTAGAAACAAGGATTCGTACAGTAAAACACACTGACACTCTCCCTACCTATAGTTTTCTGTCCCTAGAAAAAATGTTTTTTTAAAGCACACTATAGCACAAGGAGAATTTCCCTCACTGTCCTTCCCTGTCCCTAGAAACAAGGATTCGTACAGTAAAACACACTGACACTCTCCCTACCTATAGTTTTCTGTCCCTAGAAAAAATGTTTTTTTAAAGCACACTATAGCACAAGGAGAATTTCCCTCACTGTCCTTCCCTGTCCCTAGAAACAAGGATTCGTACAGTAAAACACACTGACACTCTCCCTACCTATAGTTTTCTGTCCCTAGAAATTTTTTTTTTTTAAAGCACACTATAGCACAAGGAGAATTTCCCTCACTGTCCTTCCCTGTCCCTAGAAACAAGGATTCATACAGTAAAACACACTGACACTCTCCCTACCTATAGTTTTCTGTCCCTAGAAAAAATGTTTTTTTAAAGCACACTATAGCACAAGGAGAATTTCCCTCACTGTCCTTCCCTGTCCCTAGAAACAAGGATTCGTACAGTAAAACACACTGACACTCTCCCTACCTATAGTTTTCTGTCCCTAGAAAAAATGTTTTTTTAAAGCACACTATAGCACAAGGAGAATTTCCCTCACTGTCCTTCCCTGTCCCTAGAAACAAGGATTCGTACAGTAAAACACACTGACACTCTCCCTACCTATAGTTTTCTGTCCCTAGAAAAAATGTTTTTTTAAAGCACACTATAGCACAAGGAGAATTTCCCTCACTGTCCTTCCCTGTCCCTAGAAACAAGGATTCACACAGTAAAACACACTGACACTCTCCCTACCTATCCTTCTCTTTCCCTAAACTAAAGGAATCCAGGTTAAGCAAGAAAAAATAAATGTCACTGTCCCTGCCTATGCTTCTCTTTCCCTGCTCCGGAACACACTACACTAGGCCGCCGTGCTGGCGGCCTTTTATAGTGTGGGGCGTGTACTAAACACCCTCAGCAATAATTGGCCACAGGCATCCTGCCTGTGGCCAATCATTGCTCTCCTCGCTGCCGGCGCTGTGATTGGCCAAGCATGCGGGGTCACAGTGCATGCTTGGCCAATCACAGCGCCTGGATGACACTGCGATGGCGTAGTGCATTGTGGGCCGTTCGCGTCACTCGAATTAGGCGCGAACGGCCCAAATCGTTCGATCTTCGTCGAACGATCGAACAGCCGATGTTCGAGTCGAACGTATGTTCGACTCGAACACCGAGCTCATCCCTAATGATAACATATAGCCTATTAATATATGATTTAGCTTGATTAAAACAGTATCTTTTCATCAGCAGATTCTCATTCTTCCACTTAACTGTGTGAGAAAAACTTGGGTATGTGGGTAAATCTTATACCCATAAACACATGTTTTTTTCTTTTAGTTAAGAGGGCTAGGCTGGAAGGGAGCATTTGTCTTTTAGACACATGCCCTTTTCTATGACACTGCAGTGAGAGGAGAGCCTCCACTGCAGCATTTTTATTGGACAGCTTAGGCCAATGGTACTTTACCATTGGTCCAAATCTCCAAGCTGTCCATTGAGCTCAGTGCTTCTAACAAGAAATGAGAGGCACTGCGAGCTCATCCTCTCAGTCTGTTGCAAACAGAGTGTGCCAGCTTGTATTTAAACGGTAGCTTCAGACAGGCTCTGTATCTAGGGTTGCCACCTCATCCCTTTAAACCCGAACACATATCAATTACACATGTTATGAGGCTAATTTAATGCAGATAAGGCACTAAGTGAGTTTAATTACCACCTTAATCAGCCACAGAACCTGTGTAATTAATATGTGTTCGGGTTTAAAGGGATGAGGTGGCAACTCTATCTGTATCTCTGCAACCATGGGTCATAGGAGCCCCAAATTTTGACCAGTGATTGGGTATGACTTTGGGATCTCGAAGCTTGATTATTATTTTTTTTGTTTTTTTTTTATGTTTATGTCAGGTGAGGCTCTGTCTCACCTGCCTCCCCTGACTGCACATCCCTGGTACAACAGATTTGGTTATGATCAGTGATGGTTATATGTGACTAAAGCCATGTATACACGATGAGAAAATCTGATGAATGATTGTCTGCTTTTTTTGCATGCTACTCTCATGTAGAAAATGAAGAGGTTACTTAAATTATGACAGAATACTCCTTCGGAAGTGATGTGTAATATATTGTATTGTATTGTATTGTATTGTTTTAGCATGTGTGTTTTTGGTCTTCTGATTTTTTTTTTTTCGGACGAATACTGTACTGATTAAACAAAAATCAATCATTGTGGTATTGTTAGTTTAAAGAGAAATAATGGACTTTAAAGGCACGTATAATAAAATGAATTAGTCTAAATTAAAACGTTTTATACACAGTACAACACTAAAAAAGTAGAAAAAAAACTAACATTGTTCTTGGACTACATATGGATCCCCTAAAGCAGTGACGGCGAACCTTGGCACCCCAGATGTTTTGGAACTACATTTCCCATGATGCTCATGCACTGTAGTGGAGCATCATGGGAAATGTAGTTCCAAAACATCTGGGGTGCCAAGGTTCGCCATCACTGCCCTAAAGGATAAGGTAACGTACAGTATATAATGCTAATAACACAGGACTTACTACGTCAGCAAATACAGATCCTCAAAATAATGGGGTACATCTCATCCTCATATGTTTCTTGGTATGTTTCGCGACTATTAGTCGCTTCTTCATGAGCTTTAACAGATCTATTCAAATAAGAACATACATTTGTTAAGGTACATATAGGTTAAAAAAATTATAGGACAAAATATTTGCACATACATTGCCTTACACCTATCGGACACTAACTCACACTGTGGATGCCGCAGGCACAGCGCTCACCACCACAGTCAGATGAGGATCTCCCAAAGCGGCCGCAATTGCCTCATATGTCAGAATGTGGGGACACACAAAGTTGCTAAAGGGATTGTGAAAATATCAGTTATTCTGATATCATACGAGAAAAATCTTCATGTTTGCCCTTTCGGATAATTTCGTATGAACTGTCGTGATCGGTTCTCGAAAGCTATGCACTAATGCTAATGATAATGATCAGATTATCGTACGATCGCTGAAAGCGGTAAAAGCAGTATTTTTCATCCAATTTTCTGATCATGTGCACTAGGCTTTATGGCAGTGGCGGTGCGTCCATAGAGGGCGCCGGAGCGCCGCCCCCTCAAACTCCCGCACCGCCACTGAAAGACAATACACAGATTCATGCATTGCATGAATCTGTGTATTGTCACTGCTGCCGCGCTGCCCACTATACATATGGCCGGCCTCCTGGTGAGCGCCGGCCATATGAATTAGAGCGGCGGCCGGCGGTGGGTGTAACTTGGAAGTGCCTATCAGAGCCAGCGGCTCTGATAGGCTTTCCGAATACAGCTCTCACGCTGTATTCAGCTTCCAAAAACTCCTCCCAGGTATGCACGGGGGTGCGTTCCTGGAAGAAGACTGTGTGGAGGTTTCAGCCAATCAGGTTCACCGGATCTGGTTACCGGTAACCTGATTGGCTGAAGCGACATCGAGGGCGGGAGAACACATCGAGGACGGCGCGGACCGAGGAAGGTAAGTGCAGGGCTGGGGGGGGGGGCAGGCTGCATTTGGGGGACAAACTGGCTGAATATGGGGCACAAACTGGCTGAATATGGAAACTGGCTGAATATGGGGGACAAACTGGCTGCATTTGGGAGGAACTGGCTGAATATGGGGGACAAACTGGCTGAATATGGGGGGAACTGGCTGAATATGGGGGACAAACTGGCTGAATATGGGGGGAACTGGCTGAATATGGGGGACAAACTGGCTGAATATAGGGGGGAATTGGCTGAATATGGGGGACAAACTGGCTGAATATGGGGGGAACTGGCTGAATATGGGGGACAAACTGGCTGAATATTGGGGGAACTGGCTGAATATGGGGGACAAACTGGCTGAATATGGGGGGAACTGGCTGTATATGGGGGACAAACTGGCTGAATATGGGGGGAACTGGCTGTATATGGGGGACACGCTGGCTGCATTTGGGGGGAACTGGCTGTATATGGGGGACAAACTGGCTGCATTTGGGGGGAACTGGCTGTATATGGGGGACACGCTGGCTGCATTTGGGGGAAACTGGCTGTATATGGGGGACAAACTGGCTGCATTTGGGGGAACTGGCTGTATATGGGGGACAAACTGGCTGCATTTGGGGGGAACTGGCTGTATATGGGGGGGGAACTGGCTGCATTTGGGGGGAACTGGCTGTATATGGGGACAAACTGGCTGTATATGGGGGCACACTGGCTATATATATGGGGACACACTGGCTGTATATGGGGGCACACTGGCTATATATATGGGGACAAACTGGCTGTATATGGGGGCACACTGGCTATATATCTGTATATGGGGGCACACTGGCTGTATATGGGGGCACACTGGCTGTATATATATGGGGGCACACTGGCTGTATATGGAAACAAACTGGCTGTATTTGAGGGGGCAAACTGGTGGCGTTTGGGCACAGTGGCTGCGTTTAATGGGCACAGTGGCGGCAATTGATTGATTTATTTATTTTTTTCAGTTTGTTTGTGCCCCCCCAAAAATTTTGAGCACCAGCCGCCACTGCTTTATGGGTAGTGTGGCTAGGTGCAAGAGCTGCTTGCAGATGTGACCTGCATGTTGATGCTTCCTCCATTCTGCCTGTATGTTACCTAGGGGTAACCAGAGTGCCAATTATTGGCAAACTTTCATACTACAAATTTATACACTTCTAATCTTTTTACAGATAAAAATGCTGAAAATTTATATTTTCTATTGCCACGTACACACGATCGGAAATTCCGACAAGAAAACTGTGGATTTTTTTCCGACGGAATGTTGGCTCAAACTTGTGTTGCATACACACGGTCACACAAAATTCCGATCGTCAAGAACGCGTAACGTACAACACTACAGGAGAAGAGTGTATTTAATAAAATTTCCTTCTCCTTGTCATTTGTAACCAACTTCCTGTGGTTATCCTTTATGGGGCCAATATGCTCTGACCTTGCCTTTTTTAATATTTTTAAAAAAAATAAATTTTCCACTCTTCTCTGTTGGGCATTTCCCATGTATATGTATATGTTTTTTCTAGTTGTGGTGCGTTAAGAAAATCCCATTTGCTGCATCTTTGAGAGTTTAGCTGAAATGCGCCTAAAACACATGTAAAATGCAATGCTTCCAAAGCACACTGATGTCAATAAGCCCTAATTGAAAACAAAAAATTCAAACAGCATCCAACACATTTTGGGGGCCCACAACGCCCCCTTTATCAGGGCTTGATTAAAAACAATGTGACTAGACAAGAAGTGAACTGGATTTTAATGTTATTTCTTCCAGAGTGATTACTGAAACAGGTACTGCCAAAAGAACTGCTGACAAGGCATGTGCTTGTAATCACACTGTAAGAAATTACATAAAAATTTCAGTTTAGGTCTAGTCCATTCACATTGTTTTTAATCAAGTCCTGAGGAAAGGGAGCATCTTTGGGCCCTTGAAACGCATTGGATACTTTTTGGATTGTCTGAATTTTATTGGAATAAAGTTGTATCTTCACCTTTTAGTTGTGTGGCATTTCAATTTCCATTTTTGTCACATTAAACTACAAGCCATAGAGATGGTGGAGGTCCTCAGAGGTGTGGAAGCCACCTACCAATGAATCAGATTATTTACCTCAACATCAATTCTTTAACCCCTTCCGGCTGCCACCTCCTGGCCCTTTAAGAGGTTCTAAATGCCAGGAGGCAGGCATTCCGATCACATGACAGCTGTGATTGGTAGGACACATTCTCTCAGCACAGAAAGATGTTTACATAGGACTGCATATATGCAGCCTCACAGTGGTGAATGAATAGTCTTAGTAGAGCAGAGGACAGTATCAGTATTTTTTATTTTTATTTTATATATATATATATATATATACATTTTTTACAAATGTATTTTTTTTTACAATTTCATTTCTTCTTATTTTTTATTTATTAATTTTTTTTCACAATTTTTATTTTGGGGGGGAGGAGGTTGGCAGTGGATCATATCAGTAGTGCAGTGGATGGTGTCAGTTGAAAAGTGGTGTTAGTATTTTTTTTTTTTTTTTTTACAATGTCTTCTTATAATTTTTTTATGTTATTTTTGTACAGTTATTTTTTTTTCATTATTTTTAAAATTTATATATATATATATATATATATATATATATATATATTTTTTTTAGAGCGCTTTCTTTTTTTTTTGGGGGGGGGGTAGTCGGTGCCAGAGTTTTTTTTATTATTATTTGTACAATTCGATTTTTAAATATTTATTTATTACAATTCTTTATTTAATTTTTTTTATCAGCCCTGTTGGGGGGGGGGGGGCTTTGGTGAGATATCGGGGATCTAAACAGACCCCTGACATCTCCCCTTTGAGACAGGGAAAGGGACTGAGGACAGAGATTCCCCAGTCCTTTTCTCTACAGCCTTAGCTGCACTGAAGATGAATGGACAGGAGACCGAGGCTCCTCTCCATTCATATACTGAATCATCGTAAACACAGTTTACGATGCTCAGTTATGAATGAACAGTCAGTGATCACTGACTCTGTTCATTCAGAAAAAGAAAGAGCCGGTAAACGACATATTTACCGGTTCCTTCCTCCCCTCTCCATCCTGACAAATCCAGGACAGGGATGGTGGGGGGGAGGAGCACAAAAGAGGACCCGGGGAGCCGGAGGAGCACAGAGGGGAACCAGAGGAGAACCTGGGGAGCCAGAGGAGGACACCAGGAGCTGCAGGAGGAGGCAGGGAGTCGGAGGAGGACACTGGGAGCCAGAGGAGGACACAGGGGCCCAGAGATTAAGGGACATTTGATGGACAGTGGGGGATGATCGGTGTGGCGGTGGGGGGAGTTATAAGCATCAAATTCCCAGTGTGGCTTTCAATGAAGCAGCTGACAGCCAGGAGGGAGAGGAGGCGAATCGTCTGTCAGCTGCTTCATTAAAAACCACACGGGGAGATCGGTGCTTATAATTCCCCCCACTGCCACACTGATCATCTGTGAGGCTGCCCGAGTCCCCCCTGCTGAGCTCAGGATGCCGGACTCGGTACAACAGGGCTAGCTGCACTAGCTTATCGGCGGCCCTGCCAGGGATAAAACTGGGGACAGGGACAGTGTCCTCAGTCTGGAGTCTGTCCCTGGAAAACGGGGACGTCTGGTCACCCTATCCAAAAGCGCTGAGGCTGTTGCTGGGTGCCGCCATGTTGGATGTGAAGTCAGAAACCCCA
Source organism: Rana muscosa (assembly GCA_029206835.1). Classification (NCBI taxonomy): domain Eukaryota; kingdom Metazoa; phylum Chordata; class Amphibia; order Anura; family Ranidae; genus Rana; species Rana muscosa. The sequence goes on along the minus strand of CM055118.1, from coordinate 848,470,414 downwards.
GCATGTAGACAGGTGTTTCCTAATGCTTGTTTTTATGTTTAATTTGATTAAATTACTGTTCTGCTACGCTGACAAGGCGCCGCTTTTTTCCTTGTACTTTGTTTAGATGTCACTGCTAATCTGAAGAGAAACACTGATGCTCTATCAGGTTAGCAGGGCAGTAGAGTGTGACAGTGATTGTAAGATTGCTCACTCATTTATTTGGGAAGTAAACAAAGCAGTCAGGTGACTGCTGTTTACTTCTGATGCTAGGGAAGCCTATCAAAGGACTGGTTTGTCCTCTGTACAGTACTCCCAGTGGCCATTTTGGGGGAGCCTTATGTGCTGATTAGAAACTGAGTTCTCGTGGGATATTAGTGGTAATCTTGGACACGGGGAGACTTTATAAGGCCCTTGCTGGGTCAGACTCGGAACACTGCAGTTTGGAAGTAGGTAGAGAGAGGAGCCTGTCTTGTCAGAGACAGTTAGGTTTAGTGCAGGATAAGGCTCCTGTTGTATAGGGATAGTTTAGGGACCTCTTTTGTTCCTGGACCAGAGGACCAGTACCCCAGCTTTCTTATTCATATACTAGTCAGATGAACCAGCAGTGCACACTAAAAGAAAAGGATTTTGTAGCAGAAGAGACATTTGTCAGGGCAAAATAAAAACATGCATTTCTGCAATACGAGCACATTTGCAAATTTTTTCCTTTTAAATGTAGCTCCCAGGGTGGGTTGTGCGTTTCCCTCTTTACTCTTCCCCTGCGGCTAAGACAGGTCCACACTTTAGGTATGAATATCCACTGTTTAATTACCTTTGGGTCTGCAGCGAGTTACTTCTCACGAGTGGATCCTTCAGCTCCGTTGTCTAGGTACACCAGTGTATTCAGGAATAAGGCCAATGTCCACACACGAGTAAATCCTAATCAGCAAGGCTTTATTCTTTTTGTTACTTTTGAGTCAACTTGAAGAAAGCGAAGGCAGGAAAGTTGAAGATGTAGGGGAAGGTTCAGGCACGCAACACTTACTGTAGATCCCGAATTGATATATTCGTCGCCACTCAAGCCTGAGTGGGTATTGCTCACCCGGATAGTCCCTATAAGAGCAGTCCTAGCAGCCAGGATGAAGCACGGAGGTCAGAGATGATGGATCCCCCTTCAGGCAGGCCTCCAGGCCTCTCCCCGAGACAGCAGTACCGTCGCTATCTCCGCCAGGACTGATCTTCCCCTGGAACTCCTTTCCTAAAGATGGGCCCCCTTACAAACGGGCAGCCTGGGGTCCTTCTCCGAAGCGTAGGCCCTTTTTAAGAGAGCTGGGCCTACAATGCAGCAGCAGAGCCTCGGGCTAAAGGTGCCCGAGGCCTAAACACACCCGTGCACCTCGTGCCATGTGGGCAACGAGGCACGCTCACTGGACCAGAGGTCCCCCTGAACGCCTTGGGGTCCCCCTGGAATCGCCTCACGCCAAATGGCGTCTGCCCCTTCTGTACCCTCTTCCAGCATGCACAGCGGGTAGACCACGCCCACTGCATGGCTGCCGAGAGAGGACACCCAAGGTGCTGTGATACCCCCATGATCCAGCCTGTGCCGGCGGTGACAGTGCCACCTGCAGGCAAAGGAGAATAACAATACCGGGCAGTATCACACCCAGAGCAGAGCAAACAATTTGAACTATAATTGGTCTGAGCCCAACTACTGGCTCAGACTCCCCCTAAATTTCCATATAGCGCCCCCAAATATGGGGGGGTGGGGCGCTACATAAATATAAGTTCAAAATAGGAGCAGACTCGATGGACCACTTGGTCTTTTTTCTGCTGTCACTTTTCTATATTTCTATGTTTCTAAATACCTGTTGATCTGCAAGAACTACACTCAACTCCAAATTCCCTGTTGTGGACTGAAATTGCAAGAAAAGATGGCAGCTCTGTCCAGTTGTCTTTTGACAACTACAGAATTCCTTCCCCTCTCCTGTTCTCCACAGCATTTGTTCTGCAGTCCATTATTGAAAACAGGAAGAACTTATTTAGACAACATAGCGAGTATGCACAGGGCGCAGGACAGCTCTCAGTATCTGATGTGATCAACAGGTATTATTTTGTACTTGCCGATCAAATATCACAAAACAATTTCAATATTAAATTTACCAGGGCAAAAGGTAACAAATATGAGAATTCATTGATAGGATTTAGATACACTTTCAGTTCAAAGTATACAGAGTACTATATATCCACTTTAAATTTTAAGCCTCTTGTATATTTATCCTTTGAATAACTAGTCAATAATAGTATTGAGTCTGTGAAATCCTAAATGTTGTACTGAAATGAGCTATAAAATGTGTTAAAGACATGCTGGCCCAGCAATCCCTATGTTCTTACCTTTCACTTACCTCATCCACAAAGAGCTGGAAATTTCATTTTTCTGTCTGAGTTTTAACCACTTAGCGCAAATCGCCATCATTGTACGTCGGTACTTTAATGCTAAATACCATTGTTATGGCTGCAGATAGCTGAGCTAACTTTACTGCTGTCTTATTTTTTAACTCAAAAAAGTGTATTTTACCGCTGCGAAATACGGTACGATAAAGTATTGCAACAACCGCCATTTTATTCTCTAGGGTGTCTGAAATATATATTAGGGTTGTCCCGATACCGATACTAGTATCGGTATCGGTACCGATACAGAGCATTTGCCCAAGTACTTGTACTCGGGCAAATGCTCCCGATGCTTCACCCGATACCTGGACAGTCAGCGGTGATTAGTGCGGTGGGAGAGTTACAAGCAACGATCACCGCTGTATATATTTAAAAGTCTGACAGACGTTTCTCCGCCTCTCCCCCCTCCCCCGCGGCTTTCAGCTGCTGTAGTGAAATCAGCGGTGATCGGTGCTTGTAACTCACACACGATCACCGCTGACTGTCCCCGCATCCTCCTCCAGCCCCCCTCCGTTCTGCTGCTGTTTTCCTCCCTCCATGCTGCGGTCTCGTGTCCCCCTCCATTCTCATGTCTCCCTCCGTGTCCCCCTCCATTCTCATGTCTCCCTCCGTGTCCCCCTCCATTCTTATGTCTCCCTCCGTGACCCCCTCCATTCTCATGTCTCCCTCCATGACCCCCTCCATTCTCATGTCTCCCTCCGTGACCCCCTCCATTCTCATGTCTCCCTCCATGACCCCCTCCATTCTCATGTCTCCCTCCGTGACCCCCTCCATTCTCATGTCTCCCTCCGTGACCCCCTCCATTCTCATGTCTCCCTCCGTGACCCCTCCATTCTCATGTCTCCCTCCGTGACCCCCTCCATTCTCATTTCTCCCTCCGTGACCCCCTCCATTCTCATGTCTCCCTCCGTGACCCCCTCCATTCTCATGTCTCCCTCCGTGCTGCCTTCCCCCTCCGTTCTCCTCCTTCACCCCCTACTACTGTCGGGATGGAGAGCGGAGGTAGGAGCCGGTAAACCTGGCTCCTTACTGTTCCGAATGAACAGAGTCAGTGATCACTGACTCTGTCCAATCACATAACTGAAACATCGTAAACTGTGTTTACAATGTTTCAGTTTATGAATGAAGAGAAGCCGCTGTCTTCTCTCCATTCATTTTCAGCGCAGCTGAGGCTGCTGAGAAAGGGACTGGGGAATCTGTGTCCCTAGTCCCTTTCCCTGTCTCAAAGGGGAGATATCAGAGGTCTGTTAAGACCCCTGATATCTCACCAAAGCCCCCCAACAGGGCTGATAAAAAAATAAAACATTTAATAAAAAAATTAATAATAAAGAAATTAATTGTAAAAAATAAATAAAAAATAGAAGAAAAAACACACTGACACTGTCCACCCCCACCCTTAAAAAAAGAAAGCATTGTAAAAAAAAAAAAAAAAAAATTTGTAAAAATAAATAAATAAAACAAATTGTAAAAAAAAAAAAAAAAACTAATTGTAAAAAAAAAAAAAAAAAAAAAAACTACTGACATGTGCACAGTCACATGAGATTTAAAAAAAGTATCGGTATTCGGTATCGGTGAGTACTTGGAAAAAAGTATCGGTACTTGTACTCGGACTTAAAAAAGTGGTATCGGGACAACCCTAATATATATATTTATATGCACATGTATATATGTGTAGCGGGGTATCGTTTTCTTAAACCCAGAGATTACAGTTCCCAGCAAGCTTTAAGGCACCCAGGGTGCATTGCCCCGCACAAGGACTGCTGGGGTGGACTTTATAAGGGGGAGGCGGAGCCTGGTTCTTTCTCTTTGGACACCGCCCTCCCAGCAAGAGGATCCCTGTGCTGACCTGCTGTGCGCACAAGGCCTGATGCCTGGGCCTTGTGTCTTTCCAAAGAGCCTTCCGCTCCACCGAGGAGCCTGCGGAGCGTCTGATCCTGTTGCCGAGTGCTGTCCTCAGGAGGACCCAAGACCCAGGTGTCGTGGACACTGTGAAGCGAGTCACAGTAACGGAAGTAGCGGACAAGGACTGGTCCGGTCGCGTGAGAGAGCACCTGCTCAGAGCTACATTACAGTATCTTTAGGCCCACTAACTTTATCCAGGGCCAACACAGTGATTGCAGTTACACTCTAGGGAGACTATCTGCTAAACTGAGTTATTAGTCTCCCTGGCTGTTGCAAAGTTACTGATCATCATTTCTTTGTTGGATTACAATTTGTTCCTGAAAGTGCACCACCGTGTTTTGCTAACGAAGATTTCTTCCACAGAACTATACCCAAATCCTAGTCAGGCCTGACTGGGTAGTATAGGACATTGCTGGGCACCATTTGCTCACGAGGGAGGATAGCTGTAGTGGGGTCTGTTAAACTGTCTATCATATTGCTGAATGTTTGATGTTTTAATAAGTATACCCATATTGCAGGGCTCTGCATGTGACATTGCATACTGTTTTATCATTTTAACTTTTACCAACAGTAAAATAATAGAGTTAAGTATATTGGTTGTCAGTGTCATTTACCTTGCTATATCATAAAGGGGATTGTGTCATATAGAATAATAGAGTGATTGCAATTCTATCATCCCCTTTACTAACTGTGCCACGAGAGGTTAGAGCCGATTGCCAGGGGTTGACAGGGCCCAAAACAAACAAGGCAGCCCTCTTAACTGGGGGTATCCCTACACGTGGGGGCTCGGTTCCGGGATCCCTGTATATTGCATGATGCAATCAAGCCGGTCAGAAGTACCAGCATGGACTCGCAGGCAGTAGCAGAGTGGTGTGCAGAGTGGGCTGTTGATTCAACCCGGACAGTAGTCATTGAACTCCCGGGAGAGACCCGGCAAGAAGAAGAGATAAAGCAGCTAGTAATGACGCTGTCACCGTGCCAGAAAGCATGGGTGGTGGATACAAGGCCAGATATATCGTGTACATACGCACTAGTGGAGTGGGGAGGTGGAATCCCTGGAGATTTTGGAGGTCAGAGTATAAAGGCCATAGATGACCAAACGTATTGCTTAGTGCATGCAAGGGCAGTGAAGAAGGAGAAGGAATCTCCACGGACCTCCCCGCCATTATCTCCGCGACTCTTCTCCATATATCCGGGGGGGGGGACATTCCCTCCCACTGCTTGTAAAAGCAGTGCAGAGGCTAATTAGCCACTAGTATTGCTTTTACATGAAAGCCGGCCGCTGGATGAAAAGAATGATACCAAGATGATACCTAATCCCGCAGGCATCATTCTGGTATAACCATTCAAAGTCCAGCAACATACCAGTACGTTGCTGGTCCTTGTTGGACATGTATTGTAATCTTTTTTTTCATGAAGCCTGTTGGCTGAATGAAAAAAATAGATTGATCGGTGGGTATGCCCACCATTAGAATACCTCCCTTCATTCACCCACTTCTAATGATGGGCATACATGCACCATTTATATATGCCGAAGCATGGGGGCATCCTCCCGCAAAAGTTATGACGCGTACACACGGTCTGACTTTTCCACGGGCAAGCCTCCGTCGGAATTTCGACCGTATGTACGCGGCATTAGGAGCAAAATCGCTCCTCCACCCCTGCTGCCCCCATGCTTCAGCAAATATGCTCTTTTTTTTAACTGTGGTGGTGAAATCACCTCCTACAGCACTGGAGTCGCAGGGATCAGGCCTGTCTCTGCAAACGCTGCAGTTATGTGTGTTGTGTTTTGTAAGTGATAGTGATCGATCGATACTGCACTTGGGTGGGCTGGGCTGGACGGAGGGGCAAAATGCAGGTGCTAGCAGGTATCTGGGCTGATCCCCCTAACACTACGTTTTTGGGAACCCTAAACTGCTGGGGATGCTAGTATAGATCTGATCGCTTAGTGACACTGATGATAGGGGGTGAAAGGGTTACCTGGGGGGCGATCAAGGGGTTAAACCTTTATTAGGTAATATATGGGGGTACCTCACGCTATAAAAACCTGGCGGCGAACCTAAAAAAATAACTGGCTACCTAGCGGCACCAGCATAACTAATACAGCGATCAGAAAAAACTATTGCTTAATGACACTGGTGATAGGGGGTGAAAGGGTCACCTGGGGGCGATCAAGGGGTTACACCTTTATTAGGTAATATATGGGGGTACCTCACGCTATAAAAACCTGGCGGCGAACCTAAAACAATAACTGGCTACCTAGCGGCACCACCGACACTAACACAGCGATCAGAAAAACGGTCGTGATAGGGGGTGAAAGGGTTACCTGGGGGGCGATCAAGGGGTTAAACCTTTATTAGGGGGGGTTAGGGTGCTACCCTGGACCTAAAGGGACCTAACACTAACTGCCCTGACACTTTTACTATCACAAATGTCACTGATTGCAGTGATCAGTAAATAAATGATCACTGCAATCGGTGACACTGTGACTGGGGGCTGGGGGGTGATCTGGGGGGGTGACTGGGGGGGATTGTGTGCCTATGTGTCCTGGTGTCAGTGTACTGTTCGTGCACTAACCTGATGTCTTCTCTCCTCGGCGCTCAGGACGAATAGAGCGCTGCATGGAGAGATGACATCACTTCCTCTGCCTGTGTTTACATTACACGGGCAGAGGAAGCATCTCATTCGCCGGGAACAATCGCGAGGGGGTTGCCAGAAACCAATGCCTGCCCCCTCATCACGGATCGCTCCCGAACCGATACCGACCATTCCATGTACCGGAGGGGGGTCCGATCGGACCCCCCACCCATACGAAGGCAGTCACGTACAGGTACGTGATTGTGCCTGTCCGTGCCATTTTGCCATTTTTACTTTTTTTCCTTTAGAAATGTCATTTTGTGCAGGGACAGTTCTAAACACGGGAAACATGTGCCACTTCACAGGCATACTTTAGACACCCCCCAGGTTCGATATTTAAAGGAATATTTCACTTTTTTTTTTTTTCACTTTATGCATCATTAAAATCACTGCTCCCGAAAAAACGGCAGTTTTTAAAACGTCTTTTTGCATTGATACATGTCCCCTGGGGCAGGACCCGGGCCCCAAACCCTTTTTTAGGACAATAACTTGCATATTAGCCGTTATAATTAGCACTTTTGATTTTGAACGTTTGCGTCCGTTGTATTTAATAGGGTTCTAAAGTTTGCGCAAACTTTCGGTCCGTTCGCAGGTTCTGGTGCGAACCGAACCGAACCAGGGGGGTGTTCGGCTCATCCCTACGGCCCACTAATGTCTAGGAGACCTGGCACAGAAGACCATTCCTACCTGGAAGACCTAGGACTGGAACGAGACAGAGACTTACTCGGTGAGAATTTCTTTAACACTTTTACCGCCAAATACATTTTTGTGGGCTTTTACACACATTTAACCGCTTGCTGACCGCCTCCTGTACATTTACGTAGGCAGAATGGCACTTACAGTCATAAGCATGTACCTGTACGTCCCCTTTAAATTCCTGTCCATGTGGTCGCGCGCGTGACCCTGCCGCCATCCCCGTGAGTCGGACCGCGATCGTCTCACAGAGGTATAGAGCGGGGAGATGCTCTGCCTAGTGACAATGACACGGATCTCGGCTCCGTGTACTCGGAGCGGAGATCAGTGTCATGTGACACAGAGCCCATCCCCCTACAGTTAGAAACACTATGCAGGGAACACTTAACCCCTACAGCGCCACCTAGTGGTTAACCCATTCACTGACAGTGTCATTTTCACAGTAATCAGTGCATTTTTTTAGCACTGATCGCTGTGAAAATGACAATGGTCCCAAAAATGTGTCAAAGGTGTCCGATGTGTCCGCCATAATGTCGCAGTCATGAAAAAAATCACTGATCGCTGCCATTACTAGTAAAAAAATGTTTTTAATAAAAATGCCATAAAACTATCCCCTATTTTGTAAACGCCACAACTTTTGCGCAAACCAATCAATAAATGCTTATTGTGATTTTATTTACCAAAAATATGTAGAAGAATATGTATCGGCCTAAACTGAGGAAAAAAAAAATTTATATATATTTTTGGGGGATATTTATTATAGCAAAAAGTAAAAAATATTGCATTTTTTTTTAAAATTGTCGCTCTATTTTTGTTTATAGCGCAAAAAATAAAAACCGCAGAGGTGATCAAATACCACCAAAAGAAAGCCCTATTTGTGTGAAAAAAGGACGTCAATTTTCTTTGAGAGCCACGTAGCACGACCACGCAATTGTCAGTTAAAGCGACGCAGTGCCGAATCGCAAAAAGGGGCCTGGTCTCTAACCAGCCAAAATGGCCCGGGGCTGAAGTGGTAAAAAAATAAAATTTAGGCATGAAATTTAAGTGATTGTAAATGTAATTTTTTTTAAATAACAAACATGTAATACTTTAATGCTCTGTGCTATGGTTTTAAACAGAGCAGCCCCGGTCCTCCTCTTCTTGGGGCCCCCTGCTGGCGCTCTTGGCTTCTCCCTCCTTTCTCGTGCCCCCATAGCAAGCACTCGTGTGGGCGTTTGCGGTGGTGGTCGGTGACCACATATTCATCCCGAGAGACATCCCAATACAGCAAAGAGACATCCCCAATCAAGCAAAGAGTCATCCCTAATCAAGCAAAGAGACATCCCCAGACCAGCAAAGAGACAGCCCGGATCAGCAAAGAGATATCCCCAATCCAGCAAAGAGACAGCCTCAGACCAGCAAAGAGACAGCCCCAGACCAGCAAAGAGACAGCCTCAAACCAGCAAAGAGACATCCCCAGACCAGCAAAGAGACTGCCCTGGACCAGCAAATAGACAGCCCCAGGCCAGCAAAGAGACAGCCCCAGACTAGCAAAAAGACAACCCGGATCAGCAAAGAGATATCCCCAATCCAGCAAAAAGACAGCCTCAGGCCAGCAAAGAGACAGCCCCAGACCAGCAAAGAGACAGCCCCAGACCAGCAAAGAGATAGCAAAGAGTCAGCCCCAACCAGCAAAGAGACAGCCCCAGACCAGCAAAGAGAAATCCCTAGACCAATAAAGAGACAGCCCCAGACCAGCAAATAGACAGCCCCAATCCACCAACTTTCCCCACCACTAAAGTGCAGGACTTTGGATGTAACGCACACTGGAACAGTTTAGTTTCCACTGTGCTCACCTTCCTCCCTGTGCAGCCATCACAGTGTCCCAGCCGGTGTTAGGAGAGAGGCCGCTGTTGTCCTGGAGTGCAGCTATACTTCCAGCGCTGCCGGCCCGCGAGGTGTCCATCCCCTGCAGACGCTTCCTGCATGTCACAGGAGCTTTCTCTCCCACCTTCTTCTGCACCTCGCAAGTTTGCTTTAGGAATTCCCGTATGGCGGGAGGTAAGCGGCGACCGCGGTCTGTGTTGGTCCAGTCCAGAACGCGGTCACCACTTACCTCCCGCTATGCGGCCCTGTCATCAAGAGGCCGCTCTTCCTAGAACATGCAGCCTAGGGGCCGCAGCCCACCAGGCAAATGCCCGCTGTGCCCTATGGCCAGCCTGGGGCTGATCGTAAGCAACATGTTTGTACATAGGTGCCCCTGATGGGTGCGTTTAGGTTCATGTGTGTACGTATGCAGGACTGGGGAGGGATGGAGGGTTTTTATGTGCTAGGGTGTAACTTCATTTTTTGACTTTTCACTAAAGCATATTTTGTACAATTTCCTTTTAGATTTTCCAAAACTATGGAATAGGAGGACCCACTTATTTATCCATTCACTCTGTATCCAATCAGGCAGGAGATTGCACTACATCAGGGGTGTTAAACCCGTGGGTTGCATGCAGCCCCAGGAGTTTAGAATGCAGCCTGAGCCTGTAGAGCCTGGAGAGATGCTGAGGAAGCCAGGCAAATGCACATGTTGAGGGATGCCAGGGATGCTGTGCAAACATAGTTGAAGGGTGAAGGGTGAAGGGTGTGTTCTAATGAGGTCAGCCGGTAAACTCTTTCCTGTGTCCTACTGGTTTTTCTGTCCCAAATCTACATGCCATCAAGTGATGAAGCTTTCTAAGAAATACAGCAAGTGCTAAGGTAAGGCCTTGTTCTCAAAATCAAAGAAAGCTTTTATTTTTCTGCAACCGAGATACATTAATGATATATTGGTACATAGGGGAGCTGGAATTTAGGAAGAAAAAAACGTGAACTTAGCCTTTAAACCACTGCAATAGTGGAGACAAAACTAGATAAAATTTCACTTGTTTATGAAACCTAAGTAAGTTGTGAGTGCCAGGACTAGAGCTGATAAATTTATAAACTGTATTAACCCCACATGCTTGTGACACAGACAAGTATAAGTAATGAAAGCCCTTTAAATTGAATAAAAGTATTTCAGAGAAAAGTTTTACCAAGGTCTTATGTTTCTCTGATGTGTAGAAGTAACCCGCTCTTGGAAAGTGCTCAAAAATGAGGTTTTAAATAGTCCAATAAAAATCATAACATGCAATTTGCTGGTTACAAAAATGAATTTCTCTCCGTAGAACACAGGGAGGTCCTGATGTAGCCGTGTGAGGCACTTTTGTACCCAGAGCGCCTGGTTGTTTTCGGAGAGGGGGGGGATTTAATGAGGCTGCTTTCACCTCCTCACAGTGACTCACATACAGGAGACATATATAGCCAAGTAAATGTGTTTCTGCAGAATGTCCTTCTGGCTTTTCCACTTTGAGATAATGCTCGAACTGTTCCTGTGCCCTTTTTAAAAGACAAGCAGTCTTCTTGCAGTCCTGCATTGTAGAGATCTGCAATACCAGTCATAAATCTATATTTTTAAAGGTGTAAAAAAATTATACGTATATAAGCAGTATGCACAGTATATCTCAACAACTCCCTCAAGACCTGCTAGATTTTTTTTTGGGCCCTCCTAGTCTTTCTAATAGTGACTTGCTGTAACTGCACTAAAACGCTCACTGGACCCTAGCTTTTACTAGCTTCCTTCTCTGGGCAGCAGGCAAAGCCTGGGATGGAAGGACCTTTCTAGAAGATATCTCCAAATATTTATCCTGTTTCGCAGCTCATAAACCCCTCAGTGATTTACCAGAGAAGAATTAATATTCATAACCCAATCCTTTTTTTTTTTAAATGGAAGAACACTTACCAGTAGCAGTGGCCTTCTTGCTTAGTTGATGAGCAACCAACAAGCCTTGATGTGCTGGGCCGGTATCTTTAGGAAAGTCAAATGTAACTTACAAAAAAAACATGTGAACTGATTCACTAATTATTTAACATTTTTGGCTTGCTGCGAATCAAGCTTTACTGCTATCAGCCTTAAACCTACAGGTATTAGGGGCACAGAAGTGGCTTTTCCCTGTACAGTTACTGACTTGTCATTTGGTTCCCCATTATTAGATCAAAAAGAAATCTTATATAAAGATATTTAATTAAATGAAATAATATTTAAAACAGGCTCAAAGCAGAAAACAGGTGTTCTCTGTAAAATGAGTGATCATAAGTGAAGAGTATTACTAAAGGCCAGTGTCAAGAGACGTTAGTTTAATTCAGACAGGGGCATAACTAGGATTGTGAAAGACCTGGGGCACACTTGACAAATGGTAGATGTGGCCTAATTGTGCTGACAGTCTCAGTACCCCTTGCTTACTCCTATGGATAAGCTAATGTTCAGGTTGAACTTGGTTGAACAGGGTTTCCCTCCCCAAGGCTGTGTGTAACAGAGGAGCAGGGGTGAGGGTGACATCATTGACCTAATGTGGCTGAGTGCAGCCTGAACCTTAGCTTATCCCTACGTCATCTTGGATTATGAGAGATAAAAAAAACAGAAGAGTTTAGGTGCCCATTGTATGTTACTGCTTTGTTATAGTTGCATATGTTATTTATACTGGTGCATGTAACTTGAAAGTGTGCGATATCTTTAAGTTTAGTGGGTTTATTTACATACAGCTAGGTCCATAAATATTGGGACATCGACACAATTCTACTGTTTTTGGCTCTATACACCACAATGGACTTTCAGCTTTAATTTGAGGGTATCTACATCCAAATCAGGTGAACGGTGTAGGAATTACAACAGTTTGTATATGTGCCTCCCACTTTTTAAGGGACCAAAAGTAATGGGACAGATTAACAATCATAAATCAAACTTTCACTTTTTAATACTTGGTTGCAAATCCTTTGCAGTCAATTACAGCCTGACGTCTGGAATGCATAGGCATCACCAGACGCTGGGTTTCATCCCTGGTGATGCTCTGCCAGGCCTCTACTGCAACTGTCTTCAGTTCCTAATTGTTCTTGGGGCATTTTCCCTTCAGTTTTGTCTTCAGCAAGTGAAATGCATGCTCAATCGGATTCAGGTCAGGTGATTGACTTGGCCATTGCATAACACTCCACTTCTTTCCCTTAAAAAACTCTTTGGTTTCTTTTGCAGTATGCTTTGGGTCGTTGTCGCTGTGAAGCGCCCTCCAATGAGTTCTGAAGCATTTGGCTAAATATGAGCAGATAATATTGCCGGAAACACTTCAGAATTCATCCTGCTGCTTTTGTCAGCAGTCACATCATCAATAAATACAAGGGAACCAGTTCCATTGGCAGCCATACATGCCCTCGCCATGACACTACCACCACCATGCTTCACTGATGAGGTGGTATGCTTTGGATCATGAGCAGTTCCTTTCCTTTTTCCATACTCTTCTCTTCCCATCACTCTGGTACAAGTTGATCTTGGTCTCATCTGTCCATAGGATGTTGTTCCAGAACTGTGAAGGCTTTTTTAGATGTTGTTTGGCAAACTCTAATCTGGCCTTCCTGTTTTTGAGGCTCACCGATGGTTTACATCTTGTGGTGAACCCTCTGTATTCACTCTGGTGAAGTCTTCTCTTGATTGTTGACTTTGACACACATACACCTACCTCCTGGAAAGTGTTCTTGATCTGGCCAACTGTTGTGAAGGGTGTTTTCTTCACCAGGGAAAGAATTCTTCGGTCATCCACCACAGTTGTTTTTAGTGGTCTTCCGGGTCTTTTGGTGTTGCTGAGCTCACCGGTGTGTTCTTTCTTTTTAAGGATGTTCCAAACAATTGATTCGGCCACACCTAATGTTTTTGCTATCTCTCTGATGGGTTTGTTTTGTTTTTTCAGCCTAATGATGGCTTGCTTCACTGATAGTGACAGCTCTTTGGATCTCATATTGAGAGTTGACAGCAACAGATTCCAAATGCAAATAGCACACTTGATATGAACTCTGGACCTTTTATCTGCTCCTTGTAAATGGGATAATGAGGGAATAACACACACCTGGCCATGGAACAGCTGAGCAGCCAATTGGCCCATTACTTTTGGTCCCTTAAAAAGTGGGAGGCACATATACAAACTGTTGTAATTCCTACACCGTTCACCTGATTTGGATGTAAATACTCTCAAATTAAAGCTAAAAGTCTGCAGTTAAAGCACATCTTATTCATTTCATTTCAAATCCATTGTGGTGATGTATAGAGCAAAAAAGATTAGAATTGTGTTGATGTCCCAATATTTATGGACCTGACTGTATGCACCTTGTTGGGATGGCAGCAAAGAAATATATCAATAGTGCTTGGTACTCACTGATCTACTTCCGTGTTGGAACCCCCTGGAGGTTGGTCCCCTGCAAATACAGTATATATACCCTAGAACACAGGATATGGCACATCTGTAGAGGAAATAGTCACACAAGACCTGACCTTTGCAGCCTCAGCCAGAATTATTTAAAGTAGAAGTCCACCCTAAAACTAAAATACCTCATCTACAGACATCCACGATCTAACAATAACCTATTTAGCCCTGTAAAAAATAAATCAGTATACATACATTTTCTGTATCCGATCCGATCGCCACGCTGAGCTGTCAGCTGTGGAGGTGGGTGCAGAGGACACATCTGACAACGGAAGCCCCATAGTAACTCTATGGGTGATGTCACTCCCCATTCATTACCCAGCCGTTGTCAGCTGTGCATTCATCAGAGCCTCCACTGTTGGCGAACAGGTCGGATCAGCTTCAGAAAAGGTATGTATAGCGATTTCTTCTAGTTCTTCTTTGAGTATGATGGTTTCTAATGCTTTTATGCTGGCCACTAGTGATGAGCCGAACACCCCCGGGTTCGGTTCGCACCAGAACCCGCGAACGGACCGAAAGTTCGTACGAACATTAGAACCCTATTAAATACAATGGATGCGAACGTTCGAATTCTAAAGTGCTAATTATAACAACTATTATGCATGTTATTGTCCTAAAAAGGGTTTGGGAACCCGGGTTGTGCACCAGGGGACATGTATCAATGCAAAAAGAAGTTTTAAAAACTGTCGTTTTTCGGGAGCAGTCATTTTAATGATGCATAAAGTGAAAAAAAAAAAGTCAAATATTCCTTTAAATATCGTACCTGGGGGGTGTCTAAAGTATGCCTGTGAAGTGTCACGTGTTTCCCGTGTTTAGAACTGTCCCTGCACAAAATGACACTTCTAAAGGAAAAAAAAGCCATTTAAAACTGCTTGCGGCTTTAATGTAATGTCTGGTCCCGGTAATATGGATGAAAATCTTTAAGAAAAATGGCATAGCTACCCCATGACCCCCCCCCCTACCCCAGCCCATTACCAGCCCCTTTGGGTCTTGTATGGATATTAAGGGGAACCCCGCACATAAAATAAAAAAGGCCCTATATACTCTGAACAGCCGTATACAGGCGGTGCATACAAGACAGGGACTGTAGGTTTGTTTTTATGTAGAATCTGTTTGTAATTTTGAACAGGTACATTGTTTAAGTGTAGCTCCAGCCCAAAAATCTATTTTTAAACTTTTTGGAAAACATAGGTAAGGGTTATCACCCCTGTAACATTTGTTTTGCTGTCTGTGCCCCTGTTCAGAACATTTCACCTCACTTTCCGTCCCAATGACAACTGTTTTTGAAATGTGGTGTTTTTCTTGAAACAAGGATTGCTGATAAAGCATCAGTACAGAGGAGACACCTTTCTCCCATATTAATTCTTACAGGAGAGAATTTTCCTTCCAAGGGGTAGATTTCCTCTCACTTCCTGTTGTCTTCTTGCGTTTGCAAGTAGGAGTCGTTTGTAAGTTGGATGTTTGAAAGTAGGGACCTGCCGTATATACTCTGCAGAAATAGGCCCCTTAGTTCTTGGTGTTGGCACAACACTGTAAGCACTCACACTTACTCTTGGTTGGTGCTGGAACGCCCTGCTGTCAACTATTATATCAGGAATTGTAATTACATATAATTGTTGAACAGTGGTAGTAAAAATTGGGCCTTTGATGGTGGTGCTGGTGCCACAACACTGTAAGCCCTGACAGTTACTCTTGGTGGGTGCAGCAATGGGCCCTGCTGTGAATTATTAGATCAAGAATTGTAATTGCATGCCCCTGTTGAACAGGGGCTGAAAAATTGGGCCTTTCGTGGTGGTGGTGGTGGTGGCGTTGCCACAACACTGTAAGCCCTCAGAGTTACTCTTGGTGGGTGCAGGAATGGGCCCTGCTGTGAATTATTAGATCAAGAATTGTAATTACATGCCCCTTTTGAACAGGGGCTGAAAAATTGGGCCTTTCGTGGTGGTGGTGGTGGTGGCGTTGCCACAACACTGTAAGCCCTCAGAGTTACTCTTGGTGGGTGCAGCAATGGGCCCTGCTGTGAATTATTAGATCAAGAATTGTAAATACATGCCCCTGTTGAACAGGGGCTGAAAAATTGGGCCTTAGGCACTGGTGGCACAACACTCCAACCCCTCACAGATACTGTACTTGGAGCACAGCAATGAGCCCTGTTGCAAAGTATTGCTTTAAAAATTGTAATGACACGCCCCTGTTAAACAGGGGCTGAAAAATTGGGCCTTAGGCACTGGTGCCACAACACTCCAACCCCTCACAGATACTGTACTTGGAGCACAGCAATGAGCCCTATGGCAAATTATTGCAAAAAAAATTGTAATTACACGCCCCTGTAAAACAGGGGCTGAAAAATTGGGCCTTAGCCACTGGTGGCGGCACCCATAAACAAAAATGATCTTCCAAGCTATCATCATCAATCGTATCATTGAGGACTCGGAGGAGGAGGATAGCCAGTCAACATAACAGCACAGACACTCAGCATCAGTCTTGAAGGGATGTGACATGTTAAAATCAATTAGTCTGTTATATCAGCATCAGGTGTGTGGTAGCTGGTGGTGATCCAAGACTGGTTCATCTTGATGAAAGTCAGTCGATCAACCGAGTCGGTGGACAGGCGCACCCTGTGATCCGTGACAAATCCTCCAGCAGCACTGAATGTGCGTTCCGAAAGAACGCTGGATGCAGGACAGGCCAGTAGCTCAATTGCATACTGTGCAAGCTCTGCCCAGTGATCCATCCTCAAGACCCAGTAAGCCAGAGGATTTTCGGTGGGGAAGGTGTCCAAGTCTGACCTTGCCCCTAGATATTCCTGCACCATGTTTATCAGACGCTGGCGATGGTTGCTGGAACCGATCATACTTTGGGGCTGCGGACTAAAGAATTGTCTGAACGCATCGGTCAGACGGCCACCTTCCCCACCGCTCCTTCTTTGACTGCCCGAAGCCTCAGCAACTCGTTGTCCAGGACCAGGAGTTTGTAACCTCCCAGTCTCTGGGAACGCGTTGCACAGACCTTTCTGCAAGGCCTCCCAGAGTTGTCTCATCCTCTGCTCCCTCTGCGACGGTAACATAAGGTCCGCAACCTTACCCTTGTACCGTGGATCAAGGAGAGTGGCCAGCCAGTAATGGTCCCTCTCCTTGATCCGAAGAATACGAGGATCCTTCCGCAGACTTTGCAGGATCAGGGAGGCCATGCAGCGTAGGTTTGCTGAGGCATTCGCTCCGGAGTCCTCTGGGTCACTAAGGACGACATGATCCGCAGCCACCTCCTCCCAGCCACGTACAAGTCCACTGGTTTCTTGGGACTGTAAATCATCCCTAAAAGACTGCTGCTGATGATGCTGAGTGCCAGCCTCCACCTCCATGCTGACACAGTCCTCCTCCTCCTCCTCCTCCTCCTCCTCCTCCTCTTCCTGTGCGATGGGTGGGACAGAAGGAACACTGTCTGGGTAAAGGGGGCCTTGAGAGGCAAGGAAGTCCTCCTCTTCCTGCCTCTGTTCTGCCTCAAGTGCCCTGTCCATTATTCCACGCAGCGTGTGCTCCAACAGGTGGACAAGAGGTACAGTGTCACTGATGCATGCACTGTCACTGCTCACCATCCTCGTGGCCTCCTCAAATGGTGCCAGGACAGTGCATGCATCCCTGATCATGCCCCACTGGCGTGGAGAAAAAAAACCAAGCTCCCCTGACCCTGTCCTGGTGCCGTAGTCGCACAGGTACTCATTGATGGCCCTCTGCTGCGTGTGCAGCCGCTGCAGCATGGCCAACGTTGAGTTCCACCTGGTGGGCATGTCACATATAAGGCGGTTCTTGGGCAGGTTCAACTCCTTTTGCAGCTCAGCCAGGCGAGCACTGGCATTATAAGATCTGCGGAAATGCACACAGACTTTCCTGGCCTGCCTCAGGACATCCTGTAAGCCCGGGTACCTGCCCAAGAACCGCTGCACCACCAGGTTAAGGACGTGAGCCACACAGGGCACATGGGTCAATTGTCCCTGTCGGAGGGCGGAGAGGAGGTTGGTGCCATTGTCGCAAACCACCATTCCTGGCTTAAGCTGGCGTGGCGTCAACCACCTCTCGGCCTGGCCCTGCAGAGCAGACAGGACCTCTGCCCCAGTGTGGCTTCTGTCCCCCAAACACACCAGCGCAAGCACGGCATGGCATCTTTTTGCCTGCGTACTTGCGTAGCCCCTTGAACGGCTACGGAGCACCGCTGGTTCAGAGGACAAACCACAGGAAGAGGCCATGGAGGAAGAGGAAGAGGAGGGGGTGGAGGAGAGAGGTGTGTCACAACCAGTAGTAGCATTTTGGAGGCGTGGCGGTGGAACAACCTCCAACACTACTGCACCTTGTCCTGCATCCTTCCCAGCTGCCAAAAGAGTGACCCAATGGGCCGTGAAAGAAAGGTAACGTCCCTGTCCATGCCTGCTGGACCATGAGTCAGCGGTAATATGCACCTTACCGCTGACCGCCCTGTCCAGCGAGGCCAAGACATTGCCTTCCACATGCCGGTAGAGAGCCGGAATAGCCTTCCGTGAGAAAAAGTGGCGTTTGGGAACCTGCCACTGAGGAACCGCACATTGCACAAACTCACGGAAGGGGGCCGAGTCTACCAACTGAAAAGGCAGCAGTTGAAGCGCAAGCAATTTAGCCAAGCTAGCATTCAACCGCTGGGCATGTGGATGGCTGGGAGTGAACTTCTTTCGACGGTCCAGCAGCTGGGGCAGGGAAATTTGCCTGCTAGAATCGGACGTCGGTGTACTGCTAGCAGAGTGGGCGCAAGTACTTGGCTGTGACACACCTAATTCTACACCTTCATTCCTCTCAGTGCATGTTTCAGAGAGGACTGAAGTTATAGTGGGGTTGGAGATCCCAGCTGATGCGGTGCAAGGAGAGGTCCGCTTTGTTCTTTGGTGTGGGTCTTTGAGGTAGGCTTGCCAACGAGCTGCATGGCAGGTCAACATATGTCTGGTCAGGCATGTGGTACCCAAGCGGCTGATGTTTTGGCCACGCGATATACGCTTGAGACATATGTTGCAAACAGCAGCTGTGCGATCTGATGCACTAGCCTCAAAAAAGGCCCACACCAAAGAACTTTTTGAATGATGGGCAGAGGCAGCGCCCTGCACAGGCGGAGCTCTGCGGTGTGATTCCGTCGGTGTACTGCCCTTACGCTGGCCACCAAAGGGCATCCTGCCTCGTTGGAGATGTGCCTCCTCCTCATCCTCCTCCTCCTCCTCTCTCCTATTAGGCACCCACGTGGAGTCAGTGACCTCATCATCCCCTCCCTCCTCATCACTGGAGCCAATCTGGCAGTATGCTGCAGCTGCTGGAACATGACTGCCAGATTGGTGTCCTTCTTGAGCATCCCCTCTGTCTGCTCTCACGCTACTGCCTTCCTGTAGCTGGGTTTCATCATCAGACCCTTCGAAACGCTGGGCATCCTCCTGGAGCATGTACCCAACACTGTGCTCAAACAGTTCGGGGGACTCCTCAGGAGGAGGACATGGTGGGTCTAGGGAAGGAGTGACTGATGATGAGTCTGACATTGATACCAGGGAAGAGGACGCTTTGGCAGCTGCTTTGCCAGTACCCTGAGCCTGGGTGAGAGAGGATGAGGAGGAGGAGGAGGGCTTGGTCATCCACTCTACCAAGTCTTCGGCATGATGTGGCTCAACATGTCCAGCTGCCGAAAAGAAGGACAAGCGTGTCCCATGGCCATGTGCTGATGACAATGCACCGCGTCCACGACCAGCACTGTTGTCCCCAGACACAGAGCCTGCTTGCCCTCTTTTATTGCCTCCTGACTGTCTGCCTCTCCTTGTTTGCCTTCCAGACATTCTAATAGATGGCCTGCAGGGAGATGGGAAAAAAGCAATAAGGGCTACCTTCAGGTGTCCTTCTCTGTCCCTTTACTTAAGGATTTCTAAATATGGTTGAGGATGATTGCTTTTGCACAGAATAGCACAACGACAATTTCCCTGACTGTCCAAAAAACAAGGATTTCAAAGATGGTTGATGAGGAATGCTTTAGCACACTATAGCACAAGGAGAATTTCCCTCACTGTCCTTCCCTGTCCCTAGAAACAAGGATTCGTACAGTAAAACACACTGACACTCTCCCTACCTATAGTTTTCTGTCCCTAGAAAAAATGTTTTTTTAAAGCACACTATAGCACAAGGAGAATTTCCCTCACTGTCCTTCCCTGTCCCTAGAAACAAGGATTCGTACAGTAAAACACACTGACACTCTCCCTACCTATAGTTTTCTGTCCCTAGAAAAAATGTTTTTTTAAAGCACACTATAGCACAAGGAGAATTTCCCTCACTGTCCTTCCCTGTCCCTAGAAACAAGGATTCGTACAGTAAAACACACTGACACTCTCCCTACCTATAGTTTTCTGTCCCTAGAAAAAATGTTTTTTTAAAGCACACTATAGCACAAGGAGAATTTCCCTCACTGTCCTTCCCTGTCCCTAGAAACAAGGATTCGTACAGTAAAACACACTGACACTCTCCCTACCTATAGTTTTCTGTCCCTAGAAAAAATGTTTTTTTAAAGCACACTATAGCACAAGGAGAATTTCCCTCACTGTCCTTCCCTGTCCCTAGAAACAAGGATTCGTACAGTAAAACACACTGACACTCTCCCTACCTATAGTTTTCTGTCCCTAGAAAAAATGTTTTTTTAAAGCACACTATAGCACAAGGAGAATTTCCCTCACTGTCCTTCCCTGTCCCTAGAAACAAGGATTTGTACAGTAAAACACACTGACACTCTCCCTACCTATAGTTTTCTGTCCCTAGAAAAAATGTTTTTTTAAAGCACACTATAGCACAAGGAGAATTTCCCTCACTGTCCTTCCCTGTCCCTAGAAACAAGGATTCGTACAGTAAAACACACTGACACTCTCCCTACCTATAGTTTTCTGTCCCTAGAAAAAATGTTTTTTTAAAGCACACTATAGCACAAGGAGAATTTCCCTCACTGTCCTTCCCTGTCCCTAGAAACAAGGATTCGTACAGTAAAACACACTGACACTCTCCCTACCTATAGTTTTCTGTCCCTAGAAAAAATGTTTTTTTAAAGCACACTATAGCACAAGGAGAATTTCCCTCACTGTCCTTCCCTGTCCCTAGAAACAAGGATTCGTACAGTAAAACACACTGACACTCTCCCTACCTATAGTTTTCTGTCCCTAGAAAAAATGTTTTTTTAAAGCACACTATAGCACAAGGAGAATTTCCCTCACTGTCCTTCCCTGTCCCTAGAAACAAGGATTCGTACAGTAAAACACACTGACACTCTCCCTACCTATAGTTTTCTGTCCCTAGAAAAAATGTTTTTTTAAAGCACACTATAGCACAAGGAGAATTTCCCTCACTGTCCTTCCCTGTCCCTAGAAACAAGGATTCGTACAGTAAAACACACTGACACTCTCCCCACCTATAGTTTTCTGTCCCTAGAAAAAATGTTTTTTTAAAGCACACTATAGCACAAGGAGAATTTCCCTCACTGTCCTTCCCTGTCCCTAGAAACAAGGATTCGTACAGTAAAACACACTGACACTCTCCCTACCTATAGTTTTCTGTCCCTAGAAAAAATGTTTTTTTAAAGCACACTATAGCACAAGGAGAATTTCCCTCACTGTCCTTCCCTGTCCCTAGAAACAAGGATTCGTACAGTAAAACACACTGACACTCTCCCTACCTATCCTTCTCTTTCCCTAAACTAAAGGAATCCAGGTTAAGCAAGAAAAAATAAATGTCACTGTCCCTGCCTATGCTTCTCTTTCCCTGCTCCGGAACACACTACACTAGGCCGCCGTGCTGGCGGCCTTTTATAGTGTGGGGCGTGTACTAAACACCCTCAGCAATAATTGGCCATAGGCATCCTGCCTGTGGCCAATCATTGCTCTCCTCGCTGCCGGCGCTGTGATTGGCCAAGCATGCGGGGTCACAGTGCATGCTTGGCCAATCACAGCGCCTGGATGACACTGCGATGGCGTAGTGCATTGTGGGCCGTTCGCGTCACTCGAATTAGGCGCGAACGGCCCAAATCGTTCGATCTTCGTCGAACGCTCGAACAGCCGATGTTCGAGTCGAACGTATGTTCGACTCGAACACCGAGCTCATCCCTACTGGCCACACACTGGAAGAATTCTGTTTGAAAACTTTTGTTTCAGGGACACTCATTTGATTTTTGAATTGTTAGTGGGGTGAAATCGAGAATCATTGTAGAAAATTAAAAGAAGCAGAATGAAAAAACATTTTCGAAATAATACATTTCTGGCAGTAAATAACATTTTTGGTCTTGGGTTTAATACCACTCCAAATAGGGATGAGCTTCGAGTTCGAGTCAAACTCATGTTCGACTCCAACATTGCCTGTTCGCCCGTTCGCCAAACAGCGAACAAATTGGGGTGTTCGCGGCAAATTCGAAAAGTCTATGGGAGAAATCTAAAGTGCTAATTATAAAGGCTTATATGCAAGTTATTGTCCTAAAAAGTGTTTGGGGACCTGGGTCCTGCCCCAGGGGACATGTATCAATGCAAAAAAAAGTTTTAAAAACTGCAGTTTTTTTAGGAGCAGTGATTTTAATAATGCTTAAAGTGAAACAATAAAAGTGAAATATTCCTTTAAATTTCGAACCTGGGGGGTGTGTATGATATGCATGTAAAGTCGCGCATGTTTCCCGTGCTTAGAACTGTCCCTGCACAAAGTGTCATTTTTGAAGGAAAAAAAGTCATTTAAAACTCACTCGCGGCTATAATGAATTGTCGGCTTTTATCAATACATAGAAAAGTCATTGATAAAAAATAAAAAAAAAGCGTGGGGGTTCCCCCAAATTCAATTACCAGGCCCTTCAGGTCTGGAATGGATATTAAGGGGAACCCCGCCGCAAATAAAAAAAAAATGGCGTGGGGTTCCCCCTAAATATCCATACCAGGCCCTTGAGATCTGGCATGGATTTTAAGGGGAACTCCACCCCAAATTAAAAAAAATGGCGTGAAGTCCCCCCAAAAATCCATACCAGACCCTTATCCGAGCACGCAACCTGGCCGGCCGCAGGGGAAGAGGGGGGGACGAGAGAGCGGCCCGCCCTCCCTCCTGAACCGCACCAGGCCACATGCCCTCAACATGGGGAGGATGTCCCCATGTTGATGGGGACAAGGGCCTCATCCCCACAACCCTTGCCCGGTGGTTGTGGGGGTCTGCGGGCGGGGTGCTTATCGGAATCTGGAAGACCCCTTTAACAAAGGGGACCCCCAGATCCCGGCCCCCCCCCTATGTGAATTGGTAAGGGGTACATTGTACCCCTACCATTTCACGAAGAAAGTGTCAAAAAATTTAAATAAAAACACACACACCTTGAAAAAGTCCTTTATTAAAAAAAAAAAAAAACATTCCAGCGATGAAATCCAGTGTCCCGTGGCGATCCCGATGTCCAGCGCTGTCCGTCATTGGTTGTGCCTGTGCGGAACTTCCTCCGCTGTGTTTTAAATGTATAGACCTGCCCCTTCTAAAGTTCCCCATCAGGTCCGCTCAGCGGACCAGATGCGGAACGCGAGAAGGGGCGGGTCTATTCATGTATTACACAGCGAACAAAGTTCCCCATCAGGTCCGCCCCCTCGGTATGTCCGACCCCGCCTACGTCATTGGCCTGAGCGGGGAACTTCCTTCACTGTGTAATTTAAATTTACACAGTGAAGGAAGTTTCCCGCTCAGGCCAATGACGTAGGCAGGTTCTGACATACCGAGGGGGCGGACCTGATGGGGAACTTCTCGCACTTTGTAATACATGTATAGACCCGCCCCTTCTCAAGTTCCCCATCAGGTCCGCTCAGCCAATGACTAGGTGTAAGGCTGAGGACCTGATGCGGAACATGAGAAGGGGCGGGTCTATACATGTATTACACAGCGAACGAAGTTCCCCATCAGGTCCGCCCCCTCGGTATGTCAGACCCCGCCTACGTCATTGGCCTGAGCGGGAAACTTGCTTCACTGTGTAAATTTAAATTACACAGTGAAGGAAGTTCCCCGCTCAGGCCAATGACGTAGGCGGGGTCGGACATACCGAGGGGGCGGACCTGATGGGGAACTTCGTTCGCTGTGTAATACATGAATAGACCCGCCCCTTCTCGCGTTCCGCATCTGGTCCGCTGAGCGGACCTGATGGGGAACTTTAGAAGGGGCAGGTCTATACATTTAAAACACAGAGGAGGAAGTTCCCAATCAGGTCCGCACAGGCACAACCAATGACGGACAGCGCTGGACATCGGGATCGCCGCGGGACACTGGATTTCATCGCTGGAATGTTTTTTTTTTTTTATTATTTCTTTTTTTTTTAATAAAGGACTTTTCCAAGGTGTGTGTGTTTTTATTTACATTTTTTGACACTTTCTTTGTGAAATGGTAGGGGTACAATGTACCCCTTACCAATTCACATGGGGGTGGGGCGGGATCTGGGGGTCCCCTTTGTTAAAATCCGATAAGGATTTTTGGGGGGACTCCACGCCATTTTTTTTTAAATTTGGGGTGGAGTTCCCCTTAAAATCCATGCCAGATCTCAAGGGCCTGGTATGGATATTTAGGGGGAACCCCACGCCATTTTTTTAAAAATTTGCGGCGGGGTTCCCCTTAATATCCATTCCAGACCTGAAGGGCCTGGTAATTGAATTTGGGGGAACCCCCACGCTTTTTTTTTTTTTTTATCAATGACTTTTCTATGTATTGATAAAAGCCGACAATTCATTATAGCCGCGAGTGAGTTTTAAATGACTTTTTTTCCTTCAAAAATGACACTTTGTGCAGGGATAGTTCTAAGCATGAGAAACATGCGCGACTTTACATGCATATCATACACACCCCCCAGGTACGAAATTTAAAGGAATATTTCACTTTAATTTTTTCATTTTAAGCATTATTAAAATCACCGCTCCCGTAAAAACGTCTATTTTTTAAACCTTTTTTGCATTGATACATGTCCCCTGGGGCAGGACCCCGGTCCCCAAACACTTTTTAGGACAATAAATTGCATATTAGCCTTTATAATTAGCACTTTAGATTTTGAACGTTCGAGTCCATTGTATTTAATAGGGTTCTAAAGTTCACACGAACATTCTGTCTGTTCGCAGGTTCTGGTGCGAACCGAACACGGGGGTGTTCGGCTCATCCCTGACTCCAAACTACCGGTAATTACATTTTAAAGTACCTTCAAATAACATTCTAATGTACTGTGAGAATTTATGTACGTATGTTTGTATAAGCATACGTTTTAAAGTGTACTAGTGTATGGCAGTTGCGGCTGGTGTTTTTTTGTTTGGGGTGGGGTGGGCAGCAACAATGCTATGCATGAATCTATCCATTACATATAGGGGGTGGCCCTAATAGACGGGCCGCCCCTGGTGTATGGGCATTAATAATAATTACTGTAATTCTTGCACTACCAATGAATGACCCCAAAAAATTACAGTAAAACCAACTTAAAGCGGAGGTCCACTCTGAAAAATTATTTACATTAAAAATCCTAAAAAAAAATTTAAAAAATTTAAAGAAAAAAAAACATTTATACTCACCCTAAATGCCTGTTGCTATGCCGAAGTCCCCTAATCTGCCTCTAATGTTCCTCTTCTCGTCTGTGGTGGGTCTCCTTCCACTTCCTGTTCTTGTGAATGGGGCGCGCTGCCTTCTGGGAACTGTGCGAGTGGCGCATGCGCAGTAGGAAACGGGCAGTGAAGCCTTACGGCTTCACTGCCTGTTTCTCTTACTCAGGATGGAGGAGCCAGGACCTGCCAGCAGCGATTGATTGCCGTGGCGGGACCGACATCACGGGTGAGTAGGACAGGTAAGTGTCCTTATTAAAAGTCAGCAGCTACACTGTTAGTAGCTGCTGACTTTTTTTTTTTTTGTGGCTGCACCTCCGCTTTAAGAAACTACTTATACCTAGCTACTGCTAATATCAATTATGTTCCCACAATTAAACCAGATTAGTACAAAAAATAGGGCTGTGCTGCTGTCTTGATAACAAATATCTACAATCTGTGCATATGTGATGTGAATTCACAATAAAATGGCAAAATCAACCAAAAAGACCAAAATAATTAAAATGATTAGGGTTAAATAAGTGCTCTTTCATAAGACACAAATAACCACTTATGTGTTCAAAAATATAAATTTTAGGCCAACACACATATTTTAAAGTAAAGTATGCCTTCTTAAAACTAAAGTTATTTATGCATCATCAATTCAAACACAAATCAAAAACACAAGGATTTATGCCTCACATTACAGTGGCCTGAGCCATAACCAATATTTTTTCATGCCCTGTCGCTAACTGTGCCTTTGGAACAACCAGTAGTTATTTATTCCAACTAGAGCTAACTGTTTTATATTCACAAGTGGAAATTTGACTCTATTAAAGTGTCACTAAACCAACATCATAAAAACGTATGAATAAATGCTGTTCATACTCACTCACTATTAGATTTGTTTTCTGTATTCTGTAGAAAACCTGGTTGATCCTGCTGTTCTCTATCTCCGCCTTCTGTTCATGTCCCTTGTTCAGCTTGAGATTTTGCAGCTGTGGTGGCAACTCTGCACATGCTCAGTTTTCAGTGAGTTTCTATGCTGAGCATTTCCTCCCTATCACATCCGAGCAGCCCATATGACTATAGAATCACACATGTGGGTGTATACACAGTGGTAAATGACAGCCCACTCCCACCCTCCTCCTCCATGCCCACTAACCAGCTAAACACAATAGGGTTATTACATGTAGATTAATGGAAGCCTCATCTCCCTCTAATAGCAGGAATACGCGATAAGAAAAATGGCTGATCGCGCGACCGCCGACCAACAAAACAGCGTTCGTTGGTCGAAATCGTTGCCAACATTAACACATCATTTTTTTTTTTTTAAAAGAGCAATCAATTTAATACATAGTGTTGATGTCTCACGCACAAGTGTAAGTGATGTAGTGTGCGTGTGACCTTGTAGCCATACCTTTCTGCCTTGCACGAACATTCCTACACAATCCGTTGAAGTGACCGGCATCGGAACCAAAATATCTGCAGATTTCGTAGTGGAAGCATCTATGTGCATTCATAGTGTATGTTCGGTGTGTGTGTGTTCATGAACGTATGGTTTAGATTCAATATGGATGAGGCCCAGAGGTCAAGAATTTGCATCATTGGACTTGGTGTTTTGACCATCCATAAATATGGCCAAAAGACACCTAGAAAGCAAAGAATGTGGACCAAACAGTGGCTGCAGAACAGGGATCAATATTCACATATGCAACTAATCCGAGAGTTGAAAGAGAACAATCCAGATGACTACAGGAACTACCTGAGGATGTCTGATACCTGTTTCCAACAACTATTATCTGTGGTTTGTCCACATATTGGAGAGCAAACCACAGTTAATGCGAGACTCCATTACTGCTGAGCAAAGACTTATTGCCGACCTGAGGTTCTTAGCAACTGGAAAAAGCCTGCAGGACCTGAAATACAGTACCGGAATATCCTCTCAATCTCTAGGAAGGATTATTCCTAAAATTTGCTGTGCAATTATCAAGGTCCTTCAGAAGGAGTACATTAAATGGGCTGTAAAGGTCCACGTTTTTTCACCTTATTGCATCCTATGCATTAAGGAGAAAAAACATCCGACAATACTGGCCCCTCCAGCCCCCCCGTTTTACTTACCTGAGCCCGTTCACCTGCTGCGCTCGCCCCCGACGTCCTCTTCGCCACTCAGCCTGGCCGTTGATTGGCTAGAATGGATGGATTGAAAGCAGCGCAGCCATTGGCTCGCGCTGCTGTCAATCACATCCAATGACACGGCGCGCCAGGGGGCGGGGCCGAGTGATACAGTGAGCGGCTATAGCCGCCGGCTGTATCACGGGAGCGCGCCCGCAAGAACTAACCACCATGCGAGAGAGCTCACATGAACACAAAACAATACAAAACAAAAACATAGTTGGGGGGCACACCCTAAAATGCGTTTAAATTTAAGATGGTGCAGCTATAAGACCAAAAACAGTACAAAACAGATTATAGCGCACACATTCAAGAATGACATTTATCCTGCAAGGCTAGTTAAAAACACCTGAACATATACATAAAAATATATACAGGGGTTTGGTCACACTATATGGTCATATAGTGCTAAGCCCACAAACTGCGACAAAGTACCCCGAATTTCGTGGGTCCTACCCTAGTAATAGAATGAAAGAACCTGCGTCTCAACCATGGGAGCCAAACTCCTCTATGTGGGAGAACTGAAGGGATTCCTCCTATGAACTGGTGGCCACTAAATATGAGGTAATGAGGAGGGGGAGGGGTGCTCCAGCCCAAAAAAACCTGGTCAGGGTTTGCTACAATACAAAAACATATTTGGGGGGCACACCCTAAAATGCATTTAAATTCAAGATGGTGCAGCTATAAGACCAAAAGCAGTACAAAACAGATTATAGCGCACGCATTCAAGAATTAAATTTATCCTGCAAGGCTAGTTAAAAACACCTGAACATATACATAAAAATATATACGGGGGTACTCACATGAAGGTGGTTAATTCTTGCGGGGAGGAGCCGAGACAGCCGCCGAGGGACCCCAGAAGACCAGGTTCGGGGCCACTCTGTGCAAAACGAGCTGCACAGTGGAGGTAAGTATAACATGGTTGTTATTTAAAAAAATATAAAAAAATTGCCTTTACAACCCCTTTAAGGTAATATAATCAACATTTTTGTTGACTAATGTTCTTATGTGTAAGTGATAAGCAGCAATGTTTTGTAGATGAAAAAGACTATTATATTTTTAAAGTTATAATAATATGAATTGTTTTTAATGTATCCATAGATTCCAACAACTCAAGAGGATTGGATGGAAACGGCAAAGCAATTTAATGAAAAGTGGAACTTCCCAAATTGTGGCGGAGCACACTCTGGATCCTTCTATTACAACTATAAAGGATTTTTCAGCATAATCCTTCTAGCAGTTGTCAATGCTAATTATGAATTCATATTTATTGATGTTGGCAAAAATGGTAGGAACTCGAATGGAGGGGTTATAGAAGAAACCGAGTTCTACCAACGTCTTAAAAATGGATCACTGAATTTGCCTACATCCCAGGAAACTGTTGAAAACGTAAACTTTGTTTTCCTCGCTGATGACGCATTTGCTCTGGGAGAGCATCTTCTTTTCGAAACCTTACAAGAGAACAAAGAATTTACAATTACCGACTCTCAAGGGCTCGCAGAGTAGTTGAAAATGCCTTCGGAATCCTGGCTAACAGATTCCACATCTTCCTTACCACAATCAATTTGTCTGTACATAAAATAGATCAAGTAGTGCTTTGTTGTTGCATCCGCCACAATTTTCTTCGACGCAATGCTGTAAAATATGTAT
Source organism: Rana muscosa (assembly GCA_029206835.1). NCBI lineage: Eukaryota > Metazoa > Chordata > Amphibia > Anura > Ranidae > Rana > Rana muscosa. The sequence goes on along the minus strand of CM055118.1, from coordinate 848,441,077 downwards.
CTTCTGGAGCACATACAGGAGCAGATACAGAAAGATTGGAATCTCCTCCAAGTTCTTCTGTCCGAACAGATTTGCTTGATATTTCAGATTTCCTGACACCAATCGGAAATTCTCACCCAAGATTAGCAACACAAAGGCATAAAATACATGAATTACTTTGTTGGTAGTGGTGCTGTGGACTGGCAGGATGACATATAGTTGTATGCAGACAAGTTTAGCTGGATAAACCTGTGTTATGTGTCAAATAATGGTACTCATCAGCTGACTATGCTACACTCTATTTGAATATATTCAGTAGAAGTTTTGTATGTCATTTATTTCATACCCATTAAATGTTACATATTGCTGCTCATTATGTTGACTCTGATTATCTAAGTTATGCTAATGACATGCACTGTCACTTCCCTGTACATATATTAATTCTCCTCCCAAATGTGCTCTATATGATATATATGTATATAACAAAACACTCACTGTCCACTTTATTACATTCACCTCTTCGTTTGCTTGGGAACACTGGTAAATACAACAAAATAGGACCTCAACGCATATAGCCATCTAGACAAGGTGAGGACAACTTGCTAAAGTGCAACTGAACATCAGAATAAGGGAAGAAAGAGAATTAACGTGACATTGTTTTTCTTGCCAGACAGGCTTCTCTGACTATTTCATAAACTGCAGATCTACTGGGATTTGCACACACAACCATCTCAATGGTTTCCTGAAAAAGGTCTGAAAAAAAAAAAAAACACTGAGAGGATGTAGCATAAGAAATAGTTTGGCACCCCCTTTTCTAATATAACAAAACACATATACTGCTGGTGAAACTATCAAACACTAATGATCAAATACACTCCAAATAATTGTAAAGATTTTATTAAAATGTAAACTTTATTAGTCAACAAACAATCTTCTATAGATATAATTTTGAAGCTAAACAAAGCTCCAGAACCTGTAGGGACAAAATCATTATTTCAAAAAGGCCATGAACACAAAAAACAAAAAAATTCTTAAAGGTTAGTGTACTGGAAATCTGAAACCCATGAGGACATAGATCTATCAGATGTAGGATAAGACCATGGAGTAGCTTGGTGCTGTGTGTTGATGAGTACCCTGCTGCTGTTGATGATAGGATGCCGGTGAAGTAGCACGATTCTGAGGAGTATGGAACATCGGTGTTGTTGGATTATCTCCAATGAATGTATTTTTGTTAAGTTCTCCCTTAATGCCTTTTTTTGAGTAATTGCACCAATTAGGCCTCATGCCCACGGACGTTTTTACAGCCGCGTTTTTGAGCGTTTTTTACAGCTTAAAAACGCCTGTCCATGTTAGTCTATAGCTTCATGCCCACCTAGACGTTTTTGAGCTGCAAATAGCATAGACGTTTTTAAACTGTAAAAAAAACCCAGGACCAGTGCGTTCCTCAGCGTCAGAATTAGGCAGAAAAAAACGTGAGCGTCAAAAAAAAAATATTTACAATAACATGGACAGGCGTTTTTAAGCTCTAAAAAACGCAGCTGTAAAAACGTCAGTGGGCATGAGGCCTTAAGGTTAAAAAAACTGACGTTGCTCCTCTGACATCTTCCTTAGCTTGTTTACAGTCACAATTCCATAGGCTTCACAGTCATCTGTTTTGTGACATCCTTGGGGGAGATGGAGTTACAGAATTGTTGTTAGGGCTTTCCTAATAAAACATAAAAAAAAAGGTTAATATAATGTAATGTAAAAATGGAATTTTAATTTTTTTAAATATTTTAATTACAGATATTGTCAATTAACACAGTGCTTTACATATGTATTGTACAGTCACATCAGTCCCTGCCCTCAAGGAGCTGTAACTAACATTTATACATACAAGGACCAGTTTTGTCAGGATACAATTAACCTACCAGCATCATAGGCGTGCCCACGGGGTGTGCTGGGTGTGCTTGGGCACACCCTAATCATCCCGTGCGTGTTAGTGTATAGTGTAGCCTAATACCGGCTGTCTACCGAAATCTTTATATTTGTCACTGCGGGTAATGACATACCAGGAGAAGAGGTGTCTCTGCTGTTTCGGTTATCTCTCCCCTCCCTGCTGGTGTCATATCATTCTGGGTCCCCTATCAGATAGTGCCCGGGTTGGACTGCGCATGCGCAGTCCGATATCAAGGAAATCTCAGAAACGAAACATCTGTTCAATCAGCTGTTGTTGGAGCATGTGCAGTTAAAACGGCGCTCGCTCCCGCCGCTCGTTCTATCAAATGGGGACCCATCTCGATAGAACAGCGCTGGCTGCGCTCACTCAAATAAAAGTGGCGGGTGTATATTAGAACAGCGCTGGCCGCGCTCACTCAAATAAAAGGGGCGGGTGTATTATTGAGCAGTAATTTTTGAGAGAATGGTTTTCACAATAAACTACACGTCTGCGGGGCGTGTTTACATAACTTAAGGGGCATGTTTACATAACTCTAGGGCTCACTCAATACAGCAAGGGGCAGATGGTTTTAGAAAAGGGGCGGGTCTATTATTGACCACTGGGCAGCATAAATGTCTTGTATTAAGTGAGCGCCGCCTCTTATAATCATACCCGCCCCTTTCATAAAAGCATCCCCTTGCTGTATTTCAGTGAGTGCGGCCAGCACTGTTCTATCCAGATGGGTCCCCCATCTGATATAACGAACGGCGAGAGCGAGCGCCATGTTAATTGTGAATGCTCCAACTACAGCTGATGAAACAGCTGTTCAGTCTCAGAGATCTCCGTGATCTCCGATTGCGCATGCGCAGTCCAACCCGGGCACTAACTGATAGGGGACCCAGAATGTTAGAACACCAGCACCCCACTACTATTGCTGTGTCCCCCCTCCCCCCAGGGCTTCCCGCTGGACTGCATCCAAGTAGTCTTACTGTAGCCCGCTCTGCTTGTGAAATAGTTTCACATTCAGCAGCAGATAGTGAGATTTGAAAGATCGAGTGTGTAAAACTGTCAGAGAATGTCACTGCTTGCAGAGAGACAGAGGATCTGTCAAAACTCAGCAGTGATGTCGGGAGTGGGCAGGACCGAACAACTTTAAAACACTAGCCAATGGGATGGGGTCTGGGCAGGCCGCTCCGTTTATGTGCCTCCGCCTCCTTTCTTAATCATTGGCTGGTGTTTGATAGCTGCTCAGTCCAGCCCACCCCCGACATCACTGCTGAGTTTTGACAGATCCTCTCTCTCTCTGCAAGCAGTGACATTCCCTGACAGTTTCACACACTCAGTGGCTCTTTCAAGCCTCACTATTTGCTGCTGAATGTGAAACTCCCCCTCTCCCCTGACAGTGCCAATCAGTGCCCCCTCATCAGTGCCCATCAGTGCTGCCTATCAGTGCCAATTAGTGCCAATCAGTGTCACGTATCAGTGCCCATCAGTGCCACCTATCAGTGCTGCCTTTCAGTGCCACTAATCCATTGCCATCCGTGCTGCCTACCAGTGCCAATCATCGCCTATCGGTGCCGCTTATCAGTGCTGCCTATCAGAGGCCATCAGTGCTGCCCATCAGCGCCACATATCAGTGCCAATCAGTGTCCATCAGTGCTGCCTATCAGTGCCTATCAGTGCCATATATCAGTTCCCATCAGTGCTGCCTATCAGTGCCCATCAGTGCTGCCAATCAGTGCAGCCTATCAGTGCCAATCAGTGCCTATCGGTGGCAATCAGGGCCACCTATCAGTGCCCATCAGTGCTTCCCATCAGTGCCACCAATTAGTGCTTCCTATCAGTGCCAATCAATGCCACCTATCAGTGCCAATCATTGCTGCCTATCAGTGCCCATCAATGCTGCAATCAGTGCTGCTTATTAGTGGTCATCAGTAGTGCCAATCAGTGCCTATCAGTGGCAATCAATGCCACCTATCAGTGCCCATCAGTGCTGCCTATCAGTGCCCATCAGTGCTTCCTATCAGTGCCACCAATTAGGGCTTCCTATCAGTGCCACTTATCAGTGCTGCCAATCATTGCTGCCCATCAGTGCTCCCAATCAGTGCTGCCTATCAGTGGCCATCAGTGCTGCCTATTAGTGCCAATTAGTGCTGCCAATCAGTACCACCCACCAGTGCCAAAAAGTGCTCATCAGTGCTGCCTATCAGTGCCCATCAGTGTTGCTAATTAGCACTGTCAATCAGTGCCCATTAGTGCACTGAGTGCAGGGATGGGGAGATAAACTCAGCAGCCAGGCACATTATCCATGGGGGGGCCAGCCTGGTGGAGCACAACTGAAATCTGTCGATGTTTATTAATGCCTCATGACGATCTTTAGTATAATAGGCAATCACCACACTACTATTTACAATAACCTGACCCAATAGAACACCTTTGGGATGAATTAGACTGGAGATTGCGAACCAGGCCTTCTAGTCCACATCAGTGCCTAACCTCAGAAATACACTTCTGGAAGAATGGTCATACATTCCCATAGACACGCTCCTAAACCTTGTGAACAGCCTTCCCAGAAGAGTTGACAAAAATATACTCGCGTGCGATTCCAACCTGGTACTATGGAGATTCCCCAAACAAAAGATCAAAGGGAGTAGTCATAGATATGGGGAAGAAAATAAGTTTTATAGTAGAAGATAGAAGTGTTGATCCTGAGGGTCGCTACCTGTTCCTAAAAGGGAACCTACAGGGAAAAAAGTACACATTAGCAAACGTATACTGCCCAAATAACCATCCCAAAAAATACTTGAATGGGATCTTAAATGCTTTGATGGACTTTAAACAAGGTCATGTAATCCTTGCAGGGGATTTCAATCGTTCAATGGAACATAGACTCGATAATACGTCTGGTGCACCGATAAGAGATAGTAAACAATTAAAATCGATAAAAAAAATACATAATCATCAACTAGTAGATCCATGGAGGGTGGCACACCCAAGTAAAAAAGATTATATGTACTATTCAACGGTGCACGACACGTATTCGAGATTGGACCATATATTAATTGACTAAGAGCTTTTGGAACATGTAGTGGATGCCTCTATAGGAGTTACATCAATTTCAGATCATGCCCCCTTAACGGTAAAAATAAGATTTAATAACACAGAACAAAGAAAGGGTACATGGTGTTTAAACGAGGACCTCTTAGATAACAAAGAAGTAGGTGAGATAATATCAAGGGAAATAGAAGAATATTTCAAAATTAATAATACACCAGAAGTAAGTGTGGCAACGATATGGGAAGCTCATAAGGCTTGTATAAGAGGTAAACTGATAGCCATAGGAGCGGGGAAAACGAAGGAAAGAGATCTGAACAGGAAAAAACTATTAAAGGAACTGAACGATTTGGAACAAAAAGATAAAGATAAAAAACAGGTAGATAGGGAAATACACCAAAAGATAATAATTAAGAGAGGTCAACTCAGAGATTTGATGGAACAGGAAACCAGAAAAGTATTTAAAAACGTAGCAAAGGAAAGGTATGAGTGGGGGAACAAGCCAGGGAAATACCTAGCAATAATAGCAAAGGAGAAAAAAAACTTTAAACTATATAGATAAAATAAAAAAACAGAAAGGAGAGATGAAATTTAAAACATCCGAAATCGCAGAAATATTTAAGACATATTATAGCACATTATATGACATTAGAGTGAAAGAGACACGACAGGAAGAGGAAAACAGGAAACGTAGAATACAGGAATACCTAGAGCAAACTAACATACCAAACAACTGACAGTGCGGAGAGATTAGAAGACCCAATTAAGCAAGAAGAAATAAACAAAGCCCTTCAAGAAACAGCAGGGGGGAAAAGCCCAGGACCCGACGGATTTCAGATTAAATATTATAAAAAAAATTAAAAACAGTTGGTCCCAGAACTATGTAACTATTTTAACAGAATAGGGGAAGATGTAGAAATAAGAAAATAATTTCTCCTTGCCAATATCTCTATTATACCAAAAATAGGAAAAGATGGAACTATATGCTCCAGCTACCGACCCATAGCGTTATTGAATACAGACATAAAGCTATATGCAAAAGTATTGGCAACGAGATTAAAAACCTTAATGCCGTAACTAATCAACGCAGATCAGGTGGGCTTCCTGGCAGGGAGGGAAGGGAGAGATAATAGTATAAGAACTCTATTGTTAATTCAGAAAGAGAGAGAGAGGAAACCCCCAGCCGTACTCATGTCAATAGATGCAGAAAAAGCATTTGACCGAGTCGACTGGGGTTTATGATGGATACACTCAGGTATGTAGGTCTGGGACCAAAGTACATGAGATGGATTAAAAATCTATATACCCACCCAACGGCTAGGGTAAAGGTAAATGTGAATGTGTCGTCGGTATTTGAGATGTACAATGGAACGAGACAAGGGTGTCCGCTCTCACCCCTCCTATATGTGTTGGCATTAGAACCATTACTGGCAAATATACGGAACAGTCAGGATATAGGGGGGGTGAGAATTGGAGAGGAGGAACACAAAATGGCTGCGTATGCAGACGACATACTCCTATACCTAACAAGGCCAAGGTTGTCATTGCCCAAAGTGTTTAAAGAAATAAAAAAATATGGGGAGCTCTCAAATTTTAAGATTAATCCAATTAAGACAGTAATTTTGAACTTGGTTATAGACAAAGAGGAAGAAAGATTATTACAGAGAGAATTCCCATTTACCTGGGAGAAAAAAACCTTAACATATCTAGGAATTAAAATAACACCAACGCTAGAAGGACTGTATCCGGCCAACTTTATTCCCTTATTAAATTAAATCAAAGCAGAATTAAAAAACACCTCTAAAGCCCTGTACACACGATCGGATATCCTATGGATTTTCGTCCGATGGATTTGTCCATCGGATATCCGATGAAACTGTTTTCCATCAGTCTTGCCCACACACCATCAGTCAAAAAACCGACCGTTCCAAACGCGGTGACGTAAAACACTCCGATGAGGCGAGAAAAATGAAGTTTAATGCTTCTGAGCATGCGTCGACTTGATTCTGAGCATGCGTGGGTTTTTGATCCGATGGACTTGCCCATAGACGATCAGAGTTTTCGATCGGTTTTTTATCCATCGGAAAAATGTAAAACATGTTCTATTTTTAAAAACCGATGAAAAAAAGACCGATGGGTCCCATTCACGATCGGTTTGTCTGATGAAAAGAATCCATCGGACGAAAATCCATAGGATATCCGATCGTGTGTACAGGGCTTAAGAGACATATTACATGGATAGGAAGGATCAACATATTAAAAATGATGATCCTACCGAAAGTGACATATAAGCTTCAGATGCTCCCAATAGAAATACCCCAATCTTTCTCTAAGCTGATTAGAACGATTATCTCGAACTACATATGGCAAGGTAAAAAGGCCAGAATTAAATATACACTGTTAACCCGGGGGAAAAAAAGGGGGGGATGGCCCTACCAGATTTAAAAAGATACCACAAAGCGATCATATTAGCTAGACTAGCGGAATGGACAAATCCACATACAAAAAAGAAGTGGGCACAAATGGAAGACACTTTCATCATACAAAAAAAATACAACTATATACATTTTTCCTAATCTTCCCTTTTTACCCTATAAGACTCATTTAAAAAAAAAACATATGGATACCACCGAAATTTAGAGCACTAGGTAAAGAAACACATAATACAGGGCTTGAAATTTCCACTCGCCCACTCGCCAAATGCGAGTATCACATGCTGTTTGGCGAGCGCAGTATAGCGAGCGCGGTATAGCGAGCGCAGTGGCTTGCAATGTGATCCCCAGGCCCCGGGGATCCATTTGCTTTCCACTTGCGCTCCAAGCCTCAGTTTGAAGCCGACTTCCGGTTTCCGACTTCCGGCTTCTTCGGCTTCGGCATCGCCATTACAGGTGCAGGAGAGTTCCGCTCTCCACCGCCGCGGGGGACACGAGGAGAGGTCCGCTCTCCACCGCCGTTCGTGACACCAGGAGAGGCCCACCTGCTTAAGGTACATGACCTGGGGACCCTGATGTAAGATGCGGGAGGCCCTCTGGGGACACTGATGTAAGGGGGGGCTCTCTGGGGACACTGATGTAAGGGGGGCTCTCTGGGGACACTGATGTAAGGGGGGGGGCTCTCTGGGGACACTGATGTAAGGGGGTCTCTCTGGGGACACTGATGTAAGGGGGTGCTCTCTGGGGACACTGATGTAAGGGGGGGCTCTCTTGGGACACTGATGTAAGGGGGCTCTCTGGGGACACTAATGTAAAGGGGGGTCCCTCTGGGGACCCTGATGTAAGGGGAGGCTCTCTGGGGACACTGATGTAAGGGGGGGCTCTTTGTGGACACTGATGTAAGGGGGGGCTCTAAAGACACTGATGTAAGGGGGGCTCTCTGGGGACTCTGATGTAAGGGGGGCTCTCTGGGGACTCTGATGTAAGGAGGGGCTCTCTGGGAACACTGATGTAAAGGAGGGCTCTCTGGGGACACTGATGTAAAGGGGGGTCCCTCTGGGGACCCTGATGTAAGGGGAGGCTCTCTGGGGACACTGATGTAAGGGGGGGTGGGCTCTCTGTGGACACTGATGTATGGGGGGGAACTCTGTGGACACTGATGTAAGGGGGGCTCTCTCGGGACTCTGATGTAAGGAGGGGCTCTCTGGGGACACTGATGTAAAGGAGGGCTCTCTGGGGACACTGATGTAAGGGGAGGCTCTCTGGGGACACTGATGTAAAGGAGGGCTCTCTGGGGACACTGATGTAAGGGCAGGCTCTCTGGGGACACTGATGTAAAGGAGGGCTCTCTGGGGACACTGATGGCATCAAAATAAGCAAAAAAAAAACTAAAAAATGTTTACTACAGGTTTAAAGCTGTAAAACTTGATATTTCAAATGCATCCTATTGCTATTAACACTATTGCTGTTATGTTTAAATTGAATAAAGCTATGTTATAATAGCATTTTTTTATATTTTGGATTCTTTATTCTTAAAATTTTTTTAATTTCATAAGCTTTAAAGGGGGTGGGGCTTTAAGGGGGCGGGGAATTAAGGGGTGGGGCTTTAAGGGGCGGGGTTGGGGGACGGACCTGGGAAACATTTGGTGGGGCGACTGGTGGAGAGTAAGGTTTTTGCCTGGCTAGTAGGTCTAGACTTGAAATTTTAAGCCCTGACATAATATAACTAGAAATGTATTTAAAACATGGGATACACTGTATAGACACGAAAAATGGAAATATAACTCTCCATTAATTCCATTAGCAGACACAGAGTTCTTTATACCAGGAAACGGCACACGATTGGGAAAACAAATGGGAACTGCACAATTAAAGGACATCACTTCACTAGGAAAAATAATGACAAAACAAGAGTTAAGTAAGAAGCACGGGTGGAACCAGCTTAGTGACTGGGATTATCTCCAAATAAAACACCTAGTAAGCACTATCCCACAACTAGTGATGAGCCGAACACCCCCGGGTTCGGTTCGCACCAGAACCCGCGAACAGACCGAAAGTTCGCACGAACTTTAGAACCCTATTAAATACAATGGATGCGAACGTTCGAAATCTAACGTGCTAATTATAACGACTATTATGCATGTTATTGTCCTAAAAAGGGTTTGGGAACCCGGGTTCTGCACCAGGGGACATGTATCAATCCAAAAAAAAGTTTTAAAGACGGCCGTTTTTCGGGAGCAGTCATTTTAATGATGCATAAAGTGAAAAAAAAAAGTCAAATATTCCTTTAAATATCGTACCTGGGGGGTGTCTAAAGTATGCCTGTGAAGTGCCACGTGTTTCCCGTGTTTAGAACTGTCCCTGCACAAAATTACATTTCTAAAGGAAAAAAAGCCATTTAAAACTGCTTGCGGCTTTAATGTAATGTCTGGTCCCGGTAATATGGATGAAAATCTTTAAGAAAAATGGCATAGCTACCCCATCACCTCCCCCCCTACCCCAGCCCATTACCCCCCTTTGGGTCTTGTATGGATATTAAGGGGAACCCCGCACACAAAATAAAAAAGGCCCTATATACTCTGAACAGCCGTATACAGGCGGTGCATACAAGACAGGGACTGTAGGTTTGTTCTTATGTAGAATCTGTTTGTAATTTTGAACAGGTACATTGTTTAAGTGTAGCTCCAGCCAAAAAATATATTTTTAAGCTTTTTGGAAAACATAGGGAAGGGTTATCACCCCTGTAACATTTGTTTTGCTGTCTGTGCAGTGTGCACCTGTTCAGAACAGTTCACCTCACTTTCCGTCCTAATGACAAATGTTTTTTGAAAATTTGGGTTTTTTATTGAAACAAGAATTGGTGATAAAGCATCAGTGGAGAGGAGACACTTTTTTTCCCATATTAACTCTTACAGGAGAGAATTTGCCTTCCTAGAGGTAGATTTCCTCTCACTTCCTGTTGTATCCTTCCGTTTGCAAGGAGGAGTCGTTTGTAAGTTGGATGTTTGAAAGTAGGGGCCTGCCGTATATACTCAGCTGAAATTTGCCCCTTACATGTTGGTGTTGCCACAACACTGTGAGCCCTCACAGTTATTCTTGGAGGGCGCATGAATGGGCCCTGCTGTGAATTATTAGATCAAGAATTGTAATTGCATGCCCCTGTTGAACAGGGGCTGAAAAATTGGGCCTTTGGTGGTGGTGGTGGTGGTGTTGACACAACACTGTAAGGCCTCACAGTTACTCTTGGTGGGCGCAGGAATGGGCCCTGCTGTGAATTATTAGATCAAGAATTGTAATTGCATGCCCCTGTTGAACAGGGGCTGAAAAATTGGGCCTTTGGTGGTGGTGGTGGTGGTGTTGACACAACACTGTAAGGCCTCACAGTTACTCTTGGTGGGTGCAGAAATGGGGCCTGCTGTGAATTATTAGATCAAGAATTGTAATTACATGCCCCTGTTAAACAGGGGCAGAAAAATTGGGCCTTAGGCACTGGTGCCACAACACTGCAACCCCTCACAGATACTGTACTTGGAGCACAGCAATGAGCCCTGTTGCAAAGTATTGCATCAAAAATTGTAATTACACGCCCCTGTTAAACAGGGGCTGAAAAATTGGGCCTTAGCCACTGGTGCTGGTGCCACGACACTGCAACCTCTCCCAGATACTCTAGTTGGAGTGCAGGAATGAGCCCTGCTGCAAAGCATTGCATAAAAAATTGTAATAACACGCCCCTGTTAAACAGGGGCTGAAAAATTGGGCCTTAGTCACTGGTGCTGGTGCCACGACACTGCAACCTCTCCCAGATACTCTAGTTGGAGTGCAGGAATGAGCCATGCTGCAAAGCATTGCATAAAAAATTGTAATTACATGCCCCTGTTAAACAGGGGCTGAAAAATTGGGCCTTAGCCACTGGTGGCGGCTAGGGATGAGCTTCGTGTTCGAGTCGAACATACGTTCGACTCGAACATCGGCTGTTCGATCGTTCGACGAAGATCGAACGATTTGGGCCGTTCGCGCCAAATTCGAGTGACGCGAATGGCCCACAATGCACTACGCCATCGCAGTGTCATCCAGGCGCTGTGATTGGCCAAGCATGCACTGTGACCCCGCATGCTTGGCCAATCACAGCGCCGGCAGCGAGGAGAGCAATGATTGGCCACAGGCAGGATGCCTGTGGCCAATTATTGCTGAGGGTGTTTAGTACACGCCCCACACTATAAAAGGCCGCCAGCACGGCGGCCTAGTGTAGTGTGTTCCGGAGCAGGGATAGAGCAGCATAGGCAGGGACAGTGACTGTTATTTCTTTCTTGCTTAACCTGGATTCCTTTAGTTTAGGGAAAGAGAAGGATAGGTAGGGAGAGTGTCAGTGTGTTTTGTGCTTGTGCTATAGTGTGCTTAAAAAAAACATTTATTCTAGGGACAGAAAACTGTAGGTAGGGACAGTGTCAGTTTCTTTCACTCTGCAAGTCCTTGTTTCCAGGGACCTGGAAGGACAGTGAGTGAATTGTCCTTGTGCTATATTGTGCTTAAAAAAACATTTATTCTAGGGACAGAAAACTGTAGGTAGGGAGAGTGTCAGTTTATTTCACTCTGCAAGTCCTTGTTTCCAGGGACCTGGAAGGACAGTGAGTGAATTGTCCTTGTGCTATATTGTGCTTAAAAAAAAACATTTATTCTAGGGACAGAAAACTGTAGGTAGGGAGAGTGTCAGTTTCTTTCACTCTGCAAGTCCTTGTTTCCAGGGACCTGTAAGGACAGTGAGTGAATTGTCCTTGTGCTATATTGTGATTAAAAAAAACATTTTTTCTAGGGACAGAAAACTGTAGGTAGGGAGAGTGTTTTTTTTCTTTCACTCTGCAAGTCCTTGTTTCCAGGGACCTGGAAGGACAGTGAGTGAATTGTCCTTGTGCTATATTGTGCTTAAAAAAAACATTTTTTCTAGGGACAGAAAACTGTAGGTAGGGAGAGTGTTTTTTTTCTTTCACTCTGCAAGTCCTTGTTTCCAGGGACCTGGAAGGACAGTGAGTGAATTGTCCTTGTGCTATATTGTGCTTAAAAAAAAACATTTTTTCTAGGGACAGAAAACTGTAGGTAGGGAGAGTGTTTTTTTTCTTTCACTCTGCAAGTCCTTGTTTCCAGGGACCTGGAAGGACAGTGAGTGAATTGTCCTTGTGCTATATTGTGCTTAAAAAAAACATTTTTTCTAGGGACAGAAAACTGTAGGTAGGGAGAGTGTTTTTTTTCTTTCACTCTGCAAGTCCTTGTTTCCAGGGACCTGGAAGGACAGTGAGTGAATTGTCCTTGTGCTATATTGTGCTTAAAAAAAAACATTTTTTCTAGGGACAGAAAACTGTAGGTAGGGAGAGTGTTTTTTTTCTTTCACTCTGCAAGTCCTTGTTTCCAGGGACCTCTAAGGACAGTGAGTGAATTGTCCTTGTGCTATATTGTGCTTAAAAAAAACATTTATTCTAGGGACAGAAAACTGTAGGTAGGGAGAGTGTCAGTTTATTTCACTCTGCAAGTCCTTGTTTCCAGGGACCTGGAAGGACAGTGAGTGAATTGTCCTTGTGCTATATTGTGATTAAAAAAAACATTTATTCTAGGGACAGAAAACTGTAGGTAGGGAGAGTGTCAGTTTATTTCACTCTGCAAGTCCTTGTTTCCAGGGACCTGTAAGGACAGTGAGTGAATTGTCCTTGTGCTATATTGTGATTAAAAAAAACATTTTTTCTAGGGACAGAAAACTGTAGGTAGGGAGAGTGTTTTTTTTCTTTCACTCTGCAAGTCCTTGTTTCCAGGGACCTGTAAGGACAGTGAGTGAATTGTCCTTGTGCTATATTGTGCTTAAAAAAAACATTTATTCTAGGGACAGAAAACTGTAGGTAGGGAGAGTGTCAGTTTATTTCACTCTGCAAGTCCTTGTTTCCAGGGACCTGTAAGGACAGTGAGTGAATTGTCCTTGTGCTATATTGTGATTAAAAAAAACATTTTTTCTAGGGACAGAAAACTGTAGGTAGGGAGAGTGTTTTTTTTCTTTCACTCTGCAAGTCCTTGTTTCCAGGGACCTGTAAGGACAGTGAGTGAATTGTCCTTGTGCTATATTGTGCTTAAAAAAACAGTTATTCTAGGGACAGAAAACTGTAGGTAGGGAGAGTGTCAGTTTATTTCACTCTGCAAGTCCTTGTTTCCAGGGACCTGTAAGGACAGTGAGTGAATTGTCCTTGTGCTATATTGTGATTAAAAAAAACATTTTTTCTAGGGACAGAAAACTGTAGGTAGGGAGAGTGTTTTTTTTCTTTCACTCTGCAAGTCCTTGTTTCCAGGGACCTGTAAGGACAGTGAGTGAATTGTCCTTGTGCTATATTGTGATTAAAAAAAACATTTTTTCTAGGGACAGAAAACTGTAGGTAGGGAGAGTGTTTTTTTTCTTTCACTCTGCAAGTCCTTGTTTCCAGGGACCTGTAAGGACAGTGAGTGAATTGTCCTTGTGCTATATTGTGCTTAAAAAAAACATTTATTCTAGGGACAGAAAACTGTAGGTAGGGAGAGTGTCAGTTTATTTCACTCTGCAAGTCCTTGTTTCCAGGGACCTGGAAGGACAGTGAGTGAATTGTCCTTGTGCTATATTGTGATTAAAAAAAACATTTTTTCTAGGGACAGAAAACTGTAGGTAGGGAGAGTGTTTTTTTTCTTTCACTCTGCAAGTCCTTGTTTCCAGGGACCTGTAAGGACAGTGAGTGAATTGTCCTTGTGCTATATTGTGCTTAAAAAAACATTTATTCTAGGGACAGAAAACTGTAGGTAGGGAGAGTGTCAGTTTATTTCACTCTGCAAGTCCTTGTTTCCAGGGACCTGTAAGGACAGTGAGTGAATTGTCCTTGTGCTATATTGTGATTAAAAAAAACATTTTTTCTAGGGACACAAAACTGTAGGTAGGGAGAGTGTTTTTTTTCTTTCACTCTGCAAGTCCTTGTTTCCAGGGACCTGTAAGGACAGTGAGTGAATTGTCCTTGTGCTATATTGTGATTAAAAAAAACATTTTTTCTAGGGACAGAAAACTGTAGGTAGGGAGAGTGTCAGTTTATTTCACTCTGCAAGTCCTTGTTTCCAGGGACCTGTAAGGACAGTGAGTGAATTGTCCTTGTGCTATATTGTGATTAAAAAAAACATTTTTTCTAGGGACAGAAAACTGTAGGTAGGGAGAGTGTTTTTTTTCTTTCACTCTGCAAGTCCTTGTTTCCAGGGACCTGTAAGGACAGTGAGTGAATTGTCCTTGTGCTATATTGTGCTTAAAAAAACATTTATTCTAGGGACAGAAAACTGTAGGTAGGGAGAGTGTCAGTTTATTTCACTCTGCAAGTCCTTGTTTCCAGGGACCTGTAAGGACAGTGAGTGAATTGTCCTTGTGCTATATTGTGATTAAAAAAAACATTTTTTCTAGGGACAGAAAACTGTAGGTAGGGAGAGTGTTTTTTTTCTTTCACTCTGCAAGTCCTTGTTTCCAGGGACCTGTAAGGACAGTGAGTGAATTGTCCTTGTGCTATATTGTGATTAAAAAAAAACATTTTTTCTAGGGACAGAAAACTGTAGGTAGGGAGAGTGTTTTTTTTCTTTCACTCTGCAAGTCCTTGTTTCCAGGGACCTGTAAGGACAGTGAGTGAATTGTCCTTGTGCTATATTGTGCTTAAAAAAAACATTTATTCTAGGGACAGAAAACTGTAGGTAGGGAGAGTGTCAGTTTATTTCACTCTGCAAGTCCTTGTTTCCAGGGACCTGGAAGGACAGTGAGTGAATTGTCCTTGTGCTATATTGTGATTAAAAAAAACATTTTTTCTAGGGACAGAAAACTGTAGGTAGGGAGAGTGTTTTTTTTCTTTCACTCTGCAAGTCCTTGTTTCCAGGGACCTGTAAGGACAGTGAGTGAATTGTCCTTGTGCTATATTGTGCTTAAAAAAAACATTTATTCTAGGGACAGAAAACTGTAGGTAGGGAGAGTGTCAGTTTATTTCACTCTGCAAGTCCTTGTTTCCAGGGACCTGTAAGGACAGTGAGTGAATTGTCCTTGTGCTATATTGTGATTAAAAAAAACATTTTTTCTAGGGACAGAAAACTGTAGGTAGGGAGAGTGTTTTTTTTCTTTCACTCTGCAAGTCCTTGTTTCCAGGGACCTGTAAGGACAGTGAGTGAATTGTCCTTGTGCTATATTGTGCTTAAAAAAAATATTTTTTCTAGGGACAGAAAACTGTAGGTAGGGAGAGTGTCAGTTTCTTTCACTGTGAAAGTCCTTGTTTCAAGGGACAGAGAAGGACACCTGAAGGTAGCCCTTATTGCTTTTTTCCCATCTCCCTGCAGCCCATCTATTAGAATGTCTGGAAGGCAAACAAGGAGAGGCAGACAGTCAGGAGGCAATAAAAGAGGGCAAGCAGGCTCTGTGTCTGGGGGCAACAGTGCTGGTCGTGGACGCGGTGCATTGTCATCAGCACATGGCCATGGGACACGCTTGTCCTTCTTTTCGGCAGCTGGACATGTTGAGCCACATCATGCCGAAGACTTGGTAGAGTGGATGACCAAGCCCTCCTCCTCCTCCTCATCCTCTCTCACCCAGGCTCAGGGTACTGGAAAAGCAGCTGCCAAAGCGTCGTCTTCCCTGGTATCAATGTCAGACAAATCATCAGTCACTCCTTCCCTAGACCCACCATGTCCTCCTCCTGAGGAGTCCCCCGAACTGTTTCAGCACAGTGTTGGGTACATGCTCCAGGAGGATGCCCAGCGTTTCGAAGGGTCTGATGATGAAACCCAGCTAGAGGAAGGCAGTAGCGTGAGAGCAGACAGAGGGGATGCTCAAGAAGGACACCAATCTGGCAGTCATGTTCCAGCAGCTGCAGCATACTGCCAGATTGGCTCCAGTGATGAGGAGGGAGGGGATGATGAGGTCACTGACTCCACGTGGGTGCCTAATAGGAGAGAGGAGGAGGAGGAGGATGAGGAGGAGGCACATCTCCAACGAGGCAGGATGCCCTTTGGTGGCCAGCGTAAGGGCAGTACACCGACGGAATCACACCGCAGAGCTCCGCCTGTGCAGGGCGCTGCCTCTGCCCGTCATTCAAAAAGTTCTTTGGTGTGGGCCTTTTTTGAGGCTAGTGCATCAGATCGCACAGCTGCTGTTTGCAACATATGTCTCAAGCGTATATCGCGTGGCCAAAACATCAGCCGCTTGGGTACCACATGCCTGACCAGACATATGTTGACCTGCCATGCAGCTCGTTGGCAAGCCTACCTCAAAGACCCACACCAAAGAACAAAGCGGACCTCTCCTTGCACCGCATCAGCTGGGATCTCCAACCCCACTATAACTTCAGTCCTCTCTGAAACATGCACTGAGAGGAATGAAGGTGTAGAATTAGGTGTGTCACAGCCAAGTACTTGCGCCCACTCTGCTAGCAGTACACCGACGTCCGATTCTAGCAGGCAAATTTCCCTGCCCCAGCTGCTGGACCGTCGAAAGAAGTTCACTCCCAGCCATCCACATGCCCAGCGGTTGAATGCTAGCTTGGCTAAATTGCTAGCGCTTCAACTGCTGCCTTTTCAGTTGGTAGACTCGGCCCCCTTCCGTGAGTTTGTGCAATGTGCGGTTCCTCAGTGGCAGGTTCCCAAACGCCACTTTTTCTCACGGAAGGCTATTCCGGCTCTCTACCGGCATGTGGAAGGCAATGTCTTGGCCTCGCTGGACAGGGCGGTCAGCGGTAAGGTGCATATTACCGCTGACTCATGGTCCAGCAGGCATGGACAGGGACGTTACCTTTCTTTCACGGCCCATTGGGTCACTCTTTTGGCAGCTGGGAAGGATTCAGGACAAGGTGCAGTAGTGTTGGAGGTTGTCCCACCGCCACGCCTCCAAAATGCTACTACTGGTTGTGACACACCTCTCTCCTCCACCCCCTCCTCTTCTTCTTCCTCCATGGCCTCTTCCTGTGGTTTGTCCTATGAACCAGCGGTGCTCCGTAGCCATTCACGGGGCTACGCAAGTTTGCAGGCAAAAAGATGCCATGCCGTGCTTGCGCTGGTGTGTTTGGGGGACAGAAGCCACACTGGGGCAGAGGTCCTGTCTGCTCTGCAGGGCCAGGCCGAGAGGTGGTTGACGCCACGCCAGCTTAAGCCAGGAATGGTGGTTTGCGACAATGGCACCAACCTCCTCTCCGCCCTCCGACAGGGACAACTGACCCATGTGCCCTGTGTGGCTCACGTCCTTAACCTGGTGGTGCAGCGCTTCTTGGGCAGGTACCCGGGCTTACAGGATGTCCTGAGGCAGGCCAGGAAAGTCTGTGTGCATTTCCGCAGATCTTATAATGCCAGTGCTCGCCTGGCTGAGCTGCAAAAGGAGTTGAACCTGCCCAAGAACCGCCTTATATGTGACATGCCCACCAGGTGGAACTCAACGTTGGCCATGCTGCAGCGGCTGCACACGCAGCAGAGGGCCATCAATGAGTACCTGTGCGACTACGGCACCAGGACAGGGTCAGGGGAGCTTGGTTTTTTTTCTCCACGCCAGTGGGGCATGATCAGGGATGCATGCACTGTCCTGGCACCATTTGAGGAGGCCACGAGGATGGTGAGCAGTGACAGTGCATGCATCAGTGACACTGTACCTCTTGTCCACCTGTTGGAGCACACGCTGCGTGGAATAATGGACAGGGCACTTGAGGCAGAACAGAGGCAGGAAGAGGAGGACTTCCTTGCCTCTCAAGGCCCCCTTTACCCAGACAGTGTTCCTTCTGTCCCACCCATCGCACAGGAAGAGGAGGAGGAGGAGGAGGAGGAGGATTGTGTCAGCATGGAGGTGGAGGCTGGCACTCAGCATCATCAGCAGCAGTCTTTTAGGGATGATTTACAGTCCCAAGAAACCAGTGGACTTGTACGTGGCTGGGAGGAGGTGGCTGCGGATCATGTCGTCCTTAGTGACCCAGAGGACTCCGGAGCGAATGCCTCAGCAAACCTACGCTGCATGGCCTCCCTGATCCTGCAAAGTCTGCGGAAGGATCCTCGTATTCTTCGGATCAAGGAGAGGGACCATTACTGGCTGGCCACTCTCCTTGATCCACGGTACAAGGGTAAGGTTGCGGACCTTATGTTACCGTCGCAGAGGGAGCAGAGGATGAGACAACTCCGGGAGGCCTTGCAGAAAGGTCTGTGCAACGCGTTCCCAGAGACTGGGAGGTTGCAAACTCCTGGTCCTGGACAACGAGTTGCTGAGGCTTCGGCCAGTCAAAGAAGGAGCGGTGGGGAAGGTGGCCGTCTGACCGATGCGTTCAGACAATTCTTTAGTCCGCAGCCCCAAAGTATGATCGGTTCCAGCAACCATCGCCAGCGTCTGATAAACATGGTGCAGGAATATCTAGGGGCAAGGTCAGACTTGGACACCTTCCCCACCGAAAATCCTCTGGCTTACTGGGTCTTGAGGATGGATCACTGGCCAGAGCTTGCACAGTATGCAATTGAGCTACTGGCCTGTCCTGCATCCAGCGTTCTTTCGGAACGCACATTCAGTGCTGCTGGAGGATTTGTCACGGATCACAGGGTGCGCCTGTCCACCGACTCGGTTGATCGACTGACTTTCATCAAGATGAACCAGTCTTGGATCACCACCAGCTACCACACACCTGATGCTGATATAACAGACTAATTGATTTTAACATGTCACATCCCTTCAAGACTGATGCTGATGCTGAGTGCCTGTGCTGTTATGTTGACTGGCTATCCTCCTCCTCCGAGTCCTCAATGATACGATTGATGATGATAGCTTGTAAGATCATTTTTGTTTATGGGTGCCGCCACCAGTGCCTAACGCCCAATTTTTCAGCCCCTGTTTAACAGGGGCGTGTAATTACAATTTTTGAAGCAATACTTTGCAACAGGGCTCATTGCTGTGCTCCAAGTACAGTATCTGTGAGGAGTTGCAGTGTTGTGCCACCAGTGCCTAAGGCCCAATTTTTCAGCCCCTGTTTAACAGGGGCGTGTCATTACAATTTTTGAAGCAATACTTTGCAACAGGGCTCATTGCTGTGCTCCAAGTACAGTATCTGTGAGGAGTTGCAGTGTTGTGCCACCAGTGCCTAAGGCCCAATTTTTCAGCCCCTGTTTAACAGGGGCGTGTCATTACAATTTTTGAAGCAATACTTTGCAACAGGGCTCATTGCTGTGCTCCAAGTACAGTATCTGTGAGGGGTTGCAGTGTTGTGCCACCAGTGCCTAAGGCCCAATTTTTCAGCCCCTGTTCAACAGGGGCATGTAATTACAATTCTTGATCTAATAATTCACAGCAGGGCCCATTGCTGCACCCACCAAGAGTAACTGTCAGGGCTTACAGTGTTGTGGCACCAGCACCACCATCAAAGGCCCAATTTTTACTACCACTGTTCAACAATTATATGTAATTAAAATTCCTGATATAATAGTTGACAGCAGGGCGTTCCAGCACCAACCAAGAGTAACTGTGAGTGCTTACAGTGTTGTGCCAACACCAACAACTAAGGGGCCTATTTCTGCAGAGTATATACGGCAGGTCCCTACTTTCAAACATCCAACTTACAAACGACTCCTACTTGCAAACGCAAGAAGACAACAGGAAGTGAGAGGAAATCTACCACTAGGAAGGAAAATTCTCTCCTGTAAGAATAAATATGGGAGAAAGGTGTCTCCTCTGTACTGATGCTTTATCAGCAATCCTTGTTTCAAGAAAAACACCACATTTCAAAAACAGTTGTCATTGGGACGGAAAGTGAGGTGAAATGTTCTGAACAGGGGCACAGACAGCAAAACAAATGTTACAGGGGTGATAACCCTTACCTATGTTTTCCAAAAAGTTTAAAAATAGATTTTTGGTCTGGAGCTACACTTCAACAATGTACCTGTTCAAAATTACAAACAGATTCTACATAAGAACAAACCTACAGTCCCTGTCTTGTATGCACCGCCTGTATAGGGCTGTTCAGAGTATATAGGGCCTTTTTTATTTTATGTGCGGGGTTCCCCTTAATATCCATACAAGACCCAAAGGGGCTGGTAATGGGCTGGGGTAGGGGGGGGGGGTCATGGGGTAGCTATGCCATTTTTCTTAAAGAATTTCATCCATATTACCGGGACCAGACATTACATTAAAGCCGCAAGCAGTTTTAAATGGCTTTTTTTTCCTTTAGAAGTGTCATTTTGTGCAGGGACAGTTCTAAACACGGGAAACACGTGGCACTTCACAGGCATACTTTAGACACCCCCCAGGTACGATATTTAAAGGAATATTTGACTTTTTTTTTTTCACTTTATGCATCATTAAAATGACTGCTCCCGAAAAACGACCGTTTTTAAAACTTCTTTTTGCATTGATACATGTCCCCTGGTGCAGAACCCGGGTTCCCAAACCCTTTTTAGGACAATAACATGCATAATAGTTGTTATAATTAGCACTTTAGAATTCGAACGTTCGCATCCATTGTATTTAATAGGGTTCTAATGTTCGTTTGAACTTTCGGTCCGTTCGCGGGTTCTGGTGCGAACCGAACCCGGGGGTGTTCGGCTCATCACTAGTGGCGGCACCCAGAAACAAAAATGTTCTTCCAAGCTATCATCATCAATCGGATCATTGAGGAGGAGGAGGATAGTCAGTCAACATAACAGGACAGTCTCTCAGCATCAGCATCAGTCTTGAAGGGATGTGACATTTGAAAATAAATTAGTCTGTTATATCAGCTTCAGGTGTTTGGTAGCTGGTGGTGATCCAAGACTGGTTCATATTTATGAAGGTCAGTCGATCAACAGAGTCGGTGGACAGGCGCACCCTGTGATCCGTGACAAATCCTCCAGCAGCACTGAATGTGCGTTCTGAAAGAACGCTGGATGCAGGACAGGCCAGTAGCTCAATTGCATACTGTGCAAGCTCTGGCCAGTGATCCATCCTCAAGACCCAGTAAGCCAGGGGATTTTCGGTGGGGAAGGTGTCCAAGTCTGACCTTGCCCCTAGGTATTCCTGCACCATGTATATCAGACGCTGGCGATGGTTGCTGGAACCGATCATACCTTGGGGCTGCGGACTAAAGAATTGTCTGAACGCATCGGTCAGACGGCCACCTTCCCCACCGCTTCTTCTTTGACTGACCGAAGCCTCAGCAACTCGTTGTCCAGGACCAGGAGTTTGTAACCTCCCAGTCTCTGGGAACGCGTTGCACAGACCTTTCTGCAAGGCCTCCCGGAGTTGTCTCATCCTCTGCGACGGTAAGATAAGGTCCGCAACCTTACCCTTGTACCGTGGATCAAGGAGAGTGGCCAGCCAGTAATGGTCCCTCTCCTTGATCCGAAGAATACGAGGATCCTTCCGCAGACTTTGCCGGATCAGGGAGGCCATGCAGCGTAGGTTAGCTGAGGCATTCGGTCCGGAGTCCTCTGGGTCACTAAGGACGACATGATCCGCAGCCACCTCCTCCCAGCCACGTACAAGTCCACTGGTTTCTTGGGACTGTAAATCATCCCTAAAAGACTGCTGCTGATGATGCTGAGTGCCAGGCTCCACCTCCATGCTGACACAATCCTCCTCCTCTTCTTCCTGTGCGATGGGTGGGACAGAAGGAACACTGTCTGGGTAAAGGGGGCCTTGAGAGGCAAGGAAGTCCTCCTCTTCCTGCCTCTGTTCTGCCTCAAGTGCCCTGTCCATTATTCCACGCAGCGTATGTTCCAACAGGTGGACAAGAGGTACAGTGTCACTGATGCATGCACTGTCACTGCTCACCATCCTCGTGGCCTCCTCAAATGGAGCCAGGACAGTGCATGCATCCCTGATCATGCCCCACTGGCGTGGTGAAAAAAAACCCGAGCTCCCCTGACCCTGTCCTGGTGCCATAGTCGCAGAGGTACTCATTGATGGCCCTCTGCTGCGTGTGCAGCCGCTGCAGCATGGCCAACGTTGAGTTCCACCTTGTGGGCATGTCACATATAAGGCGGTTCTTGGGCAGGTTCAACTCCTTTTGCAGCTCAGCCAGGCGAGCACTGGCATTATAAGATGTGTGGAAATGCACACAGACTTTCCTGGCCTGCCTCAGGACATCCTGTAAGCCCGGGTACCTGCCCAAGAACCGCTGCACCACCAGGTTAAGGACGTGAGCCACACAGGGCACATGGGTCAGTTGTCCCTGTCGGAGAGCGGAGAGGAGGTTGGTGCCATTGTCGCAAACTACCATTCCTGGCTTAAGCTGGCGTGGCGTCAACCACCTCTCGGCCTGCCCCTGCAGAGCAGACAGAACCTCTGCCCCAGTGTGGCTCCTGTCCCCCAAACACACCAGTGCAAGCACGGCATGGAATCTTTTTGCCTGCGTACTTGCGTAGCCCTTTGAACGCCTATGGAGCACCGCTGGTTCCAAGGACAAAGCACAGGAAGAGGCCATGGAGGAAGAAGAAGAGGAGGGGGTGGAGGAGAGAGGTGTGTCACAACCAGTAGTAGCATTTTGGAGGCGTGGCGGTGGAACAACCTCCAACACTACTGCACCTTGTCCTGCATCCTTCCCAGCTGCCAAAAGAGTGACCCAATGGGCCGTGAAAGAAAGGTAACGTCCCTGTCCATGCCTGCTGGACCATGAGTCAGCGGTAATATGCACCTTACCGCTGACTGCCCTGTCCAGCGAGACCAAGACATTGCCTTTCACATGCCGGTAGAGAGCCGGAATCGCCTTCCGTGAGAAAAAGTGGCGTTTGGGAACCTGCCACTGAGGAACCGCACATTGCACAAACTCACGGAAGGGGGCAGAGTCTACCAACTGAAAAGGCAGCAGTTGAAGCGCTAGCAATTTAGCCAAGCTAGCATTCAACCGCTGGGCATGTGGATGGCTGGGAGTGAACTTCTTTCGATGGTCCAGCAGCTGTGGCAGGGAAATTTGCCTGCTAGAATCGGACGTCGGTGTACTGCTAGCAGAGTGCCCGCAAGTACTTGGCTGTGACACACCTAATTCTACACCTTCATTCCTCTCAGTGCAGGTTTCAGAGAGGACTGAAGGTATAGTGGGGTTGGAGATCCCAGCTGATGCTGTGCAAGGAGAGGTCCGCTTTGTTCTTTGGTGTGGGTCTTTAAGGTAGGCTTGCCAACGAGCTGCATGGCAGGTCAACATATGTCTGGTCAAGCATGTGGTGCCCAAGCGGGTGATGTTTTGGCCACGCGATATACGCTTGAGACATATGTTGCAAACAGCAGCTGTGCGATCTGATGCACTCGACTCAAAAAAGGCCCACACCAAAGAACTTTTTGAATAACGGGCAGAGGCAGCGCCCTGCACAGGCGGAGCTCTGCGGTGTGATTCCGTCGGTGTGCTGCCCTTACGCTGGCCCCCCGAGGGCATCCTGCCTCGTTGGAGATGTGCCTCCTCCTCATCCTCCTCCTCCTCCTCCTCTCTCCTATTAGGCACCCACGTGGAGTCAGTGACCTTATCATCCCCTCCCTCCTCATCACTGGAGCCAATCTGGCAGTATGCTGCAGCTGCTGGAACATGACTGCCAGATTGGTGTCCTTCTTGAGCATCCCCTTTATCTGCTCTCACGCTACTGCCTTCCTCTAGCTGGGTATCATCATCAGACCCTTCGAAACGCTGGGCATCCTCCTAGAGCATGTACCCAACACTGTGCTCAAACAGTTCGGGGGACTCCTCAGGAGGACATGGTTGGTCTAGGGAAGGAGTGACTGATGATGACATTGATACCAGGGAAGAGGACGCTTTGGCAGCTGCTTTGTCAGTACCCTGAGCCTGGGTGAGAGAGGATGAGGAGGATGAGGAGGGCTTGGTCATCCACTCTACCAAGTCTTTGGCATGATGCGGCTCAACACGTCCAGCTGCCGAAAAGAAGGACAAGCGTGTCCCATAGCCACGTGCTGATGGCGATGCACCGCGTCCACGACCAGCACTGTTGTCTCTAGACACAGAGTCTGCTTGCCCTCTTTTATTGGCTCCTGACTGTCTGCCTCTCCTTGTTTGCCTTCCAGACATTCTAATGGCCTGCAGGGAAATGGGAAAACCAGCAATAAGGCCTAGCTTCAGGAGTATATTTTGCAGGAATCACACTACGCCTGCTGTAGGTGCTGCAAATGCCTGTTGGTGTAACACACCAGGAAAAAGCAGCAATACAGGCTAACTTCAGGTGTAATATGATCAGGAGTCACACTCCACCCGCTGTAAGTGCCGCAAATGTCTGTTGGTGTAACACACCAGGAAAAAGCAGCAATACAGGCTAACTTCAGGTGTAATATGATCAGGAGGCACACTCCGCCCGCTGTAAGTGCCGCAAATGCCTGTTGGTGTAACACACCAGGAAAAAGCAGCAATACAGGCTAACATCAGGTGTAATATGATCAGGAGGCACACTCCGCCCGCTGTAAGTGCCGCAAATGCCTGTTGGTGTAACACACCAGGAAAAAGCAGCAATACAGGCTAACTTCAGGTGTAATATCATCAGGAGGCACACTCCGCCCGCTGTAAGTGCCGCAAATCCCTGTTGGTGTAACACACCAGGAAAAAGCAGCAATACAGGCTAACTTCAGGTGTAATATGATCAGGAGGCACACTCCGCCCGCTGTAAGTGCTGCAAATGCCTGTTGGTGTAACACACCAGGAAAAAGCAGCAATACAGGCTAACTTCAGGTGTAATATGATCAGGAGGCACACTCCGCCTGCTGTAAGTGCTGCAAATGCCTGTTGGTGTAACACACCAGGAAAAAGCAGCAATACGGGCTAACTTCAGGTGAATAATGTGCAGGAGGCTTAGCAACAATGACACTGACACTGTCCCCTGCCTATCCTTCTCTCTCCCTGCACACAAGGTTTATCAAAGTATATGACACTGACACTCTCCCTGTCTATCCTTCTCTCTCCCTGCACACAAGGTTTAGCAAAGAATATGACACTGACACTGTCCCCTGCCTATCCTTCTCTCTCCCTGCACACAAGGTTTATCAAAGTATATGACACTGACACTCTCCCTGCCTATCCTTCTCTCTCCCTGCACACAAGGTTTAGCAAAGAATATGACACTGACACTGTCCCCTGCCTATCCTTCTCTCTCCCTGCACACAAGGTTTATCAAAGTATATGACACTGACACTCTCCCTGCCTATCCTTCTCTCTCCCTGCACACAAGGTTTAGCAAAGAATGTGACACTGACACTGTCCCCTGCCTATCCTTCTCTCTCCCTGCACACAAGGTTTAGCAAAGAATATGACACTGACACTGTCCCCTGCCTATCCTTCTCTCTCCCTGCACACAAGGTTTATCAAAGTATATGACACTGACACTCTCCCTGCCTATCCTTCTCTCTCCCTGCACACAAGGTTTAGCAAAGAATGTGACACTGACACTGTCCCCTGCCTATCCTTCTCTCTCCCTGCACACAAGGTTTAGCAAAGAATATGACACTGACACTCTCCCTGCCTATCCTTCTCTCTCCCTACACACATGTTTGAGGTACAAATAGCACTGACACTGTCCCTGCCTATGTAACTCTTTCCCTGCGCCGGAACACACTACATAAGGCCACCGCGCTGGCGGCCTTTTATAGTGTGGGGCGTGTGCTAAACCCCCTGAGCTATAATTGGCCACAGGCAACCTGCCTGTGGCCAATTATGGCTCTCCTAGCTGCCGGCGCTGTGATTGGCCAAGCATGCAGGGTCACAGTGCATGCTTGGCCAAAAACAGCGCCGGGATTGCACTGCGATGGCGCAGTGTATTCACTCGAATTTGGCGCGAACGGCCCAAATCGTTCGATGTTCGCCGAACGGTCGAACAGCCGATGTTCGAGTCGAACTTATGTTCGACTCGAACACCGAGCTCATCCCTACCTACAACCAATTAGAAACGAAAAAGCGTTAACCCCCATAGAAAAGATATGTAGTATAGAGAAGCCTCTGAGGCATGGTATATCGCAGGTATATAAAATATTAACAGAATTAGAAACGGAAGGACCACTACCCTTCTTAGAAAAATGGAGCCAAGATCTAGGTAAAGAAATAGAGGAAAAACAAATAATAGAATCAGTTTATAGCTTTGCATCTGACATAGCGACAATAGAAACAAACTATAAAAATATGGTACGCTGGCATTTGACCCCAGAGAGAATGAACAAAATACACCCTAACAACTCCCCATTGTGTGGGAGGGGATGTGGGCACCTAGGAACGACAATTCATATGTGGTGGGAATGCCCAAAAATAGAGGAGTATTGGACTGAAATCTTGGATTATATAGAAATAGTAACTGGAGAAAAATTTTTACAAAACGCCTGGACATGCCTATTCCATGGCACAAAAAAAACAAAAAAGCAATACAGAAAAACATTAGTCCCATCCCTGCTAAACGCGGCAAAGGAATTAATTCCAAAAAATTGGTTATCAATAAATAAGCCAACCATAAAAGAATGGATACAGCAAGTGGACTATATCTCTGAGATGGAATACCTGAGCCGGGGAGAGCAGGGAAGGGGGGAAAGTAACAGAGTAAAATGGGAAAAATGGAAAGTCTTCAAACTGTCAGATAAATATGCGAAGGGAATGATAGAAAAAGATAAGCAATAAATCAGAGTAGGAAGGGAAAGGGAAGGATAAAGGAAAGAAGAAGGAGAAAAGGGGGAAAAATGAGAAAGGAATAGGAAAGAGAGAGGAGAAAAAGTAGAAAAAAGAGGAAGGAAATGACAGATCCGGGGGGGGGGGTAGAAGAGAGGGGAGGGGGGACACGGGAAATAGGGTAAAAAGGGAAGATTAGAAAAAATGTATATAGTTGTATTTTTTTTGTATGATGAAACTGTATTACACCAATGTGGGTGTGTGCTGTATAATTTTAACAGTTTTTCCAATAAAGGGTAAATTAAAAAAATAAAAAATAAATAATTAACCACTTAAGGACCCCTCACTGTATATATACGTTGGCAGAATGGCTCATACAGGCACAATCACGTACCTGTACGTGGCCCCTTTAACTGCCGATGTCGGGGTCGCAACCCCCCTGCCTTCCCGTGAGTCAGACCGCGGGTCCCGCGGACTCGATCACCGCGGGGATCCCCGCGATCGTAAACACAACATCTGCCCGCTCCCCTACTGACAATGTCAGCGATCTCCGCTCTGTGTAATCAGAGCGGAGATCGGTGACGTGTCACTCGTAGCCACGCCCCCCCTCAGTTAGAAACATGCCCCTAGGCACACTTAACCCCTCCAGCGCCCCTAGTGGTTAACCCCTTCACTGCCAGTGTCATTTTTACAGTAACAAGTGCATTTTTATTGCACTGATCGCTGTATGAATGGTCCCAAAAATGTGTCAAAGGTGTCCGATGTGTCCGCCATAATGTCGCAGTCACGAAAAAAAATCGCTGATCGCCGCCATTACTAGTAAAAAAAAAAAAATTAATAAAAATGCCTTAAAACTATCCCCTTTTTTGTAAACGCTATAATTTTTGCGCAAACCAATCAATAAACGCCGATTGCGTTTTTTTTCTTACCAAAAATATGTAGAATACGTATAGGCCTAAACTGAGGAAAAAAAAATGTTTTTTTTATATATTTTTTGGGGATATTTATTATAGCAAAAAGTTAAAAATATGTCATTTTTTTTCAAAATTGTCGCTCTATTTTTGTTTATAGCGCAAAAAATGAAAACCACAGAGGTGATCAAATACCACCAAAAGAAAGCTCTATTTGTGGGAAAAAAAGGACGCCAATTTTGTTTGGGAGCCACGTCGTACAACCGCGCAATTGTCAGTTAAAGCGATGCAGTGCCGAATCGCAAAAAGGGGCCTGGTCATTATGCTGCGTATTGGTCCGGTCCTTAGGGAGGGTTTCTATGCAGATATTTATCTTGAAAATATATTTTGAAGAATTCAAGGTTATTTATAGTATTATTGATTTGGAGTATTTGGAGTATAACAGTCATTCTTTAAAATAAACGTATATATATTTATATATATACATATTTTTTTTTTTTTTTTATTTCTTTAAAGGTAACAAAGCCAAGAGGCGAGCACGCTTCCTGAAAAAGATATCCAGTTGTTCCACATTCAGAGGAGTCTACAGTGAATCCAAATGTTGAGGAATTGACAGAAGTATGTCTTCATGATGATTAACAGATGCCTGGTATTTCAACTTCTCAAGCGCAGACTCGTAACGATTCAGGTAAGTTCTAATTACACCTAATCTCTTATTTTATTATTCAGTGTTTGATCATTGTCACAGATGGGGTCTGTGTCAACATGGGGTCTCTCGACATCTGTCGGTTTAGCTGGATGTGCCCTTTGTGTTTATGTGGACCATGGTGCACTATTTCTACACTACTGATGATGATGACTCCTCCTCCAACAACAATGGGGTAATATTCCACAAACTGACACCAATGATGATGCACTATTCCCCATGCTGACACCATATTTAAAAAAAACGTATTTATTACTTTTTTTTTTACTGCCCCCTTGTAATATCCCAGCCCCTCTAAGAACATACTTGACCATTGCCTTAAAATTGCCAATTAAAGTGTATTATGTATATCTAGTTTAGTATATTATTTTGCTTCATATATGTCTTTTAATTATTTTGATTTACAGGCCAGCACCAGAGAAAATCATCCCAAAAGCATCCTACAGTTTATGAACAGGAAGAGATTGTCAATTCTGAAGAGGAAACAATTACCCAAAAATCAGTGCAAGATTGTAATATTGAAAAAGTGGACGATATGTGTTTCAAACCTGGAGGGATGGGTAAAAGTTGAGATGTGTAGATGTTTTTATTATTAAAGTGTGATTTTGCAGCTATGCATTTTGTAATCTGTGGTGTTTCTCCAATGTTTGGATAGTTTCTATTTTCCTTTATTTGAAGATGAGAATAGTTATTAGAACTTTGAGTGCTTTTTGTATTTTTTTTTTTTTTTTTTTAACACAGTTCATTTTTAATAATGTTCACTTAAAAAATGGGGGAACACGTACTGTGTAAATTTCAACCCATGCTGTTTAAAAGAAAAAAAAATGCCTTCTACATACTCAGCACTCATGAAAGGATTTGGTTGACAATAGCAGGAGCCAAGGGCTATATTAACCACTTGCTTACTGGGCACTTAAACCCCCTTCCTGCCCAGGCCAATTTTCAGCTTTCATGCTAAGCATATAGCCTATACCTGTGTACCCATGTACAAATAAAGTACTTTTATTCAATCAAGGAGCCAGCCCTCCTGATTTTAGAATTGTACCTGTGGGAAATGAACGCTCTGGCTAGAGCTCCAAATCACAGTTCGTGGACTCATTATTTGGCAGTAGAAATGGGGTAACAATTCGTTTTTTTCAACATGTATATTATATAATATACCACCACAAATTTCTTCCTTTTTTTTTTTTTTTAGGTCATGCGCTGGATAGTGCTACTGCAGCCAAGCTCACTGTTGAGCTGCTGAAATGTTGTGCATTAATGGAAGACATTCAAGATTCACTCACAGCTATGCAACAAAGACTGAAGAACTGTGTTGATATATTAAACAAGGTCTAGTTAGAATTTCATGGTTGTGATGTTTTATATTGTGCGTTTTGCAATGTGTGGTATTAAAAATAAACTATCCTAATGTTTTATAACCTGTAAATAGGGATGAGCTTCGTGTTCGAGTCGAACATACGTTCGACTCGAACATCGGCTGTTCGATCGTTCGACGAAGATCGAACGATTTGGGCCGTTCGCGCCAAATTCGAGTGACGCGAACGGCCCACAATGCACTACGCCATCGCAGTGTCATCCAGGCGCTGTGATTGGCCAAGCATGCACTGTGACCCCGCATGCTTGGCCAATCACAGCGCCGGCAGCGAGGAGAGCAATGATTGGCCACAGGCAGGATGCCTGTGGCCAATTATTGCTGAGGGTGTTTAGTACACGCCCCACACTATAAAAGGCCGCCAGCACGGCGGCCTAGTGTAGTGTGTTCCGGAGCAGGGAAAGACAAGCATAGGCAGGGACAGTGACATTTATTTCTTTCTTGCTTAACCTGGATTCCTTTAGTTTAGGGAAAGAGAAGGATAGGTAGGGAGAGTGTCAGTGTGTTTTACTGTGCGAGTCCTTGTTTCTAGGGACAAAGAAGGAAAGTGAGGGGAATTCTCCTTGTGCTATAGTGTGCTTTAAAAAAACATTTTTTCTAGGGACAGAAAACTCTAGGTAGGGAGAGTGTCAGTTTCTTTCACTGTGCGAGTCCTTGTTTCTAGGGACAAAGAAGGAAAGTGAGGGGAATTCTCCTTGTGCTATAGTGTGCTTTAAAAAAACATTTTTTCTAGGGACAGAAAACTCTAGGTAGGGAGAGTGTCAGTTTCTTTCACTGTGCGAGTCCTTGTTTCTAGGAAAAAAGAAGGAAAGTGAGGGGAATTCTCCTTGTGCTATAGTGTGCTTTAAAAAAACATTTTTTCTAGGGACAGAAAACTCTAGGTAGGGAGAGTGTCAGTTTCTTTCACTGTGCGAGTCCTTGTTTCTAGGAAAAAAGAAGGAAAGTGAGGGGAATTCTCCTTGTGCTATAGTGTGCTTTAAAAAAAAAAAATTTCTAGGGACAGAAAACTCTAGGTAGGGAGAGTGTCAGTTTCTTTCACTGTGCGAGTCCTTGTTTCTAGGAAAAAAGAAGGAAAGTGAGGGGAATTCTCCTTGTGCTATAGTGTGCTTTAAAAAAAAACATTTTCTAGGAACAGAAAACTCTAGGTAGGGAGAGTGTCAGTTTCTTTCACTGTGCGAGTCCTTGTTTCTAGGAAAAAAGAAGGAAAGTGAGGGGAATTCTCCTTGTGCTATAGTGTGCTTTAAAAAAAAAAAAATTTCTAGGGACAGAAAACTCTAGGTAGGGAGAGTGTCAGTTTCTTTCACTGTGCGAGTCCTTGTTTCTAGGAAAAAAGAAGGAAAGTGAGGGGAATTCTCCTTGTGCTATAGTGTGCTTTAAAAAAAAACATTTTCTAGGGACAGAAAACTCTAGGTAGGGAGAGTGTCAGTTTCTTTCACTGTGCGAGTCCTTGTTTCTAGGAAAAAAGAAGGAAAGTGAGGGGAATTCTCCTTGTGCTATAGTGTGCTTTAAAAAAAAAAATTTCTAGGGACAGAAAACTCTAGGTAGGGAGAGTGTCAGTTTCTTTCACTGTGCGAGTCCTTGTTTCTAGGAAAAAAGAAGGAAAGTGAGGGGAATTCTCCTTGTGCTATAGTGTGCTTTAAAAAAAAAAAATTTCTAGGGACAGAAAACTCTAGGTAGGGAGAGTGTCAGTTTCTTTCACTGTGCGAGTCCTTGTTTCTAGGAAAAAAGAAGGAAAGTGAGGGGAATTCTCCTTGTGCTATAGTGTGCTTTAAAAAAAAAAATTTTCTAGGGACAGAAAACTCTAGGTAGGGAGAGTGTCAGTTTCTTTCACTGTGCGAGTCCTTGTTTCTAGGGACAAAGAAGGAAAGTGAGGGGAATTCTCCTTGTGCTATAGTGTGCTTTAAAAAAACATTTTTTCTAGGGACAGAAAACTCTAGGTAGGGAGAGTGTCAGTTTCTTTCACTGTGCGAGTCCTTGTTTCTAGGGACAAAGAAGGAAAGTGAGGGGAATTCTCCTTGTGCTATAGTGTGCTTTAAAAAAACATTTTTTCTAGGGACAGAAAACTCTAGGTAGGGAGAGTGTCAGTTTCTTTCACTGTGCGAGTCCTTGTTTCTAGGAAAAAAGAAGGAAAGTGAGGGGAATTCTCCTTGTGCTATAGTGTGCTTTAAAAAAAAAAAAATTCTAGGGACAGAAAACTCTAGGTAGGGAGAGTGTCAGTTTCTTTCACTGTGCGAGTCCTTGTTTCTAGGAAAAAAGAAGGAAAGTGAGGGGAATTCTCCTTGTGCTATAGTGTGCTTTAAAAAAAAAAAATTCTAGGGACAGAAAACTCTAGGTAGGGAGAGTGTCAGTTTCTTTCACTGTGCGAGTCCTTGTTTCTAGGGACAAAGAAGGAAAGTGAGGGGAATTCTCCTTGTGCTATAGTGTGCTTTAAAAAAACATTTTTTCTAGGGACAGAAAACTCTAGGTAGGGAGAGTGTCAGTTTCTTTCACTGTGCGAGTCCTTGTTTCTAGGGACAAAGAAGGAAAGTGAGGGGAATTCTCCTTGTGCTATAGTGTGCTAAAGCATTCCTCATCAACCATCTTTGAAATCCTTGTTTTTTGGACAGTCAGGGAAATTGTCGTTGTGCTATTCTGTGCAAAAGCAATCATCCTCAACCATATTTAGAAATCCTTAAGTAAAGGGACAGAGAAGGACACCTGAAGGTAGCCCTTATTGCTTTTTTCCCATCTCCCTGCAGGCCATCTATTAGAATGTCTGGAAGGCAAACAAGGAGAGGCAGACAGTCAGGAGGCAATAAAAGAGGGCAAGCAGGCTCTGTGTCTGGGGGCAACAGTGCTGGTCGTGGACGCGGTGCATTGTCATCAGCACATGGCCATGGGACACGCTTGTCCTTCTTTTCGGCAGCTGGACATGTTGAGCCACATCATGCCGAAGACTTGGTAGAGTGGATGACCAAGCCCTCCTCCTCCTCCTCATCCTCTCTCACCCAGGCTCAGGGTACTGGCAAAGCAGCTGCCAAAGCGTCCTCTTCCCTGGTATCAATGTCAGACTCATCATCAGTCACTCCTTCCCTAGACCCACCATGTCCTCCTCCTGAGGAGTCCCCCGAACTGTTTGAGCACAGTGTTGGGTACATGCTCCAGGAGGATGCCCAGCGTTTCGAAGGGTCTGATGATGAAACCCAGCTACAGGAAGGCAGTAGCGTGAGAGCAGACAGAGGGGATGCTCAAGAAGGACACCAATCTGGCAGTCATGTTCCAGCAGCTGCAGCATACTGCCAGATTGGCTCCAGTGATGAGGAGGGAGGGGATGATGAGGTCACTGACTCCACGTGGGTGCCTAATAGGAGAGAGGAGGAGGATGAGGAGGAGGCACATCTCCAACGAGGCAGGATGCCCTTTGGTGGCCAGCGTAAGGGCAGTACACTGACGGAATCACACCGCAGAGCTCCGCCTGTGCAGGGCGCTGCCTCTGCCCGTCATTCAAAAAGTTCCTTGGTGTGGGCCTTTTTTGAGGCTAGTGCATCAGATCACACAGCTGCTGTTTGCAACATATGTCTCAAGCGTATATCGCGTGGCCAAAACATCAGCCGCTTGGGTACCACATGCCTGACCAGACATATGTTGACCTGCCATGCAGCTCGTTGGCAAGCCTACCTCAAAGACCCACACCAAAGAACAAAGCGGACCTCTCCTTGCACCGCATCAGCTGGGATCTCCAACCCCACTATAACTTCAGTCCTCTCTGAAACATGCACTGAGAGGAATGAAGGTGTAGAATTAGGTGTGTCACAGCCAAGTACTTGCGGCCACTCTGCTAGCAGTACACCGACGTCCGATTCTAGCAGGCAAATTTCCCTGCCCCAGCTGCTGGACCGTCGAAAGAAGTTCACTCCCAGCCATCCACATGCCCAGCGGTTGAATGCTAGCTTGGCTAAATTGCTAGCGCTTCAACTGCTGCCTTTTCAGTTGGTAGACTCGGCCCCCTTCCGTGAGTTTGTGCAATGTGCGGTTCCTCAGTGGCAGGTTCCCAAACGCCACTTTTTCTCACGGAAGGCTATTCCGGCTCTCTACCGGCATGTGGAAGGCAATGTCTTGGCCTCGCTGGACAGGGCGGTCAGCGGTAAGGTGCATATTACCGCTGACTCATGGTCCAGCAGGCATGGACAGGGACGTTACCTTTCTTTCACGGCCCATTGGGTCACTCTTTTGGCAGCTGGGAAGGATGCAGGACAAGGTGCAGTAGTGTTGGAGGTTGTTCCACCGCCACGCCTCCAAAATGCTACTACTGGTTGTGACACACCTCTCTCCTCCACCCCCTCCTCTTCTTCTTCCTCCATGGCCTCTTCCTGTGGTTTGTCCTATGAACCAGCGGTGCTCCGTAGCCGTTCACGGGGCTACGCAAGTACGCAGGCAAAAAGATGCCATGCCGTGCTTGCGCTGGTGTGTTTGGGGGACAGAAGCCACACTGGGGCAGAGGTCCTGTCTGCTCTGCAGGGCCAGGCCGAGAGGTGGTTGATGCCACGCCAGCTTAAGCCAGGAATGGTGGTTTGCGACAATGGCACCAACCTCCTCTCCGCCCTCCGACAGGGACAACTGACCCATGTGCCCTGTGTGGCTCACGTCCTTAACCTGGTGGTGCAGCGGTTCTTGGGCAGGTACCCGGGCTTACAGGATGTCCTGAGGCAGGCCAGGAAAGTCTGTGTGCATTTCCGCAGATCTT
The DNA here is from genome assembly GCA_029206835.1 of Rana muscosa. NCBI lineage: Eukaryota > Metazoa > Chordata > Amphibia > Anura > Ranidae > Rana > Rana muscosa. The sequence goes on along the minus strand of CM055118.1, from coordinate 848,406,402 downwards.
ATAATGCCAGTGCTCGCCTGGCTGAGCTGCAAAAGGAGTTGAACCTGCCCAAGAACCGCCTTATATGTGACATGCCCACCAGGTGGAACTCAACGTTGGCCATGCTGCAGCGGCTGCACACGCAGCAGAGGGCCATCAATGAGTACCTGTGCGACTACGGCACCAGGACAGGGTCAGGGGAGCTTGGTTTTTTTTCTCCACGCCAGTGGGGCATGATCAGGGATGCATGCACTGTCCTGGCACCATTTGAGGAGGCCACGAGGATGGTGAGCAGTGACAGTGCATGCATCAGTGACACTGTACCTCTTGTCCACCTGTTGGAGCACACGCTGCGTGGAATAATGGACAGGGCACTTGAGGCAGAACAGAGGCAGGAAGAGGAGGACTTCCTTGCCTCTCAAGGCCCCCTTTACCCAGACAGTGTTCCTTCTGTCCCACCCATCGCACAGGAAGAGGAGGAGGAGGAGGAGGAGGAGGAGGATTGTGTCAGCATGGAGGTGGAGGCTGGCACTCAGCATCATCAGCAGCAGTCTTTTAGGGATGATTTACAGTCCCAAGAAACCAGTGGACTTGTACGTGGCTGGGAGGAGGTGGCTGCGGATCATGTCGTCCTTAGTGACCCAGAGGACTCCGGAGCGAATGCCTCAGCAAACCTACGCTGCATGGCCTCCCTGATCCTGCAAAGTCTGCGGAAGGATCCTCGTATTCTTCGGATCAAGGAGAGGGACCATTACTGGCTGGCCACTCTCCTTGATCCACGGTACAAGGGTAAGGTTGCGGACCTTATGTTACCGTCGCAGAGGGAGCAGAGGATGAGACAACTCCGGGAGGCCTTGCAGAAAGGTCTGTGCAACGCGTTCCCAGAGACTGGGAGGTTACAAACTCCTGGTCCTGGACAACGAGTTGCTGAGGCTTCGGCCAGTCAAAGAAGGAGCGGTGGGGAAGGTGGCCGTCTGACCGATGCGTTCAGACAATTCTTTAGTCCGCAGCCCCAAAGTATGATCGGTTCCAGCAACCATCGCCAGCGTCTGATAAACATGGTGCAGGAATATCTAGGGGCAAGGTCAGACTTGGACACCTTCCCCACCGAAAATCCTCTGGCTTACTGGGTCTTGAGGATGGATCACTGGCCAGAGCTTGCACAGTATGCAATTGAGCTACTGGCCTGTCCTGCATCCAGCGTTCTTTCGGAACGCACATTCAGTGCTGCTGGAGGATTTGTCACGGATCACAGGGTGCGCCTGTCCACCGACTCGGTTGATCGACTGACTTTCATCAAGATGAACCAGTCTTGGATCACCACCAGCTACCACACACCTGATGCTGATATAACAGACTAATTGATTTTAACATGTCACATCCCTTCAAGACTGATGCTGATGCTGAGTGCCTGTGCTGTTATGTTGACTGGCTATCCTCCTCCTCCGAGTCCTCAATGATACGATTGATGATGATAGCTTGGAAGATCATTTTTGTTTATGGGTGCCGCCACCAGTGGCTAAGGCCCAATTTTTCAGCCCCTGTTTTACAGGGCCGTGTAATTACAATTTTTTTAGCAATAATTTGCCATAGGGCTCATTGCTGTGCTCCAAGTACAGTATCTGTGAGGGGTTGGAGTGTTGTGGCACCAGTGCCTAAGGCCCAATTTTTCAGCCCCTGTTTAAAAAGGGGCGTGTCATTACAATTTTTGAAGCAATACTTTGCAACAGGGCTCATTGCTGTGCTCCAAGTACAGTATCTGTGAGGGGTTGTAGTGTTGTGCCACCAGTGCCTAAGGCCCAATTTTTCAGCCCCTGTTTAACAGGGGCGTGTCATTACAATTTTTGAAGCAATACTTTGCAACAGGGCTCATTGCTGTGCTCCAAGTACAGTATCTGTGAGGGGTTGTAGTGTTGTGCCACCAGTGCCTAAGGCCCAATTTTTCAGCCCCTGTTCAACAGGGGCATGCAATTACAATTCTTGATCTAATAATTCACAGCAGGGCCCATTGCTGCACCCACCAAGAGTAACTGTCAGGGCTTACAGTGTTGTGGCACCAGCACCACCATCAAAGGCCCAATTTTTACTACCACTGTTCAACAATTATATGTAATTAAAATTCCTGATATAATAGTTGACAGCAGGGCGTTCCAGCACCAACCAAGAGTAACTGTGAGTGCTTACAGTGTTGTGCCAACACCAACAACTAAGGGGCCTATTTCTGCAGAGTATATACGGCAGGTCCCTACTTTCAAACATCCAACTTACAAACGACTCCTACTTGCAAACGCAAGAAGACAACAGGAAGTGAGAGGAAATCTACCACTAGGAAGGAAAATTCTCTCCTGTAAGAATAAATATGGGAGAAAGGTGTCTCCTCTGTACTGATGCTTTATCAGCAATCCTTGTTTCAAGAAAAACACCACATTTCAAAAACAGTTGTCATTGGGACGGAAAGTGAGGTGAAATGTTCTGAACAGGGGCACAGACAGCAAAACAAATGTTACAGGGGTGATAACCCTTACCTATGTTTTCCAAAAAGTTTAAAAATAGATTTTTGGTCTGGAGCTACACTTCAACAATGTACCTGTTCAAAATTACAAACACATTCTACATAAGAACAAACCTACAGTCCCTGTCTTGTATGCACCGCCTGTATACGGCTGTTCAGAGTATATAGGGCCTTTTTTATTTTATGTGCGGGGTTCCCCTTAATATCCATACAAGACCCAAAGGGGCTGGTAATGGGCTGGGGTAGGGGGGGGGGGGTCATGGGGTAGCTATGCCATTTTTCTTAAAGATTTTCATCCATATTACCGGGACCAGACATTACATTAAAGCCGCAAGCAGTTTTAAATGGCTTTTTTTTCCTTTAGAAGTGTCATTTTGTGCAGGGACAGTTCTAAACACGGGAAACACGTGGCACTTCACAGGCATACTTTAGACACCCCCCAGGTACGATATTTAAAGGAATATTTGACTTTTTTTTTTTCACTTTATGCATCATTAAAATGACTGCTCCCGAAAAACGACCGTTTTTAAAACTTCTTTTTGCATTGATACATGTCCCCTGGTGCAGAACCCGGGTTCCCAAACCCTTTTTAGGACAATAACATGCATAATAGTTGTTATAATTAGCACTTTAGAATTCGAACGTTCGCATCCATTGTATTTAATAGGGTTCTAATGTTCGTACGAACTTTCGGTCCGTTCGCGGGTTCTGGTGCGAACCGAACCCGGGGGTGTTCGGCTCATCACTACCTGTAAATAACAATTATTATTATTATGGAAGTATTTTTGGACAGCAGTCTTATGCATAATGATTCTACATTATGTGTTTGTCTCCGTTAAATAAAGCAAAAACCTATTGATTAGGATTGATATAATAGTTATTGTGTAAACAAATGTGCACATGTTCTAGAAACTGTCACCTAATTTTACTTAAAAGAGAATTATGTTTTTTTATATTCATAGTTTACCTAGGTGGATGCAGCATTGGACCAATGCTGCAGCTGTCCCCCAGCGTCTCTGCACTGAGAACCGAGACATCGAACATCACTGATGGCTCGGTTCTCTCCCCTCCCCGAGCAGAGTGATGCTGCCTGTCAGTCATTGGAGCCCTGAGCTGTGGAGGGGTGGGAAGCGGCCGTCTCAGTGGCTCGCGGAGGGGCTGAGACTGCCATCAGTCCAGGCAGCTGGCGGATCCAGACTTGGGAAGTCGGGATGACGTGCTACCTCGTCTGATAGCAGTGACGTCAGCAGTTGACGTCAGACTGCTCTTCGCTGAAAACGGGTCACAGGAATGCAAAATGTGGCAGACAATTTTGAGGTACACTTATAGACTTTGTTGAGTGTTGCATTTTTCTCTTTTTTTGGCCTTGTTTTTTCCTTCCTCCCTCCCCTTCTTTTTTTTTTTTTTTCTTCAGTTCCATATTCTCTTCCCCTCTTTTTTTTGAGGGATAGGTAGTTATATAGTTTAATGTATAATGCTGTATGTTGATAATGTTTTCATTCGTCTCTACACAGCATAGGTGTGGAGTTATACTCTATGGAATGAAGCCCTGAGGAAGTGGCCATTGTGCTGGGAAACATGTTGGCAAGCTCCATACAACACCCATTTGACATTATGCTGTGACAAGTTTTTATATTGTTCCATTTGATGTTTTGTTACACATGTGGTAATTTTATAGATATAGGGGACTCTTTGTAAGCCCCCTTTATGTATTTGGATATGTATCTTTCAATAAACAATTGTTTTTTACGAATTTATGTGTATGCTATATCATCAGGGAATCACAACTAAAATGCCCATTTCATTTCATTACATTCTCTAAGGTTTCCTTCTCAATTTTTAGGGCTGGGATTCCCTGTTACCAAACAAGCCTGTTTTGAGCTTGGGGCTCTGACTATATATTCCTACAGCACTTCACACTTGCTTTGAAATTCCCTACTTTTAATAATAATTATTATAACAAAACTGATCGCATACACCTTTAGTATACATATGATAGTATAAGTATATATTGTTCTACGGTACAACAATCCTACCATTGGTCTGTAGCTTTCTTAGTTGTGTCTTTGTACTAGGGATTGCATGAAGTGTATGCAGAAGGAGGTCTCAAAGTTCAAATAATTTTGTCTTTTTTTATTTTTGATATGTTGTTCAGCACTCATCGTGTTTGATAACAAACCATAGTTTGCTCCTTGATTGTTCTGCGCTGGTAGAGATGATCTGTTAAAAGTTAGCCTTGGGGATCAAGCTAGAATCCTCCAGAATGCGCACAAGTGGCTAGCGCGGCTTCAAACAAGGCATGATGAACCTAGGGAGGAAAGACCTCTGAACTTCAGCTGAAGAAACCATACCTGCCAGGATATGAGGGTTCTTCAAGGCCATCTGGACTACTCAGAGGTCCGCCAGATGGGTCCCCCAGCTGCTTAAGCATGAAAAGAAAAAGCCTATGTCAACTTTGCCAAAATATTTTGATGAGTCAATAAGTAAAAATGTTATGCACCAGCAGTTTGCCTGAGCATGGGACAGATGCGAAGAAGGAGGACCCAATACTTTGTTTCTTTTTTTCTTTTTCATAAAGTTGTAAATGGTAAAAGCTCTTTATTTCAAAAGTTTTAAAAAAAGATAACTATAAAAAACTGTAACTTGCATTGGAATGAGTGGGTTAGCAGTCCAGAGGACCCTTTTCTATTGGCTAAGAGTGGTAGCAGCTTACAAATCCCACCACTACTTGCTATGGGCAGCAGTGGTGCTTTAAAGCTGAACTCTAAATAGATATGAAATACACACATTATTGTATAACTATGTATTCAATGATAAATCAATACATGCATTTTTTTGAATGCAGCTTATGTTAGCATCTTGCAATCACCTATACAGCAGCACTCTGACTGGGGGAGGGAAGGCGAGACTAGGAGCCAGTTAGGTGTGCTGCAGGTAAATGTGTTAACAAGGTTTATTTGTTAATAGGAGAGGACAGAGTTAGCAGGATGATCTTTCACTGTTTGAACACTGTCCATTCAGCAGTCTGGGGGTGGAAATAGGACAACACTGTATGCCTTAACTGTAAATGGTGTTATCCACCAGGAGTTCCGCCAATTATTTTTATTTTTTAAAGTCAGCAGCTACAAATACTGTGGCTGCTGACTTTTAAAATAAGGACACTTACCTGTCCAGGGCGCCCGTGATGTCGGCACCTGAAGCCGATCTGTCCCTCCGCTCTCGGGTGAAGGCGCAGCCATCTTCGGTAAGGGAATCAGGAAGTGAAGTCTTGCGGCTTCACTTCCTGGTTCCCTACTGTGCATGCGCGACTTGGGCTGCGCGATCCCTCTGGTCCCTGCTGTCTTCTGGGACCTGTGTGTCTCCCAGAAGACAGTGGGGGGGACGGAGGAGGCGCCGGACATGGCGTAGATAGCGGCGGGTGGCTCGGCTATCTATGCCCAGAAGTGGGAGCAAAATACCTGTATTACACAGGTATCTGCTCCCCCTCCCCCTGAAAAGTGCCAAATGTGACACCGGAGGGGGGGAGGATTCCGAAAAGCAGAAGTTCTATTTTTGGGTGAAACTCCGCTTTAAGATTGAATGGACAGAAATGAAAGGTTGATAACAAGAACTTTTAAATATTGCCCATTACTTTTTAACCCCTTCCCGCCGCTGCCTCTTAGCCCAATAAGAGGTTCTAAAAGCCGGGAGGCATTTTGATCATGTGACCGCTGTGAGTGGCTGTCACAGAGGTCACATGATTGGAAAGCTACCCACCGGTAATTGTGCTAGAAACATGCAGGTTATGCGCCCTCAGTACTGAAATGTGTATATTTGGGACACATATATAAAGACTCTCGGCAATAAAAAGCCCACCCGCTGAGAGGCTAAATTTATGCGTATGGCCAGCGGGAAGAGCTTAATTACTGTAGTTTCGGATAGAATAGGAAAAAGTTATAACCCCTTTCATGTGTAACTGCTATCCAGGACTCCAGACTCTGTTAGAGAGATTTCCCCATACGTTCTGCCGGGTCAAAGTTTTAAAAGACAGAAAGTAATGGTAAATCTGTGTTAGGAAAATGGACAACAGAAAACTTACAGGTATTCTAGCATTCCCCCACCAAACATTAAGGCTCAATTATACACTAGTGCGATCCCAGAGGCGACTTGAGTCTTACAGAATCAAATAACAATGGAAATCACATTGTTTTCAATGATTCCAGTTCACACCAATGCAACAGTGCAATTTTGGAAAAGATCCCTGTACTACTTAGGTCAGGGGTGTCCAAACTTTTTTGAAAGAGGGCCAGATTTGATAAAGTGAACGTGCTTGAGGGCCGACCATTTTTCTTTATATTCTCTCTGGCCCCCACTTGTAATTTGCCCTTATTTGCCCTTATCTCTTCTGTGGCCCCCAAGCTCTGATCAGGTCAAGGATGAGCTCCTTTTTTAAAATTCTTATATATATTGAAATATTCGCTTTATATCCGTTACAGTAGTAAACTTATCTTATCCCCTGAGAAATCCTCGATGACCTCTGGCGAGCCTGCTAGGACGCTGACAGCATGCAGCGCCATAGCCAATCACAGGCACTGAGACACAGAGCTCTGCAGCTGTGGACCGGGAAATGACTCAGTGTCTGTTATTGGCGATGCGCGCTTCCCAATGGGCTTTGGAACATACCCCAGCAACACCCAACAACACGCCCAGCTTATCAGCGAGAGGCGCTCAGGGATTAGAGAATATATATATATAATTTTTTTTTTTAAAACCAAGCTCATCCTTACCCTGTGCGGAGCTTGGGTGCCACAAAAGTGACAAAAACAAATTGCAAGTGGGGGCCGTATAAAACTGACCCGCAGGCCGGACTTTGGACATGTCTGACTTAGGTGCAATTTGGCCCCATATGCAAGCAATATCCAAATTACATCCAAGTTGTACTACATAAACGCACTCAAAATCACATCAAAATTTGATCGCAGCAATGTAAACCTAGCCTAAAACACATTTTGACCATTGAAAAACACTCTTTTTCAATCTCATGCATTTGACTGTACATGCAATATTCTTAACTTTGTTACCATAGGTACTAAACATCCTACTTCTGCATACTCGCTAAACTGAAAATTAAAATAAAAATTATCCCAAAAAAATATTTTGACTGCTGTCTAAGTTGCTTTTGGAGAGCTACCCTAATTTCCTGTTTGTGAAAAGGATGTACCCGGAACAGTTTGTCAGAGTAAAGCACTTTAAAGGATTGCTGGACAGCAGGATAACCTGACAAGGGGTCTAACCCTTCCCCACTGTATACAAAACGAAAAAAAAAAAAACTTATAGTCTAAAGATATGCTTGAACTAGATCAAACATGAGTTGGCCATATAGTGTACCTTCAGTATCTGGGGTTTCCTGTCTGGAGAGCTGCTGCCCTGTGCTAGCTCTTCCCCCTAGAGGAAGGTGAGGAAACCTGCCACTACCATCTCACCAGCTGCAGTCTTCTATGTGAGGGACCTACTGTGGCTAGGAAAGAAAAAAAGCAAACAATGTTGACATAAGTGACAAGCAAAGCTGGTCATACATTTAACAAAATGTGGCTGGTTTAGCAGGTCCCTTTCTGAAGGATTGTTATAGATTTGGTCGTCCCTTTGTTGAAATCCACTAGGGGGCATCAGTATTTTCGAGGTATAATGTTCTATGCCATCCGTTATTCAGAAGGGATGCCTCTTTAAAGTACTGTATGTCTTCTAGAACAATATCTAAAGATCTGTTTAAGGTTTTCACCTTGGTTGAAATGTTCATCAAAACTTTAACACAGATGTTACGGTAGAGGTGGTTAAAGCAGAGTTCCACCCAAAAACTGAACTTCTGCTTTAAGTGCTGGTGACCCCCTGATATGCCACATTTGGCATGTCATTTTTTTGGGGGGGAGCGGGTACCCTATTTTTACAGGCACCCAGCTCCCACTTCCTCCCCTGGTGCTGCAGCGCCGGAAGGAAGTTCACCTCTCCCCGCTCCCTCCCTGCAATCTTCTGGGACACGTCACAGGTCCTAGAAGATTGCCTGGCCATTCGCAGCGCGCCTCGCGCATGCGCAGTGCACGCCCGGAATAACTTTTAATCGGTTATAGTATTTGTGACCGGTCTCCACAGTGGAAAGTAAATACCTAGCCAAATGGCAGGGCCCCTGTGAGGTGATGGAAAAAGCAGATGAAGTAAATTACAAAGTTTGCCAACCACGGAGGCAGAAAACAGAGCAGATATACCGTGTGAATTTGTTACAACCATGCCAGGATTGAAATCCCTAGTAGCTGAGACTTTACTGCCTCCTGTTCAATCTGACTTTGGCAGGCCATAGATTATGCGATTTTCTTTCTGCAACCATGGGTTGTAGGAAAGAAAATTGCTCAAATTCCCCATCAACACTGACTGTGTGAGTTGGCTGGCAATAATTGCATGCTAAAAATCCGACATGCTGGTTGTACCAAAGTCCATTGATGGTTTGACTTGGGTACAATCAGTCTGCCCTTGGATGGATTGAATCTTGACCGGTCCCTGCTGAACAGACCAAGATTCGATCCATCTATGACCAGATTTAGTCTGACTAGTTCCTGTAGTCTGGATAGCAGATATTAACCAGGAAGCTGAAAAATATTTGCTCTGTAATAGATAGATGAACCTCTCTATTACAGACCAAGCATGACATTATTACCCTACCAAGGGAAAGGGAAAAACTAAAATCAGAAGCTACATGAGAGGCAATACATAAGAAAGTCGAAAAAATGGCCAAACCACATGAGAGTCGGTGATCTTGCAATGATTTTTGTCAATGGAATAAGATCAATAAGTTTGACACCTATGCTATGACCCATATGGACAAGTCAATTGACTGACTGAAACCAGTCAAGTACATGACCACGTTGGACCTGACCAAGGGCTATTGACAGATCTTCCAAGTCAGCCAAAAAAAAAAAAAACAGCCCTTATAATCAATCAACAACGTGGGATTCTAGTATTGGAGGGAGCCCCTTGGGTTGCAAAATGCTCCAGCAGCATTTCAGCAATTGATGGATTTGGCCCCATCAAAAGTATGCTGCTGCTTACCTAAATGACATGATCATTCAGAGTGCAGATTGGGCGATTGGGCCTCTCATTATTTGCCAGAGGTTCAGGCCATATTAAACATTATACAGGAAGCTAGGTTTATAGGCCCATCCTAAAAAGTGAGCCTTTGGAGCAGGCAAAAATCTTGGATATATAATTGGGAGAGAAATAATAAAACCCCAGGTAAACAAAGTTGAGCCCATCCAAAATGGAAGTTACAACGTTTCTAGAGATTGTTGGAAATTGCCAGCAATTCATTCCCCATTTTGTTTTGCAGAATGCTCCCATGGCCAACTTGACAAAAGAGAAGGAGTCAGGTATGATTAGGTGGTCCCCCAAAGTGTAAGCAGCCTTTGATTCTTTAAAACAGGCCTCGTGTGTTCAGCCAGTGTTGTACTCTCTTGACTTTTATAGAAAGTTTATAGTACAGGCCGATGAGTCAGATATTGGTTTGGTAGCTGTGTTGTCTCTGGTAGCTTTGGAATGTGGAAGAACAACCCATTATTTAAATCAGCAGGAAACTTAAGACCCACAAGTTAAATCATTACATAATAATTTTTAATAATTTTTAGCTGTAAAGTGGGCTCTAGATTCCCTTAAATATTATCTGTTGGGTAGACATTATGATTTAATAACTGATCACCATCTATTAAATTAAATGACCCAAAACTGAGAGACCAATAGGAGGATAAATAGATAGTTTCTGGCCCTCCAATATTGGGAATGCAGATGCCTTCTCCCTTGTACACAATTGCCTGGCATCCTGTGTTCTATCCCCAAGGTTGAAACAAGAAGGGTGGATGGTAATGTGACTGCGGCCAATAATAACATTTGGTTTTCTTCAGGACGGGAGGTGCGTATGTCCCAGATGCCGGCAGTTTGTAGAAGGTTTCTCCAGGTCTGGTAGCCAAGGACCCTGTACAGTACGTTAGTTAGTTGCCAAGTGGCAAGGTTTTATTTTCTGGTTTTCTTTTGTTGTTCTGTTTTACTTCTGTACACAGTGTACACAGTCTTTGTAAATAAACTGTACACATATTTCACTGAATATTTTTTTATGCTGTGCCCCACTTAAGGACCAGGCCTTTTCTGGAACTTTTTGTTTACAAGTAAAAATCAGTATTTTTTGCTAGAAAATTACTTAGAACCCCCAAACATTATATATTTTTTTAGCAGAGACCCTAGCGAATAAAATGGTGATCGTTGCAACTTTTTATGCCACACGGTATTTGCACAGCAGTTTTTCAAACCCCAAGTTTTTGGGGATAAAATACACTTTAATGAGTTTTATAGCAAAAAAACACATAATATATAACCCAATTTTTTGTAAAAGATAAAATGTTAATAGATAAATACATACCTAACATGTCACACTTTAAAGTTGCACGCGCACTTGGAATGGCATCAAACTACAATACTTAAACATCTCCATAGGTGAAGCTTTAAAAAAATGTTTACAGGTTACCTGTTTAGAGTTACAGAGGAGGTCTAGAGCTAGAATTATTGCTCTTGCTATAACGTACACTGCGATACCTCACGTGTGGTGTGAACACCGTTTGCATATGCATGCAAGATTCGTGTATGCGTTCGCTTGTGCATGCGAGCACGGAGGGATAGGGGCTCTTCAATTTTTTTTATTTTATTTGCTTTATCTTAGTTTTTTTTTTTTTTACTCTGTGCCTTTCATTTATTTATTTTTTTCTATCACTTTTATTCCTATTACAAGGAATGTAAACGTCCCTTGTGATAGAAATAAGGGATGACATGTCCTCTTTATTGATAAATCTGGGGTCTATAAGAAAATGTTATATTGCAAGATGAGGGTTTACATACAATACTTTAAATTGATACACCTGCTTAGGACAGGGTGGCTTTCCTTTATAAATAAGTCCAAGAAAATTATGTACATTACTGTATAAATGTCATATACAGAAAATCACACACAGTATAAGCATTTTATATAAAAAATAATATATATATATATATATATATATATATATATATATATAAATATATATATATATATTCTAAAGACATGATGGTAGGTTAATCAGATCATCTTAAAAAATTGGCCCTAGTATATGTATGAATGTGACTTAGGGACCTTAGGTTGTAAGCTCCTTGAGTGTAGGGACTGATGTGAATGTACAATGTATATGTAAAGCACTGCGTAAATTGACGTACCTGAAATAAATAAATATGTATATATATATATATATATATATATATATATATATATATATATCATAAATGACAACACTAGAAAACACTAGTAATGAACATTACCAACTAATGCAAAGAAATAGTTATGTACCCAGGAGTTTCCTGGAACACCACATGAATGGTTGCATTTCTAGCCTTTGCCGTATTTGAAAACCAAAATAATTATTAATAAACACAAAAACAATACAAATTTACACACATTAGTTCCCCTCTCTACATCAAGGCAATTGAAATACAATTAAACATTTAATTCAGCTTGTTATGTATGTGAATTTTTAAGGAATCAAGGGCGCCCTGGAAGAAAAGACAACAATTCATAAATAAATGTCCATAGCTTTCTATTATAAGATTGCAGTGTTCAATAAGAAAGAGTATAGCCAGCCTAAATTGGAAGGAGGGAAGAAATGTGTCTTTCAAACCAAAAACATCCCCTGCACCAACCCCTCCAAATCCAAGCAATACTTTCTGCATGTGACATATTACAAATGTTTTAAAAGGCATAAAGATCAACATAAAAGAAGCAAGCAATTGTATAAGAATTCTCATATGGTACAACTTAACCATATTCCGCAAAAATTAAATATGTCACCAGCAAACCGACAACAGAGAGTCACTTATAGTAAAGTACGTACAATTCAAATGACAGCTGTAGAACACATGCAAATTTGCAACGACTTGAGAGCAATATTCAACTAACTTTTATTATTGTATGCGCCTATTGTATGTACATAAGTGAAGGACACTCAAAGACCAAAATTTTATAGTTTGTGCAAAAGAAAGAAACTGTTATATTCGTTCTTTTCAAATTGATTTGAAATTAATTCAAATGCGAAAATGATTTCAAAAGGGAAATATTGCAATAAATACAGTAAGGTATAAAAGTGAAAAAAAGATGATAATTCCTACTTAGACCGCTTTATAGAGTAGAAAATAAAAAATAAAATTAAATAGAATAAACAAAAATAGAATAGAATATAAAGGAATAGAATAAATTGTAATGGAATAGAATAGAAAAAATCTATTCTAATCTTTTTTATTTTTCTATTCTATTCAACTTTTTTTTTTCTACTCTATTTTATTATTTTCTAGTCTATTATTTTATTTTCTATTCTATGTTTTTCTAGTCTGTTCTGTTTTATTCTGTTCTATTATTTTCTGTTCTATTATATTCTATTCTATTCCTTTATTTTCTATTTCATTCTGCTCTATTCTATTATGTTTATTTTATGCTATGGTATTCTTTTCTACTCTATTCTATAAAGCAACCTAAGTAGGAATCCTCAGCTTATTTCACTTTTATACCTTGCTGTATTGATTGCAGTGTTTCCATTTCAAATTCAGTACAATTTCTTCTGAATTTTGATACGTAATGAAAGAAAACGCACATGTCTAGTACCATGTGATCGCTGTAAACAATTACATCGATCGCATGTCAGCTGTACTCAATGAATGGCTTTCATTCATAGCTAATCATTGTGTACTATTGCGATGATCTCTGTCATTGGTCACAGTGATTACATGGTACACACAAGGCCAATCACAGCACATCTGTATCATGTGATAGCTGTGGCCAATCCTAGCTATCACAATAGTAGACACTGGCAATGAATGGATGCCATTCATAAATAGGGTTGCTTATAAGAATGATCGTCACTGCTCTGGTCATAGTATGTAAAATACATATATATATATCATATAAAATAAAGAGTTTTTGGGACTTTAAATGAGGCAGCAATCAAAGGGGTCACTGCCTCCATCCCTAATCATTATTGACTATAAAGGAGGGAAGGGGGGAGGGGGAGAAGTGGGACTTTAAATGAAGCACACAGCAGTAAATTGAAAAGTCAAGCGAGTAGAAGAAATGGGGTTTATTTTGCAATGTACATTCATTTATAGCATATATTGGGCATACAGCCTCTCAACCATGAATGTTTAGACGTTGTGACAGCAGGAAGGTAAAGTCACCTGGTTGCATCCAGGGGGGTAGATATATTTCGCCCAGATTCAGGCTTTACGCCGACTTATACAACTAGGTGGAGAGTTGTATAAGCCCAGCTGAGGCTAGTGGGCTCATGGATGACTCATACCTCTAGGGAGAGTGTGGGGCGTCGTGCAGACAGGGAGTTGATGAGACCAGCTGAAGCTTGTCAGCTCATTTAGGCCTCTATAAGAACTCCCAGATTCATTAGGTGTTTGCTCATGCCTGGAACCAGACCTGTGTGGACTGTCTAGGGAGAGTGAACCCCTGTGCGGTGAGACAAAGCCTGTGTGGCTATTTGCTTGGACATTTAAAACCAGGGACTTAGGGACTAGGACAGCACTAGGCTGATCCCAGTTGTTAGTTAGGAAACCTGTATGTTTACTCAGAGGTCAAGTTGACCAGGATTTATTTTATTTATGTTTCTTTTGCTTTGCTGTGTTTTGTCACTGTAAATAGAAAATAAACCGCACCTTTTTGATTTTGAAAACCACAACCTCCGTTTGCTGGGCCTGTTTTTGTGTGGGGAGCCCATCCCGGGGGTCACACACACCCGCTGCCGAGCTAACCCCCTCACAGTTGGTGGAGAACCAGTGGCAGTTTTTTTTAAGCCAGCATGGAGGAGATACTGAAACAGCTGGCTCTAGCAAATGCCAATCAACAGCAGACAAATGCAGGTTTGCAAAGGAGCCTTGCAGCCCAGCAGCAAGCTCATCAACAGAGCCTTGCAGCCCAGCAGCAAGCTCACCAACAGAGTCTGGAAGCTCAGCAACAAGCCCAGCAGCAATCTGAGGCCCGCTTCATAGACCTGTTACAGAAGCAAGAGCAGAGACTACAACAAATGGAAGCAGTAATGCAGCAACGTCCGCAGACCAGTGAGGAAAGCCGTCCCACTAATACCGCGTCCTTTGGGGTGAGTCGTTTATTGACAAAAATGACTGGAGAGGATGATCCAGAGGTATTTTTGACCACATTTGAAAGGACCGCTGAAAGAGAAAAGTGGCCTGAGGAGCAGTGGGCTGGACTGGTGGCTCCTCTGTTAACTGGTGAATCGCAGAAAGCTTACTATGACCTAGAGCCTAACCAAGCAAAAGACTATGTGATGCTAAAAGCTGAAATTTTGGCAAGGCTGGGTGTCACCCAGGCTGTCCGGGCTCAGCGTGTGCATAACTGGACTTTCCAGCTTGGAAAACCCCCCAGGTCTCAAATGTATGATCTCATTCACCTGAGCAGAAAGTGGCTACAGCCAGAGACTTTGTCCGCACCAAAGATTGTGGAACGTGTTGTAATGGATCGGTTTTTGAGAGCTCTTCCTACTGCCATCCAAAAGTGGGTAAGCCATGGAGACCCAGAGACGGCCGATGGTCTTGTGGATCGTGTGGAGAAATACTTGGCTACAGAGAACCTGACGGCCTCTTCCAGAGACACTCGGACTTTCCACCCTAAGACCAGACCATCCCCAGGGGCGGATAAGAGGATTCCAAGGGGTGAGGGTGGAGAGAGTGAGAGGGTGGGAGCTCTACCCCAAGTTTGGCGAGAACAGCCTGGGAAATCAGCGGCTCAAGAGGCGGCAAGAAGGATCGTTTGCTACCGCTGCCGGCAAGCGGGACATATTGCAGCCAATTGCCCGGTTGTGGAGGAACCCATGCAGTGTGACTTTCTGACGGGCAGACGTCAGTCGCTGTGTGCGACAGTCGCATGCACTGCCATTCGAGGAACTGAGAAACATTTATGCAAAATGTGTGTTAATGGTAGAAATGTTGTGGTATTGCTGGATTCAGGTAGCCTTGTGACCCTGATAAAGGCTGAGTTAGTTAAAACAGAGGTCTTTGGGAATAGCAAGGTAGCTGTTATTTGTGTGCATGGGGACACCCGAGAGTATCCAGTGACTACAGTGTGTTTCGAGACCCCCAAAGGTACCCTCTCTCATCCAGTGGGCTTAGTATCTCAGTTACCGCATGACGCCATTGTGGGAAGGGATTTTCCGAAGTTCTGGGAACTGTGGGATGATCCTGAGCCCCCCACTGGTGCCCCTATGTACCAGGAATGTGATAGCCAGAACTCCCCTGAGAGTGGTGAGGACTCTCCGGAATTTCCCTTATCAGTATTGGCCGGGGGTGATGAAGGACATAGAAAATTATTGTTCCTCCTGCCCTGTGTGTCAGAGGTCGGCCCCGATGCCACATTTCCGTAGCCCGCTGGTCCCTCTACCCATCATTGAGGTCCCGTTTGAGAGGATCGCCATGGATTTGGTAGGGCCTATAATCAAGTCCGCTAGGGGGCACCAGTACATATTAGTTATAATGGACTATGCCACCCGTTATCCAGAAGCGATCCCTCTCCGAAATACCTCGGCCAAAACCATAGCCAAAGAGCTATCTCTTGTGTTTAGCCGGGTGGGTATTTGTAAAGAACTGCTTACGGACCAAGGTACACCCTTTATGTCCCGGGTTATGAAGGAGCTGTGTAAATTGTTCAAAGTGACGCAATTACGTACATCTGTGTATCACCCCCAAACCGATGGGCTGGTTGAAAGATTCAACAAAACCCTAAAACAAATGTTGAAGAAAGTGGTGGATAGAGATGGAAAGGATTGGGACTGTCTACTTCCTTATCTGATGTTTGCTATTAGGGAGGTGCCCCAATCCTCTACGGGATTCTCCCCCTTTGAGTTACTGTATGGGAGACACCCAAGAGGGCTGTTGGATATTGCCAAGGAAACTTGGGAAAGTGAGAGTTCTCCCCACAGGAGTGTGATTGAGCATGTCGCCCTGATGCAAGACCGAATTGCACAGGTAATGCCCATCGTGAAGGAACATTTGGCCCAAGCGCAGTTAGCACAGCAGAGAGTGTACAACCGTGGAGCCAAGACCCGTACCTTTTCCCCGGGGGATAGGATACTGGTACTTGTCCCTACGGTTGAAAGTAAATTCCTTGCCAAATGGCAAGGCCCCTATGAGATAATGGAAAAAGTGAGCGAAGTGAATTACAAGGTCAGACAACCAGGAAGGCGAAAGCCCGAACAGATCTATCACGTTAATCTGTTGAAAGCCTGGAGGGATAGAGAGTCCCTAGTCGCAGACACTTGGTCACCAGCTCAAACTGGTTGTGTGATTCCTGAGGTTGGAATAGCAGCCACCTTGTCACAACCCCAACAACAGGAGGTTAAGGAGTTTGTGCTTCGCAACAAGGAGGTATTCTCTGAGCTGCCGGGACAAACATCTGGGGTAGAGCATGACATCATTACCCCGCCCGGTGAAAGGGTGAAGTTAAAACCCTATCGGATCCCAGAGGCCCGACGGTGGCAATACGGGAGGAAGTACAGAAAATGCTGAACTTAGGGGTGATAGAGGAGTCCCAAAGTGATTGGTCTAGTCCCATTGTGTTGGTGCCTAAACCGGATGGGAGCTGGCGATTTTGTAACGATTTTCGTCAGTTGAACAAAGTTACCAAATTTGACACCTACCCCATGCCACGTATAGATGAGTTGATCGACCGGCTGGGAACAGCCCGATACATGACGACTCTTGACCTCACAAAAGGGTATTGGCAAATCCCCCTGGCCAAGTCGGCCAAAGAGAAAACCGCATTTGTAACCCCAGACGGGGCGTTCCAATATAAAAGAATGCCGTTCGGGTTACAGAATGCGCCGGCCACATTCCAGCGGAAAATGGACCAGATGCTGAGGCCCCATCGGAAGTATGCTGCGGCTTACCTGGATGACGTAATTGTCCATAGCACAGATTGGGCCTCACATCTGCCAAAAGTGCAAGCAGTCCTGGACTCTGTTCGGGAAGCGGGGTTTACGGCTAACCCCAAGAAGTGTACCATTGGGCAGGAGGAGGCCAAATATCTTGGGTACACCATTGGGAGGGGAGTAATAAAACCCCAACTCAACAAAGTCGAGGCCATCCAGAGTTGGCCACGTCCCAACAGCAAGAAGCAGGTACGAGCCTTTCTGGGAATCGCTGGGTATTATCGGCGATTCATTCCCCACTTTGCTTCTAAGGCTGTGCCCCTAACCAACCTGACGAAGGGGAAAGGGTCGGTCATGATTAAATGGACCCCCGAGGCTGAGGCAGCATTCCAATTCTTGAAACAAGCCTTATGTAGCCAGCCAGTGTTGTACTCACCCGACTTCTCTAAAGACTTTGTCGTACAAAGTGATGCGTCAGATGTGGGGTTAGGAGCAGTATTGTCCCAGGTCTGGAACGGGGAAGAGCACCCAGTCATTTACCTCAGCAGGAAGTTGAAGTCCCATGAGGTAAATTACGCCACCGTTGAAAAGGAGTGTTTAGCGGTGAAGTGGGCTCTAGATTCCCTTCGGTACTACCTGCTAGGTAGGCACTTTGACATGGTTACGGATCACGCTCCGTTAAAGTGGATGGCTCAAAACAAGGAAACAAATAGAAGAGTGAATAGGTGGTTACTGGCCCTCCAGGAATTCAACTTCACAGTAAAGCATCGCCCTGGCGTTCAAATGGGGAATGTGGATGCTTTGTCTCGAGTACATGAATGCCTGATTGCTGGTGTTCCAACCCCGAGGTTAAAACAAGAGGGGGGGGTATGTGACAGCAGGAAGGTAAAGTCACCTGGTTGCATCCAGGGGGGTAGATATATTTCGCCCAGATTCAGGCTTTACGCCGACTTATACAACTAGGTGGAGAGTTGTATAAGCCCAGCTGAGGCTAGTGGGCTCATGGATGACTCATACCTCTAGGGAGAGTGTGGGGCGTCATGCAGACAGGGAGTTGATGAGACCAGCTGAAGCTTGTCAGCTCATTTAGGCCTCTATAAGAACTCCCAGATTCATTAGGTGTTTGCTCATGCCTGGAACCAGACCTGTGTGGACTGTCTAGGGAGAGTGAACCCCTGTGCGGTGAGAATAGAGCCACTATTCACTACCAACATTTCTTACCATGGACCCCTTCTTATTTTTTGACCGCAATTATGTTTTTAATTGTTTGTTACTAGCATCATGCGATTTCTGTACTCATTATGTAAATATACATCAAATTATGTGGTTTCTTGTATTTGTTTTGTAAACGTCTAAACATTCATGGTTGAGAGGCTGTATGCCCAATATATGCTATAAATGAATGTACAATGCAAAATAAACCCCATTTCTTCTACTCGCTTGACTTTTCAATTTACTGCCGTGTGCTTCATTTAAAGTCCCACTTCTCCGCCTCCCCCCTTCCCTCCTTTATAGACATATATATTTTTTTTTTTTTCTCCATCCTTGGTAACCAGATTCCCTTCATCATTCTTTATGGGACCAATATGATCTGACCTCCCTTTCTTACTATTTATGTAATTAAAGAATTTCTTAATATTTGTTTTATTCTCCTCCGCTATGTTCCTTTTCGTTTTCTATCTTAGCCACCCTGATTGCACCCTTATATTTCTTGTTGCATTCTTTTTAAAGTTGGAATGCTGATGATGATCCCTCAGCCTTATATTTTTTGAAGGCCTTCTCCTTTGCTTTTATATAAATTTTTACCTTGGAGTTAAGCCACCCAGGTCTTTTATTGGCTCTTTTAAATGTATTTCCCAATGGGATGCACTGGCTAATGCCCTTATTTAATATGCTCCTCAAGCATACGCATTTTTCCTCTGTGTTCTTTTTTTCCTTCCACCCAGTCTATGTCTGGATAATTAAAATCCCCCATTATATTGACACTTCCCATTCTTGACGCTAATCCAAATTGTGATAAGAGGTCCGCCTCTGCCTCCTCCCTCTGGTTAGGGGGCTTATAGTATTTTCCCAGTATTGCTTTAACCTTAGTTTCCTCCCTTTGTGGCTCTACCCATAAGGAATCCACCTCCTCCCTTGCTCCCTTCGTGATGTCATCTCTCACATTCACTTGTACATCTTTTTTGAAATACAGGCATACCCCTTCCCCTTTTTTACCCTCTCTATCCCTGCGATATAGGGAATACCCTTGAATGGTTGCCAGCCAATCATGAGAGCTGTCGAACCAAGTCTCTGTAATTCCTACAAAATCTAAATCCTCCTCATACAACAGTAGCCCTAGTTCTCCCATCTTGTCTGCCAGACTCCTGGCATTGGTGAACATGCCAAGTAGTTTAGACCGGTCGTATATTATCTCCTTATTGGGTGCTCTGGGGTTGCAAATAGGACTTGTTACTATACTTACCTCGGGGATCTCCCACTGTGACACAGCATGGATTTGAATTGACCAGCAGCTGCTGTGAGACAAAGTCCTGCCTTCTGGACAGCTTCTATGATAGAGAGAACACTGGTCCAATGCCAGGACGTGTGACATCTATCATAGGAGCTGGTCCAAGATGCAGGACTTTGTTTGACGGCGGCCGTCGGTCAATGATCCATCCGGCTCTCATGCCTGTAATCCCTGTGCACTGGATAGGCAGCGCTGATGGGCACTGGTGAGGCTGCATTGATGGGCACTGATTAGGCTGCATTGATGGGCACTGGTGAGGCTGCATTGATGGGCACTGGTGAGGCTGCATTGATGATAACTGGTGAGGCTGTGCTGATTGGCACTGGTGAGGCTTCACTGATTAGCACTGGTGAGGCTTCACTGATTGGCACTGGTGAGGCTGCGCTGATTGGCACTGGTGAGGCTGCGCTGATTGGCACTGGTGAGGCTGCATTGATGGGCACTGGTGAGGCTGCATTGATGGGCACTGGTGAGGCTGAATTGATGGGCACTGGTGAGGCTGCACTGATGGGCACGGATGAGGCTGCATTGATGGGCACTGATAAAGTTGTTGTTAATATTTATTTTTGTAACTTAATTCTGCATAAAACATTTAACAGTGTAATTTCATGAGATCATTTATGAGTTTGAGTTTAGGGGTGGGCAGGGTAGGGGTTGGGTGGAGTAACTGGTGGCGAGTAACTCTTAAGGCCTGGCTAGTAGCTCAGGGCTTGAAATTTTGAGCCCTGCCTTAGACAGTCTACTTTTCAAAAAAGGGGTTATTTGAGGGGTATTTGTATTGTCCTGGCATTTTGGGGCCTTAAGGAATGAGAGGGAGTCAGTACATCAGGACTGATCAATTTTCAAATATATATAGTTTGTTGACTTTCACACAGACTAAATAATATACACGGATTTTGGTTATTATTTACTAAAGAAATGTAGCAGAATACATTTTGGCCTCAATTTATGAAGAAAGATTATACAGTATCTCACAAAAGTGAGTAAATCCCTCACATTTTTGTAAATATTTTATTATATCTTTTCATGTGACAACACTGAAGAAATTACACTTTGCTACAATGTAAAGTAGTGAGTGTACAGCTTGTATAATGCTGCGTACACACGATCGGAATTTCCGACAACAAAACCGTGGTTTTTTTTCCGACAGATGTTGGCTCAAACTTGACTTGCAAACACACGGTCGCACAAATGATGCTCGGAAATTCAATGGTCAAGAATGCAGAGACGTACAACACTACGACAAGCCAAGAAAAATTAAGTACAATGATTCCGAGCATGCGTCGAATTGATTCCGAGCATGCGCAGCACTTTTGTGTGTCGGAAATGGCTACACACGGTCGGAATTTCCAACAAGAACTTTTGTTGTCGGAAAAATTGAGAACCTGCTCTCAAACATTTGTTGTCAGAAATTCCGACAGCAAATGTCCGATGGAGCCTACACACGGTCGGAATATCCGACCAAAAGCTCACATCGAACATTTGTTGTCGGAAATTCCGATCATGTGTATGCGGCATTACAGTGTAAATTTGCTGTCCCCTCAAAATAACTCAACACACAGCCATTAATGTCTAAAACGCTAGAAACAAAAGTGAGTACACCCCTAAGTGAAAATGTCCCAATTGGGCCCAAAGTGTCACTATTTTGTGTGGCCACCATTATTTTCCAGCACTGCCTTAACCCTCTTGGGCATGGAGTTCACCAGAGCTTCACAGGTTGCCAGTGGAGTCCTCTTCCATTCCTTCATGACAACATCATGGAGCTGGTGGATGTTAGAGACCTTGCACTCCTCCACCTTCCATTTCAGGATGCCCCGCAGATCCTCAATAGGGTTTAGGTCTGGAGACCTGCTTGGCCAGTCTATCACCTTTACCCTCAGCTTCTTTAGCAAGGCAGTGGTCGTCTTGAAGGTGTGTTTGGGGTTGTTATCATGTTGGAATACTGCCCTGCGGCCCAGTCTCCGAAGGGAGGGGATCATGCCCTGCTTCAGTATGTCACAGTACATGTTGGTATTCATGGTTTCCTCAATGAACTGTAGCTCCCCAGTGTCGGCAGCACTCATGCAGCCCCAGACAATGACACTACCACCACCATGCTTGACTGTAGGCAAGACACACTTGCCTTTGTACCCCCCCCCTGGTTGCCGCCACACACCACGCTTGACACCATCTGAACCAAACACATTTATTTTGGTCTCATCAGACTACAGGACATGGTTCCAGTAATCCATGTCCTTAGTCTGCTTGTCTTCAGCAAAGTGTTTGTGGGCTTTCTTGTGCATCATCTTTAGAAGAGGCTTCCTTCTGGGACGACAGAAATGCAGACCAATTTGATGCAGTGTGCGGCGTATGGTCTGAGCACTGACAAGCTGGCCACCCACCCCTTTAACATCTGCAGCAATACTGGCAGCACTCATACATCTATTTCCCAAAGACAACCTCTGGATATGACGCTGAGCATGTGCAACTTATTTGGTCGACCATGGCAAGGCCTGTTCTGAGTGGAACCTGTCCTGTTAAACCGCTGTATGGTCTTGGCCACCGTGCTGCAGCTTAGCTTCAGGGTCTTGGCAATCTTCTTATAGCCTAGGCCATTTTTATGTAGAGCAACAATTCTTTTTTTTAGATCCTCAGAGTTCTTTGCCATGAGGTGCCATGTTGAACTTCCAGTGACCAGTATGAGAGAGTGAGAGCGATAACACCAAATTTAACACACCTGCTCCCCATTCACACCTGTAACACTAACGAAGCACATAACACTGGGAGGGAAAATGGCTAATTGGGCCCAATTTGGACATTTTCACTTAGGGGTGTACTCACTTTTGTTGCCAGCAGTTTAGACATTAATTATTAGTTATTTTGAGCGGACAGCAAATTTACACTGTTATACAAGCTTTACACTTACTACTTTACATTGTTGCAAAGTATAATTTCTTCAGTGTTGTCACATGAAAAGATATATTAAAATATTTACAAAAATGTGAGGGGTGTACTCACTTTTGTTTGATACTGTATAATTGCAAAATTTTATAACAGAAATTAAGAAAAAACTTTTCATTTATATGGCAAAAAAACTAAAACAAATGACAAACACAGTGGTGATGAAATACCATCAAAAGAAAGCTCTATCTGTAAAAAAATAAAAATAAAATGTAATTTGCGTACAGAGTTGCATGACTGAGTAATTGGCATTTAAAGTGTGACAGCGCTGTGTTGAAAATTGGCCTGGGCAGGAAGGAGGTGAAAGTGTCTGGTACTGAATTGTTTAAATAAGATTGCTATGAACTTGCTTTACAGCCTTTGGCATGAATTCTCAAGGCAGAAGAAGGAACTATGCTAATTCACCACTATCATTTAGCAAGTCTGGCACAAATGCAAGCTTTGGGAATAAACTTTCTTCCTTGTTTGTTTTGTTCACACCCTGCATTTCTTTAGTGTCATATTTTGTATGTAATGACTATCATACTATAGACTTACAGATGTGTATACAGAGTGAAAGTATAACTCAAGGCACACTGGTCTGGTGGCAAGTGTCTAATGGGTCTTTAATGTGGGTGGCAAAAACGGGGCTTAGCTGCGGTTTGCTGTGTTCAGAATTAAGCAATAACATTCAAACTGATGTTAAATAGGAGTCAGTACACACCTGCCATAATTTAGAGTGTCTCTGATTAACCTCAAATAAAGTTCAGCTGTTCTAGTAGGTCTTTCCTGACTTTTTTTTAGTCCCATCCTAAAGCAAGAGCCATGGTCCGCAGAGAGCTTCCAAAGCACCAGAGGGATCTCATTGTTAAAAGGTATCAGTCAGGAAAAGGGTATAAAAGAATTTCCAAGGCATTAGATATACCGTGGAACACAGTGAAGACAGTCATCATCAAGTGGAGAAAATTTGGCACAATAGTGACATTACAAAGAACTGGACGTCCCTTCAAAATTGATGAAAAGACAACAGGAAAACTGGTCAGGGAGGCTGCCAAGAGACCTACAGCAACATTAACCGCTTAACCACTTGTCCACCGCCCACTGTCAATTGACGGCGGGCGGAGGATACTCTCGTTCTGGGAGGACGTCATATGACGTCCTCCCTTTAAAACGAGCTAGAAGGCGCGCGCTCGCCGCCAGCGGCGCGCGCCCGCCGCGTTCACAAGGCCCCGGTGCGCGTGCCCGGCGGCCGCGATTGCCGCCGGGCACCCGCGATTGCCCGGGAAACGAGCAGGAAAGTGGGTCTCTGTGTGTAAACACAGAGATCCACGTCCTGTGAGGGAGAGGGGACCGATGGTGTGTCCCTTGTACATAGGGACACACCATCGGTCACCTCCCCCAGTCAGTCCCCTCCCCCCACAGTAAGAACACATTGAGGGAACATATTTAACCCCTTCCCGCCCCCTAGTGGTTAACCCCTTCCCTGCCAATCACATTTATACAGTAATCAATGCATTTTTATAGCAGGGGTCGCTGTATAAACGTGAATGGTCCCAAAAATGTGTCAAAAGTGTCCGATGTGTCCGCCGCAATATCGCAGTCACAATAAAAAATCGCAGATCGCCGCCATTACTAATAAAAAAATAAAAATGCTATAAATCTATCCCCTATTTTGTACACGCTATAACTTTTGCGCAAACCAATCAATACGCGCTTATTTCGATTTTTTTTTTACCAAAAATATGTAGAAGAATACGTATCGGCCTAAACTGAGGAAAATTTTATAAAAAATAAAAAAAATGGGTATTTATTATAGCAAAAAGTAAAAAATAGTGTTTTTTTTCCAAACTGGACGCTCTTCTTTTGTTTATAGCGCAAAAAATAAAAACCGCAGAGGTGATCAAATACCACCAAAAGAAAGCTCTATTTGTGGGAAAAAAAGGACGCAAATTTCGTTTGGGAGCCACGCCGCACGACCGCGCAATCGTCATTCAAAGTATGACAGTGCTGAAAGCTGAAAAATGGCTTGGGCAGGAAGGGGGTTTTCGTGCACAGTAGGGAGGTGGTTAAAGTGGAAGTAAACCCTCCTATCATTTTCAGGCAAGGAAGCTGCTTTCTTTGCCTCTGTTTAATCTTCAACTGCCATGATGCTGCACATGTGATCAGTTATGACACCAGCCATTGGATGGTTTGACAGTTTGGTTGAGAGCACAACCAATGTGACAGTTGGCATTCCTGGCATGCCGGGAATGTAACTGCTTTTTGAAACTATTAAATCGATGGGTTTACTTCCGCTTTAAGGACTGCCTCCTGCACACATACATCGGCAGAATGGCACGGACAGGCATATCAACGTACCTGTACGTCCCCTTTAAATGCCTGTCGGTGTGGTCGAGCACGCGTCGCCCTGCCGCCATCCTCGGGAGTCGGACCGCGGGTCCCGCGGACTCGATCGCTGCGGGGATCCCCGCGATCGTCTCACGGAAGTATAGAGCGGGGAGATGCTTGTGTAAACAAGCATCTCCCCGCTCTGACTAGTGACAATGACACTGATCTCGGCTCCGTGTACTCAGAGCGGAGATCAGTGTCATGTGACACAGAGCCCATCCCCCCTACAGTTAGAAACACTATGCAGGGAACACTTAACCCCTACAGCGCCACCTAGTGGTTAACCCCTTCACTGCCAGTGTCATTTTCACAGTAATCAGTGCATTTTTATAGCACTGATCGCTGTGAAAATGATAATGGTCCCAAAAATGTGTCAAAAGTGTCCGATGTGTCCACCATAATGTCGCAGTCATGAAAAAAAATCATTGATCGCCGCCATTACTGGTAAAAAAAATTTTTTTATAAAAATGCCATAAAACTATCCCCTATTTTGTAAACGCTATAACTTTTGCGCAAACCAATCAATAAACGCTTATTGCAATTTTTGTTACCAAAAATATGTAGAAGAATACGTATCGGCCTAAACTGAGGGAACAAAAAATGTATATATTTTTTGGGGATATTTATTATAGCAAAAAGTAAAAAATATTGCATTTTTTTCAAAATTGTCGCTCTATTTTTGTTTATAGCGCAAAAAATAAAAACCGCAGAGGTGATCAAATACCACCAAAAGAAAGCTCTATTTGTTTGAAAAAAAGGACGTCAAATTTGTTTGGGAGCCACGTCGCACGAAGGAGCTGCAGGAATATCTGGCAAGTAATGGCTGTGTGGAACATGTGACAACAATCTCCTGTATTCTTCATATATCTGAGCTATGGGGTAGAGTGGCAAGATGGAAGCCTTTTCCTACGAAGAAAAACATCCAAGCCTGGCTAAATTTTGCAAAAACACATCTGAAGTCTCCAAAAAGCCTTTGGGAAAATATGTTATGGTCTGATGAAACCAAGGTTGAACTTTTTTGGCTATAATTCCAAAAGATAGGTTTGGCACAAAAACAACACTGCACATCACCAAAAGAACATCATACCCACTGTGAAGCATGGTGGTGGCAGTATCATGCTTTGGGTGCTGTTTTTCTTCAGCTGGAACAGGGGCCTTAGTCAAGGGTAGAGGGAATTATGACCAGTTTTAAATACCAGTCAATATTGGCACAAAATTTTCAGGCTTCTGCTAGAAAGCTGAACATAAAGGGGAACTTCACCTTTCAGCATTAGAATGACCCAAAACATACATCCAATTTAACAAAGGAATGGCTTCACCAGAAGAAGATTAAAGTTTTGGAATGGCATAACCAGAGCCCAAAACTGAATCCGATTGAAAATCAGTGTGGTTATCTGAAGAGGGCTGTGCACAGGAGATGTCCTCGCAATCTGCCAAATATTGCCAAGTCAAGTTCTGTAATAAAATCAAAAGGTGCTTCAACAAAGTATTAGTGTAAGGGTTTGCGCACTTATGCTACCATATTATTATTTTTTTACCTCCACCTACAATATTTCAGTTTGTTGTTCAACTGAGTTGCACAGTTTATAGGTCACAATAAAGGTGGAAAAAATTCTGAAATGATTTATCTTTGTCTCATTTTTTTACATTACAGAAACCTGACATTTTAACAGGGGTGTGTGGACTTTTTATATCTACTGTAGCTTCCAGAAAATATCACACAAGGCAACCTTGAACTACTCCAGATTGTAGGGGCTGATATATGTCTGAGATTGTAGGTGTCTGGAATTGTGTTGAAATAAAAGTAAAATAGAGGGGAATAGTAGTGTTAGTCCTGAGCAACAGTACAATCATTAAGTTTGAGATGATGTGGTACAAAAGGAACCAAACACCCAAACCTCCAAAGTAATTTCAGACGCAGCATTGACTTCTTAAAACAGAAGGTATTTACAATATGGTTTATCCATTTAAGACTTAGTTCACATGGGCATACCTATCCATAATCTCATGCAAAGGGCCGTCTTTGCCCACATGGAATGAACAAACAAAAGGCAACGCAAACACATCTTTTTGTTCATTTTGTAAGCGATTTGTAGGGATTCATTCAAAATGTTGGCTGATGTTTCATTTACCAGCAACATATTTATGTGATTCTTTGATCATATTTCATTTGTGTTTTTAGCTTTTTGTCTGGAACTTTCTGCTTTAATGTGTAATAAAAGCTGCTATATTAATAAAATATCATAACAGTATCCCTGTAAAAATTAGGTATATATTTTCATGGAAACTCTGTGTTTTCTCCTTTTATTCAATTTTTTTGTTTGTACATACATTGTATTAATCTTGTGCTAATAGCCATATCTTAAAAGCAAATATATAATTTTGTCAACGCGACACTGTTACTTACAGAAGACAGTATACTCCTAATAGTGCATGTACACAATGTTGTATTTCTGTGTGTATTCATTCAATAAAACTTTGTGAAACAAAAAAAAAAAAATCTGCTAAAAAATTAAAAAGGTAGATTAAATAATGGAGGATCAGACTTACAAATCTCCACTGTGGCTATTCAGCTTGATACAGGATGCATTTTGAAAGCACTAAAGTTTTCTCATCTCTTATTTCAGCTTAGACCTGTAGCGGGGTCCTCAAATTGATGGGATGCACCTGGGCAATAGTGTGACCCAGGTGTATAATTGTGTTAGGATTCAGACCCCTTTTTGTTTCGTGGAGGATTGGAGGATATAATATTCTCCTTTGCCTGTGGGTGGTGGGGTACACACAGGCTTCAGGTAGAATCATCTTCGCAGTGCTCCCTGTTTTGTCCCTTCCCGGAGATGGTATGGCTGGGGCGGGGAACCCGCCGGGCCATTGATGGGAGGAGATAAAAGGGGGAGACGCCCTTACCACGTGGTGGTCGTCGTCGTCGTCTGGCGGAGAAGGAGGTCCTCGGAGGAGGAGGGTTGCGGTCCGCACCCAGGGCCCTTAGGCCTGGGTGCGGGAGATCCAGGAGTCTGGTCCAGGTGCCCATGGCCTGGTCCGGAGTCATGTTGGCGTCCATCCCAGGCACCTTTAGCCTGGGGTGAGGTACTATCGAGGAGGCCTGGGGCCCAGTACCTTCGACTGGGTCCCGCTAGGGTGGACTGTCCGAGGGTCCCTGAGCGGAGGGACTCGTACCTGAGGTGAGGAGGCCGGGGAGGTTACCCACTGGAGACCCGGAGCAGCACCAACCCGGTGACAGTGGGCCTCTGGGAACTCTCTTGGGAGGACACATCCCCCTGATAGGGGCCACAGCGTATCGAAGAGGGCTCCATTGCTGTTCATA
Source organism: Rana muscosa (assembly GCA_029206835.1). Classification (NCBI taxonomy): domain Eukaryota; kingdom Metazoa; phylum Chordata; class Amphibia; order Anura; family Ranidae; genus Rana; species Rana muscosa. The sequence goes on along the minus strand of CM055118.1, from coordinate 848,377,798 downwards.
GGGGTTGCTGGAAGAGACCCCATCTTTCCTGTTCTGCAACAGCCGGATTGGCTTAGGCGCCGCTGATCATAGTACAGTGGCATAGAACTGAAACGTTAGGAAGTGCCTTGATCTGCTCATCCCACCGTTGGCAAGGTTATAGGTCCCAACCAGTTTGCTGAAAAAAGAACTGTTTATCGTGCTTTGCTATTGGAGTGCCAAATAAACAAGTGTTGGACCTTTCTCCGGTGTGTGAACTCCAGTTACTGGAAGCGAAGGGGAGGCTGGTGAGCTTGCAATTACAGACTCAGTGCATTCACAGAACACACCAGCCCGAGGAAACATCAGGAAGTGGCCTTCACCTCCCTACTACAATGGGGAGGACATGGGCCGTGGCGCATCTCACTCTCACAACCCAGGAACCCCTAGACATGAGTTGGTGTGTAACCTTTAAAGATGGAGAGAGGGTGAGGCCGCTACACGTGGGGGCTCGTGAGTCCGGGATAGAGTGTGTTCTAAAGATGGACTTGAGAATGTCTACATTTGAACTTTGCTGCCCAGAGGAGTTCCGAGCAGATCGGCCATATTACTGGCCAAAGTGCGTCCCTGCTCGGAGTTGTGGAAATGACCCTAACACGGGAAAGGCCCATGCGGAGGAGCGGAAAAAGGGAGAGGTCCAGCCGTGTGACGTACTGCACGTGGGGACTGTTAACGCACTGCGCCACGAGGCACCCCATGGCGACATCGTTTGTGGGCGGAGTCAAGAGGAAGCCCGCGAAAATGTACAGCTCATGGGAGGAGTCTGGCCAAGTGTGGGGATACACGTGGAGACTCCGGCGCGGGGTCAGTGCATGATGGAGCAGCAGATAGTCGGGATGACCTCAAGTGCCCCGTGGATTATGGTTCCTCACCCCACGAGAATGACTTCCTTTGCTGCCCCCATCACAGACACGGGGATAAGACTTAGGCCCCGAGGGCGGTTGGCTCTGTACACTTGCAGAGACACGGAGGCCCTCGGTGTGATCTGTCCCGGCTGCTCGGGACTGGTGGTCACCCTGAAGCCATTCGGGCGATGTGAGGAGTGCAGAGAATTCCTTTTTGAGGTCGAGTCGTCCACAGCAAGGCCCCGGGCCCTTCGCCTCAACCACCTCACGGGTACTGCTACTCCGGAAGGGGAGATCAAGGCCTTTGTCGAGGTTCCCGTGCGCGCTGACCAGGGCGATGGACTGCCCAACAGAGAAAAATCCGAGGATGCTGCCTCGGTCGCCACAAGTTCTCTGCTCCCACCACCGAAGAGGAAAGTTGGCCTAGTACAGGCATCCTATGGACGTGGTCGAGCTTCACCCCGCTGCTTGCCTGGCCTGGATGGCGCCGGTCGAGAAGGAAGTCCCGGACTTCCCAGTCCTCTACAAGGGTCAGGTGAGCCAGGGGCTGGGACTGTGGTGGTGGTTGGAGGTGTCGGGGGCCCATTGGAGGTGGAGCCCTCCAGGGAGGTTGATTCTGTGTCCACCGGAAGATATCTGCCTGCGGAGATGTATGACACCTCCGACCTAGAGTCGCTGTCTGATTGCGGAGATGATGGCGAGATAGACGAACTGTTCAGCCGCAAGGGCTGGGATAGAGTGCCACTTCTTGCTTCCCGTGCGGTACGGGATTCACCTATGTACACAGGAGACAGCACGCCTCGGGTGGAAGACCCGCAGCTTACGAGGGAACCTACCCCTCCACCTGTGTCATCATCTACTGTTACCTCACCTACTTTGGTTGTGGGGACACCCCGCGCTTCTCTGAGAGCGCCGAAAGTCAGTTTCAGGGAGCTGGTAAAGGCACCTCGGCATCCGGAAGCTATTGTGCTGCCTGGAACTGGAGAGAAAGCCACTATGCCACCTTTGGCCCGCTTGCAGAGACTGTTTTGCCACAAAGTAGCTCGGGAATATGGGTGGGAGTACCCGTATCTGCCCCGGGACTTGCTGTTTGAGGTGGAAGTCTGGAGAGCAAGATGGTATGACGAGTTTGTGTGGGACAAGTTGAAGGTGCCCCATGCTCGCAGGTACCTGGAATGTGTGCCGGCAGTTTCTAAGAGGTTTGAGGACTGCAAAGCTGAATGGAAATTGGGGCGCCATATCCATGCTGACAAGATAGTCATTTGCAGAAGAGAAGGAGAAGATGTCGAGTATTCGATAGAGGCATTTGACAAACACCTGAAACCCCTGTACCTGCCGGATCCAAAGTTTTACTTATAGGAGAAAAGAACTCCTGTTTATTTCCTTTGTGCACTTGAACTTTCTGGAAGAGCCATTCCCAGACACCCAGGACTGTGCCCTGTTTTTGTTTTTGTTTGGGCTTTTCTTTTTCTCGTTGGAGACTTGGGGACTGTTGTGTTTTCGTGTTTCCCCTTTTCTTCATATGCCAAAGGCAAGGACATTTGGGAATAATGGCAGAGTAGGAAAAAAGCTGGAAGAACGAAGATTCGTTGAGTGTCATGACCGCGGCGTTGTCACCAGGTGGCAGTGTTGCGCAACAAATGTTTGAAAATGTTTCACACACACATCACCTTGCTTGTTGGAGTGAGTGGGTCTCTCGGCTGACGGGCCCACTCATCCCAAATGACACGAAATTATGTTAGGATGTTGTTTTTTTTCTTTCCCCTGCAGGAGGTTCGTCAATCAAGACCATTGAGAGTGGGTGGCTCTTAGACAGTGTGGGAGAGGGGTTGTGACTATGCAGATGTTTAAAGTGTTTTATGACATAAGTTGTTTTATATGTTCCCCATTCCCTGAGCAGGTCTTGGCACTTGGAAAATTTAGAGGAACTGCCTCAGGGGTTTCACTCCATGTCACCACTTTATGGGAGGCATGGGTGTGCACCTGACGCTGGGGACCAGCGTCCAATTACAGGGGGGAGTGTGTAGCGGGGTCCTCAAATTGATGGGATGCACCTGGGCAATAGTGTGACCCAGGTGTATAATTGTGTTAGGATTCAGACCCCTTTTTGTTTCGTGGAGGATTGGAGGATGTAATATTCGCCTTTGCCTGTGGGTGAAGGGGTACACACAGGGTTTAGGTAGAATCATCTTCGCAGTGCTCCCTGTTTTGTCCCTTCCCGGAGATGGTATGGCTGGGGCGGGGAACCCGCCGGGCCGTTGATGGGAGGAGATAAAAGGGGGAGACGCCCTTACCACGTGGTGGTCGTCGTCGTCGTCTGGCGGAGAAGGAGGTCCTCGGAGGAGGAGGGTTGCGGTCCGCACCCAGGGCCCTTAGGCCTGGGTGCGGGCGATCCAGGAGTCTGGTCCAGGTGCCCATGGCCTGGTCCGGAGTCATGTTGGCGTCCATCCCAGGCACCTTTAGCCTGGGGTGAGGTACTATCGAGGAGGCCTGGGGCCCAGTACCTTCGACTGGGTCCCGCTAGGGTGGACTGTCCGAGGGTCCCTGAGCGGAGGGACTCGTACCTGAGGTGAGGAGGCCGGGGAGGTTACCCACTGGAAACCCGGAGCAGCACCAACCCGGTGACAGTGGGCCTCTGGGAACTCTCTTGGGAGGACACATCCCCCTGATAGGGGCCACAGCGTATCGAAGAGGGCTCCATTGCTGTTCATAGGGGTTGCTGGAAGAGACCCCATCTTTCCTGTTCTGCAACAGCCGGATTGGCTTAGGCACCGCTGATCATAGTACAGTGGCATAGAACTGAAACGTTAGGAAGTGCCTTGATCTGCTCATCCCACCGTTGGCAAGGTTATAGGTCCCAACCAGTTTGCTGAAAAAAGAACTGTTTATCGTGCTTTGCTATTGGAGTGCCAAATAAACAAGTGTTGGACCTTTCTCCGGTGTGTGAACTCCAGTTACTGGAAGCGAAGGGGAGGCTGGTGAGCTTGCAATTACAGACTCAGTGCATTCACAGAACACACCGGCCCGAGGAAACATCAGGAAGTGGCCTTTACCTCCCTACTACAATGGGGAGGACATGGGCCGTGGCGCATCTCACTCTCACAACCCAGGAACCCCTAGACATGAGTTGGTGTGTAACCGATAAAGATGGAGAGAGGGTGAGGCCGCTACAGACCCAAAACTAAAAAAGAAAGGAAGAGTGCCAACACTGATGACCCCTTAAAAATAAAAAAAATAAAATAAAAAAAAGGGAATACTTTGACAAAAATATATATGTGTCAATTCTGTTGGGACCCTTCCCATCAAAAAAGGTGAGTTAAGCCGGCCACAGACAGTACTGCTGAGATCCGGAACGTGTATGGGCAGGCTGAATGTACCAAGTTTATTGATCAATCTAAAGTAAAAATTTAACAGTTGCGCTGCGTAATAAAGGCACTACCTTACAAGAAACCCTAACACCTTATGGTTGACTATTGTAAGTGACACAATTGATAATACCCACATCCAATGTGAATAAAAATAATACAACCTGGTAACCTATGATGATAACCATCTAACACTCAAATAACAGTAAAAAATTAATTAATGTGACATGTAATTCATCCTGCGAAGTGTCCAAGAAAAATTGAAGCAATAATCATAGGTAAACAAATGTTCAAATTCAGAAATTATTCTTCTCAAGAGGCACTGTTGAAAAATTCCTCCAGGTGAATAAAATGGTGACTTCACACTCCAAAACACCCAAGAAAAGTGTATGACACTTATAAAGAATAGAATCCTCCACCTTCAATATCGAATCTCCTTACCGACTAGTATGGATCCCTAATGAAAGAGATCACACCCGCCTGTGGCTATTTCCCCCGCCAAGGGTCTCTATATGACAGATCAGCAATCAAAATCTTCCTCCACAATCAGGCTCCTCAATACCGTTCCCGGATGTATAATCCCAAAAGAAATGTAAAGGCCACCATGGTGAAGTACTTAAAGGCAGTTTAATATAAATAAAAAAATTACACTTACAAGAAAGTGATGATAAAATAGCGTAAAATTCATTCGTAAGCCGGCCGGCTTCACTATCCGCCCGTCCTTCCGGGATATCGTTTGTTGGTTTGTCGGTGACGTCAGCACGCCGCTCCTCCCTACGCCGTTTCATCAGAGATGACGTCTTCCAGGGGCACGAGCGGCGTGCTGACTCACTGCTTTTTATCATACACGGAACGCTAGACACGCCCGATTCTGACCTCCGGGAGGCCTCTGCACAGGACCGCCATGTTGAGTAGGGGAAATGTTGCCCATACTAATCGGTAATTGCCAAAACGTCATGAGAGGCCAGAACGGCCCCCCCACAACGATTAGCCGCCGATCAGTAGGAATCTTTCAATTGCACTAGCACTCATGCTAGCTGCAATGAAAATAAAATAAAATGGTATCTAAAAATGTCTGATAGGATTTAAATGGATATAAGGAAAATAAAGAACAGAAAATACGTTTTTTTAAATTTAGTAATTGGCACATGAATTGTGACAATTACCCCATAATGTGACAGTCACAAGTATGTAAACATAATTTAATTGAAGGTCACCCATGGGATATTGAAAATATGGACCAACCCCTAAAGGGCTGTCTCTAAGGTTAATGTTGATTCTATGGCTCCACCTCCTTCAGGTTTCTAGGTATCCTACCAATCACATCTCTCTCAAGGAAGCGAAAAGCAATATAAAAGACCTCACATCTATGAGATGTAGGGTCATATATTCACTATAATGTAAATAAAGGTTATAGACTATATAAACATCACCTCCACTTCTGGCCTACTACTAACAGGGCAAAAGGTCACGGAGGTCCTGATAGTAAACATAAAAAAAACCTGTAAGTTTGGAACAAGAAGCTACAAAAGGTTGACAGGATAATCCTGTGCTCACCCCCACTTAGGTGGCCAAAATGGGGGCTGATGTATGTGGACCAAATTAACAGTAAGTGGTGGAAACAGCAGAAGCCTGCCCAGAAATCAGAACCAGTTCACACATTTAGACACAGCATCACCCATTGTCAATAAACGCATTAACATCTGTGTCAATGTTCAAGCCATGAGGGCTGTAACACCGGACCCGGTATATCCAGGCCATCTCTAACTTGGAAAATTGCCTGACCAGGGAGATACCCCTCCAATGAGGTTCAAACTTATCAATCCCCAGAAATAATGTACCCTCAGGGTTGCGTTTGTGATAAATGTCATAATGTTTTGAAACTGAATGATTTGGAAAACCTTGACCCGATGTTAGTGATGTGTTCACCTAACCTCACCTGCATTGATCTCTTTGTTCTGCCAATATACTGGAGCCCACACGGACATTGTAACAAATAAACAATGCCAGTTGAGCTGCATGTAATAAATGGCTCAATAGAGTACTCTTTTGATGTACTAGTAGAATGGAAAATCTCAGTTTTCTTCTGTTTGCTCTTGTTAAGAGTACACACTTGGCACCTCCGACATTGGTAATACCCCGACAGTCCTTTTTGAAAGAAAGAAACTCCTTTTGTGGGAGGATCCACCACATTAGGAGCCACCTTATCTCAAAGGGATGGTGCTCCCCTAAAGATCACCTGGGGTTTAGGAGGTAAAAATTGACTAATAATTCTATCATTCCCTAGCAAATGCCAATGTTTTTGAATGATTTTCTTTATTGCAAAATGTTGTGTAGAAAAGGTAGTGATAAAAGGTATCACAGGTCTTGGTCTGCTAGTAGAGGGACGATCCTCCAATAATAGTGATCTGTCCAACTGGGTGACCTCTTCTATTGTGTCTTCCAAAGACTCAATATTGTAGCCCTTCTCGCCAAGTCTCATCTTTAATATGGTCGACTGCGATCTATAATCTTCCAAAGAGGTACAATTACGCCTCATCCTGACAAACTGACCTCTAGGTACAGATCTCAACCAAGGATCATTGTGACAACTCCCGATGGGAATAAACTAATTACGATCGGTCTGTTTAAAAAAGGACTTCGTGACTAAGGAGTTATTTTCCCTCGTTATAGTGAGGTCAAGGAAATTGATGGTTTCCTGACTGGCCTCATGGGCAAATCTAATTACCCTCTCATTAGTATTGAGGGAGGAAAAAAATTCCTCGAGCTGGTCCTTGGTGCCATCCCATAGGAGGAGGACGTCATCAATATACCTAGCCCAGAACACCAGGTGGGGACTACGGTCCCCAAAGATGACGTCCTCCTCCCACTTGGCCATAAACAAATTGGCCAAGCTGGGGGCGTACTTGGCCCCCATAGCGACACCCTTTATTTGCCGATAGTACTGGCTATCAAACCAAAAATAATTATGGCCCGCTGCATACTCCAACAGATCTATAATGAAATCCTTTTGGAGCTGAAGCAGGCCGGATTGTAGATTCAAATAATATTTCACTGCTGAAATGCCCATCTGGTGTGGAATAATCGAATATAATGAGGTAACATCTGCCGTAACCATCCACATTCCTTCTTTAAATTTTATCTGCGACACTAGATTTATCGCGTGTCGAGTATCCTTCAAATAAGAAGGCATTCGTTGGACCAAAGGCTGTAAAAAATGGTCTTTGTACTTGCCCACCCGGGATGTTATTGAGTCTATACCACTCACTATTGGCCTGCCCGGGGGGCAAGTCAAGCTTTTGTGGATCTTTGGAAGACAGTATAAAATAGGCACCCTAGGGGCCCTAGGTATTAGGAATTGTCGTTCTTTATCCTTCAAAATTCCCAAATCTGAGCCCCTACGGACCAACTCCTCTAGGGTGTCCCTGTATTTAATAACAGGGTTCCCAGGCAATAGGGAATATGTATCACGATCAACAATCCTATGGAGTCCAGGACTACTATTCCGCCGCCCTTGTCTGCAGGACAGATTACCAACTCCCTATTTTGACAAAGGGAGTCTAAACCTGATTTGAGATGCCGATCCATTTTGTTATTGGTGATTTAATAGTTTCCAAATCCCGTAAGACCACATCCCTAAAAACTCTCAGGGATGGGGCCAAAGTTCCAGAAGGGTTGAAGGTGGAGGCATTGGATAATCCAGAATGTTGGAATGATGGTGAAACCAATATCGATCAATCAACTTGGGTATAACCAGCAGACTGCTGGAGATTACGGATATTATTGCCCCCCTCTACAAATTAATGACGCCACACTTGTGCTCCCTACAGCTCCCTTAAAAAATACTTGTGTTATATTTATTATTTCCTTTAGTGTGTTCCTTTATGCTCTGTACACACGATCGGATTTCCGATGGAATAAAATCCGATGGAATTTTCCATCGGAATTCCGATGAAGCTGACTTTCATCATTCTTGCCTACACACCATCAGACAAAATTCCGACCGTTAAAAACGCAGTGACGTAAAATACTCAGACGAGCCGAGAAAAATTAAGTTCAATGCTTCTGAGCATGTGTCGACTTGATTCTCAGCATGCGTGGGTTTTTTCTCCGTTGGAGTTCCACACAGACGATCGGAATTTCCTCGTTTTTTTCCCATCGGAAAAATTTAAAGCATGTTCTATTTTTTAACACCGATGGGAAAAAGTCCGATGGGGCCCATCAGACTTTTTTCATCGGAAAAACCGACTGTGTGTACAGGGCATTAGGAAAATCTTAGGAAAAAATATAAAAAGAGAAAAGGGATGAACACAGAAACAACTAATATAGTGTGAAATAAATAAAACAAGCCAGCGTGTCTACAGAATACTTTTCCTTCACTAAGCACCAAAACACAGACTACTGTCTTCAGGGAACCTGAGGGCTGCATACGTGCCACAGGGCCACAGGATAAGTATGAGGGCATCCCCAGAGCCTGAACAAACCATCACATGGACAAAATACATAAGTGGGGAAAACTATTCTATCTAAAAATTATTTTAAATGTAAAGGGAATAACCTTTCTATTAAAATTTGTTTCCATGGATCTCTCCAGCAGTCAAGCTTCATTGCTTTTACTATCTGTTTCCTACACTTACCAAGTCCTCCTTTCTGTGCATTTGACTCCAGCTAAATGTCCGGAACATATATGTTATTCTTTATGAGCACTCCCTCCCCCTCAAAATATGTGGTTAATATGTTTCACTAAGCTAGCTTGACACATTAGAATAAACTCAGGCAGCAGCTTTATCTGCCATTACAAGTGAAGATGAACAGATGTTGCTTGGTAGTCAAACATGTTTACATTCCACATTTGCCAGGAAGTGAAACCATTTCTATGACCCATGACCATACAGTCAAATCTAATTAACCCAACTTCCTTCTAACTACTACTAAGATGTTTCTCTTCATAGTGTTTCCAATGGCTTTTAAAACCTTCCTTCTCTTACCATTACATCCACCATTCATATATTAATGCTTCACACTTGACCAAGTTGCAAATAAAAATGCCCCTGAGGGGCAGGATCAATCTAAATCAGCGAGGTGAGGGTATAAATGAACCCACTTTTCAGAGGTTGCTGAGGTTTGCTTTTTAGAGGTGCTATTCTAATTTGGTTTTCTAATATCAACAGCCTGTGATACACATTGAAGTGTTTTGTATACTGGCCAAGAGGCTGGGCATTTGAAAGCATAAGCAAATCTCAAAGGTCTATACATTCAGTGCCCGAAATAAGTTGTTATATGGTAACTACATACACCATCAGATGCCTTCATCACATAACTGCATTATTCAACACTGAATATCCAACTCAATAACCCCTCATCTGCTAAACATGGCAAAATCCTTAATACCGATGTACTGGAAGCAAAAGTCTATACCAAACTTATCTCAATAGTTACGAAAAATAGATGATATATGTTGTAAAGAAGAATTTAGGTACAATACCAAGGGCATGGTGGACAAACACTTAAAGGTATGGGCATGTTGGTTTGATTTTAAAACTACTTTGTTATATTATAATACGATATCAGATCCCTGATATTATAATATTATAATATTCTAATTACATAATATTGTCAGATGATATAATATATAATGCTTGGATAGATATGATGCAATAGAAGTTTAATACGTTGGTATTTATAACACCAAGTCTGGAGTAAAACGCAGCGCATTGGCATTTATCCCTCCTTTTTTTTTTTCCTCCCCCTTTCTTCTTTTTTGTTTTGTAAAAATAAAAAAATAGCTTTATAAGCAGAGCTATTAATATTTAAATAATATATTTGCTGATTGTTTGAGTTGTTTCTCTTTCTTTCTGTAAGAGCTAAAATGCCTGATTATGTGATTATGTGTGTATGTATATGTATATATATATATATATATATATATATATATATATATATATATATATATATATATACTTTTTTTTTGTATTTGTGTTTGAAATGGCAATAAAAAGTAATTAAATAAAATAAAAAAATAAAAAAAATACTGAATATCCAAACATTTCTTTTATTTATTTATTTATTACAGGTACTTACACTTTTATATAGCGCTGTCAATTTATGCAGTGCTTTACACAAACATATTGTACATTCACATCAGTTCTTGCCCTCAAGGAGCTTACAATTTAAGATCCCTAACTCACATTCATATATACAGTACATATACTAGGGCCAATTTATACAGGAGCCATTTAACCTACCAGTATGTCTTTGGAGTGTGGGAGGAAACCAGAGTATTCGGAGAAAACTCATGCAGGCACAGGGAGAACATGCAAACTCCAGGCCGGTAGTGCTGTGGTTGAGATTTGAACTGACGACCCTAGTTCTGCTAACCACTTAGCCACAAACATGATTTTGACCCATTACAGAAGAATCAGCGATTTGTTGTCTATATGGTGTATTTTCAATATGCTTGGCTTCTGGATAACCAACCTCCTGCAAATTAAAAATAAAAATGTATTGGGACCATTAAACCTTTCATTTTGTGTAACTTAAAAGTGTTATATAGCATACAATTGCGATTTACTGTTTTGCAAGAAAAATTATTAGCAAAATTGCTATTTTATGTGTGTAGTGCCCTGCTCCCAATGACTGGGCACTATATTTCAATTTAGGGGGTATCTGAGCCAATAGTTAGGCTCAGATTTAAATAATTGATGCTAAATCAGCCTCTGTTCCGGCTGTGGCTGTGTTGGGCAGACTTCCCACTGTTCGTCTGTAGGTGACTGACAAGCCAAGAGTCTATTGGGTACCTTCTCCCGGGAACAGTTCAGTGGGCGTCTACCCACTGAGCATGCTGGGGAAGGGTACTAAAGGGACAGACGCCATCTTGTGGGGTCCTTCGTCCCCTCACGGCCCTCCTGGCGTGAGGGGTGTAGTGTGTGTTTTTTTGGCCTCTGAACCATGCTGGTCCAAGGCCGCAACTTCAACAAGTAGGCCCAGATATGCTGACTGGGTCTACACCTTGAAGGTGATCCTGTGCTGTCCGTCCTGAGGGAGGAAGCCACTCAATGGAGGAAACCAGGGGAGGACCTGTCCTGGAAAAGACCAAGCGGAAGGCTGGTGTCTTGAGGCCAGCCTGGTAATTCTATTGGAGGATGCACCGCAGTTAAAGTTCATCTTACAGTCTGCCGGGTTGGCTTAAAGGACTGTTCGGCTGAAAGTCCGGGCGTTAAATCCTGTGGCAGAGGATCCCGGAGTATCCAATCTGTCCACAACCAGTCTGTGGCAGAGACTGGTCCTGATTATAGTTTGTGCATCATTCCGGCTGCTAGGCCAAGTGAGAGGGGCCTATCCGGATGAGCAATACCCACTCAAGGAAGAGTGGTGAATGACTGAATAGTTGAGGAGTTTTCCCCAGTGATCTGTACCGTGTGCCTGAACCTACCCCTTCCCTTCATCCTTCTACCATTGTTTATCTGTTTATGCAAAAGGAAAATAAAACCTAAGTGCTTAAGGTTTTACAGCTCGTGTGGACATTGGAGTTTCTACAGACTTTCTTCCCCTAGACAACGAATACTGAGGTAATCGTGCAAGGCCCGAAATAAAACCAGCAGCTCCTGCGGGGGTGTGCTACATGTGGAATTAATTAATTGGCTAAATGTTCTTTTCCTTAAGCTAACTTAGTTAATGATCATTGCACACCCTATACTAATGTCACGCTTTGTCTTACTAACTGTATATTCTTAAGTCTTTTGCCAGGGCCAGCGCCAGAATAAGGCAGCTGCCTTTAATGAAAATATACAAAATTCTAATCCCCAGCCTGAGATTGGGAGGTGGGTAGCAGTACCAACGCCAAGGTGGTTGGAGGACGGGGGTGGGTAGCAGGGCCCCCTGCCTTTCCGCACTACTATTCAGTCTCACATTCCCCACCTGTGTCCTCAGCCAGCCCCTTTCTCCTGGCCCATAGAGCGCCACTTAGTCCAGTGACCCCCCCCCCAGAGTCCCAGGACCCCAGAGTCACCTCCATTGTTTCCTTAGTACAGAGCACAGGCAGAGCCCTCCAGTGCACACATCTCGTGGACAATCAAACTTCCCGTACACTGGTACAGCTCTATGAGAGCCAGCTCCCCAGAGGACACAGCAGTCTCCCAGCCCTCCCACTCCCCCCATCATACCCAGATCCTCTTGGAGAGCCCATGGAGCAGAGGATGTGGCCTCCCATGCTGATCCCTGTGTCTGTGCTACTGCTGGAGGGAGCCCAGGCGACCATAGACGAGTGCTTTAAGGGTGGTCACACAGTCACAGTGCTGTATACTTTCTCACTAACTACAACAGCCAGGTGGACACGGATGCACAGCCAGACCATGTTGGCCTGGAGGGGTACAGCCGTACCAGCATGGGGTGGCTGGAGGACAGAGGGGAGTCTAGCAGTACCAGTATGGGATGGCTGGAGGATTAAGCGATCAAGTAGTACCAGTACGAGATGGCTGGAGGATAGGGGGGTCTAGCAGTACCAGAGCGGGGTCGCTCTTTTTAGGGGATTGTCTAACTATTGTCTGCGCACAAACCCTCACCTCGCTACATTACCTTTTATGTTGCAGGGGAATACTACAGAGAAACCATTCTCAACCAGAGTGCCGCGGAACCCTAGGGTTCCTCTAGAAGTTGCTAGGGTTTCTTTGAGGTCTGGCTGATTGACCTCCCATATGATATGCCTGCATAGTTCCGGGACCAACGCCAGTCACAAACAGACAAAAAATTCCTAGCACACTTACCAATTAGCCTGCAAAAAACAAACAAATTGACCCTGTCTAACAATTTGTGTTAAAAACAGAGAGTTTAGTAGCACACATTTGCAAATATATGTGGAAGCTGCAGTGCCTATGTCAAGGCTCCTCTGTATACTGCTGTCTTAACTCTATACTTTTGAGAGTCTCCAAGTATATAGCAGTGGATAAATTAGAGGCAAGTTTTCCTGGAGGGAGCACACTCCCCCTTTAAAGGCACAGGGACACATTGGACACCCAGCAAGATTGATGGAGGCTTCACCTCCCTTTTATTCTAAGACACAGGCTGGAGGGGTGTCACAAAGCCTGTGACTGGAAGAAATCTCCCCACACCATGTTATTGCCAAAAAATAATAAAGATTTGATTTAAATTATATACAGGTGCATCTAAAAAAATAAGAATATCATCAAAAAGTTCATTTATTTCAGTAATTCAATTCATAAAGTGAAACTCATATATTATATACAGTTAATTCATTTTACACACTGGGATATATTTTAAGCATTTCTTTCTATTAATTTTGATGATTATGGTTTACAGCTAGTGAAAACCCCAAATTCTGTATCTCAGAAAATTTGAATATTGTGAAAAAGTTAAATATTGTGGACTCATGGTGTCACACTCCAATCAGCTAATTAACTCAAAACATCTTTAAAGGTTTCCTGAGCCTTTAAATTTTCTCTCAATCTGGTTCAGTAGGTTACAAAATCATGGAGAAGACTGCTGACTTGACAGCTGTCCAAAAGACAGTCATTGACGAGGAGGGTAAGTCACAAAAGGTCATTGCTAAAGAAGCTGGCTGTTCACAGAGTGCTGTATCCAAGCATATTAATGGAAAGTTGAGTGGAAGGAAAAAGTGTGGTAGAAAAAGGTGCAACAGGCAACAGGGATAACCACAGCCTTGAGAGGATTGTGAAGCAAAGGGCATTCAAGAATTTGGGGGAGATTCACAAGGAGTGGACTACGGCTGGTGTCAGTGCTTCAAGAGCCACCACACACATATGGTATAAAGAACATGGGCTACAACTGTTGCATTTCTTGTGTCAAGCCACTCCTGAAACAGAGACAATATCAGAAGCGCCTTACTTGGGCTAAGGAGAAAAGGGACTGGACTGTTGCTCAGTGGTCCAGAGTCCTTTTTTCGGATATAAGTAAATTTTGCATTTCATTTAGAATTCAAGGTCCCAGAGTCTGGAGGAAGAGGGGAGAGGCACAGAATCCAAGTTGGAAAGACAAAGCAGGAAGCGTCACCTGAGTGTAGTATTAAAACAAGCAGTTTAATCACAGGAATAAAAACACTCACAAGAAGAATGTGTATAAGAGGCTTATCTGGTGCAATTCATCCCACGGACATTGTGCTGTGCACAGAGGACACTGGTACTGTGGAGAGGCTGGATGGCGTTCTGTGTCCACAGAGAAACTGGAAGAACCACCGTGGACTGCAGGGCGGATCTGACATCACCTGAGGCGGGGAGGCAGCCAGGATACACACAGGAAGAGCACACTGGAATAGAACAGACTATGTGCTCAGAGCTTTGGCTCCCTCTACTGGCCTAAAATTTAATGTTGCCCATGTGTACATGTGCTTACTTATAGGGCTTTCAGTGTTCATGATCACATTGTGTTTTGCGCCAGTTACTCCCATTTTCTTCTGTTGGTACAGAGTCCAAGTTGTATGAGGTCCAGTGTGAAGTTTCCACAGTCAGTGATGATTTGGGGAGCCATGTCATCTGCTGGTGTTGGTCCACTGTGTTTTATCAAGTCCAAAGTCAGGAAATTCTGGAGCACTTCATGCTTCTCTCTGCTGACCAGCTTCAGGGAGATGCTGATTTCATTTTCCAGCAGGACTTGGCACGTACCCACACTGCCAAAAGTACCAATATCTGGTTTAACGATCATGGTATCACTGTGCTTGATTGGCCAGCAAACTCGCCTGACCTAAACCCCATAGAGAATCTGTGGGGTATTGTCAAGAGGAAGATGAAAGACATCAGACCCAACAATACAGACGAGCTGAAGGCCTTGAAGTGTCCTTCAATTCTCAACAGGTGCATCACCCAGTGCTCCCCAAGAGATAGACAGGGCAAATATATCCTCTTACCAGATAATTAGACCCATCAAGGTCTGTATGCGCATCAGTGAGTAATCACCCCTCACTTCGGGTATAAGTCGTCCCTCCTGTTCAGCCTGCTTACTGAATGCCAATGATACAAGTCACTGCATGCATTTATCCAATTTTAAGAGTTTTGAGAGTATGGTGTCGGCAGTAGTTTACAGATGACAGGACAAGGTATAATGAACCTGTCTCCGGGACGCCCATCGCATCACAAGTGAAACATTAAAGTCTGACCTTTTTCAAGCCAATTAGAGCCTCAGACTCTAATTATGTGGCTTAAAAAAAACAACTAATGTTTGTATGAGTCCGGTGCCCTGCATGCATCCCTGCATGCAAACTAGAGGGGGAGTCGCCCCTGCGCCCCTAATGGACCAGGCGCTCTTGCTAGGAGTTTTATACAGGTGGAATACACATCAAAACAGTATAATGAGCATCTGTAGTCTACAAACCAGTTGATACACCTTTATCTGCCAAAGCCCCTCTGGTGCTAGTCCAAATTGAAACCTCTCAATATCCACATTCAAATAAAATGACAGGACATACTGGGCAAGGGCACACCAGGAACCTTTCTACATTACCAAACTAACTTTCTGCTATGAGTAAGTGCTGTTAAGCTTAACCACTTCAGCCCCGGAATGTTTACCCCCCTTCATGACCAGGCCATTTTTTTTGCGATACGGCACTGCGTTACTTTAACTGACAATTGCACAGTCATGCGATGCTCTACACAAATAAAATTGATGTGCTTTTTTTCCCACAAATAGAGCTTTCTTTTGGTGATACAAAAAACAAAAAAAGACCAACAATTTAAAAAAATATATATATATATTTTACTTTATGCTATAAAACATATCCAATAAAAAATAAAAAAAAATAAAAAATCTTCATCAATTTAGGCCAATACATATTCTGCTACATATTTTTGGTAAAAAAAATCTCAATAAGCGTATATTGGTTGGTTTGTGCAAAAGTTATAGCGTCTACAAACCAGGGGATATTTTTATGGATTTTTTTTTAACTAGTAATGGCTGCGATCATTCGATTTTTAGCGGGATTACAAAATTGAGGTGGACAAATTGGACACCTAACTGACACTTTTGACACTTTTTGGGGACCAGCGAAACTAATACTAATACTCACTAATCAGTGCTAAATAATATGCACTGTAACTGTACTAATGATACTGGCAAAGAAGGGGGTTAACATCAGGGGCGATCAAAGAGTTAAGTGAGCTCCTAGGGAGTGCTTTCTAACTGTGAAGGGAATGCTGTGAGTGGTGGAAAAGAGAGATCTGTGTTTCTGTATAGCAGAAATACAAGATCTCCATCTTCCTCCCTCACAGAACGGCGGTCTGCCTTGTTTACATAGGCAGACCGCCATTCTGCCTCTCCTGTGAATGATCATGGGGTGCCGGCGTCCATCGTGGCCACCGGACCCGCTGTGTCCAATCACAGCGGTAGCGGGTCGCCACTGGCGCGCGCCCCAAACCCACTGCACAAAATCACGTACCACGATTATTACTACAAACCCTTTTCCCTTTTGGAATAAAGATTTTACATGAATAAATAAAAGCTGATCATTGTAAACACCCCTGACAGTGTTAAATGGTTTTTCTCATCCCTGTAAACTGATACATCTGGAACAACAGACTTACTGGCCAGATTACCAGATGAAAAAAAAAAAAAAGAAAGCCTAAAAAAGAAAACGAATAAAGCTATCACATCTAAGAATTGTTAAGCTGCAATATACTGTAATAAATGTTTGCTTTTGGGTACTTAATACTGCTTTAAGTTTTTGATTGATTGGAGAGTGGTTAGTAGACCTGTCAGATTTTATTGCTGTCTGTGCCCTTGTTAAGGGGATTAATGCCCCGTACACACGGTCGGGATTTCCGACGGGAAAAAGTTGGAAATTCCTACGGGAAAATTGAGAACCTGCTCTCAATCTATTTCTGTCGAAATTCCCGACAGAAAAAGTCAGATGGAGCATTACACACGGTCGGAATTCCCGACCAAAAGCTCCCATCTGACTTTTTCTGTCGGGAATTCCGATCGTGTGTATGGGGCATTACCCTCTCTATTTGTCCTGTTTACTGTTATAATTGAAAGAAAATCACAAATTTAAGTTGTTACCAGAACACGAATATTGGGAAAATCTTCCAATGGGGAAACTAGTTCTGGTCACCCTGGTGACAACCAGGAATTCCCTCACTTTGGAGGGATTTCCCCTTCCTGTTTTGTTTATGGAACAAGAAGTGAAGGAAAATCTCCCTGGTGGGACACAAATGGTGAAAAAATTGACAGGGGTTTAAAGCCCTCCTCTGGTAACCGGCAAGTGTGAAAGGGGATATCTACACATAATCAGGGCACTGATCATCAGTAGGGATGAGCTTCGAGTTCGAGTCGAACTCATGTTCGACTCGAACATTGCCTGTTCGCCCGTTCGCCGAACAGCGAACAAATTGGGGTGTTCGCGGCAAATTCGAAAAATCTATGGGAGAAATCTAAAGTGCTAATTATAAAGGCTTATATGCAAGTTATTGTCCTAAAAAGTGTTTGGGGACCCGGGTCCTGCCCCAGGGGACATGTATCAATGCAAAAAGAAGTTTTAAAAACGGCCGTTTTTTCGGGAGCAGTGATTTTAATAATGCTTAAAATGAAAAAATAAAAGTGAAATATTCCTTTAAATTTCGTACCTGGGGGGTGTGTATGATATGCATGTGAAGTGGCGCATGTTTCCCGTGCTTAGAACTGTCCCTGCAAAAAATGTCATTTTTGAAAGAAAAAAAGTCTTTTAAAACTGACTCGCGGCTATTAATGAATTGTCGGCTCCCGGCAATACATACAAAAGTCATTGATAAAAAAAAAAAAAAAAGCGTGGGGGTTCCCCAGAATTCAATTACCAGGCCCTTCAGGTCTGGAATGGATATTAAGGGGAACCCCGCCGCAAATTAAAAACAAAATTGACGTGGGGTTCCCCCAAATATCCATTCCAGGCCCTTCAGATCTGGCATGGATTTTAAGGGGAACTCCACCCCAAATTTTAAAAAAAAATGGCGTGGAGTCCCCCTAAAAATCCATACCAGACCCCTTATCCGAGCACGCAACCTGGCCGGCCGCAGGGGAAAAGGGGGGGACGAGAGAGCGGCCCCCCCTCCCTCCTGAACCGTACCAAGCCACATGCCCTCAACATGGGGAGGATGTCCCCATGTTGATGGGGACAAGGGCCTCATCCCCACAACCCTTGCCCGGTGGTTGTGGGGGTCTGCGGGCGGGGGGCTTATCGGAATCTGGAAGACCCCTTTAACAAAGGGGACCCCCAGATCCCGGCCCCCCCATGTGAATTGGTAAGGGGTACATTGTACCCCTACCATTTCACGAAGAAAGCGTAAAAAAATGTTAAAAAAAACACACAAACACCTTGAAAAAGTCCTTTATTTAAAAAAAAAAAAAATAAATAAAAACATTCCAGCGGTGAAATCCAGTGTCCCGCGGCGATCCCGATGTCCAGCGCTGTCCTTCATTGGTTGTGCCTGAGCGGACCTGATGGGGAACTCCCTCTCAGTATTTTAAATGTATAGACCCGCCCCTTCTAAAGTTCCCCATCAGGTCCGCTCAGCGGAACATGAGAAGGGGCGGGTCTATACATGTATTGCCAAAGTGAGAGCAGTTCCCCATCAGGTCCGCCCCCTCGGTATGTCGGACCCGCTTACGTCATTGGCTTGAGCGGGGAACTTCCTTCACTGTGTAATTTAAATTTACATAGTGAAGGAAGTTCCCCGCTCAAGCCAATGATGTAGGCGGGTCCGACATACCGAGGGGGCGGACCTGATGGGGGACTGCTCTCACTTTGGTAATACATGTATAGACCCGCCCATTCTCATGTTCCGCATCTCGTCCGCTGAGCGAACCTGATGGGGAACTGTAGAAGGGGCGGGTCTATACATTTAAAATACTGAGAGGGAGTTCCCCATCAGGTCCGCTCAGGCACAACCAATGAAGGACAGCGCTGGACATCGGGATCGCCGCGGGACACTGGATTTCACCGCTGGAATGTTTTTTTTTTTTTTTTTTTAATAAAGGACTTTTTCAAGGTGTTTGTGTGTTTTTTTAAACATTTTTTTACGCTTTCTTCGTGAAATGGTAGGGGTACAATGTACCCCTTACCAATTCACATAGGGGGGGGCGGGATCTGGGGGTCCCCTTTGTTAAAGGGGTCTTCCAGATTCCGATAAGCCCCCCGCCCGCAGACCCCCACAACCACCGGGCAAGGGTTGTGGGGATGAGGCCCTTGTCCCCATCAACATGGGGACATCCTCCCCATGTTGAGGGCATGTGGCTTGGTACGGTTCAGGAGGGAGGGGGGGCCGCTCTCTCGTCCCCCCCTTTTCCCCTGTGGCCGGCCAGGTTGCGTGCTCGGATAAGGGGTCTGGTATGGATTTTTAGGGGGACTCCACGCCATTTTTTTTTAAAATTTGGGGTGGAGTTCCCCTTAAAATCCATGCCAGATCTGAAGGGCCTGGAATGGATATTTGGGGGAACCCCACGTCAATTTTTTGCCGGGAGCCGACAATTCATTAATAGCCGCGAGTCGGTTTTAAATGCATTTTTTTCTTTCAAAAATGACATTTTTTGCAGGGACAGTTCTAAGCACGGGAAACATGCGCCACTTCACATGCATATCATACACACCCCCCAGGTACGAAATTTAAAGGAATATTTCACTTTTGTTTTTTCATTTTAAGCATTATTAAAATCACTGCTCCCGAAAAAACGGCCTTTTTTAAAACTTCTTTTTGCATTGATACATGTCCCCTGGGGCAGGACCCGGGTCCCCAAACACTTTTTAGGACAATAACTTGCATATTAGCCTTTATAATTAACACTTTAGATTTCGAACGTTCGAGTCCATTGTATTTAATAGGGTTCTAAAGTTTACACGAACATTTTGTCTGTTCGCAGGTTCTGGTGCGAACCGAACAGGGGGGTGTTCGGCTCATCCCTGATCATCAGGATACTGATGATCAGTGCAGTCCCAACTGTGTCCATCAGTGCTGCCAATCAGTGCCACCTCATCAGTGCAGATCGGTGTCACCTATCAGTGCCCATCAGTGCCACCTATCAGTGCTGCCTATTAGTGCTCATCCGTGCTGCCTATTAGTGCGTATCAGTGCCTCCTTATCAGTGCACATCATTAAAGGAGAAAAATTACCCGGTTGCAAAATTTTTGTCATTATTTGTTTGTTTAGTAAAAAAAAACAAAAAAACCCAGTGGTAAATAAATACCACCAAAAAAAAGCTCTATTTGTATGAATTTTTTTTTATTAAAATGCCATATGGGTACAGCACTGTATGACCGCGCAATTGTCAAAGTGTGACAGCGCTGAAAGCTGAAAATTGGTCTGGGCAGGAAGGGGGTGAAAGTGCCCTGTAGGCAAAAGGTTAAACCACACCAGAGAGTTCAGAGACCTAGTGTAGCTTTTTGGCATCAATATCAATTTTACAGCTATGACCGATATGTGCCGTCACCTTTGCTTAATGTAGCTGTTACCCTTCACATTCAGAATGCCAAAAGGCCATACATGCACAGGTGAGCCAAAACAGTATTGTCTATGGACAGGAAAGAGATGTGCTTTTCCAGATCTAAACTATAATCCTTCTGACGTGGGTACCAGTATTATTGATAATGGCTTTTCTGTACACCAATGGCTGAATTCTAAAACTTCCATCGAAAATGTAAACACAAGGAACTGTGCAGCAGTCAAAGGACAATTTGTGGAATGACAAGCCAGACAAGTGTATAGACTGCGTATAGCCATGCCACTAATACAACTTGCTGCTTACGCTCTGAACAATGAGCTCCCCATTCAGTGAGATTCATCAATGTTCTTGTAACAGATTCACAGCTGCTAGCGCTGAACAGGTGTGCGCAGAGTAGACAGCAGGCACCAGTAGCTTCCTGGGTAACAAGACGTGGATTCCATTCTCATGTAGTCACTATGTTACTCCAGGGACACTCAAGCAACAAGCTGGCCCAAAGACATGGGAATGTACAAACATTAATCACAGAAAGACGAGGGATAACAGTGCTCCTAATGAAGCCTAGCTTTCATCACCTCTGTTCTTTCCTCATTGGGCACTTCAATCAACATTGGACCAAGCTAGAAGATGCAGCAACAGGGATATTAACTGAAAAGCAAAAGAGCAAATATAACAAAATGAATAAGCTTCTTTATAGCTGTTTTAATTAAACAAACAACCCCTTTGAACATGTGAAATATAAAAATTATAGGGCTTGATGCAGAGGTGTACCCAGTAGTGTATTTAGGTTTTGTGCTGCCCTTGGCCTGACTAAACACGTGCATCCCCTAATTTAAATATGACTCACCCCTTTCTGTCAAGACCACACCCCTTTCTGTTTAAGACCCGCCCTGAAATTTTCGAGTGGGGACACTAGTTCTAAAGGCCTGGGGGGGGGGCAATGGATTCCATTAATTTGCATAGATTTCCTCTCACTTCCTGTTTGGCTTTGGGGCAGGAAGTGAAGAGAAATCTCTGCAATGGGACAGAGATGGTAAAAAAATAAACTGACAGAGCCTATAACCCTCCCCTACTCTATCCAAAACGAAAAAAAAAGTGTTGCCTATAGTTCCACTTTAAGCACAAATTTCTGATAATTTTGTGGAGAGGACTAAGAAGATATAACATGCCAATGGTGCAGCAGAAAACATATAGCACAGTGAGGAAGGTTTGTGGTTCAGGATGATAGGACAGTCAAAATTAGAAGCAGCGCCCCCCCCCCCCCACAGTTGCGGAATGCCGGCTGCCCGCATACCAGGAGCAGTGCGGTAGCTTTATGGGGGCGCTAGACTAATTTGCCTCTCAGCAAAGTCTGCACCATAAGACTGGCGCTACACTAACAGTGTAGCACAAGCCGGCGGGGACTCTTTCCGTGCTGCCCCCCTGCAAAGTGCTGCCCTAGGACTGGGCCTTGTTGGCCTAGGCCAGGATACAGCGTTGGGTGTACCTTCACATTCTGGGGCTTTGTTGCAAATACAAGGCAGCCTCCTAAGACCTTTTCCACATGTTTGTATCCAGGGGCAGTGTAAGGTCTCATGAACACTGCTGCACCTAAACTCACGTTTAGGAGTCCCTGAACACAACACAATAAACCATTCACCAGAGTTTACAAGCAGCAAAGTTTAGAGGCAGTCAAACTTCCTTGGAAGAACTGCGTTCAGGAAAGAAACTTTGGGTATAAAAAAAAATGTAAATGCGTCTAAATGTGCCTAAGCACTAGAAGCAGTTAGCACTTAAGCATTTATTCATTTCAATGGGCAAAAAAAAATTAAAGAAGTTGTAATCTTTCATTTTCTATGCTGCAAATAACCTGGTTAATCCTGCCGGTTCCTGTGTCCCCCTGTGTGTGCTGACCACAGTAAATCATGGCTGATGATCCATGATTACCGTGGTCAGGTAACGTGCCTCGGCCAGCCCGCTGCTCTCCTCTCTCCTCGCTCCCTGCCTGTCAGTCTGTCAGTCAGTCAGTCAGTCAGTGAGCCCCTCCTCCCCTCCTACCGCTGTTCCGAGTGGCAGTAAAGTTACTGCTCACAATTACTGCCAGCCCCTCTGCTATCACAAAATGTACTACACAGTGCCTTTGTTTTTTTTTCAATTCTTCTTCTAAATACCTTATTCCACCTCGCTGATGTGCCATCACGTGACAATACAGCAGACGTCAGAGGGGGATCAAAGCTCCTCCCTCTGTAGTCCATAGATCAGAGAAGGAGAGCGGCAGGTGGTAACGTGACCGCAGATCGGTGAGGTGGAATAAGGTATTTAGCAGGAGAATTAAAAAAAAAAAGACATTATGGGGTTGATTTACTAAAGGAAAATCCACTTTGCACAACAAGTGCACTTGGAAGTGCAGTCGCTGTAAATCTGAGGGGAAGATCTAAAATGAGAGGAAGCTCTGCTGATTTTATTATCCAATCATGTGCAAGCAAAAATGCTGTTTTTTATTTTTTTTGCATGACCCTCTCAGATCTACAGCGACTGCACTTCCAAGTGCACTTGGAAGTGCAAAGTGGATTTGCCTTTATTATGTAGCACTCTGATGTTTAGGCAGGGTTGCTAGCAAATTTACCTGCCAAGTGATAGTTGCCTTGGCCGATTGATAGGAGGTCAATTAATTTCACCCTAATGCTGGAATTGCTGCACTTGTCTCTCTGTCACTAGATGGCCGGGTATCTGGTGGCATTAGATAAGACAAGGGCATTGCAAGGACAGATTAGGAATAGATGGGGTGTCTCAGCCAATGGGCAGGGATTTTCTTGGGTCCCTTGGCCTGCTGGGAGAGTCTATTTATTTGGGTAAGGTCAGGTGATCGGGATTCTGTGCCACCTGGGCGGCTGTCTGGGTGGACGTGTGTTGTGCTGCTCCGGGCTGCTAGGCCAGAGCCTGAGGCCTATCCCGGGGACATCTGGTTGCTAGGCTGTCTGAGGGCCAATCCAGAAGCAAGAGAGCAGCGTAGAGTTGGGACTGCGGCTTGCAGTCCAGCCAGAAGTGACGGTTCTGCCGGCCGGAGAACCTGACGTGGTCGGAGGTAGAGCGGTATTCTGCTACTGGTAACATTGCAACTACTAAAGGGTGTCCTGGCCCTAACCCTCTTTCCCACAGTTCTGTTAAGCGAAAATAAATCTCTTTGCATTCAATAAGTGTCTGCCGCCCATTAATCTACTTTGCGTTGCACCCACCATGCCTCGTAACCCACTCTACATAGAAGGATGTCAGCTGTCCCTAACTCTGGAGGTCACCATTAGGCCCCTTTCACACTGGGGCAGGCATGTGTGGTGGCAGATAGATTTTTAGCGCCGCTATACTGTCGTATTTACCGCGATATTCGGCCGCTAGTGGTGCGGTTTTAACCCCCGCTAGCGGCCAAAAAAGGGTTAATACCGGTATTACCGCGGTGTCCCATTGATTTCAATAGGAAGGAGCGGTAAAGAAGCGGTATACACACCGCTCCTTCACCGCTCCAAAGATGCGGCTTGCAGGAGATTTTTTTTTCTCCTGCCAGCGCATCGCCTCAGTGTGAAAACCCTCGGGCTTTCACATTGAGAATGCTGGGGCAGGAGTATTTCAGGCGTTATTTATGCACTATTTTTAGCGCTAAAACGCCTGAAATACGCCTCAGTGTGAAAGGGGCCTTAGACCAGGAGAGGCCTGGGACTTGGCTACAAGTAAATAAACCCCAGAGTAGTCTATTTTGTCATAGCAGAGGGGCTGGCAGTAATTGTGAGCACTTCTATTACAACCACTTTAAATGTCTGGCTAATTAAATAAACGCCTAAACACCAAATGCTACCAAACTCTGCAAAACACTCTCTCCTAAACTGGTTTAAAGAAACGCAGCTTAGGGAAGTTTTTAATGGTGATCAGGAGAAACAGCGTTTACAAGTGTGCATGAGGCCTTAGTATAAAGCAGCCTTTTTCAACCAGGTTGCTGAGGCACTCTGGGGTACCTTCTGTGTTTCTCAGAAGTGCCTTGGCAAAATGCCTAAAAATTGCCTTAAAACTGTATACAAGCCAACAGGTGGATCAAACCTGCTTTTTTGTTACACAAAGATACAGATTTTCATTGTGCACCATTACAACCTTGGCCATCGGCATCCTAACAACCTCTAACATCACTGGTTGATAAGGAGGACATTGGGCGTCTGCACAGCATCCTTGTTTGCCACTATCCTGCCTCCCTCCACAGCACTAGGGATACGTTGGCTGAGTGAGGAAGAGAAACTGAGAAAGAAGAAAAACGCTAGGATACCAGTCAGTAGCAGTGTGCAAAGATATATCTGCTTTGTAAGAATAAATCACCTCCAATGTTGGGTGTCATACGTGTGTGGATGATGATGCGATATGTAAAACTCTTAGATTAGTTACATTTATAATGGGGTGCCTCAAGACTGTGCAGAGTTTTAAAGGCTGTCTTGATGGAAAAAAGGTTGTGAAACACTGGTTTTAAAGCACAGTTCCTGTATATAGATACTGATATAATATGCCCTGACTCAGGATGCTTAGTATTATATTTTCCCTGCTAAGACCTTCTTGACAGTATGGTGTCCACTTTTTACTCTAGGGAGGGTTCACTTGGCTTCTTCTGCACTCTGCATCATGTGATTGTAGCACCGTCTAGTGTGCTACTAGTGTTAGAACAGGCAAGGTGCTGATTTGCATACTTGAGGGAACTTGGCCAATCCCCAGGCAGAATGTCCTGGCAGGGTGGTTGGATCAGCCTTTAAATAAGGTGGAGCCATGCCAGCAGTGAAGTTGAGTGGAAGATGGAGTGCTGAGGAGGTTGTCGTGGCCTAGGAGGGGACCCCTGGGCTGGGCTCGTGCTGGCTTGGGAAGATCCTATCAGCGTCTTGGTTTGAGGAGGAATCTTACCTAAGGAGCAGCAGGAAGCAAGGAGGACAGAGTAAGTACTTCAGCATACCCAGGGATTCTCAAGGGAGAGACTGACGTATATATCAAGCTTTCAGGAGGACAGCGCTGTGCTTAACCCTTCCTATCCCTTGCCCTGGGAGATCTTCGGAGCAATCAGGTGGGCTGGTGGACAAGAAGCCAATAGGGCTGGTAGTTTCTGCAGGCAGTAGAGCTGGGAGCAGTTCTACAGAGGAGAGGAGACACTACTGTATGCAGTTTGCAACATACTGTGATATTTTCTAAAAGGGACTGAGAGCTCCTAGTCCTCAAGGGACTTTTGCTCACTAAGCTACCACATGGTGTTTGTTATTCTCATTCCTATATTTTGTCTACAACTATTGCAACATGGCGTATGTTTTAGGTGAGGAAGTTAATGTAGAAATTAATGCAGCCCTTAGGAACAAACAAACCGGTTCTGAAACCAAAGGAAGGGAAATTAAAAGACGTTTTTAAATTCATAAAAAATTGTTGAAAAAACATCTAAAACGTAAATGGGATGTATCCTTTTTAGAAACTTATATTGCACAAAAAATAATCCCAAGAGGTCTAAGAGACAGAGTAATCCCCACCGAACATCTACATAATGATAGATTTATCCCAAAGTAGAAGTAATTGTGTATATCCCACGGAATATCCCACGTCTCCCCGCAGGGATGTAGTCCCAAGGGAGTGGGCGAGCAAGCTGACTAACCCCCAGCCAGAACGGCTCGGATGATGGGGGCAAGCTTACTGAGGAGGAACAGGAAGTGAGAAATTCAGACGAAGAAAAAAAAACATTTAGAAGGAAATCGAAGGAAAAGGTAAGTGAACCAACAATGCACTAGCTTAAAGGAACCTATTTAGAAAATAAAAAACGAACCTTTACAACCCCTTTGAATGTAGGAGAGCACAGCTGATAGACCTTAGAGTGGAAATAGATTTGAGTGGATGCAATCTGACCTCTTTAAAGAAGAGGAAATTACTAGGCAAAATTACATGGTTAAAAAAGAAGTATAAAATGTACAAAGAAATTTAAAGGACACCAGATTCAGATTGGGAGAGGGGTGACATGTTTGATCTGGCCTCTCAAAGAGGCAGAAATAAATTGAGATTTCTTACCCTCTCCCAATCTGAAACAGACTAGTGAAACTAGTGAAACGGACAATGAAGCATCTATTTGATCAGTCTCTTTTTTAGATTGAAGAGGGGACAGCTCCCTTTTCCCAGTAAAAAAACAAGGGAAAGTAGGGATTCTGAAAACAAACAAGAAAAAACTGAGAGAAGTAGAAAAAGAAGGAGAAAGAGAAGGGTGAAATCGCAAATACAGGACAAGGACACGGAATGATCTTATTTCTCTATTGGATGAGGGATCCTTTGATCCCGATTATCTAATAGAAGATGATGTTATAATCCTTAGACAAGTACATCTCCCATTTAGATCTAATTTTTTTTTTTATCTTTTTCCAAAAATAAACAGCTGGGCCAGTTTTTTTAACTAGTCAACGACAATCTTAAGAGACTAAATTGGAAGGGTCAAAATAATGACAATCTTACAAAGAATGAAAGACAAGCTTTGCAGGAGTTAAAACATTTAATTATCAAGAAGAGTGATAAGGGGGGCAATGTAGTCCTTATGAAGGAAGAAAATTATGTTAAAGAAATAAAGAGGCAATTAAATAACTTTGAGGTTTACAAAAGACTTTCTAATTCCCCCTTTCCAAATCTAGTAGAAAAACGCAACTATAAATTGACCCTGGCCTGTGAAGGAGGACTACTCAGTAAAAAGGAACTGAATTTTCTAAAAGTTGAAGAATATAATATCCCAGTCCTTTATATCATCCCAAAACTCCATAAACATCTCTCTGATCCGCCCAGCAGACCTATTGGGTCTGTCATAAATAGACCCATGGAAAAAGCAGGCCAATTTATAGATGAGCTTTTTTTAAAACCATGGTACCCACTCTGAGCTTCTTTGTTAGAGACACAAAAGACGTCCTGGGCAAAATTCATGACATTGAAGTGCAAGAAAGTTGGTTATTGGTGGGCATCAATTTTGGGGGGAAAAGCTGCAACATTTTTTCTGGAAAAATTATATCCTGAAATGGCTCACCAAAATGAGTTTATTCTAGATTTACTAGATTTTGCCCTACACAATAACTTCTTCCAGTTCAGTGAAACCTATTACCAACAAATACAGTGGGGCAAAAAAGTATTTAGTCAGCCACCAATTGCGCAAGTTCTCACACATAAAAAGATGAGAGAGGCCTGTAATTGTCATCATAAGTATACCTCAACTATGAGAGACAAAATGTGGAAACAAATCCAGACAATCACATTGTCTGATTTGGAAAGAATTTATTTGCAAATTATGGTGGAAAATAAGTATTTGGTCACCTACAAACAAGCAAAATTTCTGGCTCTCACAGACCTGTATCTTCTTCTTTAAGAGGCTCCTCTGTCCTCCACTCATTACCTGTATTAATGGCACCTGTTTGAACTTGTTATCAGTATAAAAGACACCTGTCCACAACCTCAAACAGTCACACTCCAAACTCCACTATGGTGAAGACCAAAGAGCTGTCGAAGGACACCAGAAACAAAATTGTAGACCAGCACCAGGCTGGGAAGACTGAATCTGCAATAGGCAAGCAGCTTGGTGTGAAGAAATCAACTGTGGGAGCAATAATTAGAAAATGGAAGACATACAATACCACTGATAATCTCCCTCGATCTGGGGCTCCACGTAAGATTTCATCCCGTGGGGTCAAAATGATCACAAGAACGGTGAGCAAAAATCCCAGAACCACACGGGGGGACCTAGTAAATGACCTGCATAGTGCTGGGACCACTGTAACAAAGGTTACCATCAGTAACACACTATGCCGCCAGGGACTCAGATCCTGCAGTGTCAGACGTGTCTCCCTGCTTAAGCCAGTACATGTCCGGGCCTGTCTGAGGTTTGCTAGAGAGCATTTGGATGATCCAGAAGAGGATTGGGAGAATGTCATATGGTCAGATGAAACCAAAGTAGAACTGTTTGGTAGAAACACAACTCGTCGTGTTTGGAGGAGAGAGAATGCTGAGTTGCAACCAAAGAACACCATACCTACTGTGAAGCATGGGGGTGGCAACATCATGTTTTGGGGCTGTTTCTCTGCAAAGGGAACAGGACAACTGATCCGTGTACATGAAAGAATGAATGGGGCCATGTATCGTGAGATTTTGAATGCAAACCTCCTCCCATCAGCAAGGGCATTGAAGATGAAACGTGGCTGGGTCTTTCAGCAAGACAATGATCCCAAACACACCGGCCGGGCAATGAAGGAGTGGCTTCGTAAGAAGCATTTCATGGTCCTGGAGTGGCCTAGCCAGTCTCCAGATCTCAACCCCATAGAAAACCTTTGGAGGGAGTTGAAAGTCCATGTTGCCCAGTGACAGCCCCAAAACATCACTGCTCTAGAGGAGATCTGCATGGAGGAATGGGCCAACATGCCAGCAACAGTGTGTGACAACCTTGTGAAGACTTAGAGAAAACGTTTGACCTCTGTCATTGCCAACAAAGGATATATAACAAAGTATTGAGATGAACTTTTGATATTGACCAAATACTTATTTTCCACCATAATTTGCAAATAAATTCTTTCCAAATCAGACAATGTAATTGTCTGGATTTGTTTCCACATTTTGTTTCTCATAGTTGAGGTATACCTATGATGACAATTACAGGCCTCTCTCATCTTTTTAAGTGGGAGAACTTGCACAATTGGTGGCTGACTAAATACTTTTTTGCCCCACTGTATCTGGCACATCTATGGGGGCCCCATGGGCACCCTCCTATGCATGCCTGCACCTGGGTTTTTGGGAGGAGGAATTTTGTCTAGGAACTGGAATCGTTCAATAAGGGGGTGGGCCTATGGCTACGTTATATCGATGAAGTCTTGGTGCTCTGGAAGGGCACTATTTTAAATTTACATGATTTCATTGACGAATTAAATGATAATTAGTTGAACATCAAACTTACTTATAATTTTGATTTAAGATCAATTGCCTTTCTAGATCTAGAAAATCACCAAAAAAGAAGGTCGATTAACTACATCCACTTATAGAAAACCGACAGCAGCGAAGACACTTCTTCGTGCAGACAGCTTCTATCCTAGACCTTTGGTGCATGGCATCCCGGTTGGTCAATTCCTCCGTGTTCGAATTGTACTAGTGACTCTGATTTTCAGAAAGAGGCAAGAGATCTATATGCCCGTTTTAGAGAAAGAGGTTATAGCCATAAAGTTCTTAACCACTTAAGCCCCGGACCATTTGGTAGCTAGAGGACCAGAGGTGAATTCAGAATTTTGCACTGCGCTGCTTTAACTGTAAATTGTGCGGACATGCAATGTTGTACCCAAACGAAATTTGCGTGCTTTTCTTCCCACAAATAGAGCTTTCTTTTAATGGTATTTGATTGCCTCTGCGATTTTTATTTTTTGCGATATAAACGGAAAAAGACCGAAAATTTTGCAAAAAAAATGATATTTTCTACTTTTTGTTATAAGAAAAATCGAATAAACTCAATTGTAGTCATACATTTAGGCCAAAATGTATTCAGCCACATGTTTTTAGTAAAAAAATGTCAATAAGCGTATATTTATTGGTTTGCGCAAAAGTTATAGAGTTTACAAACTAGGGTACATTTTCTGAAATTTACACAGCTTTAAATTTATGACTGCCTATCTCATTTCTTGAGGTGCTAAAATGACAGGGCAGTACAAAACCCCCCAAATGACCCCATTTTGGAAAGTAGACACCCCAAGGAAATTGCTGAGAGGCATGTTGAGCCCATTGAATTTTTTATTTTTTTGTCCCAAGTGATTGAATAATGACAAAAAAAGAAAAAAAAAATTACAAAAAGTTGTCACTAAATGATATATTGCTCACACATGCCATGGTTATATGTGGAATTTCACCCCAAAATACATTCTGCTGCTTCTCCTGAGTACAGGGATACCACATGTGTGGGACTTTTTGGGAGCCTAGCCGCGTACGGGACCCCGGAAACCAAGCACCGCCTTCAGGATTTCTAAGGGCGCAAATTTTTGATTTCACTCCTCACTACCTATCACAGTTTCGAAGGCCATAAAATGCCAAAATAGCACAAAACCCCCCCAAATGACCCCATTTTAGAAAGTAGACACCCCAAGGAAATTGCTGAGAGGCCTGTTGAGCCCATTGAATATAATTTTTTTTGTCCCAAGTGATTGAATAATGACAAAAAAAAAAAAAAAAAATTACAAAAAGTTGTCACTAAATGATATATTGCTCAAACATGCCATGGTTATATGTGGAATTACACCCCAAAATACATTTTTCTGCTTCTCCTGAGTACGGGGATACCACATGTGTGGGACTTTTTAGGAGCCTAGCCGCGTACGGGACCCCGAAAACCAAGCACCGCCTTCAGGATTTCTAGGCACAAATTTTTGATTTCACTCCTCACTACCTATCACAGTTTTGAAGGCCATAAAATGCCAAAATCGCACAAAACCCCCCCAAATGACCCCATTTTGGAATATAGACACCCCAAGCTATTTGCTGAGAGGAATGGCGAGTATTTTACAGCTCTCATTTGTTTTTGAAAATGAAGAAAGAAAATATATATATATATATTTTTTTTTTTTTCAATTTTCAAAACTTTGTGACAAAAAGCGAGATCTGCAAAATACTCACAATACCTCTCAGCAAATAGCTTGGGGTGTCTACTTTCCAAAATAGGGTCATTTGGGGGGGTTTTGTGCTATCTGGGCATTCCATGGCCTCCGAAACTGTGATAGGCAGTGAGAAGTGAAATCAAAAATTTACACCCTTAGAAAGCCTGAAGGCGGTGCTTGGGTTTTGGGGTCCCGTACATGGCTAGGCTCCCAAAAAGTCTCACACATGTGGTATCCCCGTACTCAGGAGAAGCAACAGAATGTATTTTGGGGTGTAATTCCACATATGCCCATGGCATGTTTGAGCAATATATCATTTAGTGACAACTTTGGGCAAAAAAAAAATTTTTTTATTTTTTCCGCAACTTGTGTCAACATATAAAATATTCCATGGACTCGACATGCCTCTCAGTATATAGCTTGGGGTGTCTACTTTCCAAAATGGGGTCATTTGGGGGGGTTTTGAACTGTTCTGGCATTTTATACACAACATTAGGAAGCTTACATCCACTCTTCTAACCACTTGAAGACAAAGCCCTTTTTGACACTTTTTGTTTACATGAAAACATTTTTTTTTTTGCAAGAAAATTATGTTGAACCCCCAAACATTATATATATATTTTTAAAGCAAAGGCCCTACAGATTAAAATGGTGGGTGTTGCATTTTTTTTTCTACACAGTATTTGCGCAGCGATTTTTCAAACGCATTTTTTGGGTTAAAAAATACACTTTTTTTAATTTTAATGCACTAAAACACACTATATTGCCCAAATGTTTGATGAAATAAAAAAGATGATCTTAGGCCGAGTACATAGATACCAAACACGACATGCTTTAAAATTTCGCACAAACGCGCATTGGCGACAAACTACATACATTTTTAAAAGCCTTTAAAAGCCTTTACAGGTTACCCCAGTAGATTTACAGAGGAGGTCTACTGCTAAAATGATTGCCCTCGATCTGACCTTCGCGGTGATACCTCACATGCATGGTGCAATTGCTGTTTACATATGACGCCAGACCGACGCTTGCGTTCGCCATTGGGCAAGAGCAGGGCAGGACAGGGGTGCTTTTTTTTTTTTTTTTTTTTATTATTAATTTTGCTTTTTTATTTTATTTTTAAATTGTTCCTTCCAAGTATTTTTTTTTTTTTATCATTTTTATTGTTATCTCAGGGAATATAAATATCCCCTATGATAGCAATAGGTAGTGACAGGTACTCTTTTTTTGAAAAAACTGGGGTCTTCTAGACCCTAGATTTTTCCTCTGCCCTCAAAGCATCTGACCACACCAAGATCGGTGTGATAAAATGCTTTCCCAATTTCCCAATGGCGCTTTTTATATCCGGGGGGGGGCATTCCCTCCCACTGCTTGTAAAAGCAGTCCAGAGGCTAATTAGCCGCTAAGATTGCTTTTACATGAAAGCCGGCCGCAGGCTGAAAAGAATGATACCAAGATGATACCTAAACCCGCAGGCATCATTCTGGTATAAACATTCAAAGTCCAGCAACATACCAGTACGTTGCTGGTCCTTGTTGGACATGTATTGTAATCTTTTTATTTCATGCAGCCAGTTGGCTGAACGAAAAAAGAGATTGATCGGTGGGTATGCCCACCATTAGAATACCGCCCTTCATCCACCCACTTCCAATGATGGGCATACACGCACCATTTATATATGCCGAAGCATGGGGGCATCCTCCCGCAAAAAAGTTATGCCGCACACACATGGTCGGACTTTTCCACGGGCAAGCCTCCGTCGGAATTTCGACCGTATGTACGCGGCATTAGGAGCAAAATCGCTCCTCCGCCCCTGCTGCCCCAATGCTTCGGCATATTTGCTTTTTTTTTTTAACTGTGGTGGTGAAATCACCTCCTACAGCACTGGAGTCGCAGGGATCAGGCCTGTCTCTGCGAACGCTGCAGTTATGTGTGTTTTTGTTTTGTAAGTGACAGTGATCGATCGATACTGCACTTGGGTGGCCTGGGCTGGACGGAGGGGCAAAACGCAGGTGCCAGCAGGTATCTGGGCTGATCCCACTAACACTGCGTTTTTGGGAACCCTAAACTGCTGGGGACGCTAGTATAGATCTGATCAGATCAGATATTGATCTGTTCAGATACTATACCACTAAGGGGGGTGTATGCTTCACGCGTGGGTGTTAGCGTTACTGGCACTAACCTGACGCTGCCTGGGGTGTGACTCAGACCCTCTCTGACGCTAAAACCTAATTGATATCACCCGCCGGGCGATCAGGGGGTTAAACCTTTATTGGGTTATATACACGGCGGGTGCCCTGACACTATAAAAAGCAAACTAACTAACCAGCGTCACCCGTAACACTTATATGGTGATCACTGGTGAAAGGGTTAACTAGGGGCAATCAGGGGGTTAAAACCTTTATTAGATAATATATGGGGGTACCTGACGCTATAAAAACCTGGGGCGAACCTAAAAAAAATTACCAGCTACCGATCTGCATCACCGACACTAAGACAGCGTTTAGAAAAACGATTGCTTAGCGACAGTGGTGATGGGGGTGAAAGGGTTACCTGGGGGGCGATCAAGGGGGTTAAACCTTTATTAGATAATATATTGGGGTACCTGACGCTATAAAAACCTGCGGCGAACCTAAAAAAAAATACTGGCTACGATCTGCATCACCGACACTAAGACAGCGTTTAGAAAAGCAATTGCTTAGCGACAGTGGTGATAGGGGGTGAAAGGGTTACCTGGGGGGCGATCAAGGGGGTTAAACCTTTATTAGATAATATATTGGGGTACCTGACGCTATAAAAACCTGCGGCGAACCTAAAAAAAATTACCGGCTACCGATCTGCATCACAGACACTAAGACAGCGTTTAGAAAAACGATCGCTTAGTGACAGTGGTGATAGGGGGTGAAAGGGTTACCTGGGGGGCGATCAAGGGGGTTAAACCTTTATTAGATAATATATTGGGGTACCTGACGCTATAAAAACCTGCGGCGAACCTAAAAAAAATTACCGGCTACCGATCTGCATCACAGACACTAAGACAGCGTTTAGAAAAACGATCGCTTAGTGATAGTGGTGATAGGGGGTGAAAGGGTTACCTGGGGGGCGATCAAGGGGGTTAAACCTTTATTAGATAATATATTGGGGTACCTGACGCTATAAAAACCTGCGGCGAACCTAAAAAAAATTACTGGCTGCCGATCGGCATCACTGACGCTAAGACAGCGATCAGAAAAATTATCGCTAAGCGACAGTGGTGATAGGGGGTGAAAGGGTTATCTGGGGGGTGATCAGGGGGTTAAACCTTTATTAGGGGGGGTTAGGGGGCTACACTGGACCTAAGACTAAACTTTGGTGACACTTTTACAGTCACAAATGTCACTGATTGCAGTGATCACTAAATAAATGGTCACTGCAATCAGTGACACTGTGACTGGGGGCTGGGGGGGTGATCTGGGGGGTGATCTGGGGTGGCCTGGGGGGGCGATTTATGTCCCTATGTGTCCTGGTGTCAGTGTAGTGTAGTGTAGTGTAGTGTAGTGTTGTGTGCACTGACCTGATATCTTCTCTTGTACGGCGCTCGGTATATGTGAGCGCCGCACCAGAGATGACATCACTTCCTCCTGCTCCCTCTGTCTGACACAGACAGAGGGGGCATTTCTATTCGCCGGGAGCGATCGCGAGGGGGTGGCCAGAAATGAATGGCTGCCCCCTCATCCCGGAACGCTCCCGGACACTTAGCCACCGCTCACTGTATAGAAGGGGGGTCCGATTGGACCCCCCAACTGTACAAAGGCAATCACGTACACTCTACCTGATTGTGCCTGTCGGTGCCATTCTGCCGACGTATATATACAGTGAGCGGTCGTTAAGTGGTTAAAAAAGGCTAAATTAAAAGCATTGAAACATGACAGGATATCTCTGTTACAAGAAAGAATCCCTATACCATATGCACAACAGAAAACACAAAGGGAACCAGTGAGGTTCATAACTCAGTATGGCAATAAGTGGCCTAAAGTTAGAGAAATTCTGGACAAACACTGGTCCCTTTTGTCTCTTTGTCCCACATTATTGAATACAGTTGGTGATTATCCACATATGGTGGCGCGTAGGGCCCCTAATTTATCTGATATCCTTACCCAAATTGAAATATGTACAGAATACCGGGGACTCGTGGCTGTCAGGCCACATTTGGGTTCCAAAGAAGCCCAATTGCAACCCTTTTAACAGCCCTGAGCTCTTATACCACCTGCTATTGACTATAAACTAATATTCAAAAGGTTGTTCTTTGCTGTTTAACTAAAGGCAAAACTTTTTTTACCATTTTTCAGCCACACTGAAACAAAAGCTGCTAAATGAGCCAGTGAGCCCCTGGGGACCATTACAAGTGAGTAAGCACTTTCACTGACCAGACCCTGCTCCACCCTCTCTCCTTTCCCCCCCCCCCTTTCTCTCTTCCTGATCCCTCTCCCTGCCCTCTCTCCCCCCTCTCTCTCTCCCCCTGACCCCCCTTTCTCTCTCCCTGACCCCCCTCTCTCTATCCATAACCCCCTTTCTCTCTCCCTGACCCCCTCTCTATCCCTGACCCCCCTCTCTCTCTCCCTGACCCCCCTCTCTCTCCCTGACCCCCCTTTCTCTCTCCCTGACCCCCTCTCTCTCCCTGACCCCCCTTTCTCTCTCTCTGATCCCCCTTTCTCTCTCTCCCTCTGACCCCGTTTCTCTCCCTGACTCCCCTTTCTCTCTCTCTCCCTGACCCCCGTCTCTCTCTGATCCCATTTCTCTCTCTCCCCTGATCCCCCTTTCTCTCCCTGACTCCCCTTTTTCTCTCTCTCCCTGACCCCCCTTTCTCTCTCTCTCTCCCTGACCCCCCTTTCTCTCTCTCTCCGACTCCACTTTCTCTCTCTCCCCTTGACCCCCTCTCTCTACCTCACCCCCTTTTCTCTCTCTCTCTCCCCCCTCTCTCTCCCTAACCCCCTTTCTTTCCCTCTCCCTGTCCCAGTGAGGGAAATAAGGTATCCTTGTCCAGACCAGGATTTCAGGCAGTCAGTGGCGGCTGGTGTTTTTTTTTTTGGGGGGGGGGTGGCAAACTGTTTGCCAGTCGGTCCGGCACTTACCCCATCTGCTGCGGTGGTGGGTGGCAGGCAGCGTGGTGCAGCGGCTCCGTGTCCTCTCCTCCATGTCGGCTTAGAGCTCCTCCCCTCCTCGGCGTCCAATAGAATCACCTGTCCTTTCAGACAATCAGGTGACCAGTGTCAAACCAGCTTGCTGATTGGCCGGGAGGAGGATCAGTGTTACAACAGCGAATATTCGGGGAGTAAAGGGAAGGTAAATATAACAAACTGCAGGTATGGCTTTAAAGAGAACCTGTTGTTTTGCCGTGCATTGTTTTAAGTTATGCATACAAAAATATAAAAAGTTCTCTCTGGAGAAAAAAAAATAGAGTGACTGAGTAGAAGAACAATTAACAAGGAGAAAATGTTTACAGATATTATATTCATATGGTTGAAACTTAAAAAAAGCTGTTGGCAGGTAACAAGTGCAGGCTCACCTCTACTAGTCTGCTTTACTGGCCAATAAGAATGCCTGAAAAACTAGAAGATACAGGCAACACGATACATTCTGACCTACAAGACTGACCTTTATAGGCTAAACTCTAGCATCAATTCAACTGTTTGTAGGGTGCCACCTTGTGGTTATTTGCAAAAGTACAACTTCTTTCTCCGAATGAACTAAAACAGTGGTGGTCAACTTGAAAATTATAGAGGGCCTCATGTTCAGCCCCTGGCACTTTCAGAGGGACGCACAATAGCAGCGCATTTTGCGCACCTCAATGCCCAAAAACTTTGGTTATGCTGCAGTGTATCACAATGCACGCTGAACAATTTGAAGTACAGTAACCCCCAGCAGTGGTGTCAGTGAATTCAATAATAACACCCAACATTGGTATCAGTGAATGCAATAACACCCAACACTGGAGTCCGTAAAAGCAATGATAACCCTCAACATTGGTGTCAATGGACACAATAACAACCACAACCTTTGGTGCCAGTGGATGCAATAATAACCCCCAACATTGGTGTCAGTGGATGCAGTAATAACAACCAATATTGGTGTCAGTGGACGCAACAATATCCTCCAGCACTAATGTCAGTGACAACAATAATGGATCCCTAACTCACATGCATACATACAAATACTAGGGTCAATTTAGGCAGAAGCCAGCTTGCCTACCAGTATGTCTTTGAAGTGTGGGAGGAAACCAGAGTAACCAGAAGAAACCCACACAAGAACAGGGGGAATGTGCAAACTCTATACAGGTAGTGTTATTGAAACCAAAGTACAGACCATTATATTACTATGCTGTCACATTGTTCTGCCTCAAGTAGATGCAAAGTTTATAGGTTCTTCAGGCAATTTTTTGCAAGAAATGCAAATGGTTTGAAGGATGCTACCAGGAGACAAGGAAGCCTCTCTGGCCATAATATAACCTTTCTTAATAGGTTTTGTTATTAAGTACTGTATATACTCGAGTATAAGCCGACCCGAATATAAGCCAAGGCACCTAATTTTACCACAAAAAAATGGGAAAACTTATTGACTCGAGTATAAGCCTAGGGTTCCATCTGCATGCCTCACTGTGCCTCACTTTGTCCATTTGAATGCCTCACTGTGTCCATGCCTCACTGTGTCCATGCCTCACTGTGCCCACGCCTCACTGTGTCCATGACTAGACTGACGTTTAACATGGGAGTCTATGGAAGGGGTGCCCGGCTTTCAAAAATCGGTGCTCCCTGGCCGTAGGTCCCCCAGACAAAAAAACTTTGCACACTTATAGAGGAAGAGTGGGGCTACATGTTTTTGGGGTCCAGGGAACCTACGGCCGGCCAGTACCGGGTCCCCAAAGTCCGGGAGATCAGGCGCAAAAAGGTGACTCGAGTATAAGCCGAGGGGGGCATTTTCAGCACACAAAAAATGTGCTGAAAAACTCGGCTTATACTCGAGTATATATGGTATGTCAGGGATATGCAATTAGCGGACCTCCAGCTGTTGCAAAACTACAAGTCCCATCATGCCTCTGCCTCTGGGTGTCATGCTTGCTGCTGTCAGTGTCTCGCTATGCCTCATGGGAATTGTAGTTTGGCAACAGCTGGAGGTCCGCTAATTGCATATCCCTGTGGTATGTGATAAGAGCCACGGAGCATGATGTACATTGCATCCCTGTTTTAACAATCTTATGATGAATGTTTGAGCATAATGTACTGTATGCTATTTTGGAAAATACTAAAAACTATTGGAACAAAAAAAATAATAAACTCCATAGAGGGGCGGGTGCTGTGTCTGTCAATGAACTCAGAGAAACGGATTTTACGGTAAGTCAAAAATCCTATTCATTGACAGACACAGCCTTCTTTATTCAGAACCATAGGGATGTCCCAAAGCAGTGCCAAACATGAGGGGTGGGGCAGCCAACAAAAACAAAAAAAAACCCAGGTCAACCAGACAACCAGACTGGAGCTCAGTGAAAACAACCTAGAGCCCACCTGACCAACAAAAAAACACTTCACGAGGGAAAAACCCTCTAGACCGCAGCCTGCAGAACCTTGTGGCCAAAAGAAGCATCTGCCGATGCCAGCACATCGACGATGTAAAATTTTGTGAAAGTGTGCACCGACGACCAGGTGGCCACCTTGCAAACTTGCGTTACTGACGCCTGATGATGGAAGGCCCAGGAGGCACTCAGCGCCCGAGTCGGGAAGGGAGGAACCTGACCCTTGATAGAATAGGCCTGAGTCACCGTCTGCCTGATCCATCTAGAAATGGTCGCTGAGGAAGCAGATAGCCCCTTCTTTGGCCCATCCGTGATCACCAACAGAAAGTCTGACCTTCGAAAAGACTCAGTGGCCGCCAAATACGCCCTGACTGCCAGTACCACATCTAAGGTGTGCAAGGCAAATTCCCTCGGATGTTGCGGCCGGGGACATAGAGAAGGCAACACGATGTCTTTATTTAAATGGAAATCAGAGACAACCTTTGGGAGGAAAGAAGGACAAGGACGAAGCACCACCTTGTCCTTGTGAATCACCAGGTAGGGCGTGCGACAGGATAGCGCCGCCAACTCTGACACCCTGCGAGCAGAAGTAATAGCCACCAAGAAGGCCACCTTCTGTGATAGCGTGAGCAGGGGAATTTCTCGAATATCCTCAAACGGAGGCTTCTGTAGAACCGAAAGTACAAGATTCAAGTCCCACGGTGGCAAGGGAGATCGCATCGGTGGAACCACATGTCGCACTTCCTGAATGAAGGTACGCACCAGGGAATACGAAGCCAGGTATCGTTGAAAGAAAACCGCCAAAGCCGACACCTGGCCCTTGACAGTACTCAAGGCCAAATTCTTTTCATCGCCCCTCTGAGGAAAAGTCAAAATCCGAGCCACCGAAAAGGAACATGGGGTGAAACCCCACTGACTCACACCATGAAATATACGCTTTCCACTTCCGATAATATACCTTCCTGGAAGAAGACTTTCTAGCTCTGAGCAGCGTCGGAATTACCAACGCAGATAAGCCCCTATCCTTCAAAACCTGGCTTTCAATAGCCAGGCCTTTAAAGCCAGCGACGGTAAGGCAGGGTGGAAGATCGGCCCTTGGGATGGCAGATCGTCCCTGAGAGGCAGCCTCCAGGGGGCATCTGCGACCAGAAGCACCAGGTCGGCGTACCAGGACCAACGAGGCCAGCCTGGGGCCACTAGAATGACCGGAATTCCTTCGGCCTCGATCCTGCGCAACAGCCATGGCAGAAGCTTGAGAGGAGGAAAGGTGTAGATCAGACAATACTGGCCCCACGGAGCGACCAGAGCATCTGAGGCATCCGCCAGAGGGTCCCGAGACCTTGCCACAAACCTCTGCACCTTCCTGTTGATTCGGGATGCCATCTGTTGAAATACCTCCTGATGGAGAGACCACTCCCCTTGGTCCAATACTTGACGACTGAGGTAATCCGGCTGCCAGTTGTCCACCCCCAAATGTGAACGGCGGAGATGGCCGGGACGAAACGTTCTGCCCACCGAAGAATGTCGGCTACTTCCAGGCTGGCGAACATACCCCTCGTTGCTCCCTGGTGGTTGACATAGGCCACCGCCGTGGCATTGTCTGACTGGATATATATCGGGAGCCCCTGAAGCCGATCTGTCCAATGATCCAGACAGAGTCTGATCGCCCGGAGTTCCAAGATGTTGATAGGTAGCCTGGATTCCTCCAGCGTCCAGTGACTCTGAGCCGAGCTCAGGCCCAGGACTCCTCCGCACCCGGACAGACTGGCATTGGTGATGACCACCGTCCAGTACAGCGGGAGAAAGGATTTACCCTGCCGAAGAGCCAGGGAACGAAGCCACCAGATCAGGGACCCTTTGGCTCCTTGAATCAGCCGAATCTGACTGTCTAAGTACTCGGCACATTTGTCCCATTTTTAACAAGATTTCCCTTTGCAGGGGTCTCGTATGAAACTGAGCGAACGGGACCGCCTCGAACATAGGCACCATCAGGCCCAGTACCCGCATGCAAGTCCGCAGGGAGACCCACCTGCTGGACAGCAGCAAGCGGGCTGCCGTCTGTAATTTCTGGAGTTTGTCCTGCGGAAAGACCACTCTGGCCGAGCAGAATCCAGAGTCAGACCCAGATAAACCAATTTCCGAACTGTGGTCAACGCAGACTTTTGATAGATTATCAGCCACCCAAAATCTGCCAGAGTCTGAACAGTGATCTCCACGTTACCCCTTAGGGCTGCTGAGGACTCTGCTCACAGCAGAAGGTCGTCCAGATAGCACAGAACAGAAATTCCCTGCTGGTGCAGCAGCGCCAGAATCGGGGCCAACACTTTGGTGAAGACCCGAGGAGTGGAGGCGAGACCAAAGGGTAACGCCGCAAACTTATAATTCTCCTCTCCCACAAAAAAGCGGAGGAACCGCTGGTGCTGTGCACAAATCGGAATGTGCAGGTAGGCATCCTTGATGTCGATAGAGGCAAGAAAGTCCCCCTGATGAAGAGATACCACCACGGAGCGAATGGACTCCATTATAAACTTCCACACCCGCACATAGCGGTTCAGGGCCTTGAGGTCCCGAATCGGATGTATCATACCCTCCTTTTTGGGGATCGTAAATAGGTTTGAATAAAAGCCCTGGAAACGTTCCGACACCGGAACCGGGACAATCACCCCTTGAGAGACAGGCCTTGTACCGCGCCCCGGAGGGCTAACAAGCGGTCTGGAGACAGATGCAGATTAGACTGAAAAAATATGCTTGGGGGACAAGTCTGGAACTCGATCTTGTAACCACAAAATAAAATAAAAAACTGCCAGAACAAGAGATCCCAACAGTGAACTAGGTCCTTACTCTTGACTAGGCAGAAAGAACTGAAGGCCTGTAGCAGAGAGGGGGGTGTATATCACCTATGACTGCCCATGGGCGTAGTCAAGTCTTTTGTCTTCCAAGTGTCCTACTCCTGTAGGGGGCGATATAACCCTATGGTTTTGAATAAAGAAGGCTGTGTCTGACAATGAACGAAAGAGAAATTTACTTTACCCAACAATGCAGATACAATGTTAATTACATCATAAAAAGAAAAAAGGAAAGGCTATAGCATTAATGGGAACAGATACTGCAAGCCATTGGGCTCAATACACCCTCCATAACCTAAGCACCAAGGAGGGCACTAGTGTAAGAGACACTCAGAATTTGGGGGTTTCCACCTGTCCAGTTTTGAATAAGTGCATTTATTTTTTACTATTTGTTTAGTGATCCAAGTAATGTAGGCTTTTACTGCAGATTTTAGGTTCCTGCAGGTATGACTGAGTACAGGAACAGTGATATTGTAGCGGAGTCCCTTGTTAACCACCTTGTTCATAGTTGGGAACAGGCTCTTTAAACTCTTTTTACCATAATCCTATGGACTCCCAAGATCTACTAGGATTATACATTTCCCTGATTCTCACCTTCTGGAGTCACAAGAGGCAGCACCTGATGAGACATAAGTTAAATGTGCATGAGACCTGTCACCAGGCATTTGGTATTAAGCTTGGGGGCAGCCAGTTTGGAGTACAATAGCATGAACCTTCAGTAGGAGACACCATCAAACTGGCAATCCTCCAGCTGTTGCAGAGCTACAAGTCCCATGAGGCATTGCAAGGCTGACAGTTACAAGCATGACTCCCACAGGCAGAGGCGTGATGTGACTTGTAGTTCCGTAAACAGCTGGAGGGCCACCAGTTTGAGACTCCTGGTCTACTGAGTGGTGAGCCTAAAGTGGGGTGGCCCTGTGCTTAACCACTTGCCGCCCGCCCACCGTCAAATGACAGAGGGACGGTGCGGCTCTCGTTCTGGGTGAACACCTTATGATGGTGCACCTGAACGCCTGCGCCCTCGGGAGCGCGCAGAGCGGCGATCGTAGCCACACTGTGACCCCGATCTCTGTAAAGAGCCGTGGCTCTTTAACCATGTGATCGGCTGTGTCCAATCACAGCCGGTCACATGTAAATACGGAAATGCCAGTAATCGTCTCTCTTTGCCTCACACTGGCAGAGTGTTTGGCGAGGAGAGCCGATCAGCGGCATCTCCTCGCAGGGGACATCGAGACATGTAATGAGGACACTGATCATCAGTGCTCTGATTACAATAAAGTACCATCAGTGCCAGCAATCAGTGCCCACAAGTGCCAGCAATCAGTGCCAACAAGTGCCACCAGTGCCCATTAGTAATACCAGTCAGTGCTGGCTATCAGTCACCCATCATTGCTGCCGATCAGTGCCGCCTATCCATGCTGCCTATCAGTGCCCACCAGTGCCACCCATCAGTGCCGCCAATCAGTGCCCATAAGTGCGTCATATTAGTGCCTCCTCATCAGTGCCACCTCCTCAGCACACATCAGTGAAGGAGAAAAATTACTTATTTACAAAATTTACTGACAGAAACTAAGAAAAACGTTTTTGTTTTTTTTCAAAATTTTCTGTCTTTTTTTTTTTTGTAAAAAAAAACAAAAAAAAAACCCAGCAGTGATTAAATACCACCAAAAGAAAGCTCTATTTGTGTGAAGAAAATGATACAAATTTCACATGGTTACAGTGTAGCACGACCGCGTAATTGTCATTCAAAGTGTGACAGCGTTGAAAGCTGAAAATTGGCCTGGGCAGGAAGTGCCCTGTAGGTAAGTGGTTAAAGCCAATCACTTGTGTGTCCAGACTAGAGACTCTTCATGCCACTTGCCTGTGAAGCAGGCCTGGGGATCTATTAAGGAAAGTCCACCTCCTTGTAAGATGGGAATAGCCCCAAAGAAAACGCAAGTAGAAGTTTGTACTTTACTGTATGGCTTATTGAGTTTGTGATTCCTCTCTATATACTGTTCTGTAGAGTTCCTCAGAGACTGTGCTGCACTGCCACCTAGTGGCCTTGCTGAGTAATACAGGCATTACTCTGGAGTTGTGCGGCTCAAATTTTTCGTTCAAGCTATGCTCTAAAATGGTCTTTCCACTTATGTGGCAAGATTAGAATAACACCTAGTTTATACAATATTTACTACATGTCTCCATTTAAATAGCATACATAAAATAAAATAAAAATGCAGATTACCTTATTAGATAGTCTTTTCTAGATTTTCCAGTAAAGAAAAATCCCACTTAAGTCTCTTTGTTATAAGGTGGCTGGGAAGCTGTGCTTATAATAATTATTCACATCTGTACTGTGCAGAGCAGGTATGATCACATCACTGGGCACTTTTGCCAATGCCAATTTTCAGCTTTCAGCGCTGTCACACTCTGAATGACAATTGCGCGGTCATGCAACACTGTACCCAAACTAAATTGTTATTTTTTTTCATACAAATAGAGCTTTCTTTTGGTGGAACTTAATCACCACTGGGTTTATTCTTTTTTGCTAAATAAACTAAAAAAAGACTGA
Organism: Rana muscosa; assembly: GCA_029206835.1. Lineage (NCBI taxonomy): Eukaryota > Metazoa > Chordata > Amphibia > Anura > Ranidae > Rana > Rana muscosa. The sequence continues at coordinate 848,333,574 of CM055118.1, read as the reverse complement.
AAATTGTGAAAAAAAAATAAACTTTTTCATACAATTTTGCAAACAGGTAATTTTTCTCTTTCACCGATCTGCACTGATGAGGAGGCACTGATAGGCAGCACTGGTGATGTGCACTAATAGGCAAAACTGTTACTCAATCAGGAGGATATCTCAGGGATTCAAACAGGGGATATCCAATGTAAAATCTCGGCCTATGCGGACGATATGTTGTTTACCCTCAGCAACCCCTTGATTACGATCCCGAACTTGATGAGGGAATTTGAGAAATATGGTGCACTTTCGAACCTTCGTATTAATTTCAAAAAATCGGAAGCAATGGGGGTTAATTTACCACATACATCGATAATGCAGTTGAAACAAAATTTTTAATTCAAATGGACAGACAGAGCCTTAACGTACCTAGGTACTTTACTCCCCAGAATTATAGCAAAGACTTATGAGTTAAATTTTCCTCCGCTATTGCAAAGGGTTAAGACTTTACTAGACAAATGGAACTCTGGCTTCCACACCTGGCTAGCACGTTGCAACATTATTAAGATGAGTATACTTCCTAAATTCCTCTATCTATTTCAGGCATTACCAGTACATATCCCCTTAAGTTTCTTTAAACAGTCTCAGAAGATGATATTTGAATTTATATGGGCACATAAACAGCCCAGGATACAACGGAAACAATTAATGTACACCAAGAGGCAGGGAGGACTGGCTGTACCGGATATACGGAAGTATTACCAAGCAGTACACTTGAATAGAGTTATTGACTGGAATAGATATACAGATACCAAACTATGGGTACAAATTGAAAATGCTCAGTCATCAGTGCCCCTGAGTGGAGCACCATGGTGCTATGCAGCACTGCCTAGGGAGGTGCGTGCAAACCCAGTGATAGGCAACCCGGCCAGACTATGCTCGACCTTGTTTCCTGCTATGGGCATAGCACCCATGACTTTTCCCCCTTATATCCGATATTAGGCAATCCTCTCTTTTAGCCAGCATATGAAGATACCGCATTTTGACATCTAGCGAGTATGGGGTACACCCAAGCATCTAACTATATCCATACAGGAACATGGTTTACAATAAGGGAATTGATGGAACGAGGAAATATCTTTAGACTAAAATTCTGGAACGCTTTACAGATCACTCACTTTTTTGGCACTTTTCCGAGCCCGGGACAGTATGTTAGACCCCTTACTACATTTGAGAAACGATGTAGCGGGAAGGGAGTAATATCGCACACATTATCGGTAAGCTATGGATTGCTAATTACACAGCCAGAACCCTACCCTCTGAAATGCGTTCAGGAATGGGAAAGGGAAATGAGGAGGACCTTTAGCATGGAGCAGCGACAGAGGATGCTTAGGTTTACACATGAAACTTCAATGTGTGGTAAAATACAAGAAACCAATTTCAAGATCTTCTCTAGGTGGTACAGAACACCAGAGAAACTTGGGAAATTGTTTCCTGATGTCTCAGACCAGTGTTTGAGATGTCATGAAGACAAGGGCACTATGTTACACATTTTCTGGGACTGCTCCAAGCTAAGGCATTACTGGTTGGGGATTAAACAGATTCTTCAATTTTGTACGGATCTAACAATACCAGAAGACCCGGCGTTTTTTCTTTTACACGTTAATCAGGTACCTGAGAGGATATACAAGGAATCATGCATCCCCTATCTATTAGACGCTGCAAAAGCATGTATCCCCTTAAAGTGGAAATCACCATCACCACCGACAATAGAGATATGGATTTGTAAGGTGAAGGAGGTTAGTAAACTAGAAGATTTAGTTCTCTCCTTGCGCCAACAGCATAAAAGGTATTCCGAGACTTGGTCTACTTGGAGTGCCTTTCTGGTGTCGGATGAGGGGAAAACGCTCCTTGAGAATAGAATAATGGAGGAGAGGTTTAACGAGTCATATGTTTACCCATTGTCGTAAATGAGGAAAGGAAGGAGAGTCTACCATTCTCTGACGGCCAGAGGGAGAGAGAACGTGGGAAGGATCCCCCCCTTTTTTTTTCTCCCCTTTTTATTTTTTAGGTTCTTTTTTTTTTGCTTTTTGCTTTTCCTTTTTAACTTTTTTTTGGTTTCTTATTTTTATTGGAATATGAGGATATGTTTAAGATGTTTTTTTTTCTTTTTTTGTGAAATAATTGACATGGAATTTGGAGTTGTATGTATGTTTTTTTTGTTTTGTATTTTCTTGTACTGAAAAGGATAAATAAATTAATAATAATAAAAAAAAATAGGCAAAACTGATAGGTGACACTGATGGGCACTGATTGGCAGCACTAGTGGGCACAGTCCCTAGCCAAGCTATTGGGTCAGATCATGAACTACCTGAAAAACGTTTGCAGTCAACCATGACACCGTCTACTCAGAAACCTGCAAGGCCACATACATACTTGTAATTCTGAATTTAGCTTTTCTAATCAGAAAATAAGTTATCTGGGATGTTTAAACAACTTTTATGCCTCCCAGATCATGTTTTTTTCTGCAGTAAGATGCTGTAAGATGCTCCTGCTTTAAAGCCCAACTGCGGGAGAAAAAACCCACAGTTTTCCCATGCAGTGGGGGTGTTCACGCATTGCATAGGTCAACTTCTCGTTTTCTCTAGGGGTGACAAGAAAGCCTATACTTACCCTATCCATCTATAGAGCCTGTTCTGGGCTTGTTGACGTCATAAACAGTCCACAACTGAAGACCACTGGAGCGCAAGGGTGCTAGAACAGTCTTGTGCTGGGAGAATGGAGGATTAGGTAAGTAAATCTCCCTTTTCCTTTCCTCTAGAGCAGGGGTCTCAAACTGGTGGCCCTCCAGCTGTTGCAGAACTACAATTCCCATGAGGCATTGCAAGGCTAAACAGTTACAAGCATGACTCCCATAGGCAGAGGCATGATGGGACGTGTAGTTCCGCAACAGCTGGAGGGCCGCAGGTTTGAGACCCCTGCTCTAGAGTCTAGGAACAAGGATTTAACCCATGCAGTGCAGACAAAGCCTAACTGCATGGGATTTCTTTTTTTTTAGTCCAGAGATGAGCTTTAACCACTTAAGCCCTGGACCATTTGGCTGGCCAAAGACCAGAGCACTTTTTGTGATTCGGCACTGCGTCAATTTAACTGGCTCCCAAACAAAATTGACGTCTTTTTTTTCCCCAAAAATAGAGCTTTCTTTTGGTGGTATTTGATTTTTATTTTTTGTGCTATAAATGAAAATAGAGCAACAATTTTGAAAAAAGTGCAATATTTTTTACTTTTTGCTCTAATAAATATCCCCAGGAGTAGAAGTGACGCCTATCTAAAATTCAACAGTTAAGCCCTGTACACACGGCCGGGAATCCCATCTGTTTGAAAACCGTCGGTTTTCCCAACGGAATTCCTGCCAAGCTTGCCTTGAAAAGCCATGTATACACATGGCCACACAAAAGACCCGCTGTTCTTTTGAATGGCAAGAACGCGGTGTTGTCAAAGACTACGACGAGCCTGCTAAATTACGTTCTATGCTACCGTGCATGCGTCTAATTGTTATCTAGCATGCGCGGTTTATTCCCCCTTCAGGTAAGCATACAGACAACCGGTTTTCTCATCAGGAAACACTCTGCCGGGAATCCCGATGGGAAAATAGAGAGCAGGTTCTCTATTTTTTTCCGGCAGTTTTCCTGTCGGGAAAACTGCTAGGGAGCATACACACGGCCGGGATTCCCGGCCAAATGCTCTCCTGGCAGTTTTCCTGCCAGGAAAACCGGTCGTGTGTACATGGCTTAAGTCAAAGACCGGTCATGGGTAGAACATAGGGAGGTGGAAAAAACAGACTTCCAAGTTCGTGAGCTATAGCTGTCTTGACCACCGGAGGTCAGTTGGTGGCTGCCTCTTGCTTGTGGAGCAGGCCAGGGGATCCTTCTAGCTGCTATCAGAAAGTCCACATCATTGTGAAAAAGGTGTAGTCTCAAGAGAAGCACAGTTTGTACTTTATTGTTTTGGCTTATTGACTTTATGATTCCTCTCCATATGCTGTTTCTCAGACTTGATGAGGACAAGTTCTCATACCCAAAACCATGGCCCAGTGGTTGCGGGGACTGCAGGAGTAAAACCCATCAGCATCTGGAAGCCCTTTTTAATAAGAGGCCCTCATACCAACCCTTCACCCTACCCCTCCAACGTGAATGAGTAAGAGGTACAAAATACTACTGGTTACTCATTCAGAATTTTTTTTTTTTTTTTTAAATAAACACTAGATGTTTGAAAGCGACCTCTATTAAGAATACAACAGGAAAAATGTTCCACAATGTAAATCCACTGTCAATGTTAATCCATGTTGGTCACAATGAAAAGTGCCCACCAACCTGCCAAAAACAAAAAAAACAACCCACTGACACGTCCACTTCCAATGGACTAGGTGCTATGAACAACAGCCTTCAGGCCCTGTAGTTTAATTTAAACAAACAATATCCCAGGTGACATGGCCATATTCGATCAGTGATGTCACAGGAGAGCCCAGGTGGCAGGTGAGGTCATTTGCTACAAGCATCCAGTTGGGAACCAACATGTCGGCGAGTCGGCTTGTTTTGTGATTGACATGGATCTACATTGCTGCACTTGATTGAAAATAGATAGACATTGTGGGACAGTTTTTTTTTTTTTTAAATAAAGGGCTTTGTCACCAGTGATTGTGTTTTTTTCCAATAGGACGTTTTGTAAGATGTCAGGATGTTTATTTTGTCGTGAATGAGTACCCACAGATGCTATGTACCCCATCCTCATTCATAAAGGGGGGTGGTAATTGGGGCCCCCTTTATATTCAAGGTGGCATTCAGGTTCTGATAAATCCCACTCCCCCACAACCACCAAGCCAGGGTCTTGGGGAAGAGGCCCTTGTTCTCATCAGAGTAGGGTATCCTCTCTATGTTAAGAGAGTATGGGGGAGGGAGGGTGTATGCTGGTTCCTCCTATTTTCGGGCCAACCAGGCTGCATGCTTGGATAAATGTCTGCTGCAGGTTTTGGGGGTGTAGCAAGCAATGAGAACAATAGAGGGAGGTTACCATCAATTCAGCCATGACAAAATGCCAAATAAACAAGCAAAAAATTAAATAACAAAGGGGAGGGAGCCCTGTCCTTCAATAAACATCAGAGAAAAGGATTTTACCGTAAGTACAAAAAAAAAAAAACATTTTTCTCTATTGCTTATTGCATGACACAGTAGAATAATTCTTTATGAGTGGGACATGCCAGACCAGTTCTGAAATGAAGGGTGGGCAAGGACAAGGGGGTCCTCCTAACAACCCAAGTAAGATGACTGATAATAGAGCAAAATGAACTGTGTAACATGACTTTGCATGCTTGGATGGCAAAAGACCTGAGAGCACCTTCCCGCTTATCCTCACTGAACTGAACTGGGCACTACATAAATATGACCAGCGTAGCTGCGTAGCCTACCAGCTGCCAGAAATGTTTTAGGTTACACGTACCTCAGAACACCAAAACATGATGGAGTGCCCTTGCATGCATCTTGTACCACCTATCAATCATACGCAATACCAGCACCAAGGCCTTCTAGGTACCATCTCACTGCAGCTTTGGGAACTAGACCTTTTTCTGAAAATAATCCATGATCTACAATAAAGTGACAGTGTCACAAAGTAAATCACAAGAAAGATAATTTCTCAGTCATATATGGCAAGACTCAACAATTGCCTTCAGATAGTAAATCTGTTGCCGCGTACACACGGACGAGAATCTCGTCGCAAAAAAAACGTTGTTTATCTCGACGAGTTTCGTGTCAAGCTTGACGAGATTCTTGTCAAGCTTTCCTTGTATACACAATGTCAATCCAAAATCTCATCGGTCTAAAGCGCGGTGACGTACAACGCGTACAACGGCAGCATAAAGGGGAAGCTCCATTCTCATGGCGCCACCCCTTGGGCTGCTTTTGCTAATCTCGTGTTACTGCGTGTTAGTAAAAGTTTAGTGAGAGACGATTTGTGCTTTTCAGTCTTCGTGCTTTCAGTTTGTCACAGCATGACGAATGTGCTATCTCCATTACGAACGCTAGTTTTACAAGAAGGTGCGCTCCCGTCTCATACTTGATTCTGACCATGCACGGTATTTGAAGACTCGGAATAGCATACACACGAACGGTTTTCTCGTCAAAAAACAGTCTGACGAGAATCACGACGAGAAAAAAGAAAGCAGGTTTTCTTTTTTTCTCGTCGAGATTCACAACAGTTTTCTCGACAAGAAACCATACACACGAACGGTTTTCCGGTCGTGTGTACAAGGCTTCACTCTCTTACCCTCTAATCAATTTAGGATTGTTCTGGGATATGTAAGAAAGAAGGATGGTCATTTATGGTGATGTGGCCCCTGATTTCGTGGTTGATTGCAGTGCAGATGAAGTGCGGAGGGTGTTTTGAGGGGGAAAGCATGAAACACAGACTATAACTGGAAACATAGGCAGAATTCAGTTTTGCTAAACTCAAAAATACCCCTGTAAGATCAACTTTTAATACACATAGGGGGTTATTTACAAAAGGCAAATCCACTTTGCACTACAAGTGCACTTGGAAGTGCAGTGGCTGTAGATCTGAGGGGGACATGCAAGGAAAATAAAAATGACACGCACATGATTGGATGATAAAATCAGCAGAGCTTCCCCTCATTTCAGATCTTCCCCTCAGATTTACAGAGACTGCATTTCCAAGTGCACTTGTAGTGCAAAGGGGATTTGCCTTTCGTAAATAACCCCCGTAATATGGTAACGATAGGATTCTCAAAGTTTTATACTGGTGAAAAGGCTACATTTGTACTGAGAAGCATGTAAGCTGTTATTCCTGACTTCTCCTTATGAAATAATGTGTTGCCTGTCAAGATGATCTATTGGTTTCAGCCTTCTTATGACACGTACACACGATCTAATTTTTTCCGTCGGAAAAACCTTGGGTGGTTTTTCAGATGGAATTCCGCTTAAGCTTGGCTTGCATACACACCGTCACACAAAAGTTCTATGAACTTTCGACCGTCAAGAACGCGGTGACGTACAACACTACGACGAGCTGAGAAAATGAAGTTCAATGCTTCTCAGCATGTGTCAAATTGTTTCCAAGCATGCGTCGGAATTGCTACAGACTATAGATAGGAATTTTTTCCATCTGAAAATTTGAAAACCAGCTCTCAATCTTTTGCTGGCGGAAATTTCAACAGCAAAAGTCTGAAGGAGCATACACACGGTCGGAATTTCCGACCAAACGCTCACATCGGACTTTTGCTGGCGGAATTTCCGTCTGTGTGTACGCGGCCTTAGAGTTATTTGCCCAAGAAGTACACAGATCAGGAGGCCTGACTTAATTCTGATTCATCTTGTATGTTGGTTCTGGGATCAGTGAGTTGAAGTATTGACATCAAAGATAACAAAGGAAACTAGCATTTATAGAAAGTTGCCAGATGCTCCCATCACAGATCCACAAAATCGAGGCAGTAGAAGCATGGAAATCCTATTGCTGAAGACCTTTAGACAGTGAATGGCTTAACAGTGACATTACTAAATCTCTTTCTGAAATGCCAAAAGAAAAACTGTACCGCTCCAAGCTCCTAAAACAGCCATTCTGGAAGTCTACTGCTCTGGTTGCAGGTGACATGAACTTGTCTAGTGCAACACATATAGCAAAATCTTGTGACATTTTAATAGTTTATTCCTTTATTGACATAACAGGGTTTTGATCTGAAGGGGTTGTTGTTCCTGTGAGTTTACCTGGACTCTGTGGAGAGGGGAAACTTTGATAGGCTCTCAAATTCAAACAGATGGTCTGCGGTTTGACTTGATTTACATATGTGTATGCACACTTTCTTTTGTTGTGTAGTCTCCCTGCAGGATTTTATAGTACTGTTCTTGGTATGATCAACATTATCGAGGTTTGCGGCAACACTGTATTTTGCTACTATTTGGGCATGACCAGGAGCTGATGAGAGGGATTACTTTAAGTTTTGTTCAAAATAATCTCTCTTGTTGATTTGATATACAGTATTTCTTTTTCGTACATCACGGGACACAGAGCGACTTAGTCATTACTAATGGGTTATATAGTTTACCTTCAGGTGCTGGCACTGGCAACTTCCAAACCGGAAGTACCCTCCCCTATATAAGCCCCTCCCATCCGAGAGCACCTCAGTTTTTTGCCAGTGTCTAAGGCAGTGATTCTCAACCAGGGTTCCGTGGAACCCTAGGGTTCCTTCAGAGGTTGCTAGGGGTTCCTTCAGCATTGGGCAATTTCTGCCTCTCAGATAAGTTCACACTGACCCCATTGATCTTTTTAGCTATCTGTAAGGAGGTAATTCTTTCAAATTCCCACAAGTGTAAGGACCATTCTTCCAACTGACCGTCACACTAATGTATCATGAGTTGTAGATTTCTCAATTTTAGCAGGGGTTCCCCGAGACCGGAGAACTATGTCAAGGGTTCCTCTGTGTTGAAAAGGTTGAGAAAGGCTGGTCTAAGGTGTTGGCCAAGAAGTAACATGTGTTTTTCACTGAGCTTGCGTACAGGTTCTTTTGGGCCTCAGTAAGCTATTCCGGATCTGACCAAAAAAGCTTCATAGCTAAACGGTCGGTACCCGGGCCTTGCAAGAGAAGAGCAAGGTTTTGCCTGTAATGCTTCTCTTAGGAGGGCTGGACCCTGGGATCCAGAGCTCTGGTCATACCCACGACCAAGATGTTTTCTGTGCAGGGTGCTATACAGGTCCAGGGGAGTGGAATCCTTGGGAACCCGGTCCCTGAAGGTTTAATTACAATGCCTGCCGTGATAGGTGAAGTTTGGGCTTCTGTGGACCAAACAGAGTCCTGCGGCGGGGAAGAGGTAAGTGGGGGCCCCCAGGAACTTGGTTCTATTGGGGGACACCCAAGCCTAATTTGTCTTTCTGTCTGTTACCTAACGGTATTCCCGCTAAATATCTGTGCATGCCTGTAACTACTGGAAAATGTAAAATTTTAATAGTAGTCAAGAAAAAAAAAAAAAAAAGGAGACCGCGGTACCTGTGTTAAATCACTAGAGGCCGCTGTGGTCCATTTTTCTTGTCATGTGGATCTTTTTCTTTTCAAGTCAAAAGATCCAGGCAGTTGGTAAGTTCTCTCTGGGAATCCACTTCCTCTGCCCTGTTGCTGCACTCATTCACTGCACAGGCCCTCCGGCAAAAAGGGCCCTGGCTCCTAGTCCCTGCTTAGTTTTCAAAAAAAGCGCCGCGGGCGCGCGCACGCGCCTCTTATGTAGAGATGAGCGAAAAAAAGGGGCGGGGCTGGTGGATGACGCTCGATGCGCGCCGCGGCGCTTCTGCGCATGTGCAGGCGTCCCAGCATGGATAAAAGACACAGTACAAGTGTCAGCTGGATGCAAACAGAGCTAGCAACAAAACGGTGGCACACAGAGGCGGTTGATGCAGGCATCCCCATAGAAAGGCACTTTAGTGGACACCAGCTGGTATATAGCAGCAACTGTGCTAGACTATTACCAGTAAAAGTGGTGTATGACGACGGGAATACCTCAGCTCTGTGCTTAAATGATATGTCGTCCAGACGCTCTGGAAATAAATCTTCCAAGAAGCGAAAGGGGTCTCCATCGGGCTCTGAGGATTTTGGGCATGCTTGTACTGCACCAATCTCCCCTGAAATTTCAGAGGTTAGTAGCCGTAGGAACCCCGCAGGAGTACCTGGTGCTGTGGCTGCCCCCAGTCCACCTGCTCCTGTATATATAACAGAGGAGGTTTTTTCCTCAACTCTGGGAGGATTGGAAGAGAGATTAACAGCATTGATCGCTGCTTCCCTGTCACAGGGAAAGCGCGTCCGATCTCCGTCTCCTCCTTCAGAGTGCCTGTTAGTGGAGGAACAAGCCCCACACAGAGATCGACCTACCTGAAGGGGATCAGGATGAGGTTGATTCGGTTATAGAGGAATCAACAGTGGAAGAACCTTTCTCAGCATCTCAGGCTGAAAGAGTATGGGTTCAGTCTCTGACTAACATGGTCCGATCAGCATTTAAAATGCCTCTTGCGGAGCCATCAACCACTACTGTCTCCTCGCTGGGGTCGCTAAAAGCTCCCCAGACTGTCTGTTCCTTCCCAATCCACCCCTTATTGGAAGGGCTTATTTACCAGGATTGGGAGCATCCTGATAAAATATTTACTCCCCCCAAGAGATTTCCGGTGATCTATCCCATGGAGGATAAGTTCATACAAAAATGGAAGGTGCCCACAGTGGACGCAGCCATCTCTTTTGTGAATAAATCACTGACATGTCCAGTAGATAATGTTCCAATGTTCAAAGACCCAATAGATAAAAAATTGGAGTCTTTACTAAAATCTGCTTTCTCTACAGCAAGCATGGTGACACAACCTGCAGTAGCAGCTATTGGGGTCTGCCAAGCAGTGAAGGATCAGTTGAAACAAGTCTTAAGGGACTTACCAGATCAGCAGGCTCTTGCCCTAGCTGACCTACCCAGAGCCTTATGTTTTGCGGTGGACGCCATAAAGGATACAATCCAACAGGCCTCCCGCTTTACGCTGTCTGTAGTACATATGCGTAGGCTTTTGTGGCTCAAAAACTGGTCTGCTGAGGCTCCCTGTAAGAAATTGCTGATTAGCTTCCCATTTCATGGAGAACGCTTATTTGGGGAAGATCTGGACAAGTATATCCAGAAAATTTCTGCCGGTAAAAGTACACTCTTGCCGGTTAAGAACAAAGCTAGAAGTCCTTCTTTTAAGAAGCCTACTTCTCCAGTCCCTGGCACATCGGCTGTGAAACAGTTCTGACGGCCTCCACGGTCAAATCCAGGGGGCAGAAATCAGGGACAATCACAGGGTAACAAGAAACCCTGGATCAAGAGAGGTACGAAACCTCCCCCCAAGTCATGAAGGGTTGCCCCCACTCAATCGGGTGGGGGGAAGACTTCAGTTGTTCACAGAGACCTGGCGGGACACCATCAGAGACAGATGGGTGATCTCCGCAGTAAGTCTGGGATACAAGCTGGAGTTAAAAGACACTCCTCCTGCCCATTTTATGAGGTCAAACGTCCCAAGCGATCCCCAGAAGAGAGGATCCCTCCTTCTGGCACTAGAACAACTATTGCTCCAAGGTGTAATCATGAAGGTTCCCTTGGAAGAATGCGGGTTCGGGTTTTACTCAAACCTCTTCACAGTCCCCAAACCAAATGGGGACGTGAGGCCCATATTAAATCTAAAAGGGCTAAACAAATTCCTACATATCAGGACTTTACGGATGGAGTCGATCCGATCGGTGGCCACCGCCCTACAAGGGCAGGAATGGTTAGCCTCGATCGACATAAAGGATGCTTATGTGCATATTCCCATCTTTCCGGCCTATCAGAAATTTCTACGCTTTGCAGTAGAAGGGCGCCATTTTCAGTTCAGAGCCTTACCTTTCGGTCTGGCCACAGCACCACGAGTGTTCACAAAAATGCTGGCCCCACTATTGGCCAATCTAAGAACACGGGGTGTAACGATAATGGCATATTTAGACGACCTGCTACTAATAGACCACTCAGTGGAAAAACTGGAAGTAGCTATTCACGAGACAATCAAGTATCTGGGATATCACGGTTGGATTATCAACCGAGACAAGTCAGCTCTAAGACCAGTCAAAAGTCTGGAATACTTGGGGCTAAGGCTGGATTCAAATCAGAGAAAGATTTTCTTACCTCCAGAGAAGGTGTCGTCTTTGAAAGATTTGACCCACTTAGTGGGTACAAAAAGAAAACCATCCATACGCCTGTGCATGAGGCTGCTGGGAAAAATGGTGGCTTCATTCGAAGCAGTACCCTACGGTCAATTCCATTCAAGGAACTTGCAGAGGGCCATACTATCAGCCTGGAACAAAAAAGTTCAGGCTTTAGACTTACCAATGTCCCTGTCCCCTTCCGTTCGCAAGAGCCTCCATTGGTGGTTGGTGCCCCAGAATCTGGAAAAAGGGAAACCCTTCAGTCCGGTTTCTTGGAAGGTGGTCACTACAGATGCCAGCCTCATAGGCTGGGGGGCAGTACTGGAGCAATGGTCTCTCCAGGGCAAATGGTCAGAGGCAGAGAAGGCCCTGCCCATCAATCTCTTAGAGATACGAGCAGCCCGGTATGCCCTAGTAGCATGGACATCCAAACTCCAAGGGTCCCCTGTCAGAATTCAATCAGACAATGCCACAGCAGTGGCATATATCAATCACCAGGGTGGCACCAGGAGTCGTGCAGCCCAGAGGGAAGCGAATTGCATCCTGAAATGGGCAGAAAGATATGTCCCAGCCATATCCGCGGTTTTCATCCCAGGAGTGGAAAATTGGAGAGCGGACTTTCTAAGTCGCCAGCAATTATGCCCGGGGGAATGGTCTCTTCACCCCGAGGTTTTCCAGGCAATATGCCAGCGGTGGGGAACACCGGATGTAGATCTGCTAGCATCCAGATTCAACGCAAAGGTGGACAGATTTGTGTCTCGCACAAGGGATCCCCTAGCTTGCGGCTCGGATGCCCTAGTGTTCCCTTGGGATCAGTTCAAGCTGATATATGCATTCCCACCGCCACAATTGTTACCGCGATTAATCCGCAGAATCCGGGTAGAAAAGAAACCGGTGATTCTGGTGGCTCCAGCGTGGCCCCGAAGAGCATGGTACGCAGAGATTGTAAAAATGTCAGTGGGGAGTCCTTGGACTCTCCCACATCGTCCGGACCTGCTTTCGCAAGGACCGATATACCACCCTTCCTTACCAGCCCTAGGTTTGACGGCCTGGCTATTGAAGCCCACATTCTAAAAAAGAGAGGTCTCTCTAATCCGGTGGTATCTACTAGGGTTGTCCCGATACCACTTTTTTAAGACCGAGTACAATACCGATACTTTTTTTCAAGTACTCGCCGATACCGATTACCGATACTTTTTTTTAATGTCAGGTGACAGTTTTCAAGCACAATACAGATTAGGTGGCACAGATTAAGCAGCACTGATAGGTGGCACAGATTAAGCAGCACTGATGAGCACTGATATGATTAGGTGGCACGGATATGCAGCACTGATGAGTACTGACAGGTGGCTGGCACTGATGGCTGGCACTGATGACTGGCACTGACAGGTGGCACTGATAGCTGGCACTGACAGGTGGCACTGATGGCTGGCACCAACAGATGGCTGGCACTGACAGGGGGCACTGATGGCTGGCACTGACAGGGTGCTGGCACTGATAGATGGCACTGGCACTAATAGATGGCAGGTGGCTGGCACTGATAGCATTGACAGGTGGTAGTGATAGATGGTACTGACAGGTGGCTGGCACTAATAGGTGACACTGAGTAAGCAGCACTAATGAGAACTGACAGATAGCGGGCACTGACAGGTGGTGGGCACTTATAGGCACGAGAGGATTTATTTTTCTATGCTGCCTCTGCGACGCCCATCTTAGTACACCCTGCACTCGGCCTCAATAAAGCAGCAGCGGACATCTTGTTACACCCAGCTCGAACTACATGGGCTGGGTGTAACAAGATGTCCGCTGCTGTTTTATTGATGCCGAATGCAGGGTGTACCAAGATGGGCGTCGCATTTTTCAAGCACTGACAGTGTAACACGGAGCGTCACTTCCTTTAATGTGACGGCTCTGGTCGACGATGGATCATGATGCGGCTGCAAGCTTACCCGCCTGAGAACTCTCCGCTCCACTCTGCTCTCCGCTCCGCCCCTCCCGCCCTCCGCTTGCCGACTCTGCCCGCTGACTTCTCCTCTCCACTCTGCTCTCCGCTCCGCCCTCCGCTTGCCGACTCCGCCCACTGACTTCTCCCATCCCAGGTATCGGCAAAGGCATCGGGAGCATTTGCGCGAGTACAAGTACTCACGCAAATGCTCGGTATCGGTCCCGATACCGATACTAGTATCGGTATCGGGACAACCCTAGTATCTACCATGATCAATGCCAGGAAGCCGGTATCCAGGCAGATCTATTATAGGATCTGGAAGGCGTACATCGCGTGGTGTGAGGCCAGGAAATGGCATCCGCGTAAGTACGTAATAGGTAGGATTCTGGACTTCCTACAGTGGGCTGTGGATAGGAAGCTTGCCTTGAGTACTATCAAGGGTCAGATTTCGGCCTTGTCAATATTTTTTCAAAGGCCCTTGGCTTTGCATTCATTAGTCAAAGCTTTCATACAAGGAGTGATGCGTATTAGCCCTCCGGTTAGTATTCCCATATGTCCATGGGACTTAAACCTGGTTCTGTCGGTTCTACAGAAACAACCGTTTGAACCATTGCAGCACATTTCCTTGGTTCTTCTCACCAGGAAATTGATTTTCTTAGTAGCCATTTGTTCGGCTAAAAGAGTATCGGAATTAGCCGCCATGTCCTGTAAGGAGCCATATCTGGTTGTCCATAAGGACAGAGTAGTATTACGTCCTCACCCAGCCTTTCTTCCTAAGGTGGTATCGAGGTTTCATTTGAACCAAGATGTGGTTCTTCCTTCTTTTTTTCCCAAACCTAACTCGGTAGAGGAAAAGTTATTGCATTCTTTGGATGTAGTAAGAGCAGTTAAAGCTTATCTAAAAGCCACTGCTCAGATTCGTAGAACGGATACTTTGTTTGTTCTGCCGGAAGGCCCCAGAAAGGGTCAGGCAGCGTCAAAATCTACTTTAGCCAAGTGGATTCGACAGGTCATAATACAAGCCTATGGCTTGAAGAGGAGACCGCCTCCATTCAAAGTTAGGGCGCACTCCACAAGAGCAGTTGGAACTTCATGGGCAGTGCATCACCAGGCCTCCCTGGCTCAAATCTGTAAGGCCGCAACATGGTCTTCAGCACACACGTTTACTAGGTTCTACCAGGTGGACGTTAGAAGTCAGGAGGATGTCGCCTTTGGGCGCAGTGTGTTGCAGGCCGCAAAAGATCCTCATGCCTGATGGCGCCCAGCTTATGTATAGTGTATCCCCCCCCCTCATTTGGCATTGCTTTGGGACGTCCCAATAGTAATGACTAAGTCGCTCTGTGTCCTGTGATGTACGAAAAAGAAAAAGGGATTTTTATAACAGCTTACCTGTAAAATCCTTTTCTTGGAGTACATCACGGGACACAGAGCTCCCACCCCTCTTTTTTGGCGACACTTATTGCTTTGCTACAAAACTGAGGTGCTCCCGGATGGGAGGGGCTTATATAGGGGAGGGTACTTCCGGTTTGGAAGTTGCCAGTGCCAGCACCTGAAGGTAAACTATATAACCCATTAGTAATGACTAAGTCGCTCTGTGTCCCGTGATGTACTCCAAGAAAAGGATTTTACAGGTAAGCTGTTATAAAAATCCCTTTTTTATGAGCTAGGATGATCTGTGAATAAGTTTTGTTGCACTAAATATTATCTTATTCATTCATCTGTTTCAGGGGCTGTCAGGAAGGGCATGCTAGCAGACAAGATGGCTCTCCTGGGCAGATTCCTGTTCACAGCTCTTCACGTGCACCTAGGAAATGTACACGTGCTCATGTGCATGCATTGGCGTGTGCATGTGCACCCCGTGACAGATGTTGGCGTCAAATTGACTATTTAAACTGTGCCAGTGTTTAAGATCAGTGCTATCTTGTATACAGCATTCCCGTGCTAACCCGCTACTCTACATCTGTCTCCAGTTATTGACCCGGCTTGCCTTGACTACTCCTGCACTGACCCTGGCTTGTCCCTGACATTCGCTTTTGACCAATTACTGTTACTTTGACAATTTGTTATGGACCTGGCCTGCACCATGACTTCACTTCTGCTTCCGCATCTGTACCTGATCTGTCTGCCTGTGTATGACCTGGCTCATCTGACCCTGTCTATGTTCCAGTCCCTACTGAATTAGCAAGCTGCAAGCATCTGCCTGTTATCCACCAATGCCTAATCTCCATCTGCCTGCTGTCGCCAGTGCCAGCCTGCTCCTGCCTACTGCTTATTGGCTGCTAACCGGCATCTCTGCCTGCTGCGATTCACTGACGACCATCCGCTGCTTGACCAGGAGATCCTGTCCAGTTCTGTGTCTAGCAAGACCACTATGCGCTTCCTGTCTACTGTATCAGGGGCCCTGAGTCAGAGGTGTAAGAGAGGCCTTCCTCATCAGATCAGGCTCTTCTACCAGATAGGTGACAATGGCATATTACTGTTTTTTTCCTTGGTAATAGAGCTCTTGATCCCTCCCACACACATAGAACATATTTGGGATTATGTAGTGTGGATTGCATTGATGTAGGCATTGTTTTATTGCATGATCAACTAATGGGTTCAAATGTTCTCCAGCCTATGCCACCCCTACCTCTATGATGAAGCCCTAGGTGGCATTTCAAAGGGGCGGGGACTGTGTCTACCACCAGCTATACACAATAAACTTACCAGTAGGATTTCCGTGAAGTATGGATTCTTTTTTCGATCATCAAATCTATCAAGACTAGCTGTCAAAAGTAGTAGTGCAACTAGGCTGCTAAATGTACATCCACTAGAACCCCCAACGTACACTATGATAAAATGCTCAATTATTTCCAACCAAGATCCTACACTATGATAAAATGCTGAATTATTTCCAACCAAGATCCTCATTTCACTTTGTGTCAGCAACTGCCCTAAATGTGTGTGAATGAAAACTGTGGGGGGATATTTACTAGAACTGATGCAGCAGTGCAGAGAAACCAATCAGCTTCCAGGTTTTATCCTGGGTTCACATTGGTACGATTTGACATGTCAAATCGGCGACTATTGCGCGCAATGGCATTGTCTGAATCGGTGCTGCGCCGCACCGATTCCTGAAAGTAGTTCCTGTACTACTTTTGGCAACTTCAGGGGGCGATTTGTATAGACATATGTGCAGGAACCCGCACAGATGTCTGTCAAATCGCCGCTGAAGTCGGACTGCATTGCTGGGTTACAAATCATGTGAGTTAAGCTGAACTTGCACAATTTCCAACCCGCTCCAATGTGAACCTAGGCTTATTGTCAAAAGCTTAAGGCCCCATACACACTATTAGATTTTCTGCAGATTTTCGTATTCAGATTTACCAAAACCATATAATATGAAACTTACCTACAAACGAAGCCGTCGTCACCGCTGGAGGCCACATCCATCTTCGCCCGTCTTCCTTCAGGGTCTGCAGACTCCGGCTATGTGACTGGCCGGAGCTACGCGACGGAAGCTGCCGATCATGGCACAGGGCTCTGAAGAAATGGCACGGGCGGCCATTCCTTCAGAGCGCATTCGCTGATTACGTCATCTGCGGCATATACAGTAAATATCTCCTAAACGGTGCACGTTTAGGAGATATTTACAGCAGTGGTCATCAAACCCTGTCCTCAGGGCCCACTAACAAGCCAGATTATGTATTACCTTGGGGAGATGCAGACTAGAATACTGCAATCACTGAGCAGAAAATGATATCACCTGTGATGTATTTCAGTTATCTTGCAAACCTGGCCTGTTAGTGAACCCTGAGGACAGGGTTGATGACCACTGATTTACAGTACCAATAGGTACAAACAATCCAGGGAAGTTTACTTCCTCTTTAAGCATAACATTTTGCTCACCAAAATAAAGAGAACACACAAGTAAAGAAAACATATGTTTAATTTACTAACACCAGGAGTTTTTTTTACAGGTGGAATGCACAATAAAACACAACACAGTATAGAGAGCATCTGTTACTCCTCACATTCAGAATGCCACAAGGTCATACACAGATAGGTGAGAACAGTATGGTTCCTGACAGGAAGGAGATGTGCTTTGTCAGATCCGTACTTATGATCCTACTAGTGGGTATAAGCATTATTGATGATGGCTTTTCTGAAACCCAAACGATGTACAGCTATGCCATAGAATCTAACTAGAGCAAAAAGATTCAACCCAAAACAAACATAAGAAATAGCAAACCATACAAGACTTAAGTAATCTTCTTGTAACAGATTCACAAATGCTAGCGCTGAACAGGTGTGCGCAGAGTAGACAGCAGGCACCAGTAGCTTCCTGGGTAACAAGACATGGAAACCATTCTCATGCAGTGACTGTTACTCCAGGGATACTTAAGCAACAAGCTGGCCCAAATCATACAAAGATGAAGGACAACCATGCTCTTAATATAGCCTAGCTTTCAACATCTCTCTTCTTTCCCCTTTGGGCATTTGGGTCAACAGTGGACAAAGCAGGAAGATGCAGCAACAGGAAAATTGCTAAGCAAAATAGTATAACAAAATTAATATGCTCTGTTAAAGCTGCTTCAATTCAATAAGTCACCATTTCGAACACCGAAATATAAAAATTATAGGGTTTGATGTAGCTTCACATTCTGGGGCACTTTTGCAAAAGACAAGGCAACCTCACAAGACCGTTTCATCATTGTTGTTTCCAGGGGCAAAGCTTAACGATATATCTGTCCCTGTATATGGATATATCTGTAATCCTTGCCTTTGGACACTTTTGCAGCTTCCCCACTCAGACATTGTCAGTACGGCACCCACCGTTTATCAAGGGGAAGTGTCTCTTGGCTTCTCTATGCTCTGCACCATGTGGTCATGTAAGCACATGTCGTGTGATGCAGAGGCAGCTGGTTTTCAGTTCCCTAGGGTGAACAGCAGACACTGTGCTGACATATAAGGTGTAAGTGGGGAATAAAAATGGGATATTGGGTTGCAAAGGGGGCCCAATTGCATCTGCAACCCTCCTGTGCCCCCCTACGCCACATGCTTGATGGCTATAGAGTTCAATAGGCTGTTTTTTGTGTTTTCTAAGAAGTTATAAATCCATTTAATCATCTTCACCACCAAGAAGACATAACATAGATGTAGTCAGATCACAGAAAGATGAATTTGTATTATCTACTGTTAGTTACCGACCTTTGCCTCTAGCCTTAGCAAATAAACCTGCATCTATCAAGAATATCAGATATAAATTGTAAGTAAACTGGAAATCCTGATAGCCCATCAACTATACAAGGCAGAAAGAAATCTGCTTTGACTAGCTCAAAAAAAAAAAAGCACACTAGGCCATAAACTTCTAATCATATTGCTGTTCACTTTTTAATGTACAGATTAAGTAAACCTAGTAAAATGCTTTAAAAACTAAAACTTGATCTATCCAGAGGTATAAAAAAAAAAACGTACAAGACATTCAATTAAAAAAAAAATCTCTCTGTTGGAGATAGGCAGAGCACTTATTCGTCAGTCTATCGGTGTTGTCCTAAATCCTACAGGATAGTTTTGTTTTTATCACCAGTACAGAAATAAAACAGTCTATTTATTGTATTGTGAATTTAATGAAATAATTGCTGGATAAGCACCTGCCCTTAAAAGGGAGCTCCTGAACTTTACAGATTACAAATTACATTAAATTTGTATCGTTTAAAGGGAATCTTTGCAACTTTTTGTAAATCCTTGAAAACTAGGAACATGAATCCAGTGGACTTTTCCAGTTAACAAATTTAGGTTTAAGTTCATTTATGCTTTACCCTTACATGGCTAAGCAAGAACTTAACTCTGGTATCGCTGGTACCTATAAAACTATCATTAAGAATGCTGACTTACAATGCAGCCATTGAAGGAAAGCATAATAATGGAGATTTACTAAAAGTGGAGCACACAGAATCTGGTGCAGCTGTGCATGGTAGCAAATCAGCTTCTAACTTTGACAATGAAACCTGGAAGCCGATTGGATTCTATGCAGAACTGCACCAGATTTTGCACGTTCTAGTTTTAGTAAATAACCCCCAATGCTCTTCACCAAGTACATATTTTAAGCTGTTACTGCACAGTTTACCATAAAGTAATTTTAAAAGGGGGGCTTAATTTTTACATACTGGATCTTCGATATTTGTTGTATCAAAGTAAAGAATTTGTAAGTAATACAATACAAGAAATTGTATGCCAGGGAAAACAATATTTTTACTGGGCCAAACAATTCACAGACTTATTGTGAAAAGGAGTGAAAAGTATAACTGTTAAATAGTACTGCAAATCAGAAGCAGATCCCGTGTATGTAGTAAGACCATACAGCTGCCCCTATGTAAACATATTATTTATCATTGCAAATGATATTCAAACCGTAACGCCAACTTTATTTAATTAAGCTTATTTCTTTTACACGTGTATCCAAAAAAAAGGGTTAAAAATACTATACATTCCCTTTTAAGAGACACTGGGTTGGATTTACCAAAACTGGAGAGTGCCGAATCTGGTGCAGCTCTGCATAGAAACCAATCAGCTTCCAGATTTTATTGTCAAAGCTTAATTGAACAAGCTGAAGTTGAAAGCTGATTGACTACCATGCACAGTTGAACCAGATTTTGCACTCTCCAGCTTTAGTAAATCAACCCCCATTGTCACAAGTCCTCCCGACCCAATGATACCTTTCCAGTGATCCTCTGCTCCTCTGCTTCAGGCACCAAAATACTGGTTTTAGAGGATAGAGGGAGTGTTAACCTTCACCCTCCAGCAGCACTCTCCTCCTCTCTATCCTGCTCCCCCCTATCCGTAGCACAGATATCAGGATTTTTTTGTTGTTGTTTACTTAAAAAAAAAATCCTGCTAAAAGCCTTGGGCCCACCCTCTATCTTCCAGCATTCACCTATCCTAGGCGAATGATAGCGGTGCCCTGACACCTCCTGAGATGCATGATGTACAGTCCCATTCAGTAAGGGGGGCGGGCCTAGCACGTCTGCACTTGGAAGAATTGCCAGCTGTTAGGAGGCAACATGGCAGCGTTGCATTCATGCAGTGGCTGCAGAGAGAAGGATACCAGCAGGTCAACGCTGGATCCGCTGGCTAGTGAGTATCCGTGCTGTGCAGAACACAGTATCAGGTAAATAAGGGAATACAAAAAATTAGGGGGGGGGGGGGGAATGGCTGAATATCCTCTTTAATGTAGTCCCCTCTGTTATGTGACAGTGTTCGGGCCTAGTAATTGGCTGCTAGACCTGATCACTGTCACATAGGAGAAAATCACCTGCTCCCCCATACTTGAAAGCAACAGCAATTTTGCCTTAGCTAGAGTAGAAGGGGGATCATTGGCAAGGTATCAGTAGGTGGGAGAACTTTTTCACAGCCAACGTCCAGTGTATTTCCACTTTTACAGTCTAAATTGAGAAACCCCCACTATACTTTCGTTATACATTCAACACAGTATAAAATTAATAGGAAAATATTTCTTACCTTTGTTTTTGGTGTTTTTTTTTTTGTTTTTCTTAGCAGATTTATACATAGCAATGTATAGGCAGCTTGTATTGTTCAGAGCAGTTGGAAATGTGCAATTAGGGGATAGTTGTAGGGACATTTCTTTTCTTAACAGCTAAGTTTAGCTTTAGGAACATGCTCCCAATGGATTACAAGTGTGTTAATTTAGCACCCTCGTAATCCATTGACACTTCCTCTAGTTTTCTAACTGAAAGCCCTGCAGAGGTACGGGCAGAGAGCCAAAGGAAGTATCTGCAAGAGCCTAAAATTGCACCCGCAAATTGGGGGTGCAATGCTTTGCGGGCCCCTGTCGGAAAAATAATAAATGTACATGTTTCTTTCTGCCAAAATATATCCATTTCCTATTTTTTTCTTAAAGGTGAACTTAGACTTTAAGTCAATTACATAAAAAATAATACCACTCAAACCATGAGACCTTTAACCCTTTGACAGACAGTGTGCACATCTAGGTAACAACTGCTGATGATGATCTTGCAGCACAGTACAGGCAGGATTCATTATTGTAAACATTAAAGTGGTTCTAAAGCCTTGTTTTTTTTTAAATAAAAATAACAAACATGTCTATACTTACCTGCTCTGTGCAATGGTTTTACACAGAGCAGCCCCAATCCTCTTCTGGGGTCCCTCGCCGGCGCTCCAGACCCCTCTTCTCTTCATCAGTTGCCCCGAGGGAAAGCCGTTTTCCCTGGGGGCATCCTGTGTGCTCACTCTCGAGTGCTCTGCTGCATCCATTGACACAGATAGCGGGAATCGCCACCCCCCCCCTCCCAAAGTCCCCAGATTTGATTGACAGCAGTGGGAACCTATCGCTCCCGCTGCTATCAATCTGTGCAATGAAGAGAGACAGCGACGGGAGCTGCTGTGCTCATGCACATCGCTGGATCGGCTGGGTTGGGTAAGAAAAAGGGGGGTCTGGGGGGCAGCTGCAGCAGAGGTTTTTCACTTTAAAGTAAAGAAGGCATTAAGGTGAAAAACCTTAAGGCTTTAGAACCACTTGGGTTCCACAACCCCTCCGTAACATTACATAGAAGGGAAAAGCTAGATACTATTTGTAAACAATTTTGAAAAAAATTTTGTAAGTTATGCTACGTGAAAAGCAACATGTAGCAAATATAAAGTAGGTGATATCCTAATTTAGGTACAAAAGTGGAAATACACTTTAAGCAACTGACCTACAAAACTGATCTTCAGTCACGAGTAATGGTTTTGAGCATGAACTTATTGAACTATGTGTGTAGAGTGCCACCTTGTGGGTATTTGCAGAGTAAAAAAAAAAAAAAATCTCTACATGAATATTAAAATTAAAAAGTTAAAAGAGAAGTCATTTTTTTTTTGCCCATTTACCTAGGTGGATGCAGCATGGGTCCGATGCTGCATCTGTCCCCGGCGCTTCTACACTGAGAACCGAGCGATCGAACATTCTCTCAGATCCCCTAGCGGAGAGCTGCTGACTGTCAATCAGCAGCTCTCCTCTCTGCAGGCACGGCAGCAAATTCATTTAATTGGGCTATCGTGCCCACAAAAACACATAGGTGTGAACCTAGCGTAAAAGTGTTGTGATGCAGAGATTATTCCCAAGATTTTAATTTTGTGACTAAGCTATTTATTTTAGCCTTAGGATCACTCTATAAAAAGGAGATCTAGTGGATAAAGGGATAGTATGTGTAAGGTTTGTGGATTAAAGCAGCTTCAGTCAACCTACAAGCAAAAAGCCATGTATACTATAAACTGCCTCCTGGTCTATGAAAGGTAGAATCTTAAAAGTGACCCTGTGGTCACTGGGTCACTTGTATAGAAAAGCTTACCTGCTAAAAGAAGGATGAATATATTTACCTTTGCGGCTTGAAATGCAGCTGCTTAGTTGCAAGGAATCACACCTTTGGGGCGAGTTGAATACCTGTTTCCCCCATTGCACACTGTGGTTCCTTTCGCTGGCTCATATGTTATCATCTAGTGACACATAAGCTGGTGAAAGAAATCACAGCGTGCAGCAGGGAAGCAGGTATTCCACACACCTGGAAGCGTGGAATCGTTGCAGATCCTGGGAAGCAGAAAAGCGGTTGCGTTTTAGGGCATGGATCTCCGGAAAGGTAAAGCCTGGTACACAGTATTCCTTTTTTTCCATTCAACCCAGTGGGTTGAACGAAAATAAACTGTCAGCTCCGGTCGGAGCCGCTGAACTAACTATGCAAAGTTAGTACAGCAATCTCCCTCGCTGAACTGTTGTGTTCTGACGGGGGGGGGGTGGGGGGCTAAGAGCACTTATCAGGAGTCGTCGGCTGCTGGTTTTCCAGCATGCTCGTCCGACAGAAACCAGACAAACTTTTTTTTTTTGATCCGGCCAACATCCCCGGACATTCGGCCCGTGTGTACGGGACTTAAGCATATTGCTTTATTTCTTTTAGCAGGTAAACTTTATATACAAATGACGCTGTGCGGGTCAATTAAAAGGTAGAACAGTAATCGTATGAAAGCTAATGTATCAATGTATTCTTATAAGTAGGTGAGTGATTTCCCTACAATCACCAATCCGGATCCAACTTTCAGGAAAGGTTTGAATCCGATTGGTAGCTCAGAGGTCATGTAAAGTTCTTAGTGGAATATCATTTGAAAATTTGGAAAAGAGGTGGCAAAGAAAGTCAATTTCACAGGACAGCTGAAAAATGTTAGAATCTCTGTAAGGTTTGTATTGCTCTGTGGTTTTCTTTCCTTAATAGTGTCAGAGGGGTATCACTGGGACCCAAAATGAGGGTAAATGTCCCCCAATCACCTACAGGAAAAAAAAAAACTGATAGATAGATTCCTATCCTTTCCCACTCAAAACTAAACAAGTTTGGGCTGGAGTTGAACTTAACTTGACTAACTGGAGTTTGAGGAACTCTCCTTCAATAATCAAATTTCTGTAAATCAAATTGTAAAAGGGGCGGTAAACAAGAACTATCCCTCCTTTCCCACTTTTACAGAACTTCCTGTGCTAAATTCATGCCTCTTTTATAAGTATAGCGATCCCCAAGGACAGGATGATTTGCTGGGGGTGGAGGATGAGTTCGATTTTATGGACCATTTAATGTGGATCAGTACTATATTAACATTGTTTTGTTCACTGCACTCAGTGGTTTACAATCAAAAAAACAAAAACAAACTGAAATGTAACAGAGCTTTATCTGTTCTAAACGTTGCTCAGGGAGTAGCCAGTTCCTGTTTAAGTACTGTTTCCGCAGGATAGGAAGAGAATAAGGGTTGAGGTGAGACAGCACATTCATTTTCATTTCCGAATCATTGGTTCCACAGCACTGAAGCGGCCAAAAACAACACAGAACGCTTGATTTAGTAGCCCTGGCCAAAGTAATGGTAGCCCTCTGGTCTTGTCAGATCTTTGCGAGCATAGCTCTGTGACGCATAAGGGGGCAGCGATAGTAATCCCGAACCAAAACCAGATGACCTTTGAAACATAAGTTCTTTCCTGGGAGGAGGTGTAGTACCAATATTAGGAGGTGCTGAAGAAAAGCCAGCTGATGGAAAATGACTTGCTGAAGAGGAGAATCTGGATGAGGGACCTCTAGCTGAATAAGGACCCATAGAATTAGAAGTTGAAAATCTGTCCACAGGTGTAGTTACCTTTGATGTTACACTGGTATAGAAAGAAAAACAGGCAATAAATAGACAATAGGGAATTTAGGCAGATAAGCATAAAGAAATAAATAGGTTACCCACTTAGGTGGAAATACTTAAAAAACTGTATCAACCAAATTTCTTAACTTATTTGCAGTTTTAAGAGCAATATATTGTCTATTGTCTAGGGCAGGGGTGTCCAACCTTTTGAACTTCCTGGGCCAAATTTCAAGAGAAGCGAGGGCCACTTTAGTGACTTTATAACCAGTCGCAGGCCACAATGAGCGGAGCAGGCAGATGACAGGTCCTGGTCCATTCTGCATATGCAGAGCAGACACAGATACAGCCTGCTCTACTCTATGGGCCCTCTGATCTGCCCAGATGGAAGGGACGTATCCCCTTCTGTTTTTTAAGTGGATCGAATTGGAGATAGGCAGGTGTAACCGAACACAAGTCAATTTACATCTGCCGCTCTATAGAGGTGAAGGGGAGGGTTCAACTGGGTCCATCTGAAAAACCGACAGGTGGACCTGAACGGATTGTGTGAATGGGGCCTAAGGCTGCTTTTACACTAATGCGCTGGAGTTTACCTGCACCTCAAATGACCTCAATCTTCACTTCTTCCTCAGGATTCCTACAAGTATCGCTGGCTGCTGCTGTCCCCCCAGGCGGGTATGGCTGGTGGCTGCTGCTGGCTGTCCTCCAGGGCTAGTACTGCTGGCTGATACTGCTGGTGGGTATTGCTGGCTGGTTTCTGACCCGCCCTCCCCGAGCATCAGTGTGGCAAGAGCTGGCCTTGGGAGGAACCATGTGGCTGCAGTAGAAAGCAGAGCCGATGTTTTCCTGTATTGCTCTTGTCACAGGCAGAGTACATTTGGTATCACTCTGCCTGTGACAGGAGCCAGCGCTGTACAGGAACCATCGGCTCTGCTTCCTCTAGCACCAGCTCCGTTCTTCACACTGATGCTCGAGGGGTGGTGGGTCAGAAACCCACGATCTGGGCTTGCCGACCTGCCATCCCTGGGCAGGAGGTGGCGGGCCACATCAGAGGTCAGTTGGGCACCCCTGCACTAGCAATAAGGATAGCTGATGAGCAGTTCATCTTGTGGCTGTGCTGTGTGGCGACGTGAGAGGGGGGGGTTGGGGGTGGAGGGCTTTGGAGAGGCGCAATTGAAATCTGGGCCGGGATTGTCTGTGTTACACAGCATCACCGGTGTCTCTCCAGACAGCCCAGGTCACATGCTAAACTCTCTGGGGCCACAGGTTGAACACCCCTGGTCTAGGCTGACATTTATCCAGGTCATGGTATAGTAAAGTAATTGCATTCAACTGGACTTGTTGGTTGAATTTGAAGATGTCTTACAGCTTATCCAAGCTGATTATTTAGTTCTAAAGAGTGTCAGGAACATAAAATACCCCAGCATTTATAGCCACACAAAAAAACTCAGTCGCCTCAATAAAACCATGATGGAATGAGTCAAAGCAGATTCTGATTCTCCATGAACAGGATGGGAGGTGTGATAGTTTGTTCAAACATGCTGTTCTAATTACACAATCCAATTCCATGGTGCTAGGAATCCTGCAGCAGGCTTTAATTCTTCGATTTCCATAGCTGAAGAAGTGTAGTCTTTTCAAATGACAGGGTAGACATTTTAGAAAGACAGCTGTGTAAATCATGTAAAGCCCAATCTCAAGCCAGCAATGTGCACGAGAGCAGATCCCTCCTCATTGGTTCAGACACAGCAGGGGGAGCCATTGGCCGCTGCTGTCAATCCCAGCCAGTGAGGAGGGAGCAGTGTTGAGGACACACAGAGAGGGCCTTGCGAGTAAGCATGTATGAGTGTCCTCATAGCAAGTGGCTTGCTATGGGGGCACTCAGCAGGGGGGAGGAGCCCAGAGCGCCAGTTGAGAAGGATAGGGGCTGTTCTTTGCAAAACCACTGCACAGAGCAGGTAAATACAGTGTATAATATGTTTCTTATTTGAAAAAATAATAATTTTTCCTTTAATATCACTTTAAAGTGGTTGTAAACCCAAAATTATATTTAAAAAAAAATGATAACCTGAAAGACAAAGCCATATTGAGCTAGTATGACTAGCATACTAGCTCATTATGCATTACTTACCTTAGATCAAAGCCCCCGAAGCCGTCCTCGTCTCCCCCTCCGGCCACAGACATCGCTCCGGAAGGTTAATTCCGGGTATCGCCGCTCCGGCGCTCTGATTGGCCAGAGCAGCGATGACGTCACTCCACGCATGCGCGGGAGCCGTCAAAGCCGGCATTATCCATTGATAAAACCGGCATTGTCAGTGCGCCTGCGCCGTTGTCTATGGCGTGCATGCGCAGTAGACAACGGTGCATGCTTTGTGGCAAATATCTCCTAAACCGTGCCTTAATCTAGGTTTACCTATAGGTGCAAGTTGCAAGAGTGGGTTTACAACCACTTTAACACTTTAACTCAACAAGCACATCTAGTAACCATTGCATACTGAAGGATTTCCATGTAGGTAAGCATGTCACAATGTGGGTTTTATAAAAATAAAAAAAATAAAAAGAAGGATGTAGAACTTTTGTGTATATATACCGCAAACACACTCTAATAGGATCCACTTACCTATTATGATGATCACGGTTTTTCAGTGCAAAGATGTCTTGGTCATTCTAGTAGGGGCTTAGGGACCTCGTCCTCAAAATATACTTCTACCCCTGAAGGGCAACCGGCTTTTGGAGAGGCTCTGAAATAGTGAGGTCAATGAGGAAGCTTTAGTTGCATCTTGCAGTATATTGTTTTGCCCCAACTAAAGCACAAGGAACAACTTTGCAGTGAAAATATGGCAACATGACCTAGGCTATACTTAACAGATGTAGATGTATGACTTCTTCATAGCTCAATAGTTTGATTAAAAACGCATGTTGTGTGGAGATGAAAAATCGAATGAGATTGAAATCTGAATCCTCCACCCCCCAAAAAATAAACAGATATACCATGTCTATGCTGCGAATGGCCTTATCCATACTGCAATCAAGTTCACTGTATACAGGGAGAATGAAGGTGCCTCCAAATTGCAAATTTCCCTGCCATTTGCCATCCAAGATTAAGGCTTACCTGTAGGTGTAAGAAATATCTCCTAAACCTACACGGTTTAGGAGATATTTAGTTAAATGACAGGCGCCGCTGTCTACGGCGCATGCGCGCCGTAGACAACGGCGCATTCATGGGGTTAATCCCATTCACAAATTTGGCTACTTCCCATGGCTGCGGCTGAAGAGGGAGACGGGGATGGCTTTGGGGGCCCGGATCTAAGGTAAGTGATGCATAACGAGCTATTATGCTAGTCATATTAGCTCATTATGCCTTTCTCTTACAGGTAGTTTAAAAAAAAAAAATTTTTATAAGGGTTTACAACCACTTTAACTCCTTGGTGCAGATGTAACAAATATGCGGCCCAACTCCAGTGGGCTTTTTGCCATGGGGCTGCATGTTTGCGTACCTCCCTTTGTGCTGGGAGCGCGCCAGGGTCTCACCGAGAGCCCGAGCCCAGTTCTAACAATCAGGACCCAGAACGTCAGATTCTGAGTTACCTAATCGCTGTGATAGCCTCTGATTGGCCAGTCACTATGAAGCCTGCCCCAGTGTCTTTTGTCTCTGTGAATGGAGAAGAAAGATGCATTGTATCTTTCTTTGTCCTTGCAGAGATATAAAAAAAAAAAAAAATACCTAGATCAAGGTTTGCTCTTGATCAATGCCAGGGTTAGTGTTTGGGTCAGGGTCAAAGGTTTTTTTTTGGATAGGATTTTTATTTATTTTTTAATTGGCATCAGTGTCAGTGTGCTTTAGGTATGATAAAAAATAAAAGAAAAAAAGCAAAAATGCGCATTATCGTTTCTGGGCTGTACTACAGGTACATACTAAAACTAACATACACATATGTGGCATCGCTGTGATTGTCAGGAGCGGGAGAATTTGTTTTGGGTTGTTCTTTGGTGGTATGTTGTGTTGGTTTTATAGTCTAATGAAACCAAGGTTGAACTTTTTGGCCATAATTCCAAAAGATATGTTTGGTGCAAAAACAACACTGCACATCACCAAAAGAACACCATATGCACAGTGAGGCATAGTGGTGGCATCATCATGCTTTGGGGCTGTTTTTCTTCAGCTGGAACAGGGGCCTTAGTCAAGGTAGAGGGAATTATGAAAATTTCCAAATACCAGTCAATATTGGCACAAAACCTTCAGGCTTCTGCTAGAAAGCGGATCATGAAGAGGAACTTCATCTTTCAGCATGACAGGAATGGTTTTGAGTAGAGGAGAACTGATCGGCTGCTCTCCTGACAGGGGGGTATGTGCTGATTGTTTATCAGCGCAGCCCCCCCTCGAATGCCCGCCCAGGACCACCAGGATGCCGCAATGGACCAGCAGGGATTGACAACCATACTGGACCACCAGGTATGCCACCTAGACCACCAAGGAAATGCCAATCTGTGCCCAGGCAGCTGCCAGTGCCCACCCCCAATGCCTGCCAGTGCCATCAGTGATGCCTATAAGTGCAATCTGTCAGTGACGCATATCAGTGCCGCCTATCAGTACCCAGCAGTGCAGCCTTTTAGTGCCCATCAGTGCCCACCAGTGCCACCCATGAGTGCCCACCAGTGCTGCCTAACAGTGCCCATTGTCAGTGCCAGCTCATTGCTGCCGCCATAACAGTGCCCATCAGTGAAGGGGAAAATGTATTTATTTACAAAATTTTATAACAGAAACAAAAGAAAAACGTATTTTTTCTTTTCGTCCATGGAAGAACACAGCTCCTTAAATCTTGACAAAGTGGGTTATGTTCCTGTTCATAGGAGAGGACTAGGCAGAACATGTTAGTTATCTTAAAACATGTAACTTTAACAGAGTTGAACAGTCCCTCCCAGGGGGCAGTCCCTCCGTACATAACCCTCCTACCTGCAGCCAGCAGCCTCAGTTTTTTTCTGCCTAGGACGTGGCTCCCTTTGGCCCCGGAGTCCTGAAGGATTTTTTTTTTCTTTTTCTTTTTTCTTTTGTGATATCTTCTATCAACTGCCGGCTGGGTGACAGGCTGGATATATAGATCCTTATAGTCTTCCCAGTTCCGGCCATCGAGCGTGCCAGTCCCTTGCTTCGCGTTTGGCTCTGACCACGACATACCCCATGGCTCCAAGGGTGGCCGGTGAGCACATGCTCCGGGGTCCACATATGACTGGGCTGCTTGTTGCTACACTCACAGTGGACCGGGCCGACAGCTACTCCATACAATCGGTTGTGGGTCTGTCAGGGACGCGCCAGCTTGTCTTCGCAAGGACGGGTAAGTACGGTTCCTCCTGTCTCGGCAGGTTGGAACAGCTGGGCATTCCCGGAATTCAGGGGTTCTCCTGTCCTCCCTTTCCCTGCTCTCTGTCGCCCTTTCCCCTCCTGCCCTATGGCCCGCTGCAACCGGGGTGTACCTGTGGGGGGGCTCCGAGTCCCTGTGGGGGACCGTGGAGTGCCAGGGTCCGCTTTCTGTGAGGAGGGTCTGTCTCCAGGGTGTTTCTGCAGGCCTTCTCGTCCAAATCCCTGGCCTCGGACGCCATTTTTAGTGTGTTTATTTTCTGTGTTAAAACTTCCATTGGCGGCCATTTTGTTGTAGCAGCGCTGTGGCACAGGTGGGTATTGTGGGCGGCCATTTTCTTGTGGTCCGCGCCCTTTTTATCTGAGGCATCTGGCGGCCATTTTGGAGTGGGTTTGGTCTCTAGCACTGGCTTTCTGAACAGCGCAGTTCTTTCTCCTCACAGCTTTTTCATCACACACGCGCTGTGTATACATGGCGAGCAGCGGTGCTGAGCGGTCTCTTTCTGGGTGGTGAGTCTCCTGGTTTCCCCCCCCCCCGGTCAGAGCAGCATGGAGGGTGGACTCTTATGCGTGTCTCACTTGGTCCCTGGGGGCTGTCAGTGGGTGTTTATGGAGTCAGTATGTGACCTTTCTTCCCCATACATTGCCAGAGGCAGCAAATGGTGCCCCTGCGGTTTACATGGATACGTTATAGATAGACCTGGAAAATCTGGGAAATGTTTGTCAGAGCACTTCGCAGTGCACTTCTGATGCTGTGCGGGACACTCTCCAGCTGGGAATGAAGCTGGGACTTCCGCAGAGGAGTCTGTCTCCTTTAGGTCACACAAATCTGCCCACTTTGTGAAGTTTTTTCCTTATGTTACTGTCTTTGATAAGCTCATAAATAAGGAATGGGAACGGCCGCAGAGGTCCTTGTGGTCCCCCAGCGCATGGCGGTCTGTTATCCTACAGGACCCTTCTGATAGAAGGTCCAAGGCGGGAATGCTGGGGTCGGTGTTGCGACCTATATATGGCTGCGACATTCCATGAATGGTTGGCCCCGTCGCAGTTTGCTTGGGGTTTGCATGTTTTCCCTGTGTCTGAGTGGGTTTCCTCCGGGTAATCTGGTTTCCTCCCACACTCCAAAGACATGCGCGCCTTCGGTGCCACGGGAAAAACGTATACACTAATACATACTCGGTGTGTGTATGTAAATGATTTCCAGAACCTCTGTATCTGCGGTGGTACTGCGCCGCCTGATTGGCTGGAATGCTGGTCTGCTGGCTAAGCTCCCAGGCGAGCTCTGGTAGATTGCCTTTGAGGTTTTTTGGAACCTCGCGGGACGACATTGTTAAGACGTCACTGGAGGTAAGAGCACTCTTCTCTTAGTCCTCTGAGGGGAAGGAGCCGCGCTGTTGGTCGGGGCCCTCCGATTCCGCGCAGAAACGGTATTTTCATCAGTAGATCCTCCCGGGCTGACAAGGCTCTAGCTGGGGGACAGAAGCGTCCCTGGGTGCATGCACGAATGTGCCGGCTAACATACCATGCTACCGCATGATATTTTGTCCCCGCCCGACTCAAGGGATTTTGCGAGTTTGCAGCTCAGTGGACCTTTCTGCTCTCTGACCAGTGGGTCTGCGAGGTGGTCACTTAGGGGTACAAGATAGTTTCTTCTTGTCCACCAAACAGATCTTTCCCTCAAATTCTTCCTCTCCTTCCGGCTCGTCGGTCTGCTTTGATGGGAGCAGTACAAGACTTGCCCTGGTGCAGAATAATTTTACCTGTGCCCCTGGTGGAAGGGTTTCAGGGATTCTATTCTAATCTGTTGGTAGTCCCACGGAAGGACGGTGTCCGTCCAATCTTGGACCTCGGGGCCCTCAATACCTTGTAGGGCAGCACAGAGGTTATCGGGTCACCTGAATTGCCAGATGACAGATGCACACCGTAGGTCACGAGTACACCACAAGGTAGTGAACCCTATGGCTGACTGCTGCAGATGGAACACTGGGTGGTAAGGATGGCAGATCCACTGGAGCACAACAGGGATCCCACAGGGAGCTAGAGCCAAAGATTCCCCAGGGCGCGGAATCTAAGATCCAGCAGGTGTTCACCAGAGCCACTAGTGGTGAGGATGGCCTAAGCTGCAGCTGGATCCAGGTTGCGGCCCCCAGAGTCCCCTAGCTCACGCTCCGTGGGGTATAGAGGATAGAGGGAAAGCAGCAGCTCAGGATACAAGAGATAGTGAGGGGATAAGCCAAGGTCAGGGCGACAAGCAGACAAGGATAAACAAAGGACAAGCCAAAGGTCAAGGTCACAAGCAAACAGGGATAGTCGAGGATAAGCCAAAATCGTTAACACAGAGACAGACGTAGCACACGGCAAGCAGGAACCCAAACACAATGCTTAAACAACGTTGATCAGCAAGGCAGACTTGCAGTGCACAGGTTAATATAGAGTTCTCTGATAGGGCCTGGGGTCGAGCCATGCTGGGAGGAGAGATTATAAAAGCAGCCAGGTGAGAGTGTCTGGCCTCTAAGGTGAACACATGGGGAGGAAGGTAAGCTGACAGACAAACATTACTGTATATCCATGACAGTGGTGTAGTGATTAACTCCCTCACCTGGCAGCAAGTGTCACTGGTTCAAACCCGGACCCCGACACCATCTGCCTGGAATTTGCATGTTCTCCCTGTGTCTGCGTGGGTTTCCTCCGGGTACTCCGGTTTCCTCCCACACTCCAAAGACATGCGCGTCTTCGGCGCCACAGTAAGAACATACGCATTAATGCATACACTGTGTGTATGTATTGTTTTTGGGGAATTCTGGCGTCTCTGGACACCAGGGTCGCATACTTGCATGTCCCCATCTGCAACAGCCATCTGAGGTTTCTGCGCTTTGCGATTTGACTTAGCGTCGGCACCAAGAGTTGTTCACAAGGTGCTCGCCCCGATCTGGGCTTTGCTGAGACAGCGAGACATTGATATCGGGGGCTACTTGGACGTTCTTCTTCTGAGAGCTGCTTCGGGCTCAGAATTAGAGGAGGACATGTCTATAGCCAGTCAGACCCTCCGGGACTTGGGTTGGGTACTGAACATAAGAAGTCGGTATTGGTACCGACTCAGTGTCTGAAGTCCCTAGGCTTGATCCCGAGTTCTTTGGAGGCAAAGGTCTTCCTTCCTTTGGAGCAGTTGTAGACGCTCCAGTCGGCGGTGAAATTGTTGGCATCCCGCAAATGGTCGACTCTCCCCTTTTTTGCACAAGTTCTGGGCCTCATGGTGGCCTCCTTCGAGGCAGCTCCGTCTGCTCTATTCCACACTCGAGTATTGCAGGAAGAGATCCTGTCCACTTGGAACAGATCTCCATTGTCTCTAGATTCAGGGAAGTCACCTGGTCAAGGTTTCCCTGAGAGGGCGGCTGCATTTACCGGCTCTTCAGTCCGGGAGGTTGTTCCTTCCTTTCCATATGACTGTGATCACGACGGACGCCAGCCTCACGGTCTGGAAGAATCTCGCCCGCCGATCGATGTCCTCGAAATTCGAGCGATCAGACTGTGCCTCTCCAAGTGGTCGCAGAGACTTCAGGGGCGTCTGATCAGGTTTCAGTTGGACGGCCGCAGTGCCGGTAGTCGCTTGCATCCTAAGTTGGGTCGAAAGGAGCGTGCTGGCTGCTTACATCCGGGCATAGAGACCTGGCAGGCGAACTGAGTCGCCAGATGCTGGACCAAGGGGAATGGTCTTTTCACCCGAAGGTGTTTTCAATTACTTTGTCAGAATTGGGGTGCACCAGTTGTGGATCTCCTGGTTTCTCGACTCAATAGCAGGTGTTGAGGTTTGTGGCCAGGTCCAGGGCTCCCTGGGCAGACGCGTTGGTGGCTCCATGGGAATTTATGCCTTTCCCCTACTGGAATTGCTTCCTCGTCTGCTCCGCAGAGTGGAGGCTGCGGTGATTCTGGTGTTTCTAATCGCCCCAGATTGGTCCCGACGTCCCTGGTTCGCCGACCTCGGGAGACTGGTAGCTGACGCTCCCCAGCAGCTGCCAATGCGGGAGGACCCTCTGTCTCAAGGTCCTATGCTTCATCCTGTTTTACAGTCGCTGGCTTTAACGCCTTGACTATTGAAAGCCAGGTACTAAGGGACAGTGGTCTGGCAGATTCGATAATCCCCTTCATGTTGAGGGCCCGGGAACCTTCTTCCTGGACGATCTACCATTGCACTTGGAAGGCCTACATCTCTATGTGTGATGAGATGGCCGGACGCCCACGGACATAGCCGGTTTCTCGGATCCTGCTGTCCTTACAGTGCGGAGTGGATCAGAACCTTGCCTTGAGCACTGTTAGGGGGGAAGATTCAGCCTTGGCTGTCTTCTTCCAACGGTCTCTGGTGGCTCACTCACTGGTAAGTACCTGTGTGCAAGGGGTCCGACACGTTGTTTTTCCCATTTGGACCACCGCTTCCTCCGTGGACTTGACTCTAGTGCTCTCGGTACTTCAGGAACCTCCCTTTGAGAACATCAGGGAGATTCCACTCTCTCAAAAACTTGCCTTTCTAGTTGCAATTATTTTGGTCAGAAGGGTTTCTGAATTGGCGGCCTTGTCTTGCAAGTCGCCTTACTTGATCCTCCATAAGGATAAGCGGTGCTTTGCCCGCAACCTTCATTCCTTCCTAAGGTGTTTTCGGCTTTTCACCTAAACGAGGACATTGTGCTTTGCTGAGTTCAGGTCTACCTTGTTCTATGTTGCTCGGGTGTCCCTGTGCTCATCACTAGTGGGATCGCGGCTGTCAATAGCTGGTGTATAGAGCAGCCTGGATAATACAGTATCCATCCTTGTGTCCTCGGCCATCGCATCCCAGGAGGCTGCGCTACATACCTTGGACGTGGTACGTGCCCTACCGGTGTACCTGTCTGCTACTGCTCCATTTCGGAGTTCTGACTCACTGTTCGTGCCGGTATCTGGTCCACAGAAGGGCCCGACGGTCTCATCAGCCACCTTTCTAGGTGGATCAGGCTGATCTTCATTCAGGCCTATGCCCTTGGGGGCGGGCGCCTCCCTTTCCTGTCACGGCACATTCAACCAGGGCAATTGGTGCTTCCTGGACTTTCTGTCATCTAGCATCTGTCTTTAAGGTGTGTGAGACGGCGACCTGGTGGTCTGATCACACTTTCCCAACGTTTTACAAGGTTGATGTGTGTGCATCTTCGAATGCTTCCTTGGCCTCAAGGATTTGCAGGCAGTTGTTTGAGGTTGCAACTCCTACGTGAGGAGCTCTGTTTGTTTGGGGTGAAGTTAAGTCTTCTTTTGATTGCTGTTTCCACCCCTCGTTTTTTCTGACACTGCTTGGGGACGTCCCACTTTGTCAAGATTTAAGGAGCTGTGTCTGTCCATGGACGAAGAGAGAAAATAGGATTTTTTTGTACTCACCGTAAAATCCTTTTCTCTGTCATCCATGGACGGACACAGCACCCACCCCTCCTTTTTTAGTTTGTACTGCTTTACTACAAACTGAGGCTGCTGGCTGCAGGTAGGAGGGTTATGTACGGAGGGACCTTCCCCTGGGAGGGGCTGTTCAACTCTGTTAAAGTTACATGTTTTAAGATAACTAACATGCTCTGCCTAGTCCTCTCCTATGAACAGGAACATAACCCACTTTGTCAAGATTTAAGGAGCTGTGCCCGTCCATGGACGACAGAGAAAAGGATTTTATAGTGAGTACAAAAAAAAATCCTATTTTTTTTTCTAAATTTTCGGTCTTTTTTTATCTGTTTAGCAAAAAATAAAAACGGCAGAGGTGATCAAATACCACCAAAAGAAAGCTCTATTTGTGTGAACAAAATTATACAAATTCTGTTTGGGTACAGTGTAGCATGACCGCGCAATTGTCATTTAAACAGCGACATCTGTGAAAGCTAAAAATTGGCTTGGGCAGGAAGGGGATGCAAGTGCCTGGTATTGAAGTGGTTAACTTTGGATAGTAAAACATTATTTTTTCTGCCAGTAAATACCTTATACAGCCCACTTCCTCTTTCTTATCTGGCCATTAGCCTAGGCCGGTGATGGCAAACCTTGGCACCCCAGATGTTTTGGAACTACATTTCCCATGATGCTCATGCACTCTGCAGTGTAGTTGAGCATCATGGGAAAAGTAGTTGCAAAACATCTGAGGTGCCAAGGTTTGCCATCACTGGCCTAGGCTTATGACCTCATGCACAGCTCTCTCTCTCTCTCTCTCTCACTCTGAGTTTGCCAGGAAGGGAGGGGGTGAGTCATAAGAGGGCCAATGAGAGCTGCAGAGCTGGAGGTGTGTGTCTGTGTAAATCCAGGAAGTGAACAGGCAGCAGATTTAGCTGCCCACAGTTAAAATGGTTGCAGCCAGACTCAGTGGAGGGAGATTTCTGCAGCATATTTGGCAAGTACAGAATTGAAGTATATATAAAATAATATGCAAAGTGGTTGGAGGGAAGCTTCAGAATTGCAAAGATGTTTTTATTACAAATGTGAGAAGACTGCAGTTCCACTTTAAGAAGTATTTAACACTTAGGGAACATCTCACTAAAAATGAAATTTTTGCTGCACAAAGTCTTTTTGTAGCTTAGTGCAGAGTTCTTTACACAAGCAGAAAAACACATTACTGGGGGCACTCTGTATACCATCTGGGTAAAGAATGCCTTCAAGTTGCCATATTGCATCTAATTTTGCAGAAAATTAGAGCACTGCAGTTTGAAAAAGAAAGGTCATTTTAATAACAAATTACAATATGGCTTGTGTAGCAATTGCATATGCTATATTAACTTGTTTCCATTTTCTAAACTTTCTTCAAGAGAGTTGAGTTGCTGTTTAAGTTTATAGTGTAACTTCACAATGGAAAGAGCAAATGAAAAGGACTCCCAGTTGTCTTTCCTGAAACATTCTTTATTTCTATTCATTTTAAACTCACTACCACTGGCAGCAAACAATTTATTTGCTATAATCTTCCCAGGTTGCAGCTCACATACAGCCTAAATAGCTCTTGAAAATGGGCGGAGAGGTCTATAGAATTATGTTGGTTGGGAGGAGCAATAAAGGACTGTGTTTAACATCAATCCTGGAATAATGTATTTATGCCATTAATTGCTTTGTCAATTGTTTCAGAAAGACCCACTGACGATTGTAGTGGTAATGCTGCTGAGGATAGCATGAATCACTACTGCAGTATCTCTGAATAATGCTAGACTATAACTCTAGGGATGCTGCAGAGTTAGGGTTATGTTTGAATAGGTGGGCGGACACCTTCATTCATAAGTTGAGAAGTCATATTTGTCAAATGGTTGGAAAGCAGGAACATGCAAACATGTGGGTGGGAAAGGAAGGGTTGCAGTGTTCAGGGGTGTTGGGGGCAACCTGGTCCACACATCTGTGTTCATTCAAATATAGCAATGGGGGGAAACAATGGTAGCAGCCCTTAGGGAGCTGCAGAGATGGTGAGAATTTTCTGGTTAACCACTAAACGACCGCCCACCGCCGATTTACGTCGGCAGAATGGCACGGACAGGCAGAATCACGTAGATCTACGTGATCGCCTTTGTGCAGTTGGGGGGTCCATCCGGACCCCCCTTCACTGCAGTGAGCGGCCGTTAAGTGTTCGGGAGCGATCAGGCATGAGGGGGCGGCCGCTCGATTCCGCCCCCCCCCCTCGCGATCGCTCCCGGCCAATGAAAATGCTTCCTCCGCCATGTGATGTAAACACAGGCTGGAGGAAGTGATGTCATCTCCCTCGCCGCGGTCTTTTCGTTCCCGGCGCCGAGGAGAGAAGACAGAGGTTAGTGCTCCAATAGTCCACTGACACGTAGGTACACATAGGCACACAAATCACCCCCCAGTCACCCCCAGATCACCCCCCAGGTCACCCCAAAGCCCCCAATCACAGTGTCACTGATTGCAGTGATCATTTATTTTACTGATCACTGCATTTAGTGTCATCTGTGATTGTAAAAAGTTGCAGGGCAGTTAGGATTAGGCCCCTTTAGGTCCAGGGTAGCCCCCTAACCCCCCCTAATAAAGGTTTAACCCCTTGATCACCCCCCAGGTAACCCTTTCACCCCCTAACTTCAGCGTCACTAAGCGATTGTTTTTCCGATCGCTGTATTCGTGTCGCTGGTGTTTTAGATAGGCAGTTATTTTTTTTTAGGTTCGCCGCAGGTTTTTATTAGTGTCAGGTACCCCCATATATTATTTTAACCCCCTGATTGCCCCTAGAGTTAACCCTTTCACCAGTGATCGCCGTATAAGCGTCACTGGTGTCACTGGCTAGCCAGTAAGTTATCTAGTTATTTAGGTAACCCGTCAGGTTTTTATATAGCGTCGGGTACCCCCATATTTAACCTAATAAAGGTTTTAACCCCCTGATTGCCCCTAGTTAACCCTTTCACCAGTGATCACCATATAAAGGTTACAGGTGACGCTGGTTGATTAGTTTGCTTTTTATAGCATCAGGGCACAGTTTTTTTGTAGCGTTTGATATATTTGCTGACGACAGTCAGGTGCTTTTTTTCCTGTGAATCTTACTAGTGTACCCCTAAATTTAGAGCCCAAAATGGCAAGACGAAGGTACACTAGTAAAGAGGCCTACGAGATTCTGAGCATGACAGATAGTGAAGAGGAGGTCACGTGTCTGTCAGATTCAGGCTCAGAATATCTTCCCGTAGAAGACAGTGACGTCAGCGGCCCCACGTCAGATAGCTCTGACGAAGAAGTTGAGGTCCCTGCTAAGGTCAGGTGTACCCGATCCCGATCTTCTGAGGTTGTTGAGGAGCAAGAACCGCAGGTCTCTCGTATCATGGAGCAGAGTAGTACTAGCGCCGCTATTCCTTCTGGTGAACTGGCAAGCACCAGCGGCCTAGTACAGCCTGGACGTACATCCAGCACTGCAGTAACACTTGGTGACGTGGCGAGTCCCATAAGTGCAGTTCAAGCTGGCGAGGTGGCAAGCACAAGTAGTGTCCCGCTGCCACCAAGAAGACAAAGGCAGGCCCGTCGTGCCCATACTGCCCTTCCTGCAGAATTCGCCTATCCTGATTGGGTCCCCACCACTTCTGCAGAACCCGTACTTCCCCCATTCACTGCCCAACCCGGTATTCAGGTGGAAACAGCTGATTTTATTCCAATTGATTTTTATTCGCTGTTTTTCACGGAAGATCTCTATAGATCTATTGTGGACCAGAGTAATTTATATGCTGGTCAATTTATCGCCGCTAACCCCCAGTTGCCTAAAATTGCCAGAAATTGGAAACCAATTACGGTTTCCGAATTTAAGACCTTTCTGGGCCTTTCCCTCAACATGGGCACACATAAATTTCCGTCATTGCGTGCTTATTGGTCCACGCACCCAATTGACCACATGCCCGTGTTCTCTGCCTCCATGTCCAGGGCACGATACGAGCAGATTTTGCGGTTCATGCACTTCAACGACAATGAACTTTGTCGTCCACGTGGGGACCCTGAATACGACCGGCTCTATAAAATTCGGGCCCTCATAAACCACTTCAACGAACGTTTTGCAGCCTTGTTTACTCCCGATCAAGTTGTCTGCGTTGATGAGTCCCTGATTAAATTTTCTGGCCGCTTGTCTTTCAAGCAGTACCTTCCCAGCAAGCGTGCCAGATACGGGGTCAAGCTCTACAAGTTCTGTGACAGGGCAACAGGCTATGTAGTGAACTTTACGGTTTATGAGGGAAAAGACAGTCAGATTGAGTCGGTCAACTGCCCGGATTACATAGGGAGCGCTGGCAAGATAGTGTGGAACTTGGTGTCACCCTTATTCGGAAAGGGGTATGTGGACAATTATTACACGAGCGTGCCACTGTTTAGTCACTTGTTTGATCATCAGATTGGAGCATGTGGCACCGTGCGACCTAATCGCCGGGGCTTTCCCCAGCGGCTTGTAGATGCCCGTCTTAGGCTGGGGGAGAGAGCCTGCTTGAAGTGTAATAACTTGCTCGCTATGAAGTGGAGGGACAATAAGAATGTTTTCCTTCTTACCTCCCTTCATGCAGACACGACAGTCCAAATTCGTACGGCGACTGGTGTTGTGGAGAAACCCCTCTGTGTCCACGAATATAACCAAAATATGGGAGGGGTGGACCTCAACGACCAGTTGATGGCGCCGTATCTAATTGACCGTAAGGCGAGACGCTGGTACAAAAAAGTGTCTCTATCATTATTCCAATTGGCTTTGCTGAACGCTCATGTGCTATACAGAGCTTCAGGCGGGACGTTATCTCTTCTAAAATTCCAGAATGAGATAGTCACAGAACTCCTGTATCCAGGCGGTTCTGCACCTCACCATCCCCAACCAAATGCAGTAAGCCGGCTGCATGAGAGGCATTATTCGTATGTCCTCCCGAGTACCCCTACCCAAAGCCACCCCCAAAAAAGATGTCGTGTCTGTAGCAAGCGCGGATTTAGGCGTGACACCCGTAGTTTTTGTCCACTCTGTCCTGACAAGCCTGGTCTTTGCCAAGGTGAATGTTTTGAACGCTACCACTCAAAAGTGAAGTTTTAGCGTAGGGTACAGCATTTCACAGACTAGGACACACTTACACAGGGTCTCCCAAGATGCCATTACATTTTGAGAGACCCGAACCATTACAGTTGTAAAGTTACAAAAAAAAAGTGTAAAAAAGAAAAAAAAAAAAACGTAAAAAACAAAACACAAAAAAAATATAAAATAAAAAAACCAAAAATAGTTGTCCTTTTTTTTGTTCTCTCTCTCTCTCTCTATTTTCTCTCTATTGTTCTGCTCTTTTTTACTGTATTCTATTCTGCAATGTTTTATCATGCTTGCTTTTCAGGTATGTAATTTTTTGTTTTCAGGTGCGCCATTCAACTGCAGCGCGGAATTATTTATCTTGACAGCAACAGCGTTTGCTCCCACGATACATAAAGCCGTGACTCCAGTGCTGTAGGAGGTGATTTCACCACCACAGTTAAAAAAAAGAGCATATATGCCGAAACATGGGGGCAGCAGGGGCGGAGGAGCGATTTTGCTCCTAATGCCGCGTACATACGGTCGAAATTCCGACGGAGGCCTGCCCGTGGAAAATTCCGACCGTGTGTACGCGGCATAACTTTTTTGCGGGAGGATGCCCCCATGCTTCGGCATATATATATTTTAGGCACAGGTTGCGTTAAAACATTTTTTTATTTTTTACTAGGTTTTGTTTTGGTATTTGCTTTGCAGGTATGGCATGGTAAGGTCTTACTGTTGTACTGTAATGTTACTTTGTTTTAATGTTAACCACCATTTGCTTAGCAGGTACGCCATTCAGTTGCAGCGCGGATCTATTTATCTTGACAGCAACAGCGTTTGCTCCCACGATACATAAAGCCGTGACTCCAGCATATATGCCGAAGCATGGGGGCAGCAGGGGCGGAGGAGCGATTTTGCTCCTAATGCCGCGTATATACGGTCGAAATTCCAACGGAGGCTTGCCCGTGGAAAAGTCTGACCGTGTGTACGCGGCATAACCTTTTATGCCGTGTACATACGGTCGAAATTCCGACGAAGGCTTGACCGTGTGTACGCGGCATAACTTTTTTGCGGGAGGATGCCCCCATGCTTCGGCATATATGCCCATCATTAGAAGTGGGTGGATGAAGGGAGGTATTCTAATGGTGGGCATACCCACCAATCTCTTTTTTTCGTTCAGCCAATAGGCTGTATGAAAAAAAAGATTACAATACATGTCCAACAAGGACCAGCAACGTACTGGTATGTTGCTGGACTTTGAATGTTTATACCAGAATGATGCCTGCGGGTTTAGGTATCATCTTGGTATCATTCTTTTCAGCCAGCGGCCGGCTTTCATGTAAAAGCAATTCTAGCAGATAATTAGCCTCTAGACTGCTTTTACAAGCAGTGGGAGGGAATGTCCCCCCCCCCGGATATAAAAAGCGCCGCGAAGGTCAGATCGAGGGCAGTCATTTTAGCAGTAGACCTCCTCTGTAAATCTAACGTGGTAACCTGTAAAGGCTTTTAAATGCTTTTAAAAATGAATGTAGTTTGTCGCCGCTGCGCGTTTGTGCGCAATTTTAAAGCATGTCGTGTTTGGTATCCATGTACTCGGCCTATGATCATCTTTTTTATTTCATCAAACATTTGGGCAATATAGTGTTTTTTAGTGCATTAAAAATAAAAAAAGTGTGTTTTTCCCCCAAAAAATGCGTTTGAAAAATCGCTGGGCAAATACTGTGTGGAAAAAAAAATGCAACACCCACTATTTTAATCTGTAGGGCCTTTGCTTTAAAAAAATATATAATGTTTGGGGGTTCAACATAATTTTCTTGCAAAAAAATTTTTTTTTTCATGTAAACAAAAAGTGTCAGAAAGGGCTTTGTCTTCAAGTGGTTAGAAGAGTGGATGATGTGTGACATAAGCTTCCTAATGTTGTGCATAAAATGCCAGGACAGTTCAAAACCCCCCCAAATGACCCCATTTTGTAAAGTAGACACCTCAAGCTATTTGCTGAGAGGCATGTTGAGCCCATTGAATATTTTTTTTTTGTCCCAAGTGATTGAATAATGACCAAAAAAAAAATGTACAAAAAGTTGTCACTAAATTATATATTGCTCAAACATGCCATGGGCATATGTGGAATTACACCCCAAAATACATTCTGTTGCTTCTCCTGAGTACGGGGATACCACATGTGTGGGACTTTTTGGGAGCCTAGTCGCGTACGGGACCCCAAAAACCAAGCACTGCCTTCAGGATTTCTATGGGTGTAAATTTTTGATTTCACTCCTCACTGCCTATCACAGTTTCGGAGGCCATGGAATGCCCAGATGGCACAAAACCCCCCCAAATGACCCCATTTTGGAAAGTAGACACCCCAAGCTATTTGCTGAGAGGTATGTTGAGTATTTTGAAGATCTCGCTTTTTGTCACAAAGTTTTGAAAATGTAAAAAAAGAAAAAAAAAAAAAGAAAAAAAAATGTCTTTCTTAATTTTCAAAAACAAAATGAGAGCTGTAAAATACTCACCATGCCTCTCAGCAAATAGCTTGGGGTGTCTACTTTCCAAAATGGGGTCATTTGTGGGGGTTTTGTGCCATCTGGGCATTCCATGGCCTCCGAAACTGTGATAGGCAGTGAGGAGTGAAATCAAAAATTTACACCCATAGAAATCCTGAAGGCAGTGCTTGGTTTTTGGGGTCCCGTACGCGACTAGGCTCCCAAAAAGTCCCACACATGTGGTATCCCCGTACTCAGGAGAAGCAACAGAATGTATTTTGGGGTGTAATTCCACATATGCCCATGGCATGTGTGAGCAATATATCATTTAGTGACAACTTTGTGCAAAAAAAAAAAAGTTTGTCATATTCCCGCAACCTGTGGCAAAATATAAAATATTCCATGGACTCAACATGCCTCTCAGCAAATAGCTTGGGGTGTCTACTTTCCAAAATGGGGTAATTTGGGGGGGTTTTGGGCTATTTTGACATTTTATGGCCTTCAAAACTGTGATAGGTAGTGAGGAGTGAAATCAAAAATTTATGCCCTTAGAAACCTTGAAGGCGGTGCTTGGTTTTTGGGGTCCCGTACGCGGCTAGGCTCCCAAAAAGTCCCACACATGTGGTATCCCCGTACTCAGGAGAAGCAGCAGAATGTATTTTGGGGTGTAATTTCACATATGCCCATGGCATGTGTGAGCAATATATCATTTAGTGACAACTTTGTGCAAAAAAAAAAAAGTTTGTCATATTCCCGCAACCTGTGGCAAAATATAAAATATTCCATGGACTCAACATGCCTCTCAGCAAATAGCTTGGGGTGTCTACTTTCCAAAATGGGGTAATTTGGGGGGGGTTTGTGCTATTTTGGCATTTTATGGCCTTCGAAACTGTGATAGGTAGTGAGGAGTGAAATCAAAAATTTACGCCCTTAGAAATCCTGAAGGCGGTGCTTGGTTTTTGGGGCCCTGTACGCGGCTAGGCTCCCAAAAAGTCCCACACATGTGGTATCCCCGTACTCAGGAAAAGCAGCAGAATGTATTTTGGGGTGCAATTCCACATATAACCATGGCATGTGTGAGCAATATATCATTTAGTGACAACTTTTTGTACATTTTTTTTTTCTTTTTGTCATTATTCAATCATTTGGGACAAAAAAAAAAAAATATTCAATGGGGTCAACATGCCTCTCAGCAAATAGCTTGGGGTGTCTACTTTCCAAAATGGGGTCATTTGGGGGGGTTTTGTGCCATCTTGGCATTTTATGGCCTTCAAAACTGTGATAGGTAGTGAGGAGTGAAATCAAAAATTTATGCCCTTAGAAACCTTGAAGGCGGTGCTTGGTTTTTGGGGTCCCGTACGCGGCTAGGCTCCCAAAAAGTCCCACACATGTGGTAT
Organism: Rana muscosa; assembly: GCA_029206835.1. Classification (NCBI taxonomy): domain Eukaryota; kingdom Metazoa; phylum Chordata; class Amphibia; order Anura; family Ranidae; genus Rana; species Rana muscosa. The sequence continues at coordinate 848,289,049 of CM055118.1, read as the reverse complement.
CCCCGTACTCAGGAGAAGCAGCAGAATGTATTTTGGGGTGCAATTCCACATATAACCATGGCATGTGTGAGCAATATATCATTTAGTGACAACTTTTTGTAATTTTTATTTTTTTTTTGTCATTATTCAATCACTTGGGACAAAAAAAAATATTCAATGGGCTCAACATGCCTCTCAGCAATTTCCTTGGGGTGTCTACTTTCCAAAATGGGGTCATTTGGGGGGGTTTTGTACTGCCCTGCCATTTTAGCACCTCAAGAAATGAGATAGGCAGTCATAAATTTAAAGCTGTGTAAATTTCAGAAAATGTACCCTAGTTTGTAAACGCTATAACTTTTGCGCAAACCAATAAATATACGCTTATTGACATTTTTTTTACTTAAGACATGTGGCTGAATACATTTTGGCCTAAATGTATGACTAAAATTGAGTTTATTCGATTTTTCTTATAACAAAAAGTAGAAAATATAATTTTTTTTCAAAATTTTCGGTCTTTTTCTGTTTATATCGCAAAAAATAAAAATCGCAGAGGCAATCAAATACCATTAAAAGAAAGCTCTATTTGTGGGAAGAAAATTACGCAAATTTCATTTGGGTACAACATTGCATGTCCGCACAATTTACAGTTAAAGCAGCGCAGTGCCGAATCCCAAAAACAGGCCTGGTCCTAATGGCCCGAAATGGTCCGGGGCTTAAGTGGTTAAGGTTTCTTTGCTATGAATAAGATGCGAGTTACAGAGGTTTGCCCTTCAGGTTTGGAATATTATAGAGGACATTAATATGTAAATATTTTCGAGGATAGGCCGCGGGATCGTTATTTTGTTTTTAAAATACTCTTAGTTTTAAAAAAAAATTAATAACATTCCAATGTTTTCCCCCTGGACTAATCTACCATTCTGGCTTGTATGTAGTTGGACGCAAATGGCATTGCCATTTTTTCCTGAGTAATAGGGCAAAGTTTTCCAATACTGCCTGCTTAGTATAGGAAAATATGGCAAATGTTACCCTAGCATTACAATTAATGGGAAAATGCTTGGGGGACTTAAAAAGTCAATTGTTATGATAATTGTGTGTAATAACCGTCTTTGTGTTCCTTTTTCTAGATACCAGGGAAGAAGTTAAACTGGTTTGGGTACTAATGTTTGTGTTTTGTTTGCAGATCCTTCAAAGGGAAAACAACAGTGGGCAAATTTTGCAGAGCAGGGGTTAGGTTATTGTAAATGCATAATCGATTATCACATGGTACCATGAGCTCATTATTTGTTTGCAACCAATGAAAAAAATTAAACAATAGTCAGACATTAATGGAGTAAAGAGTTACAAATTAAGTTACAAATGTTGTGATGAAGTACAGATGTTTTTTTTTTCCCATTAACTAATTCTCTTCCGGATCGAAATGAGCACTTACTCTTCTCATGAGAAAAGTCCATGGATGTCTAATTAAAAGTTGAGTGTTTGTCATTGTTTGATGATGGTTGTCTTGCCATGTTGTGTGTTGATGGCCAGATTTTAAAAAAAAATTAAGTTTTATTTTTTTTCTCATTCATTTTTTTCATTTTGTCTTTATTTTTTTAGGAATTCTTTTTTTATTATTAATTATTTTAAATTTTTGAATTTTTTGTTATTTTTTTCTTTTCCATTTTTTTTTATTTTATTATTTTTATTGTTTTTTTTTTTACTATTGTTTCATCTATTTTATTTTTGGTTTTGTTCAGGTGGAAAAATTGTTAGGTTTAGTCCACCTGAAAAGGGGGTCATTAGCAACTGACTAGGTGGTCATTGACCATGTCCTCAATTAGCAGCTGACTACATTTTGTCTAGGACAAGAGTTGGTAGGAAGCCATTTTAGCTGCGGAAGTTGTTTTTTTTTCTGTTTGTTTTTCTTTTCATTCAGGTGGAAAAAGTTCCAAAGGTTTAGGATTTATCCACCTAAAAGGCGGAGTAGTGCATAGATCTGAAAGTACAGATAATGCATTGTCTTTTTGAATGCTTAAAATTTTGAATTTTTGAGAAGCAACGTTCACGTTCATCTTTTATTTTAGATTTTTGCTCATACCATGGGGATCCATTTTAGAGTGGGTTCATCCGAAAAGAATTATGGTTGTTTTGGTAATTTGTTCAGAAGTCAGGAATACCAAATTCCTGTGTTAGTAGATATTATGGATAAGAATTTGATTCTGCTCTTGTTCTTAACTTCCAGAATCTTGGTGGAGCGAGATTGGAGAGGATTCTGGAACAGAGATGAAAGATGTTCATCTGGTTGGCAGTTCCACTGTGCCATACCACACCAAAAATTTGTTCTTATAAACGTTCAGGAGAGAAAAGATTCAGACTAATACTTGAAATATAAGGTTTCTTTTTCTTATGGACAATTTGTGCGCGGATACTGAATCTGAAGGACTTTGCCCAGCAACGAGACCTGTGAAACATTTTTGCCAAAGTCTCTCCTGTCATTTATGAATGCAAACGGATTATGAATACAAATGCAATGGGTTGGAGGTTGGGGAAGGAATATAACCTATCCAATCCTTCAAAACAAGAGATGTAATATATGTTTTTTCTTTTTATTATGTGAGGAGGAATTGAAAGAAGGAAATGTTTTTAATGTGTGACATGTATTGACGTAACTGAATTAATATGGTGCAGGTACCTAAGAGGTTGACACTTATGCATAAAGGTGTCTGGTACCAAGTGACACATCAATGGGGCGAAAACTTCCTCGTAGGGGTGGTGTCTCAATCTTAGCAGTCCTATAGAGAAGCTCTCGGTTAGTGGACATGTGGGACACCAGAACCGGACATGTGGGAGATGCACCTAATTGATGTCTCACCTGAGAGGTTTGAAACCCTGTACAGGTAATGGCAGTGACTACACACAGGAGCATGCTCCGTTGAACAAAGGGAATAAACACTGGCTACCAGGGTACAGTATACCTTCACCACATGGCGCTTCAGCATCTCATAGTGGTTGATAAAAACCTATTACCCTATATGTGCCGAGTATACTCTGAATCAATTTCGGTCAGTATATCAGAGATGTGCGGAACGCTTATTTCTGAGGAGTAACCCGAAAGGGGAGGGATGTATTCAGCACTATATTGGGGGAATAGGAGCTGGAAAAGTGGCTCAAGATTTTGTCGACCATGGTGAGAGGTTGGTAGAGAGTGTGAGATGGTATAGGACAGATATATGTCATTGGCTCTGGCGTGCACGCAGGGGCAGGTGGAGTTATCAACCAACATCAAGCTGATTGTACAAATCTTTGTATGAGGGGCAGTGGCCTGATGAGTTAGCATCACGGCTCAGTAAGACTGTGCCAAAACACGTCGCCTACACTAATCCAAAGCGGTGGTCGAATGCCTGGATGGGCTGTACTGGTTTGGATTGTGAAAGGTGCTATGCTGTATGATCTCATATACAGAAATGCAGACTCGGTCTGTAGATTTGGTGGCATCAGTGGCTTACTGACTGGGGATTCTATCTTGTTGCATTTGTGGCTAAGTGACCCACATGTGATCAGAGAATACGGAAGCTGGGGGCAGGTTGACATTTCCCTCTGTCGGAAGCATGACCACGATGTCCTTTGCATACCAGGTCACTACACGGTACTCTGTGTTCTGGATGGAGAGATCATTGCTGGGAAGGAAGCACCTGGGTATTATTTAGGACATATACGAGTTTGTTTCTTTGTCCTAGAGGATACGGATGTAGCATTAGTCAGGGAACTAGGGTATTTCTTGAACCTAACAGTAGGTAGGGGTGCATAATATGCCCTAGGCATGGTCACTGAAATCCAGTCACAGGGATGGAATTTTGTGGGTTTTGTCATTGTTTGAGAGTTAGGTGTGTTGTTAGACTCAAAACTTATATAGGAAGCTCTCCTGCTTATCTATGCAAGGTGAGGGATAAATTGACGGTAGGATCTCTTCGTACAAATTAGAGACTTTGCTGCCAATTTAGAGCCCTGAGGTACTGCAGACAGGCCAAGTTGCGGTAGGAAAGACCACTGTGAGCAAGCCTGCCCAATCCCGACCTGTATCTACAATAAAGAGTTATAGGAGGTTGGGAGCGGGAGGCGTAATTGGATGGATAATATATATGCATATATTATGATATTGGGTTGATTTATGTCATGGTATAGTGTGATGAAAAGTATTAGGCTAGTAATATGAACAATTAAGGTCCTCCTCGGAGCTCTGTATCTTAAAGATGGTTGAGATGTTGCTCTGAGTGTGTGCGAGTGAATGGACACCCTTTGCCGGTACTATACCCCTTCATGAAGATGTCAAGAAGAAGAAGACACAGAATGGCGACATGGAAGCTGTCACGGAAGAATGATGTTGGGGCGTCACCCAGTAGCAAAGTGGCACGTGTTGGGAAGCACAGCTCATTAAAACCATTATGGACTGTTCCAGAGGTACTGGTTCTGAAGCACATGTTGGAAGATAATTATGGACTGTTCCACAGAGGCTGTTTCTGAGGTGCATGTTGAAAACGCAACACATGAAGACAGTTAAGGGCTGTTCGGACCATCAGTGGGAGCCATGTCTGAAGAAGGGTGATATGCGTCCTTTAGGCGCAAAGCGGCATATGTTGGGGGCAACCTGGTCCACACATCTGTTTCTACAACTAAATGACACTTGATGTCCCCAAACAGAGTCTGCATAGTAGAATAGCAGGAAAGGGCTTATCTCCAGCCCACCGGCTGTGCGAGGAGCTTCAAAGAGGTTGATGACAATGGACTGCGCATGAATGTGCAATATCGCCCCCAGAGGCCAGGTATGGCAGGACAATCAGTAACAAGACAAGAATCATGGAAGTGCAACGATTGGTCGAGAGACAGATGGGCAGGGGAGGGAGTTTGATTGAGTAATGAGTGAGTTTTGTAAAAAGGATTCGTAACACAGAGCTCAGTCTATTCCCTTTTGACTGCAAGGACCTCTGTGTTATCTGGCTGGGACCTTGCTCTGATGGCCATTTTGGGCCTAAGACATGCGGCCTGCAGAAGCCTACAGAGGCCTAGTTCTCTGTTACATCTGAGCCCAGCCAGGGAGGGTTACCGAGAGGAGTGTTAAGTATCTTTCATATTATTATTTGTTGATGTAGACTGTATCTGATATCTGTTAAGATATGTTTACTATTATTAAAAGGAATAAATGTATTATGATTTATTGAGCAACTGTGCCTGTCTTCATAATTAACAGTGTATCATTAGGCCTAGCATTCTCTGATAGGTTAGGCTAGCAAACAAGGGACTATACACATTAATACATAGATGCGATAGTTATACATTATAGGTTAATAGATATATTACAGCGCATTTAACAAAGGATTGTGGCATTACTCAGGGACCTGAAGAGAGAAGAGTGGAGTGATGAAAGAGCTGGAATTTTTTCAGCCGCACGAACAGCTCTGAAAAGAGCAGAGGGACAGGTTTTAGTAGTTCTAAAGACAGACGTTTTTTTTTTACCTTAATGCATTCCATACATTAAAGTGGTTGTTAACCCACTGTAAGAACTTCATATAATCCTTGTTGTTTCCCAATAGGTGCTCCTGTTTTTTTATGGGGAAAAAAAAATGTAATTTCAGAGTGCCTCTCGTGATCACGTGACCGGCCAGCCCTCTTCTCTCCCCGTCTGACAGATGCAGCAGGCAGGGCTGAGATTCCTCCGATGACGCCAGTCGGGAGGAGAGAGCCGGCCAGTCACATCAGCGCCGAGTGGTGCTCTGAAATGAAGTATAATCTGCATTTTTTTTTTTATAAAACAGACACAGGAGCACCTATCAATAGGAAACAAGGAGGATTATATAACATATTAAATGTCATTTCAGCAGTAGGAGGGGCGGGGGCGGGCCCTGACACAGGAGCCGACAGGGAGGGAGCGGAAGAGGATTATAGGAGAGACAGAAGACACAGCGGATGATGGAGGCACTTAAACTGACCACGATGTCAGGGCTCAGCAGCCATCATACACCGTGGTCAGTTTACAAAGGGGAGGGCAGAAACTGGCAGGATCAGATAGGTATTTCAGCTGATACAAGGGGTCAAATTACACAGCACTGTGCTGTATAACATGCTTTAAAGGAAGAGGATCCATTTCTTTTTTTTAACCACTTAAGGACCGGCCCATGTAGATTTACGTCGGCAGAATGGCACGAACAGGCACAATCACGTACCTGTACGTTGCCCTTTAAATGCCTGACGTGTGGGCGCGCTCGCGACCCTGCCGCCTTCCCTGTGAGTCAGACCGCAGGTCCCGCGGACTCGATCGCCGCGGGAATCCCCGTGATCGCCTCACAGAGGTATAGAGCGGGGAGATGCTTGTGTAAACAAGCATCTCCCCGCTCTGCCTAGTGACAATGACACGGATCTCCGCTCCGTGTACTCGGAGCGAAGATCAGTGTCATGTGACACAGCCCATCCCCCCCTACAGTAAGAAACACTCAATAGGGAACACTTAACCCCTTCAGCGCCACCTAGTGGTTAACCCCTTCACTGCCAGTGTCATTTTCACAGTAATCCATGCATTTTTATAGCACTGATCGCTGTAAAAATGACAATGGTCCCAAAAATGTGGCAAAAGTGTCCGATGTGTCCGCCATGTCGCAGTCATGATAAAAATCGCTGATCGCCGCCATTACTAGTAGAAAAAAAATTAATAAAAATGCCATAAAACTATCCCATATTTTGTAGATGCTATAACTTTTACGCAAACCAATCAAACGCTTATTGCAATTTTTTTTACCAAAAATATGAAAAATACGTATCGGCCTGAACTGAGGGGAAAATTTTTTTTTTTATATATATTTTTGGGGGATGTAATAGCAAAAAGTAAAAAATATTGTTTTTTCGAAATTGTCGCTCTATTTTTGTTTAAAGCAACAAATAAAAACTGCAGAGGTGATCAAATACCACCAAAAGAAAGCTCTATTTGTGGGGAAAAAAAGGACGCCAATTTTGTTTGCACGACCGCGCAATTGTCAGTTAAAGCGATGCAGTGCTGAATAGCAAAAATGGGCCTGGTCCTTTAGCTGCAAAATGGTCCGGGGCTGAAGTTGTTAGGGTTAAACACTTTAAGGTAAAAAAACTTCTGGGTGCAGCTCCCCCCAACTCCCCTTATACTAAACCACGTCCCATCTCAATCCAGCGATTTGCATGAGAGCAGGGGTTTTCCCAGGTCTCTCCCTCCTCATTGACTCACAGCAGCATAAGCAGTCAATCACAGCCAGCGAGCCAATGAGGGGACAGCAGGGGGGGCGAGCCACGCGCTGTGTGTGAATGTCCATTCACAGAAATGCGGCTCGGGGGCAAGCCAGCGCAAGTTCCCCCATAGCAAAAGGCTTGCTGTAGGGCACTCAGCAGGGGGAAGGAGCCAGAACCGCCGGCGGGGTACCCAAAACAAAGAGGATAGGGTATGCTCTGGGCAAAACCATGATACACAGCAGGCAAGTATAACATGCTTATTTAATAATAAAAAATAAAAAAATTACAACCTTTAGAATCACTTTAAGGTTAAGTGTTAGGCCCCTTTCACATATGCAGACCGTTCGTTTGATCAGTTCAGTCACTTTTTTTTTTTTTAAAGAAAAAAATGGATGAAGTTTACATCAATTTTTTCATTACATCTGCCAGCTAGAGTCCTAAACCACTTGAGTCCCAGGGTCATTTTTTCACGCAAAAAACAGACCATTCGTCAATTTACATCCTCTTTCCGTCCGATCTGTTTTTTTGTTTTTTTTTAAACGGATGAATAATAGGGCTTTCATCCATTAAAAAAATAAATAAAATGATGTTGATGGAAGCGGATGAAAATAGATGATCATCCGTTTTTCCATAGGAATGCATTGATGTCTATTTTTCATCCGTCAACGGATGGATGAAATACGGACGAACGGTCCGTATGTGTGAAAGGGGCCTTAGGTTGTATTTATGTAGGTGGAAGCGTTTAGAGTTATTTTAACAGTTAGGGATGGGTAGAGGTCAGGGACAATTATGGTAACTACACAATCTTGTACAAGCCCTATACTGAACGAGGAGCTCCTGGAATCAAAATCTAAAATTTGAATAAAGATTTGTTTCATTCAAAATCTGAAAAAATTACCATTGCAGAGGTTTGCTTAGAAAAAGTTAATTTAAACTGTACTATGCTCAAAATATGCATTACAATTTCCTGCTACTTAAGTTCAATACAGTGAATAGGTAGATTACTTAGATAATGGATTGATACTTACTTGGTCTTGTGTTTTGCACCACTGATGTGAGCCTCATACTGTGCTATAGAATTCACAACAATATTGCATATGTCACAGGTGAAGCCGTTCCCAGCTGAAAGACACAGGAATAGCATGCATTTATTATGATGGTTATCCCTAGGGTAAAGGGGCACAACACGCAAATCATTATATGAATTGCGATGCTCCCAACTCCAACTGCTATGCGGCTTTGAAATCATTCAGGTTTACTCATGTTATACTTCTAATTATGGCACAAAGTTCACAAAAAAAAAAACATGGATACAAAAGATAATGATTGCCAGGTCTGTGCGGAACATCAGAGAGCAGACTATGCTGCCTGAAATCTCAAGGAGAAATAGTTAAAGTAAATCTAAAGCAGAAACTTTTTTTTTGGGTGTTGAATAGGGTAGGGAAAGGCTTGATTTTTTTTTTTTGCTGGTTGTCATTGAGGAAAATTTCCCTTCACTGTCCCATAGGGCATAACCGAAAGTGAGGGGACCTCCAAAGTGAGCCAAGCCCTCATTTTAAACCTCCCCTTCCACCCTTGTTCCAGTGGAAAACTTAAAACTTTGGATTCTTCTTTATGGTTAACCCCAGTCATCAGGACAAACAGACAATGACACACCTCTATCGAAAGAAAAAAATAAAAAGGATTATATATAACACATATATACGTTACACTTTTAAGTCATTATCATTCAGTGTACCTCACACACATTTGTTCAACAGGTACACTTCACAATCCCATCATGCAGATTTGATTGTCTGAAAACATGCATCAAATCATGCCAACATAGAAAACTCCTCTACGGTCAGCCAGAGTGATTGTCAGACCTAAACTGACATTGATTTTTAAAGCTGAGCTCTATACAGATATAAAGGGCACACATTAAAGTGGAATTATACTCCACTTCAGAACTTACAGTGAATATCTCCTAAACTTGCACTGTTTAAAAGATATTCACACAAGATGCAGCAGGTTACTTCCCTGGCGCATGCTCTCTGAAGAGACGGCACACAGCGTCTGAGCGAAGGGCTCTTGTGCGCATGCACAAGAGTGACGTCATCATGGCTCCAGACACACATCGCTTGCGAACCCAAAAGTAAGTACGGGTGATAATGGTGCCAGCGAGCTGTGACAGCGTTGCGCTGGAGGGCTCAGTGTACAGGTAAGTTTGTCATAATGTGCTAGTATGCGGTGCATATTAGGACTTAAACCTGCAGGGGGCCTATTGCTTTACTTTTCTTGTGGTTTACTACCATTTTAATGCAGCTCTGTATTCAGTAATACATAATTCAATGCATTTGCTGTAAAGCGGTAGCAAACTGAAGTAAGAAAAAATAAATAAAATCTTCTCTCTGCAAATTATTGTCACAATGTGCTAGAATGCATCACATACTAGCACATTTTTAAGGACTTACCTGAAAACGAAGCCTTCCAGCGGCACGCTGTCACCGCTGACAGGGCTTCCATCTTCACCTGGTCTTTCTTCCGGGTTCAGGGGCAGCCGCCGTTCAATTGGCGGTGCCACGATGATGTCACTCCCGCGGCACGGCTCTAAAAATGGCACATCGTCCACTAAGAGCGCAGTGTGCATGCGCCGTGACATCGCTGTGGCACCGCAAATCAAATGGTAGCCTTATTATGGGCTTACCGTTGGGTAAAAATAAAACTTCAAATGGAAGGAGTTTAAAGCGGAGTTCCACCCAAAAGTGGAACTTCCGCTTTAAGCACTCCTCGCCCCCTTACATGCCACATATGGCATGTAATTGTTTTTTGGGGGGGGTGGGGGCTTCGTTAGGAGAGGGACTTCCTGTCCCACTTCGTACTTCCACCTACGGGCCGCCTTGGCGACTCCTCCTCTGCCGCTAGGCGGCCCCTCCCTCTAGGCGATCTCCTGGGACACGCGACAGGTCCCAGGAGATCGCCTGTCCACTTCGGGAGCGCAGAGCGGCTCGCGCATGCGCAGTGCGTGCCTGGCCGGGAAGCCCGAAAGCTGTCACGGCCGGGTGCCCAGAGTGGCAATAGAGGCACCGGCGGAGAGGAGCGACGCTCCTCCCGGCCGCATCGCTGGACCGTGGAACAGGTGTCTGCAAATTCTTCTTTTACTGGCCTGTCACAGGCTGGGAAGTACAAAACCTGGAACTTTTACTAAACTGCAGCAGATAGAAAATCAGATCTCCTGGTCTGTGCGGTCATAAAAAAATTTTTTAAAATATTTCACAAAACGGACTGTGAATGCAGTCTGGTGTGTGCGTCCACTACAGGTAATCGCTGGCTGTGTGAACATGGAAAACTATCATTACCCGTTTGCCGACCAGCGACGTAGCAGTACGCCGTTGAGATGAAAGGGTGATATTTCAGTCATCTCTACAGATATTTTTTAGGGCTGGCAACTGCCTTCCATGTAAAAGTAATTCTAGCGGCTTTACCAGGCTCTCCAATGCAACCAGCGGCATCTGGGTCCTGGAACACAGTGAGAGAAAGCGATGTTGTTCCTCCCACTATGTGACATCAGAAACAGGAAGTGATGAGTATTTAATCACTTCCGGTTTCGGGATCATGTAAAGAAGCCATTAGACCTCAGATCTCTCCATATAGAAGACCTGTCATGGTCCACACCATCACCATGGATGTTGTTCATCCCTTCTGATGGCAATAAAAGATAAAAAAAAAAAAAATTACTCCCATCTTAACTAAAATGTAAAAAAAATAATTAAAAAAAGAGGCCCCCCCGTGCTCACGCGAATAGGCTTACACATACGTAGGTCACGCACACATATGTAAGCTGTGTTTGCGCCACACATGAGGTATTGCCATAAACGTTATAGCGAGAGCAAGAATTCTAGCACCTGACCTCATGTGTAACACTAAGCTGGTAACCTGTAAAGACTTATAAAGCATCGCCTATGGAGATTTCTAAGTGCCACGGTTTGGCACCATTCTACAAGCGTGCACAATTTTAAAGCGTAACACATTAGGTATCGATTTACTCAGCATAACAGCTTTTATATTTTACCAAACAATTGGGTATTGTATTGTGTTGTGTTTTTGTGCATTAAATTTCACTAAAGTTTTTTTTTCCTCCTGAAAAATTGTGTTTAAAAAACGGTGTTGCGCAAATACCCTGTGACATAAATTGCAACAACCTCCATTTTATTCTCTAGGGCAGGCATATGCAATTAGCAGACCTCCAGCTGTTGCAGAACTACAAGTCCCATGAGGCATAGCAAGACTCTCCCTCTGGGTATCATGCTTGTGGCTGTCAGAGGCGTGATGGGACTTGTAGTTTCGCAACAGCTGGAGGTCCGCTAATTGCATATCCATGCTCTAGGGCCTCAGTGTTTGGGGGGTTCCAAGTAATTTGAGAGAAAAAATGTGTAGCTTTACATTTATGCGAGAAGTGTTAAGCCTTGTACACACGGTACGATTGTTGGCCAACTGAGCGTCTGATTTTTGTCAAAAGGGCGTGTGCCAGGATCTTGTCTTGCATACCAACGTTACACAATTGTCATGCCACAAACACGAACATAGTGGCGTACAACGAGGAATTTCAGCTCGAGCGCCACCCTTTGGCCCCTTCTGCTAATTTTGTGTTTGTTGAGCATTGATTCCAAGCATGCGTGTTTGTACTTTCGACTTTTGTGTGACAGATTTGTGTACTGACCATACAAAAATCAGACGTGGAGCAGGTGTCCGCCAAAAATTTACTAGCCTGCCATCCAACATTTGTTGGCCGAAAATTGGACAATAGTCAAAGAGAGTGTACCAACGATAAGAGTTTAGGCCAACAGACAATCCCCTTCCAACAATCGTACCGTGTGTACAAGGCTTTAGAATTGGACAGGCGTTGAAGTGATTACAGTTTACAGGCTTAGCAGCCACACCCAGCTGCTCACAGGTGTCAGCAGATTCCTGACACTGACATTCACGCCAGAGTGAATGTAGCCTTAAGCCAGCCATAGAGGAGTCGAAAAACCAAACTTTGTTGATAGAAAATGGCCGATTCGATTGTGCCATTGTTTGTTTTGTTCTTCTTTAAAAAGAAATTATATGGGTGGTGGATCGCTGATGGTTTGGGGATGTGTGAGCTACAAAAGGCACAGGCAATTTGGTCAAAATTGTTGGCAAGATGAATGCAGTAGGTTATCAAAAAAATACTGGAGGAACATTTGCATTCATCAGCCAGGAAGCTGCGCATGGGATGTACTTGGACATTCCAACATGACAATGATCCAAAACACAAGGTCGAGTCGACCTGTCATTGGCTACAGCAGAATAAAGTGAAGGTTCTGGAGTGGCCATCTCAGTCTCCTGACCTCAATATCATTGAGCCACTCTGGGGAGATCTCAAACGTGCAGTTCATGCAAGAGAGCCCAACAATTTACAGGAACTGATGGCTAACCGACCTGATGATCCAAGAATTTTCATGTAGTAGAAATCATGGGCCACCAGATTTCCAGCATTAGCTACCAAAAGATATTGGGACAGCCCCTGGAAAGTGGCATGTATTAGAATCTGTCAGTTCAACTTGGTATTTAAAGCAGTTGTAAACCGCTGGACATTTTTTTTTTTTTTTACCCTGCAAGGTAAAGCTATAATATGCTAGTATGCATTGCATACTAGCACATTATGTTAAACTTACCTTAAAAACTGAGCCCTCCCGCACCGAAATGCCAGAGCTGGAGGCTGCTTCCATCTTCACCGGTCTTGCTTCTAGGTTCACAGACTCCGGCTCGGTGATTGGCTGGAACTGCAATGACGTCGCTCCCAGGCAGGAGTCGCTATTCAAGGCACAGGGCTCTGAAGAAACGGCACGGGTGGCCGTTCCTTCAGAATGCATGCGCCAGTGAGGTCACTGGCTGCATGTACAGTAAAATGAACATTTAGGAGATATTAAAACTACCTATAGGTAAGCCTTACTATAGGCATCAAGTCAGTGATGGAAGTTAAACTTCCACTTTAAAAGATGACAGGATAAAAAAGGGAACACTTTACCTTCATGAACCAGTTGCTTAAGTCAGAGGAAAGACTGCACTATGCCATAGTCATGGTTTCCATGTAGGGATAGATGTGTTGCTGCCTATAGCTCTTGTTGAGATACATTCCCAGCTAATCTACATTCACAGTCCATTTAGTGAAATACTATGTTATTTTGTTTTAATAGGGTGGGGCCTTGAAACCCACTTTGCACATCTAAAAAAAGAAATTATACCCCGCTGATGTTAGCTAGTGCACAAGATAACGTTACCTGGCATGAGGTGAGGGTTAGGGCATTCTCAGCATGATCTAGATGCCCAGGCCTAAATTCCTGGCAAGGACAGATAAAAGTAAAAAGGTATCCATAGACATGAGATGTTGAAGACTACAATTGGTCAAAGCTTTGGTTTTCTGTTGGTACCAACAACCTTTGCATAAGGATGTTAGAATTTGGAATTAATTTACTTGCCAAAGGATTTGTAACCCACCCCTGCCTGGTAGAACAGCAAAGTTCATGACCTCCAAAAGCAACAAAACAGATTGAGTAAACAATGAAGGACTCCTCAACTCTGCCTCCTCTTCTCGCCCTTCCTGTCAGCTCAAGTGCACTGCAGCAGAGCCACAGGACCTTGTTAACATGCTTTTGTATTACTATACAGGTCTATGGAAACACAAAAAAATGAAGCAGATCAACTGCACCTGCCGATTCCTTCTAAATGTCAGAATCCTCTCAAACTGATGCCATGGACAAGTCTACGTGCTGCTATGCAAGGGATGAGTGAAGGTCGATATAAATAAAAAAAATTCAGGTACTTACTCTGGTAGATATTAGGATATAAAAAACTTGCCACAGGCCTAATACAATGCAGTAGACTAATCCATTTAAGTCTACTACTGCAGTGTATTAGGACTATCTGGCGTTTAAAATAAAAAGCAGGTGATATTTGTCCAATGTTTAAATTAAGAACATAGGAAAACGCTTTTTGGAATTTGTCCTAAGTAAACAAAAAATCTAAGCCTAACTGGGAGGAGTTGGGTGAAGTTTCCTGTGTTGACACCTATGGCCAATGATGCTCATGTACTTGTACGAATTTAAAATTGTGGACATCCACTGCTGGGTAAAATGATAATAAAGCAACAGTATATGCTACAGTTACACATTTGAAGCATGCATGTTATAAGCTGTAACAAATTGCAGTATATAGGAGAATCAAATCTAGAAAATATAACTTATCACGGCTGCTAAATCAGCAAAAAGCACCAATTTTACTAAAAAAGTGTTACTAAACCCAGAACCCCGCATTCACTATATCTGGTCTCCTACAGTACACACAACATGGAAATGCAATATTTTTTGTAAATATAAACTGCCAAATCTCTTTTCTCATAAGCAGTATATAGCAGTTTTGCAATCTCTATCAGTGTCTGGCCAAGCACTGGTTAAAGCTTGTAGGAGTTTTTAATTTTACTCTGACTGGCCTATGAGGCTGCATGAAACCTGACTTTGTCTGGACAGTGCCGATTGGCCCGAGTTGCATGCACCCTCCCAAAAAAAAAAAAAAAAAATGCACCTCTACCAATACACACCAAATTGAGCATGTGCACTGTCTGCAAGGCTCTGGTTTGGAGACAGTAAAAGAGGGGGGGGTCAGAGAAGACAGGATAAAACAGCCTTTTACACAATGCAGAGTATAAACCCCTTAGGTTCCATAGAGCATATAACAAGCATGCTTTATTGCATATACAGACTGATTTTACTGTTGTGCGCAACACTTTAAAGCTGAACTTCACTGCATCTGAGCACCACAATTTAATTAATTTTAAATATGCAAAGCAAACGCTCCCATCCATCCAGGTCTCCATGCTTTATTTGTTGAGAATTTACTTTGAAAAACACCCCCTGGCCTTTCTGGCCATCTTGAGTAAGGGCAAATTATGTAGCATTTACATGGAATCCATCTGCCCTTAGCTCAATTATGCATGCAGGAGTGTGCGCTTAGCTGAGAAAACCCCTTTCTGAAGACTCCTGGGATGTATGACATAATTTGCCTAGGCAAGAAACTAAGAATAAAACTTTTATTTTTTTATTACATTTCTTCAGTTACCACAACTATGAAATACTTTCCCCATCTACAAATGCTAGCAGGATTAGGATTAAAAATAGTAAAATATTTATTGGGAGAGTGATGTTCCACTTTAACTGGAGTCAATAAATAGATTTGCATGGTCTACTCTAGAGAGTAGATTTGCCTTTACTTACAAAATGCTGTAGGTCAGAGGTGAAAGCATAATTTTAGGAAACAGGTGAACATTTCATATTAGCTATAGAATACTGGAACTGTGATAAAGTAAAAGTCCATTCAATGTGTCCGATAATAGATCTTAATCCAAGAATAAAACCAGAATACACTGCATCTTGCTAGTTCTTCAAGGTGGTGGCTGCATTTGGTTTATTTTCAGGTAAGTACATTTTGTGGATATATAAAATGCCTGTTGATCCTACCAGTCCGTGTACCTTTGTGTACTAAAGTGAAATATCAAAGAATGTTACAAGCCATCTCATCTGTCTCCTGTAAAATTACAGAACACCTCCGAGAGGTGGTGGTGTTTGCGGTCCAAAATAAGGAGGAGAGCAGCCTAGGACAACAATACGCCTCCAGAGATACAGTACAATGAAAGAGAATTGCCACCCCAGGTAAGGAAGTGTTACTGGCAGGATTCACACTGTTGAGATGCTGCAAATGCCTTCTTCATTAAAGTGGTAATAAACGGGTTAGAAAAAAAAAAAAACAACACTTTCTACCTGCAAGGTAAAGGCATAATGTACTAGTATGTATCGCATAGTAGCACATTAAGAAAAAAAAACGTACCTTGAAACAAAGCCCTACAGCGGCAAGCTGTCACCGTTGCAGAGGCTTCCATCTTCATTTGGTCTTCCTTCCAGGTTCATGGGCTGCGGTCGCTTAAAATGGCCAAGCAACGATGACATTGCATGCGTCGTGGGAAAGGCACGGGTATGCCATTCCTTCAGATTGCATGCGTCAGTGATGTCACTGGCTGCTAATCAAGGAAATATCTCCTAAACTGTGCATGTTTAGGAGATATTCATTTAAAGCCGTTGTAATAAGCTGCTGTCCCTTTAAGGCATGACGCATAGCACAGTGCTTTTACAGTCTCATTTGGCCTTTTCCATGTTGTAAAATACCTGGTTGAGCCTGTTCCTGTGTGTGATTGACCATGCTCATAGCTGCTGATCCATGGACAGCGTGGTCAGTTTACATGCCTTTGTCATCCTGCCCTCTTCTCAGCATCTCTGCATCTGCCTATCCACCTTATTTCCGTAGTCTGTGTGTAACTCCAAAGCTCATCTCCCTCCCTCCCTCCTACTTGGGTAATACTATTTTTTGCAGCTGCTCCAGTGCATGTAAAAACCAAAAACACATCAATAAGTTGATCCTCTCTGTTTTAGGTCTGTGTTTAGTAGTGTGCATTTTCTTAAAATTAGAAAAAAATGGTACATTCCTCCTTTGCATAGTGCTGCTGTGCAGTCACGTGTCCTCCCTCTGCCATCTTGCATACATCAGATGGGAATCTCAGATCCCCTCACTGTGCGCTCAGATTGGGAAGGGACGCAGAGGGAGGACACAACTGCACAGCAGCACTGTGCAAAGACAGTATTTAGCATTAGAATATGAAGAAAACACGCACACACACACACACACACATGTACACACGTACTAAACAGACCTAAAGACAGAGGATCAAAGTATTAATTGATGTGACATTACAACCAGTTTAACCTAGGAGGTGCGCTTTAATTTAAGCACTTTGAAAGTGTTGTTACCCCAAAAATGAATAGGGCATATGTTTTTTGCATTCATATAATTTCTAATAAATGTAACCTGGTAGGAATCCTGGGGATCAGTAGGAGTCTCCCCCCCCCCACTCAAAGCTTGGAAACATGAAAGGATACAGTGATCATGTGACCACCAAGAAACCCCAGGTCAAAAGGGTTTTTGAAATTCAATAAAAAAAAAAAATTAAAAAAAATGTAATATGGCATTCCCATAAAAGCTCTTGTAAATGTGAACATGCATTTAACCTCTTGGGGCCGGCCGCATGCAAAGATTCGGCCTTTCGTCGGGAAGGCCTTGGCACGGAGCAGCCACATATTTACATGCATTAGTGCAAATACTGCTGTGCTGAGAGCACGTGCCCTGCACAGTTACCGACGGCTAACGGAAAGATCCTGATCGCTGCTTGCGTTTGAGAGCTTTCCGATCATGTGACTGCTGTAACAGCCAATCATGTGTTCATAAACCCCAGCATCCTAAACCCCTTAAAAGGCCAGGAGGCGTTGGCTCCAAGGGGTTAATCTACTGAAATGTAGACACATGAAAGTATATGTTGAGCAAAAACACTGTTTGAGGAAGGGTTAGAATTTGTGTAGCCATCTTGGGCTTCCTTTGAAAGATTTTCCATGCCAACAACAGGTTTACTAGACAGGAAGTGTAGGAAAACATGCAAAAGGATATAAAAAAAATAAAGGGGGGGATATTAACCTTCTCCTACGACAGGGATTTGCAATTAGCGGACCTCCAGCTGTTGCAGAGCCCATGAGGCATAGGAAGACTAACAGCCACAAGCATGACACCCAGAAGCAGCGGCATGATGGGACTTGTAGTTTTGCAACAGCTGGAGGTCCGCCAATTGCATATCCCTGCCCTACACTAACAAACATTTTTATCTCTGTATTGCTGTTGGCAGTTCCCTCACGCTTTGTGTGTCAGAATAGCAAGCGAGGGGGAAATTCTGTAACCGAGCCCCGAATAGCATTAAAAACCCAGGAGACTAACCCTTCCCCACATTAATAAAAAAATAAAATAAAACACCCCCACATAGTTTATACAATTATTATTTTTTGAAGAGCCTTGACAGAAATGTACCAACTTGCACTTGACTTTGTCTTTAATGAACAAATCCCAGGAGCTGGTTAAGCATTACTTGTGCTGCAAGAAAAGTTTGTTAACATAACTAAATTTTGAAAATCCCCCGCCCCACCATTAAAAAGTTTTTTTTTTTTTTTGTTTTTTTGGTAAACCCTGCAGCTACATGCTCCATCATATCACAGTTCCTTCTTTCCTTTGTAAGTCTACAATTAGGTGGTTGAGCTGCAGTTTAAACTACCCCTTTAAGCTGCAAAAGCAGCCAGATGGGGCGGTACACATGCCATGGCTGCGATACTTTGTGACACAGCAAAAGTTATATCGCTGGTCGTGTTCAGTGGGAAGACTTAAGTGGATGGGGTCTAGATCTTCCTGCCAATTGTAAGGTGTCTGCAAAAGGCAAGACCTCATTGGGGAGTTGGTCAGATCATCGGTATAATTAGTCGAACGTCAGAGCTCTAGGGAAAAAAAAAAAAATGTCCACCAGCCCCATGTCTTACAGGCCTCTCAAAACGTCTCTTAAGAGGCCCCAAAACGGCTGACTATGGTGGTATAGGGAGACGTGCACAAATCTCTACAATTAAGTGGATCTCCTTTTTGCTGAATGTGGAAAATCAAGGTGAATAACACCACTCACATGAATGTATGGGTGTTATGATATGGCTCATATTGCCGAGGAAAGAACCAAGAGACTGAATAGAAACTTTTAAAAAACCTTAGGAGTGTGGCACAGCAAATCATGAAAAACACTGATTATTTTTAATATTTAGTCACATTAAAAATAATTCAGTTACAATTTCCTCTTTAAATAATGTCAGACAACTATATGCAGGTGAAAGTTTAATACATTTTTTATTTATCTTTTCACTCCAGGAAAGAATAAATTTTATTAATCACAATCACATCTTCCAGTGATTCAGACCTACAAATACTAATCAATACAACAGTAATGTTGGTTATTTAAAAATAGAATGAGTACTTATGATGTGGCATTAAAGGAGAACTTCATGCTCCCCAAACAATGAAAAAGGACAAAAAAGGAAGCTATTTAAAAATGTACATCTCCCATTCCTGATCTTAAACAAATAAAAAAAAAAAGAAGAGGACACACTTATAAAAAAAGGAAACCTCCATTTTTGTCTCTACAGAAAAAGGAGAATAAAAAAAATAAAAAAAAGTGTGTCTGAATTTTTTTTTTCTTCTTCCCCATAAACAGGACAAAGAATTTTAATTCCTTGCTCCTGTTGAATGTACACAGAGGCGATGATTACTGGGACCCCAGACAACATCATCCAACAATCTTTGGTGAGATACTTGTAGAATAATGTACAGCTAGGAGGTCTTCAGGGGGTGGATGAGGTTTCTTATTACAATACTGAAACTAACTGCTCAGTTGTTACAGTAGGCAGATCTACTTAAACATTTTTCTTTATTCCCCAAGTAACTCGATTTACAGAAGAAAAGAATGAGCTCTGATAAAAAGTTAACTAAAATCACTGTAATGTATATGGAGGACTAGGAGAGGATATTTTGTGCATGCAACAAAACTTTGCTCACTTTAAAGGGTAACCCAGCTGAAATGTAAAAAGGCATATCTAAAGTAGGTTTTATCTACTTCAAATCTGGGGTTTACAAAAGGCTACTTTATTCCAAGACTGCAAAGTAGACCTCCCTCCTTTGCGTAGACCTGCCTGCACAGTGCCCAAATCTACTGCTGCATTCACTATGTGACACCTGGATTCTGGTTTTGGGGAAAACGCTTCATTCTCCAATCCCACTTTGGTGCCTCCATCATGAAGATGTAACAGCAAAAATACAGGAGTTTGAGAAAAAATTAATGATCTGGTAACAAACTTTGCAGCCGATTTAGGGGAAAAATTTCCCTTACTCACTACCTTTTTACCAAACAGAAATTAAGGAATCTCTTCAACACAAACAAAAATAAAATAGGATTTTTGTACTCCTTGTAAAATGCCTTTCCTGGGGTGCATAAAGGGGCAGAGAAGTCTTTCACCTTCGGTTATACTGCCACTTACAAGAGGATTGGATACTGGCAAAAAAAATAAAAAATAAACACACACTATAGGCCAGCCTAGGATAATCCCTCCCACTACCAGTATGCCCAAGTTTTGTAGCCAATACCGCTACTGTGTGAGCCACTGAAGAGAGTTGAGAGCTTCTCACATCGCTGTATCGAGATCAGGTTCAGGTAATTATTAGGGGGAGCTACAACAGAAGGCTTTTTACATTCATGCATAGAATGCATGAAGATAAAAAAACATTCTGCCTTTAGAACCACTTTAAAGACATTACACCCTCCGCTGTTATGGTAGTCACTTTGTTAAAATGGGACATTGTAAAGTACTCCCCACTGTGGATCCTACAAAGTCCTCTTCAAAACAGATACAAAGCCCAAAAAATGCTTAGGAGTGCCATATTTTTAGGGTGTTTCCAGGCTCTAAACAAAGACTGAACAGTGGGTGCCAAGGCAAAGTCTTTGCTTTCTTAGGCCCCTTTCACACTGAGGAGTTTTTCCAGGCGTTATGCGCTAAAAATAGCACCTAAAAAACTCCTGCCCCTGCAGTCTCAATGTGAAAGCCAGAGTGCCAGCATCTTTGGAGCGGTGTGTATGTATGTATGTATGTATGTATGTATGTATGTATGTATGTATGTATGTATGTATATATCTCCTTTACCGCTGCTGCCCATTGAAATCAATGGGACAGCGTGGCTATACTGCCTGCAAAACGCCTCAGCAGAGGTGCTTTGCAGTGGTTTTTAACCCCTTCTCGGCCGCTAGCGGGGATTAAAACTGCACCGCTAGTGGCCGAAAAAACAACGGGTTTGCACCCTTCACCGCCACATTTGGCACTTTAGCAGGTACCTGCTCCTACTTTCTGGTAAGATTGCCACACAGCGATCTACATCATTTAAAGCTCCCTTACTACAGAAGCCACCACCTGCACTCAAAGCCGATTGACAAATCGGCTAGGGGTGCCGACATTGCGGGATTTCTGGACAGGCAAGTGTCCCTATATCAAAAGTCAGCAGCTACAGTATTTGAATTTTTTTTTGGGAGACTGGAACTCCTTTTCCAGTTGGGAGTAACAGAAGACTACAACACCTCTAGGATAAGCTTGTCAGGCAAAGACTGAATTGACTGAATCAGAGCCTCTCCAGTCCATTGCTCAGAAGCCACAGATGCATCAGATATAGAATCCCTAGGGAAACCTGTGGCCTCTGCATAGCCCTTTGCATGCAGCAGTGTCGAGATGCTTACTTAAAGCTGTATGATGAGAAACATCATGAAGCATGCCACACGCCACCCAGCAGATGTCAGTATTCAATACCACAGTGTTAACCCCTGTGCAATAGAAGCCACCAGGAAATTAGGAATTGAGGTAGCTCTCAAAGGCTGGCACTCACTAGGCAAGTCTTTAAAGACAGGGAAAGAAATGTGGCAGTGACAGCCAGTCTAGACATGGAAAGCGTGCCACGGTTAAGTGGTTACCAGAACAGTCTGGAAAGGACCTTATGGTCACTTTCAGGCTCTCAGCAACATCCAGTTCAGCAATGTCCTGAAGAAAAGACGTCCATCTTTCTTGGACACTAGCAGAAAAAGTGAGCATGCTGGTAGTAAGAAGGGTTATTCTGGGCTGGCCTGCATTGGTTTTCCAGTGTCCAATCCTCCTGTGGGTAGCAGTATAACCTGGAAGGTGAAATACTTCTGTCCCTCTATGGTGGAGAAAATAGGAAAAAAAAAGAATGGGGGGGGGGGGGGGTTGTGTGATTCTACTACAGATCATAAAATTATTTATAAGGCGTCTAAATCACACTGTATAAAAGTCAAAATTGATCATAACAGGAATTTTCCAGCAGACAAAACCAAGACAACTCCTCATCTTCAGTCATTACTATATAATTTCATGGTGGGCATAGAAGCAAGACAGACCAGTTTACAAAACACAAAAACAGTACCAGTCCTAATCTACATTGCATGTATGTTTCTTTAAACTAGCAAGCTACCTTTTAAAATTTATACATCCCTAAAGATATAGCATTGAATATACTAGCAGGTCATGCATACGTTATGCAGAGATACAATAAATGCTGTAAACAGAAAAAGGCTTGTAAATAAAAAGTATGGGGCAATGGAAAGATGTCCCACTAAAAAAACAAAACACTACGACATTCCCTCAAATATCAGCAGGTTTTTCAGTATCAGGCTCAGCATTTAACTCACTTGAAGCAGAGCCTGGCGTTAGAGGTTTGAGAGGTGTACTTTGCGGCAAAGCGTTCCCACAGCTGGTATATATAGTCATAAGACTGCTCTTGGTCTCCTGCTTCTTATGTTTCTTGCCCGCATAATGCTGTTGCGCCATATGAGGATTGTTAAATGTGGCATTGCAGAGCTGGCAAAACTTCTCAGGGTCCGACCGATCAATTATGCCTGTCCCTGTATTTTTTTCGGGAGCAGGTGGTGTTAGACGGGGCTTCTTGGGAAGAGGTATTCCTGTTAAGCACAAACTCAAGTTAATGCAAAGATAACATCTTTGGCAAAGTAATACACATTCCATTTACAATATAGACATAAAAGAGCACACCTAAATTACAACTTACTATGCAAGGATAGAAACATTTGTGGGGGGGGGGGGCGCAAGACACTGATCTTCCCAGTGAATGGCTTCACATGCTGGGGGCGAGATATGCTCCAAAAAAATTTTTATTAAAAAAAAAAAAAAAAAAAGACATAAGCACAAGCACCCCCCCAGCACAACTTATAATATGGCAGGTGGGAAGAAGTTAATCCCTTCTATGGTCATTTTTATGGCAAGAGATTAGTCAAACAAAAATTCTAAAAAACAGTTTTTAGAATGATATTTAAAAATAACCAGCTGTCTAGCAGTTAAATTTATAATTGGTTACCTTCCTTAACTCCACCCTGCAACGTCAGCTTCAGATTTTTTGCATGCGTTTTTCCTTCATAGTGGGACGCAGCAACCACAGGAGATGAAAAGGTCATGTTGCAGACTGGGCAGCACTTATTCCTATCGGTCTCATTAGCAGCGTCCTGCAAATACAAAAATAGTGACTAAGTACAGAATAAAAATTAAGCCCTGTACATAAAATATGCATTTTTATAGAGTGCATTCTTTGATCATTTCCACTTTTAGCTGCACATACAAAAGCATTTGTTTAGTTAAAAAGCGTTTTTTCGTGTTGTCGAGAGAAAAAAAAAATCCCCTCTATGCAGGGTGGATAAAAAAAAAAAAAAAAAAAAAAAAAAAAAAAAGTTCAGGAATATTCCTTTATCCCATCGTTTTCCACCACTGCAAACTGTATGATTGAATAGTCACAGTCCCGCAAAAAATTGCAGATCGCTGCCATTACTAGTAAAAACAAATAAAGCTATCCCATAGTTTGTAGATGTGATAAACTTTTGCGCAAACCAAATCAATATACGCCTATTGCGATTTATTTTTACCAAAAATATGTGGTATGTGGTATGTGTATATATATATATATATATATATATATATATATATATATATATATATATATATATATCTCTCTCTCTATCTCTCTCTCTATCTCTCTAAACTGATGAATACGCATTTTTTTGATTATAACAAAAAGAATAGTTTTTCAAAATTTTTGCCTATAGCACAAAAAATAAAACTGCAGAGGTGATCAAATACCACCAAAAGAAAGCTCCATTTGTGGGTAAAAAAAAAAACGTCAATTTTGTTTGGGTACAGCATCGCACGACCGCGCAATTGTCAAAGCGAGGCAATGCTGTAATCGCAAAAAATAGGATTTTTTACTCACCGTAAAATCCTTCTGAGTTCATGGACAGACACAGCTTAATCTTGACAAAGTGGCCATTAGCCTTCATTCAGGAGTGACTAGGCAGAAGCTTGTAGAAAAATGTTAAACACATCACACCTAATGCAGTACCACCCAGGGGGCGGACCTTCTGGGTGTAACCCCTCTCTCTGCATCTCGCAGATCAGTTTGTCAAAAAGCAGTACAAACTTAAAACGGAGGGGTGGGTGCGGTGTCCGTCCATGAACTCAGAAAAGAATTTTACGATGAGTTTAAAAAATAAATAAATAAATAATCCTACTTTCTCTTTCGTTCATGGACAGACAGACAGCTTAATCTTGACAACGTAGGACGTCCCAAAGCAGTGTCAAAAAAACGAGGGGTGGGAACAGCATAAAAATAAACTTCAGCCCAAAACAAAACAGGGCTACTTAACAGAGTTGCAGCTCTAAACAACCGCCTTCAAAACTTGGCGGCCGAAAGCAGCATGCGAAGATGCACTCACATCAACCTTACAAAATTTTGTGAAAGTGTGTACGGACGACCAAGTTGCCGCCTTACACACCTGGGAAACAGACGATTGATGTCGGAAAGCCCAAGAGGCACCTATTCCCCTGGTCGAATGCGCCGTGACAGGAAAGGGGGGCGCCCGACCCTTCATGTCGTAAGCCTGAATCACTATCTGTCGGTTCCACCTAGAGATGGTGGCCGACGAGACAGCTAGGCCCTACCTGGGACCAGCCACCGAAACAAACAGCGAGTGTGAACGGAGCAGTAAGACAAGTATATTCTCAGAGCTCGGACAACGTCCAAGCAATAAAACACAGCCTCTTTATGATGCGACGGACGAGGACACAAGGACGGAAGTACAATGTCCTCATTGAGATGGAAGGCTGAAACGACCTTAGGAAGAAAGGCTGCGGACGCAGCACCACCTTATCCTTGTGGAAGATAATATAGGGGGGCCTTGCATGACAAGGCCGCCAGCTCAGAAACCAGTCTGACGTAACAGCCACCAAAAAGACCACTTTTTGAGAAAGTGTCAACAAGGGAATTTCCCTAATGTTCTCAAACGGTAGTCTCTGAACTACTGAGAGGACCAGATTCAAGTCCCACTGAGGTAGTGGAGGGCGGACCGAAAGGGGCCACATGCCGAACCCCCTGCACAAACGTACTCACCAGAGAGTGAGCCAGCAGGGGTCGCTGAAAAAAAAAAAAAAAAAAACAGCCAGGGCAGATATCTGCCCCTTAAAATCGTATTTAAATCAAGCTTTTGGTCCACCCCGCGCTGTAAGAACAGCAGGACTCTGGAAACCAGATAAGTCAGCGGATTCCACCTCCTTTCCTCACAAAAGGCTATGTAGGCCTTCCGAGCCCGCCTCATGGTCGGATTCACTGAATCCGACAGGCCCCGGTCTCTTAGCACCTGGCTTTCAATAGCCATGCCATTAAAGCCAGCGACTGTAAAAGCAGGATGAAGTATGGGCCCTTGCGACAGCAGGTCCTCTCAGCGGTAGACGCCAAGGGACGTCTGCTACTAGGACGCACTAGGTCAGCATACAAAAAAACGCAGAGGCCAGTCCGGAGCAATTAGGATCATTGGAATCCCCTCTGCGAAGCAGATGAGGAAGGAGCTTCAGGAGGGAAGGCATAGATTAGCCGGTACCGACTCCACGGTGCCACCAACACATCTGTCGCTTCTGCCCATGGGTCTCTTGACCTGGCCAAACCTCAATACCTTCCGATTGAGTCGAGAAGCCAGGAGATCCACGTCTGGCGTGCCCCATCTTTGGCAAAGGAGCTGAAACACATCTGGGTGCAGAGACCATTCTCCTGCTTAGTCCAGCATCTGGCGACTCAGGTAGTCCACCTACCAGTTTTCCACGCCCGGAATGTATACGGCCAACAGGGCCGGTACGAAACTTTCTGCCCTCCTTAGGATGTGAGCGACCTCCGATGCTGCAGCTGAGCTTCTTGTTCCTCCTTGATGGTCGACATACGCCACCTCCGTGGCGTTGTCCGACTGGATGCCCCTGTAGCCTCAGACGATGGAGAGGCACAGCCTGATCACCCGGAGTTCTAGGACATTGATCGGCAAGTGGGATTCCTCCGGAGTCCAGCGACCCTGGGTCGACTGAACCCCCAACCGGTAAGGCTGGCGTCCGTCGTGACCACCATCCAGTGAAAAGGAAGGAACGACTTCCCGGGCAGAAGTGCCGATGATGTCGGCCACCAAACTAGGGAGGCCCTGACTAGGTGGCTCACTCGGATTTGACGATCCAGGGACGATGGGCACTTGTCCCATCTGGACAGAATTTCCTTCCGCAACACTCGAGTGTGAAATTAAGCATACGGTACCGCCTCGAAGGAGGCTACCATGAGGCCCTGGACTCCTCGCATGCAAAAGCGGAGCGACGACCATCTTTGGGATGTCAACTGCCGCACTGCAGGGTCTGCAACTTTTCCACAGGGGGGGGGGGGAGAAACACACTTTAGCCTCTGAGGAGTCCAGAATCAACCCCAGATACACTAGGCGTTCGTTGAGTCGGTACCAATACTGTATTCCGAGTGTTCAGCACCCAACCAAATTCTTGGAGGGTCTGACAGGTTATAGACATGCTCACCTCTAATTCTGAGCTTGAAGTGGCCCTCAGAAGATCGTCCAAGTAGCCCACGCTGTCTTAGTAGGGCCAGAATCGGGGCAAGCACATTGGTGAACACCCTTGGTACCGATGCCATGCCAAAGGGGAGAGCCACGAATTGGTAGTGGTCTTCCCCGACCGCAAAGCGTAGACATCTGTTGCCTGGTGCATATGGGGACAGGCAAGTATGCGTCCCTGATATCCAAGGATGCCAGAAAACCCCCCAAATGGAGGGCAGCGACAACAGAGCGGACCGACTCCATCTGGAATCCTTGTACCTTCACAAAGCAATTGAGGGCCCCGAGATCCAGGATTGGACGAACGCCCTCTTTCTTTGGTACCACAAACAGATTTGAGTAAAACCCCTGAAACCGATCCTATACCGGGAGAGGAATGATCACCCTGCGTATCCGCAGGTCTTGAACCACTCCATATAGGGCTTCCCGACGAGTCGGCTGAAGCTGGAGGTTGGAGGAGAAAAATCTGTTCGGCAGGCAAGAGAGAAACTATCTTGCACCCTGAGGAAACGACTTCGCAAACCCACCGGTCGGAGATCTGAGATGTCCACCGGGTTGCGAATACGTCCCCCCACCCGAGAGATGGGTGGGGGCAGACCTTCATGTGGATGTAGCTTTGTTCGCAGGTTTGTTAGGCTTGTGAAACCAGGGACGCTTCTGTCCCTCAGCAGGCGCTTTATCGGCCTGGGATTGTTTAGTTGCCGCGCTGGGCGGACGAAAAAACTGCTTGTGCGCGGTGAAGGAGGGCCCTTGCCTACGGCGTGGCTCCTTACCCTTTTTGGATTGTGGGAGCAGTGTACCCTTACCTCCTGTGGCATATTTAATGTCAGCCAGGGATGCTCCAAAAAGTCTGTCGCCCCTAAAGGGCAAATCCATCAGGGCCTTCTTGGAAGATTGGTCCGCAGACCAACACTTTAGGCAAAGCAGTCGGCGTAACACCACCGCATAGCTTGAGGCTCTGGCCAGCTGAGGAATAGTGTCCAAGACTGACTCGCAAACAAATTTTAGGCCCTTTACCAACTGGTCAGCTAGAGCTACCTCGTCCGAGGGAGCCTGACGTGCTTTTAACCCATTGTGCAGCATCTTTGCCCATTCAGTGAGTGTCTGAGACACCAGGTCTCCAACCATCGTTGGGCGCACAGCCGAGCCCACCACCGTGTATAGGTTGCAGGTGACCGCCTGCGCTTTCTTATCCACAGGGTCCTTAAAAGCAGGAGTCCCTTCCACCGGAATCATGGTTACCTTGTTTAGTCTAGACACGGGAGGGTCCACTTTTTCAGGAAACTCTCCTCAAGAGGGTAACGCACCGCCAAATTTTTAGAGACTGAGAAAACCTTCTGGTTTGTCCCACTCCTATAAAAGTTTGTCTAAATAAGACACACAAGGAAACACCTTAGCAGTGTGGGTCGGCTTACGGAACCCGAAAAGGGACTGACGCCTCTGTTGCTTCCGCAGACTCCTCTATTTTTAGAATATCTCGCACTGCGGTGATAAGGTCACCTACCAGGGCCTTTTTGCGTGTTGACCCGGAGTCATCCTCACTGTCCGGCAGATCGCGGTCCGCATCCTCAGATACATCAGAATCAGAGTCAGGGTCATGAGCCGTAGCTGGACCCGGCTCCGCATCAGAGTTGTCCCCAGAAGATGGTAGGGGGCGCTTTTACCCCCCCCCCCCCCCCGTGTTCCCACACGCCGCTTCCACCTTGGCAACAAAGGCATCTAGGATTGCTGACATAGTGTCCACCGATACATCGGGTGTAGGGGCATCAATTGCTAGCTCAGGTGTTTCAGGGGAAAAGGCGTCTGCTTCTGACGCCATGCTGACCCACGCGCCTGAACCCACAGGGACTCAAGGCAAGGTACGATGACCCACCCTCCTAGCTGCGACAGATGAGGGGTTACCCCCCCAGAGGACTCACCACCCTTAAACAGTACCGTACGGCTGTTTTCCATGCGTTCCAATGGCTCTAGTTCACACCATGCATGTCAGTTTCTGCACCAGAAACTGACTGCATGTTGTGAACTAGAGCCATTGGAATACATGAAAAACACTGTGCATGCATTTTGTGCAGAAAAAAAAAAAAAGTGCACGGAACTGAGTCTGGTGTGAAGAGATGCATAGGGTTCAAAG
Organism: Rana muscosa; assembly: GCA_029206835.1. Classification (NCBI taxonomy): domain Eukaryota; kingdom Metazoa; phylum Chordata; class Amphibia; order Anura; family Ranidae; genus Rana; species Rana muscosa. The sequence continues at coordinate 848,260,271 of CM055118.1, read as the reverse complement.
AGCTTCACTGACTAAAATAAGACAACAGAACCCCTTTGAAAGTCTAAACCAATTGTTGTTCAATCACCACCCACAGTGGTGCTATACAGACGGTTCCCCAACTTACAAATGACTCCTGCTTACAGAGGGAGACAACAGGAAGTGATAGGAAATCTACTCTAGGAAGGGAAATTCACTCCTTTAAAGAGTTATTATGGGAAAAGAACAGAAAAGCTGCTTTATCACCAATCCTTGTTTCTACAACAACCCAAAAATTTCAAAATCCAATTGTCACAGGGACAGAAAGTGAAATCTTCTCAACAGGGACAGACAACGAAACAAATGTTACAGTCGCGTTAACCTTTCCTATGCTATCCAAAAACCGTAAAAAGTTTTTTGGTGGTTTTTGGCTGGAGCTACACGCAAGCTTGTCTTCTCGGACACACACAGGTCGCAGAAGACAACAGGGGTGCTCGCCGAAGAGGAGGACATGACGTCCTGGGCGGCAGCCCGCTTGATTCAGAAGTACACTTGTGTAAAAAATAAAACACATTCTCAAATATCCAAAAAACAAGTATTTAAAGACCACCTCTCAAAAGGTGGGTGGAACTCTACAAACCTACAGACCCCATCTTGTTTGTAACCTGGGGACTGCCTGTACTTTCTAAAATAAAGGAGTGGATTTATATGGAGTCAGACCAGTCAACAGCTTGAATGAGCAGAGTACAAACTCACCTAAATGTACAATATAGAATTCTAAGACCCAGTTCACACAGGGGCGACTCCGGACGCGACTTCTGGTCGCGCTATTTTTAAAAATAATTGAAGTGAATAGAGCCATTTTAATGTACACGACTGCAGTCGCTCAGACTTCAAAAAAGGTTCCTGTACCACTTCAATCCGACTTCTAGGCGACCTGTACCCATTGATTTCAATGGAAGTCGCTCAGAAGTCGGATTCCCTGTCTTAACAGAAGCAACTTTCCAGGAAGAGAACATACATTTCACAGGCAAACTCCCCCCTCCCACAGAGCTGATTCTTGTTTTATTGGCCACTGGAATGTCTTCTGTCCTGCAGGCAACTTGAAGTTGCCTTGTAAGTAGCTCCAGGTCGCGCTGTGATTCATACTCAAGTCGTGTCCAAGTTGCCTTGTAAAGTCGTGCTGGAAGTTGTGTTGCCCCTAACAGCTAAATAGCACTATATTTATAAATACCAAAGAACCATTTTTAAATAACATAAAAAAAACCTTTTTAAATAACATAAAAAAAACCTTACCAGAGGAGTATCAGCTTTTCTTTTTGCTGGTGCAACACCCTCTGTCTGGTGAATGGTCAAGTACCGTCGATATTTACTTGCATGTTTCCTGCTCTAAAAAAAAAAAAAAAAAAAAAAAACACATTTACGGATACCAAGACATTAAAACAAATGTTTGAAATTAAAAAACAATCTTGCTGCTCCAGGTGAACCAGCAATAATGGTGTATGGGGTGTACGCCCTGTCACTGCTGCAGGTTTACATATGGAGAAAGACAATTTGAACGGCTGCACACCTATACAATGCAAATCAAAGCTTGTTTATTGAAAAATTGTAACAGTAAAAACAGGCATGTTGGGAGAAGCAACAGTATACTGAGCTTCCCCAATGAAAGGCTGAGCAGGGGGGCCGGGTCAGGACAAGTCTGATCATTGGAGAAGTTCCAGCACACCTAGAGAACTGACCACTGTGTGCTCCCCTGCTTAGTGTGGTCAGTTTTTAAATAGGAAAGCAGAGGGACTGGCAGGAACACCAGGCATTTCACACAAAGGAAGCAAAAAAAGAAAAGGATACTTTTTTATACCAGGTACATGGCACAGTAGTCATATTTCAGGAATATGAAATTTTGGGGTAACAAACGCATTAATCAACTAAACTAGGAACCACAGAAATTCTGAGGATAGGGTTTTTATGTAGGATACAGACCTGTGATCAAGCAGCTTCCAAAGACCAATGGAAACTGGAAGTCCACGCACTTAAACTAAATCAAATTTTAGATTACTCATCTAACAAGTTCACTGTAAAAAAAAAAGGAACAGAAAGTTACCTGGTAATGTGCAAGCTTCTGCGACTCCGAAATCAAAACAGCACTGCACACTTTACAGTGGCCATCTGAGAAAAGGTGGCCATTTTCTCGGATTAAACGGTTTACTGAAAATTAAAAACACAAGAAATGTGTTAAAACGTTCACTACACAAACCAGCTCAAAAATACAAATTTTTGAGCAACAAAAACTAAAAATTCACAAGCACAGAAAGAGAAAACTGGAAAAAAAAATCCAAAATACATAGCTTATGTTCCAAATAAGCCAAAAAGGGAAAAGCTATGCGAGTGGGAGCCATTCTATGTCTGCAGACCCACATATGGCCCCTTTTTTCTGCTCTAGGTTCTGAACATATTTTTTTTCCTTTATTTTACCTATAACCTATTAATTCTGTTCATTTTCCTTAAAGCAATATTAAACCAAAAAAATTGAAACATTTACTATATTGCAGCTTACCAACAGCATTAGTTTCCTTTTTTAGGCTTTCCTCTAATTTCATATGGCGATCCACCAAAAAAAAAGTCTGTTTTTGAAAAGCACAAGCTCTCCAGCAGAATGTATCAATTTAACACTGGCAGGGGTGATTAAAATGATCGCATTCTCTTTATTCATGGAAAATCTTTTTATTTTTTGGAATAAAAACACGGTTTGCTATAACCAATTTTAACATGTTGGCTAGCGTTTGGTTTCAATTTGTTAATGGTTCAAAACACTCCCCTCCCACTAAGACAATGCTGCTGTGCCTCCTTTTCATTGCTCCAGAGTAGTGCCACCAATATAAAGGAGGTGCGTTACTGGCCAGATCGCCAGGTGAAAACAGAGGGGAAAATACCAAAGAAATTAAAACGAATGCAGCCACCACATCTGATTGTTAAGATGCAATATATAACATTTTTGGCTTTACTACCGCTTGGAAATAAAGTCCAGATCCAACTGTGGTTAACAATGCTCCCACCCACCTTATAACTCCTATTCTAATGACCCTATAAAAAGGAAGATGCTTATACCTACCTCATCTCAACTAATGATTAGGAGCCAGTGGGACAGGTTCACCATCATGTGACCATGGTGACAGCCAATCACAGCGGTCAGATGATCAGGCAGACCTTCTGGGGCATAATATCCCAGTTAAAGGGATGCGGGAGAAGAAAGGGTTATTCTCCCCTCATCTCCATCCTGCCACTGTAAGTGACCTGTACATTAACTCCCTCCTCATCCGCAACTATGATGCAGCGTGTCTAGGAGCACCATTAGCAAGCGCTATGTTGTAACCATTTCTACACCAGCATGTTTATTCATCTCCAAAAAATTGGTTATACAGCATTTACAGGGAACGGTTAACAGGCTCCAGAGACTGAAACCTGGTGTTGACCAAAAACATTCAGGTCTGTTTTTAGTACATCAATAAGTGTTATTAGCCCCAACTAATGGCAATGCATGAAAACATATGTAACATGCGTGTGGTAACCAGCCCCTCCCACAGCAACCTCAACATTTCACTGGCTGAGAGAATACAACTGCGTACACATGAAAACCTGCTAAACAAATAATGCATAAAAATTAAGAATACACACGTAAAAGGTTGCAGCCAGTCTAATGTGTAGTAAAAGGAAGAAGAAAAAAAAAAAAAAAAAAAAAATTTAAAGTGGTTCTAATGCCAAAACATTTTATACCTTAATGCGTTCCCTGCATTAAAGATGAACTCAAGTTTACTTTTACACAATGAATGGAACTAAAAATCCCAGCATAGATCATACCTTTGTACCATGTTGCTCACTTGTCTGCAGATCCCCTGATATCCTGGGTTTAGTTTTGCTTTGTGTCATGTGGCACTGTTTATCCAGTGGGTGACGCTATTCCTTGTACAGACACTTCCTGCAGCTGCCAGTCAGTAGACTACCCTTTGTAGCCCTTCTGACTCTATAAAATGATGCAACGACGTTCACAGCGTTGATGCTTTGAGATTGCATGCATCCCAATTAGCATTTAATCCCACCCAATCACACCTACAGGAAGAATCCAGACCTCCCAAGTCCTGTCGCACAGATTGCAGCATTATTTATGAAGAAAAACACCTCAAAATACACACTGCCTGTTTAGAAAGTTAGCGGTGTTGATGCTGGGTGGGATTGAATGGATCACAATTAGCATTCAATCCTGACCAGCTAAATCCTTTGCTACCCAGTGTAATGCAGGAAGTCCCGCCCTCTCAGATGCTGACCTGCAAAGTCCCACCCCCAGATCACTGCTTTAATTAATGAAAGACCTTTATAAAATAAACAGAGCCTCTATGGAAAGCTAGTTCTGATGCTGGGTGGGATTGAATGGATCACAATTAGCATTAAATCACCCATTATATACTATGCTGACCAGTGTGAAGAGTCCCACTCCTCAGAGCCTGCACTCTGTGCCACAATTTATTTACATATGAAGGAAACATCTTCATAGAAACCTCCCTGAGCCCTGTGTAGTCTGCCAATATTATGAAAAATTATTATTTTTGGCTCATTTACACTTGTCTTAAAGTCTGATTAGCCATCTGTGTTGGGATCGCTCTTCAGAGTGTTTAACAAATAGTAAGGAGTTGGATCACCTCCACGACCCGTTTTAGACCCCTAAATGCCAGACTAACAATGAAAAATGTGCATGTTGTGCGCAGTTGTAGCTTCATTCAACAGGGTTGGACTTGTGGGGCAGCAGTGCCTGCCAAGTGCAACAGGGGGTACAATTCCTGCCACAGCCATGAAGCAAAAGTCTTGCCGATGCAGCATGTGTACACCCCCGGCTGCAGCAGCTAAGGGGGAACAGTTATGGGGCAGTAAAACGCAGTTGAACCTCAAGGATTTACCCCCCCTCCCATACGATTAGCGTAATTGAGTCCTAGGATTGCAACAATGATATCAATGTAATGATCCCCTGTATCTAATGTCTACTGCAAAAAAATAAAGTGTGGCGTTCTCCCCCCTAACATCCATAACAGACACTGCATAGCGAAAATGCACATTACTGGTCGCTATTTTTTCTTGGGCAATATAAAACGCATTTCTACGTGCCCTTTTTGTGCCGCTCCAAGCTAAGCCCCCCCCCCCCCCCCCCTCGCCCTTTTTTTTATCCAGGAGGCAGCTTTCATTACACCTTTTACCATATCACATGCACGTTTCATCGATTCAGTTCTCACAGCCAATGGTTAAAATTCTGTTGTCCTGCTCTCATGCCTCACCTCTATGATGAAAAAGAAACTTCATCCAAAAAGGTCAAGTTCAGCCCCCTCTTCCTTCCCGCCGCAGCCTTCTGGGGGACACACAGGTCCTAGAAGACGGCGGGATAACTGGAAGGCTTCACAGCCAGTTTCCCTTACCTAAGATGACATGCCTGGACCTGAAGCCGATTGAAGGATCATCTCAAGTGAGGACATCGCAGGATTCTTGAACAGGTTAAGTGTCATTATATTAAAAAGGCAGCAGCTACTGTATTTTTAGCTGCCAACTTAATTTTTGGGGGGAGACTGGCACTACTCTAAGTCCAGATGGGCAGGGTGAACGCATCAGTAGGCTTGGTCTGAGGAGTGGCATTGTCTGAGGCTTTTACATGTACACTTCCTTAGTGTGCAGCAGTTACTTGCTTTAATGCATTTTTACATGTCGTGCATAAGCCAGCCCATTAACTTTAAGCTCCTGCACCCTTTTGCAACAAGCTTATCGCAATTTGTTTCATGCGCGTTTTGCCACGATTTCCACATGTCAAACATCCTTGCAGTGCCATTAAGAATAAATGCCACAGAAATGCACGTTGCAGCACGATTTTAGCGCTGTCTGAAAACGCAGGCAGAATCACGCCGAATCTGCCCACAATTCCAAATCCCTGGATGTGAACAGGACCTTGGGGTCTGCCATGATTATAAAAGGGAACTCCATAGAAAATAAAAGCTGTGTAGGGGTCCCCTTTAATATCATTAACAGACACTCAACCAGGATTAGGGTCTGACACAAATATAAAGGGCAACTCCATGGTACAATTAAAGTATGGTATCACGCCCCCCTAGTATTCATACCAGTTCCTTGTCCAAGATTAAAGGTAACTCTGTGGTAAAAATGAAAAGCCGTGTGGGGGTTCCCCTTTGATGCCTTTTAGTATAAATAACAGACCCTTATCCAGGAAATACATTTTTTAAAATACACAAAGCATAATGCATTCCTTAGTAAACATTTTAAAGTATTGCTGCCTTTCCATGGCTGTGATCACATCGTTATTCTTCCTGTTACTCCAGTTGGCAGGACTGAGGATGTTCTGTGTCTAGCCTTGACGCAAAAAAAATAAAAAATAAACGCTTTCCCCAAGCTGGAAATTTCAGGTGAAAACTGAACATTTAGGCCTCATGTACACAGAGCTTGCCAGAATAAAATTATTCTGGCCAGTAGAATAAATTTATGCTCAAGCGCCATACAAGCATAAATGCACATACATATTGTAACATTAGGCGTGTTTTTTTGCTGCCAATTTCGAGCAGAAGTCCCCCCCATGTGCATGATGTGGGGGGGGGGGGGGGGACACTCGAGGATGCACTCGGTGTGACAGCAGTATGAGAAGTTCCCTGTACCAGCTGTCACTTTTAGAAAATGCAGCTGTGCAGCCACATCATTCATTCAGAGTTCTGTGAATAAAAGAAATTACATCCTTTGCGGATGTTGGTTTGTAGTTCTCAATGAACTACCAGGGCGCTGCCTAGCACTCTAGGTAGTTCATAGATTCTTCCTGCCAATGTGGAACTGCCTGCTCATATGATCTACAGGCAGACAACATACACTGACAGTCTGAAGGAGTCCTGCATTGTGCTAGTGGTCTGCTGATCGCTGGTGCAATACTTCCCAGGCTTCAAAAATAAATAAAAAATAGTAAATGCTATGTTTTTGCTGCAAAAAAAGTGCATTTATTTTTTTAAAGGTGAACTCTAAAATAGAGTGGCACAAATGCGGACAAGTGCTGAACTTTACGAACCACCAAGTTGAACACTATGCCAGATATAACTTTTTCTAGGGTGTTTTAATTTTGAATACATGGTATGCATAATTCTTCATATCAGCCCGGTGTTTACTTTTTTGCATGTAAAGGACCACACTATTGTGACTTAAGGCAAACCCACCCTTACAGAATTCCAAAATGGTATCTAGAACAGAGGCTTTAAATGCATCTATGCCCAGATATAAAACTATGGTTACACTTACTGTCAACGATATTTCCAAAAAATCTTCCAGGACAGCTACGCAAGAAATGAGTGGCTCCCCGTTCAACAGGAAACACAAACCAGAAAGAATAAAATCCCCTCTTTCTCAGTTGTTATAAGTAAACCTCCACCAATGTACAGGAGTGGAATTTTTTGGTAAAAATGCAACAATTTCAAACACCATCACTTTAAATTAAAAACACCTGGGTGAAAATATGAACACTGTCCTGGAAGAGTCTCGGAAAAATGCAAGTTAGACTTACCGGTAACTTGTTTTCCAATAGGCTTTCAGGACAGAACCCGAGAGATCATGGCTCCTCCTACAGGAAACACCTCATCAATTAATTCTTTAATTGGAGGCCTCCACGTTGCTTCCATCAGTTGTTTGTAGAGAACCTCCAGCCCCAGCTGCAACACATAAGCGACAGTTATTACATAGTATTACAGCCACAGCATAAAAAAAGGGCGGGATCCTGCTGTCCTGAAAGCCTATTGGAAAACAAGTTACCGGTAAGTCTAACTTGCATTTTTCCAAAACGTCTTTCAGGACAGCACCCGAGAGGATAATCGAGACTTACCCCATTTAGGGTGGGACAACAGCCTGTAAGACTTTCCTTCCGAAAGCCTGGTCCCCAGCCGTCATGAGATCTAATCTATAATGACGGGCAAAGGTCGTCAGACTTGTCCATGTAGCTGCCTTACAGATTTGTTCGGGGGTGGCACCAGCTTTTTCTGCCCAACTCACCGCCGAAGCTCTAGTAGAATGAGCCCTGATACTTACTGGACTCTCCTGGCCTGTAAGGGAATAGGCGTCTGAGATAGCCATTCTCTGAAAAAATAGAAAAAAATGGCTCCCTGATAGATAAAGCTTGCAGCTCACTGATCCTTCGAGCTGTTGTAATAGCTACTAGAAAAATTGTTTTTAAAGTAATTAGCTTCAGGGAGGTTAAATTGAGAGGTTCGAAAGGTTCCCTGGTCAGGGCCTGTAGAACGACTGATAAGTCCCATGACGGACAGTTTTTGATCACTATCGGTCTAGCCCGAGTGAGGGCTTTAAAGAATCTGTTTACTAGGGGTTCTGATGAAATAGATTTCTCAAAATATACCCCCAGTGCGGCAACCTGAACTTTTAGGGTACTGATCGCTAGGCCCTTGTCTGCTCCTTCTTGCAGAAATTCCAAGATAGAAGAAATCTGCTTTAATGGTCTGCCGGATGTAGTGCACCAAGAGTTAAAGACTTTCCAGACTTTGTGATATATTGCTCTGGTAACATTCTTTCTGCTAGATAGGAGGGTAGCCACCAACCTATCCGAGAATCCTTTTCTCCTTAAGAGCTGCTCCTCAGAAGCCAGGCTGTGAGTTTTAGCTTTTCTACTTCTTGGTGAAACAGCGGACCTTGTAACAGAAAGTCTTGCCTCAAGGGAAGATGCCAGTATGGTTTGATCTGCATCTGTAGAAGAGCCGAAAACCAAGGCCTCTTGGGCCAGAAGGGAGTGATGAGGATTATTGTCGTATCCTCTTTCTGGATTTTTGTTATGACCTGCGGAATCAGCTGAAAAGGAGGGAAGGCGTAGCGGAGGTGAAAATTCCAACTGTGCGCCAGAGCATCTACCCCCAGAGATGACTCGTTCCTGTTCAGGGAAAAAAAGAGAGATATTTGTGTATTTTCCTGAGTCGTAAAGAGATCCACTCTTGGCTGTCCCCATTTCTTCACTATTAGATTGAAGACATCTGGATTCAATTGCCACTCCGCTTCGTACACCTGGTTCCTGCTGAGGAAATCCGCTATCCTGTTTAGGGTCCCTTTTAGATGGACCGCGGACAAGGATTGAGTATGGAGCTCTGCCCAATTTAGAATGCTCTCTGCTAGGCCTTGAAGTATTCTGCTTCTGGTGCCCCCTTGTCGGTTTATGTAAGCCACCGCCGTGGCGTTGTCCGACAGAATTTGTGTATGTCGCCCTTGGACTTCTTCTGCAAAGAACAATAAGGCCATTTCTATCGCCTTTAGTTCCCTCCAGTTTGAAGATCTCAATGCTTCCCTTGTGGACCAAGATCCCTGAGCCCAACGACCGCTCATGTGAGCCCCCCCAACCCCAGGAGCTGGCATCGGTTGTTAGCCTTACCTGGGTTGGAAAGGACCATAACAGGCCTGCTGAGAGTCTTGCCTGGTTCTTCCACCACCAGAGACTCCTCTTTACTTTGGTGGGGATCTTCACCAGTGAATCTAGTGAATTCTGCTGGCGATCCCAGATTTTTAACAGAAACTTTTGCAGTGGCCTGAAATGGAGCTTTGCCCATTGTACTGCCGGTATGGAAGAGGTCAGGGTTCCTAATGCTGACATGACCCTCCTGATGGACAGAAGCCGACTGGTTTGTAAGAGTGACACAACCTTTAACAGCTTTTCCCGTTTTTCTTCTGGGAGAAAAATCTTTTGCTCCACAGAGTTGATACGGAAACCCAGGAATAACACCTCCTGAGAGGGAATCAGATTGGACTTTTGGAGGTTTAGTATCCATCCGATGGATTCTAGGTGAGCACGTGCTCTGTCCAAGTTTCTCTGAAGTCCATCTCTTGTTTGAGCAAACAGTAGCAGGTCGTCTAGATAAGGAATCACTGAAATTCCCTCTAGACGCAAGGGTGCTAGAGCTTCGGCCATTACCTTCGTGAACACCCTTGGAGAAGATGACAGGCCGAATGGAAGAGCTCTGAATTGCAGGTGTACCACCTTCTTCCCTTCTCTCAGTGCTAACCTCAGATATCTCTGAGATCTGGCAGCAATAGGAATGTGGAGGTATGCGTCCTGCAAATCTATTGACGCCATGAAGCATCCTTGACTCAGGAGGCTTCTTACTGAGAAAATGGAATCCATCCGAAATCTTTTGTATTCTACTGACAAATTCAGCATTTTTAGATTTAGGATGAGGCGGTACTTTCCTGAAGGTTTCTGTACAAGGAAAACGTGAGAATAGAACCCCTGGAAGAACTCCTTTGTTGGAACCGGAACAATGACTCTCTGGGATATCAGTTCCTGAATTAGGGACTTCATGGCGAGTGCCTTGACCGGATCCCTCGGGACGTTTGTCACTAGGAATCTCTTTGGGGGTTCTTCCGTGAATTCCACCACATATCCTTGGGAGAGCATGTTTACAATATACTGATTTGTAGTGATGTCTCTCCGCTGGGGAATGAACTCCTGGAGTCTTCCCCCTACTTGGGGTGGATTGTCACTGCGGCTTTCCGGGGGTCGCAGGAGGATGGAAGAGCACTCCACTCCTACCTTTTGGTTTCTGGGAAGACCACTGCTTCCTTTTGGTTTGAGTTTTTCCTTCCTGTTCTTTTTGGGGACGAAAAAAACGCTTACGGGTCTGTACCTGTTGTTTTTTGACCGGAAACGCCTTCTTTTTGTCAGCCGTACGGTCAAGAATGGACTCCAGCTCAGAACCAAATAGCAAATCCCCTGCAAAGGGAATGCTACACAGTCTATTTTTAGATGCAGCATCCCCTGGCCAAGTTTTAAGCCACAAGGCTCTCCTAGCAGAATTGGTCAAAGCCGCTGACCTGGCTGACATACAAATGGATTCTGCTGAAGCATCCGCAATATATGATACTGCTGCAGAAAGCGTTGTAAATGAGTCCAGAATCTCCTGTTTTGGAGAATCTGCCGTAACATGGGCCTTCATCTGGTTAATCCAGTGTTCTAAATTCCTAGCGACACAGGTTGTTGCCATTGCTGGTTTTAGATTGTTCATTCTTTTGTCCATGGACTCCTTTAACATGCCGATGTCCTCAAAGGCAAGGTCAGTTGATTTTGAGACCTGTGAAAAAGCAGAGTCCAGTTTTGGAACCTTGTTCCAGATGGAATCCGGGTTGTCCTCAAATGGAAATCTTCTCTTATGAGACCGGGAAAAAAAATGGCTTTTTCTCAGGTTCCAACCACTCTTTTTTAATCATGTCCGAGATTATTGAATGGACTGGAAAAACACGGCTTTTTGGATCATCCAAACCTGCATACATGCGGTCATGTAGGGAAAGCTCCTTCTTTTCCTCTTCAATCCCCAAAGTCGCATGGATTACTTTTAAAAGTCCTGCGACTTCTTCAAGCGACATTTTGTACTTAGAAGCGCTCTCTGCTTCATTTTCTTCCTCCTCAGAGTCTGTTCCATCTGGAGCAAGGGAAGCAGATTCTTGGGAAGCGTCTATCGGACCTCCCAATAATATTTGAGAGCCGTCTTGGGGTTCTGAAGAAGGCTGCGGAGCCCTAGGTTCCCTTGAAGGGCCTGGTTCTTCTCTTAGGTTTGACCTAAAAGCTTGAAAGGTGGCACGAAGTTCATCCTTAATTGTAGATACTAGATCGCCACAAAAGGATGGAGACTCTTCCCTGACTACATTTGCAGTGCAATCTGCACAAAGCGACTTGGTCCAAGCCTCGCTTAACTTTTCCTTGCAGACAGGGCACCTTCTCTTCACTGGTTGAGCAGAACTTTTGGCCTGCACAAACAGAAAAGAAAAAAACCAGGGACCACGCTAAGAAAAAACTGTTACACAGTACAAATCAATACACCCAGGTGCACATAGGAAAAAACACTTTCACTTCCTTGTGCCCCGCAAGCCATGCACCACCACCACCTTTTACAAAAAGACCCCTAGTATTATGCAGACATGCTAAATCACCAGCCACTGCACCACCAGGGAGATGGGGGGTGGGGGAGATGGAGGGGGAAGAAGGTGAATACCCCCCCCCCCCACAGGAGAAAACGGCCCAGTGTAAAATAGGACACAGTCCCTTACCTTAGCCTTGCTGGTGCCTTGGCTTGCCCCCTTATCCGCTGCATCGCTGTCCATAGCTGTCTGCGGATGCGTGGTGAAGAAAAAACCGCCGGTTCCAGGTCAGCGCGGCGGCGTTTTCGAATCTGGAACCGGCGGTTTTTTCTTCACCGCGCTGACCTGGAACCGGAACTTTAAGGCACCAGGTGACCCTGCCCTCTCCCTCTGCGCTTTGCGGCCGGAAATGACGCGCGCGCCGACCCGGAAGTGCTGCCTCTTCCCATACAGGACGCGGCCGAGGCTCTCCTCGGCCACCAGAACAATGGCGGCCGCTGTAAAGCTCCACGCCGCTATTCGCAAGCGGTCGGCGAGAACACAGCAAACCACCGCTCTGAAGACAAAAAGGAGGCAGCACTCCCGGGCTGTACAGGCTCTCCCCGAGCACGGAAGAGGGAGAGGGAGCCCACGGGACCATCCATGCTAGGAGGTAAGTGGGAGGATCACTCTCCTAAGAAAAAAAAAAAGACTGACTGAGAACCTTGTCTCCCAGGAAAGCCCTGAGAGATCGTGGCTCTCACCAGAGGTGTTCCTCCGGCTGGAGGAAACACAAAAAACTGATGGAAGCAACGTGGAGGCCTCCAATTAAAGAATTAATTGATGAGGTGTTTCCTGTAGGAGGAGGAGCCATGATCTCTCGGGTGCTGTCCTGAAAGACGTTTTGGAAATATTGTTACCAGTGAGCATAACCAAGGTTTTTCCCCCCCAAACATTTTCCAGGACAGCTACTCGAGAGGATAAACATAACATGGTGGGGGGACCGATGCCTGCAACACATTCCTTTTCGAAGGACAGGTTCTGGATGGACATTTACACACACACACACACACACACACACACACACACACTAAAAGATAAGGTTCTTTAGCAAGGAACATACATTTTACATTAATAATTATACTACCAAAATTAGTGTGTGCTGTAAATTGCCTCCAGTATTGTCCCAGTTTCTTCTTGCTGGAAGCTGCCATTTTGCTGAAGCCCTGAGCAGAAGTAAATCGTTAGGCTCTGCAGATCAGCCTTTAGTGGCTCATATTTTTGGCAATGCCAAAAATGGAGCATCTGAGCATGTGCAGAGCAGGGTGTGACAACGTACTACTGGACTTTAAACAGTATTTGCACTTTTTTTTTTTATTTATTACATAGCTATACTTGCAAAAGGGGCCAAGCCTGAAGTGATCTAGCAGGACCTAATTTCCTGACTAAAGATACAATGTGATGCAGCCATCAACCTTGAGGAGCGAGCTTTAATTATAGGAGCCAATGTATGTTGAAATATTAGTGTCACTAATCCAGGCCATGGAACTCAGAAGGCACCGAGTATATGGGACCACTATACAAGACTAAAAGTTGGGTAGAACACTTGCCAATCTAATTTCCAGAAAACTTTAAAGGGCCATCACCTTTACCTTAAGGGTTCACTCACTTGTTTGTTAATTCTGAACAAATCATTTGTGATGCTCACAAAGAAACGGCAAGGCATACATAACCCAAAAGAAGTTGCTTGTGCTTCTGGTGAAATAGGGACAAGGTGGATGCATGGATGGACAGAGGGGAATAAATCGTCCATGACACTACAAGCTTTAGCCACCACATGTGAAATTGTTACAAGTTAAACTGATTTTCATGATTCCCATCACATTAAAAATAGTTGGTTGGGACCAAGCTGGTCCAATGAAAATTTTTCACTAAGTGCTGCACTGGCTGTTAAGTGCTATATAAACTGCATGTAGCTTCATACAGTACACAGTGCTGGGTTCCGGCTGTGTGACAGACTTCCTGTCTCACAGCCAGAACAATGCAGAGTCAGTCTGAGCAGTGCTCAGTCATTCATGTGCAGCTTTGTATTCTGTGAAAGCCAATCGGAGGAAGCTTTGTATTCAGAGTCGGAGGGGTGGGCTAACATCATGCTCTCCAACTCAGAGGAAGCTTTGTATTCAGAGTGCCGCTCAAACCAACTCTGCATTGTTCCGGGTGTGAGACAGGAAGTCTGTCACACAGCCAGTGCCCAGCACTGTACTGTATGTAGCAGAAGCTACATGCAGTACACACACACAGTGTCTAGAGACACTGCAGCAGTTAAGGAAATAGTTGGTCCAAACAAAATAAAGCGAGAGGAAACATGAAAAGATATCTGCTTTAGGGCAAACCAATGACAACTGAAAGCACACAATCCAAGCACATCAATTTGATGAAAGCATACCCTTACACATGGACATCATAAAAACCCTTACGCAAATGGCAGATTCTAATCCTACTATAACCATGATACAATTCTCATACAAAGCTTGCTAGATGAATCTGAAAGCTTCATTTTACAACCCCAGCATTCTTAATAGGCTAAGCTATCTTAAACATACAAGTAGAAAAGCCTCGCTTAGAGCCCAGTAACCTAAAGCAATGTTTCTCAACTCCAGTCCTCAAGTACCCCCAACAGGTCATGTTTTCCCTCAGATGAAACGGCTGTGGTAATTACTAAGGCAGTGAAACTGATCAAATTACCTTTGAAAAATAATGGAAAGCCTGAAAACATTACCTGTTGGGGGTACTTGAGGACTGGAGTTGAGAAACATTGACCTCAAGCAAGGTACTTGCTTTGGGCTTACCTTAGGCAGTGCAGTTTTGAAAGCAGAGGTAGACCCCAATTAAGCCTGCTCAGGAGGCTACATTACTTCCAGATGGCACCCCACCTTGCTTCATAGAAGGGAGATTCTTTCAGAGATTTGCTGTCTGGGCTCAGCACACAGCCTAGGACACACAGCAGTATGCCCTCCACTTCTGCAACCTGTATCATTCACTGGCCCAGTGTCAGGCAGCCAGAGTTGCTTGCATTAGTTAAAGTGGAGTTCCAGGCTGAAATCCAACTAGGTTTTAAACAATAGAGCATCCCACCACCCCTCTGTACCTTTTCTGTGTTTTTTCAGCTGGACTTCCGCCTTACCCCTCTGTGGCGAGGTACATCACTACAACGATTACATCGGGCCCTCCTCCTTCTCCCCCCGTTGCCTTCTGGGACCTGTGTGTGTGTCAGGAAGCGCAGCTCGCGCATGCACAGTAGGAAACCGGCTGTGAAGCCTGAAGGCTTCTCTGTCGGTTTTGCTTACTTGCACAATGTTGGTGTCTGCACCTGATGGGACGGATCGGCTTGGGGGGCCCGAAATTGTGTGCTCCCTGGACAGGCAAGTGTCTTAATATTAAAAGTTAGCAGCTACAGTATTTGTAGCTGCCAACTTTTATTTTTTTATACAGGCTGGAATTAAATGGCAAGGTAAGGCACATGTAGGGAGAAAAACTTCAGGTAAGCAAATGGACCAGAAACTGGCATACCAGGGTCTCGTCACCTGAGTGAGCCAACAACCACCATGATCAGAACCAGGGGGAACAAAACATAACTGTGTACTCTTGGATCTTCAGAAAGATAAAACTGAGAAAGATGGGGAGGGAGGAGCTTTTCAATTTCTTTCTAGTATGTTTCCGGTTGAAGGTGGAGCCAATTATCGCTCTTGCAGCTGTCCCAGAAGAGGATTTGGGAAAAGAACTTGCATATTAAGCAGAACAAGATCTTTAAAACAAGCTATCGCTAATCACGCTATCTGTTTGAAGTATTTTATTCCTCAAAGAAAGTGAAAGGAAGGGGGCAAAGGCGAGTTCAGTGCTCATGTTTTTGAGCTTTGAAGATCATTTTCTGCACAATGTCTATGCCTAAAAAGGCAAAAGAGAGGGCTTTGAAGTGCCTTTTCTACTAGCACTTTAACATGCAAATGTAAGAAAATATAAACGACCCATATTTAATCCTGTTTTTTTGTTTTAACTAGAGGACCAATTTCAAGGCAATATGTAAACCCAGTCACTAAAATGATTGGAAGAGCACACAAATGCCAGTCAGGCCAATGTTCTTCTTTTACATGTTGCAGCATAGAAGGCTTGAAGAGTAGCTGTATGTCCACTAATCGTTATACTTAAAAGAACCCCCACCCACCAATGCATCTTCCTTAAAGGGTTTGTAAAGAAAAAAAAAAAAACCCACAAACATGTTATACTTACCTCCACTGTGCAGCTCGTTTTGCAGAGTGGCCCCGATCCACGTCTTCTGGGGTCCCTCGGTAGCTGTCTCGGCTCCTCCCTGCAATAACTCACCACCTATATGCGAGCGAGCGAGCATGGGGGGTGAGTGATTGCGGGTGCGCTCCCGTGATACAGCTGGCGGCTATTGCCCCCCGGGGAACACCGCGTCATTGAATGTGATTGACAGCAGCGCCAGCCAATGGCTGCGCTGCTTTCAATCCATCCACTGTAGCCAATCAACGGCCAGGCTGAACGGCTAGGGGCTAGGAGGATGTCGGGGGCCGAGCGTAGGACTGTATTGTCGTATGTTTTTTCACCTTCATGCATAGGATGCATGAAGGTGGAAAAATGTTTTCCTTTACAACCCCTTTAACACAGGGCTCGACAATCCCCAGGCGCCAGGTCGCAAATGCGACTAGAATTAGCGACCTGGCGCGGCACAGCTGAGGTTTCCTGCATCTCCGTGCCCCCCCCTCCCGATCGCGTGATCTCGTCGGGCCGCGGCTTTGCGGCCTAGGCTTCATTCTGTAATCTGGCGCCATCTTGTGGTGGCCGTTGGTATGACAAGACAACCAGCAATGCTTGCCTGTTTCACTGCCCGCCCATCTCCTTCCCTTTATTTAGAAGTTAACCCCCAAACATTATATATATATATATTTTATTCTAACACCCTAGAGAATAAAATGGCGGTCGTTGCAATACTTTCTGTCACACCGTATTTGTGCAGCGGTCTTATAAGCGCACTTTTTTGAGGGAAAAAAAAAATACACTTTTTTAAATGAAAAAATAAGAACAGTAAAGTTAGCCGAATTTTTGTTTATATTGTGAAAGATAATGTTACGCCGAGTAAATTTGATACCCAACATGTCACGCTTTAAAATTGCGTCCGCTCGTGGAATGGCGACAAACTTTTACCCTTTAAAATCTCCACAGGCGACATTCTACAGGTTGCATGTTTTGAGTTACAGAGGATGTCTAGGGCTAGAATTATTGTTCTCGCTCTACCGATCGCGGTGATACCTCACATGTGTGGTTTAAACACTGCTTTCATATGCGGGTACTACTCACGTATGCGTTCGCTTCTGCACGTATTAGTCGTTAAAAAAAAACCCTGGCTCCTAACTTTTTTAGCTGGCTCCTAGATTCCAAGCAAATTTGTCAAGCCCTGCCTTAAACACCAGTGTCTCTCTCTTGCTCACTCCATATTTGCCCATTTGTTTACCCCCACTTTCCTCCCCCCCCCCCCCCCAACCATATCTATTTCTCTTTTCTGCTATCCCACTAACTCTCCTGCACTCTTCCCCGAATCCTTCTACCCTTTCTCTCCATGTCTTTCCTCCATCACTCTCACCCAATATCCCTAAATCTTTCCCACTTTCTATCATCTCATTCTTCATTTCTCTACCCCCCACCCCATCTCTCTTCCATCATCCCTTTCACACTCCCTCCCCCCCCCCACTTTACATCTCGTGGTCTCTTGCTCCAAATCCCTCCCAATCTGTATTCCCCAACCCCACTTCACCCTCTTCCCCTATCCCTCCGTCCATCT
Organism: Rana muscosa; assembly: GCA_029206835.1. Classification (NCBI taxonomy): domain Eukaryota; kingdom Metazoa; phylum Chordata; class Amphibia; order Anura; family Ranidae; genus Rana; species Rana muscosa. The sequence continues at coordinate 848,242,558 of CM055118.1, read as the reverse complement.
CCTCCTAACCCTATCCCTCCATCTTTTCTTCACACATCTCTAAAAAACAAAACCTTCCCTACATCTTTTCTTCTTGTATCTCTCCCACTTTCCCTACATATCCACCCCTATCCCTCATTTTCTCCTACTCTTCTGATATTTTTTCTCCATCTCCTCTCTGCCACCCCCTATCCCTCAATCCTCCTCTTCCTGCTCTTCTCTTCCCCCTTCCCTTCCTCTCTGAAATACTCTCACTTCCTCTGGGTGCAGTTCAGCAGAATCACTGTAGTGCCGATCCCAGCATAACACACTGTTCACTTTTTTTTTTTTTTTATAAAAAAAAAACTGATCACATTTCACCTATCCATTCATCTCTCCTGCTCTCCCTTTTCGCTATCCATCTCCCCTGCTCTGTCTTCCTATCCCCACATCTCTCCTGCTCCCTTCCCGTTATTCCCGTCTCTCTCCCTTTACCCCCCTCCGTCTCTCCCGCCGTCTCTCCCCTTACCCCCCTCCGTCTCTCCCCTTACCCCCCTCCGTCTCTCCCCTTACCCCCCTCCGTCTCTCCCACCCTCTCTCCCTTTACCCCCCTCCGTCTTTCCCGCCCTCTCTCCCTTTACCCCCCTCCGTCTCTCCCGCCCTCTCTCCCTTTACCCCCTCCGTCTCTCCCTTTACCCCCCTCCGTCTCTCCCGCCCTCTCTCCCTTTACCCCCTCCGTCTCTCCCGCCCTCTCTCCCTTTACCCCCCTCCGTCTCTCCCGCCCTCTCTCCCTTTACCCCCCTCCGTCTCTCCCGCCCTCTCTCCCTTTACCCCCTCCGTCTCTCCCGCCCTCTCTCCCTTTACCCCCCTCCGTCTCTCCCGCCCTCTCTCCCCCTCCGTCTCTCCCTTTACCCCCCTCCGTCTCTCCCTTTACCCCCCCTCCGTCTCTCCCGCCCTCTCTCCCTTTACCCCCCCTCCGTCTCTCCCTTTACCCCAGTCCGTCTCTCCCGCCCTCTCTCCCTTTACCCCCTCCGTCTCTCCCTTTACCCCCCTCCGTCTCTCCCGCCCTCTCTCCCTTTACCCCCCTCCGTCTCTCCCGCCCTCTGTCTCTCCCTTTACCCCCCTCCGTCTCTCCCTTTACCCCCCTCCGTCTCTCCCGCCCTCTCTCCCTTTACCCCCCGCCCTCTCTCCCGCCCTCTCTCCCTTTACCCCCCTCCGTCTCTCCCGTCCTCTCTCCCTTTACCCCCCCTCCGTCTCTCCCGCCCTCTCTCCCTTTACCCCCCCTCCGTCTCTCCCTTTACCCCCCCTCCGTCTCTCCCGCCCTCTCTCCCTTTACCCCCCTCCGTCTCTCCCGCCCTCTCTCCCTTTACCCCACTCCGTCTCTCCCGCCCTCTCTCCCTTTACCCCACTCCGTCTCTCCCGCCCTCTCTCCCTTTACCCCCCTCCGTCTCTCCCGCCCTCTCTCCCTTTACCCCCCTCCCTTTACCCCCCTCCGTCTCTCCCTTTACCCCCCTCCGTCTCTCCCGCCCTCTCTCCCTTTACCCCCCTCCGTCTCTCCCGCCCTCTCTCCCTTTACCCCCCTCCGTCTCTCCCGCCCTCTCTCCCTTTACCCCCCTCCGTCTCTCCCGCCCTCTCTCCCTTTACCCCCCTCCGTCTCTCCCTTTACCCCCCTCCGTCTCTCCCTTTACCCCCCTCCGTCTCTCCCTTTACCCCCCTCCGTCTCTCCCTTTACCCCCCTCCGTCTCTACTGCCCTCTCTCCCTTTACCCCCTCTCTCCCTTTACCCCCTCTCTCCCTTTACCCCCCCCCCTCCGTCTCTCTTCCCTAATCCTTTCTCCATCTCTCCCGCTTTTTTTCCATATATTGCCATCTTTCTTCTCCCGTCCTCTCCGTGATCCCTCCTGCTCTCTTCCCCTAGCCCTTCTCCCATCGATCTCCCCGTACAGAAGCCGTGTACGGCGTGCTCTATAGTATTACCAATGAAGGACAATTGGTGCTCGCTCTTCACACCCTCCCCTCCCTTTTTACGGCTCCTCTCTGCCATCCAATACGTATACGGCCCAGTCCTGATAAAAGCCCAGGGTGCAAAGACTATTCAGCCCTCAGCCGGTAGGTGTGAGTAGGATGCCGAGATCCGCGCTTCTTCTTCAAAGGTGATCCGGCGTCCATAGATGGCCTAGGCCGGTCACACCCCCCCTCGACCTTGGACACACGCATCCCGTCGTAAACCTTCCTAAACCGATCTTACCCGCTTCTATCCCGACGGGCAGCTCCATCCCGTCCCCGTTATCGAATGTATCCGCCATCTTCTATCTGCTCAGTGACCCTCCGTGCACACGACAAAGTACACGCGCTGAAAGAGATAGTCTCGCGAGACCGGAGGCAATAGCTCGAGCGTGATTCAAGCTGCCGAGAGTGACCGCCCAGAAACAACAAAGCTTTATTGCTAGGAGAACAAAGAACAAATCCTTTACGTTAGCCACCAAGAGGGCGGGAATAAGGCACTTTGCTACAGACAGAGCCCAAAATGGTGTACAAGAACACTGAGTAAACTTCTTAAGAGAATTACACGGCTCAAGCATTGCATATAATAAACAACTCACTTTTTTTATGCTTTTAAAATGTATTGGGTTGAATTTAATAAAACATTTCCAACACTTTTCTGGCATTATGGTCCCTTTTACCCATTCAATACCAGGCACTTTCACCCCCTTCCTGCCCAGGCCTATTTTCAGCTTTCAGCGCTCTCACACTTTGAATGACAATTGCGCGGTCATGCAATACCGTACCCAAACTACATTTCTCTTGTCATCCATGGACTGACACAGCGTGTCTTATACACCTTTACACGTGGGTTATGTCCCTGCCTGCAGGAGAAGACCTAGGCAGAATGTGAGATGTTATACATACATTCTAAACAGCCAGAGCTGAACAGCCCCGCCCAGGGGGGCGGTCCCTCCGGGCATAACCCTCCCACTGCAGTCAGCAGACCTCAGTTTTTTTCTGCCTAGCAGAAGGAGAAGACGTGGCTCCCTCAGGAGCCAGTCTCCTGACCTATTTTTATTCTTTTGGAATTTTTTTTCCTATTTTATTTTTTTATTTTTTGAGATCTTCTATCAACTGTCGGCTGGGCAACAGGTTGGGTACAAGATATCCTCGTAGTCTTCCCTGTCCGACCATCGAGCGTGCTGATCCTCGCCTTGTGTGCGTGAGACTCAGTTCACGACATGCCCCACGACTCCAGGGGTGGCCGGTGGGCTTCCAGCTCCGCGGTCCTCTCAAGATAGAACAGTCCGGCTGTATCTTTCGCGGTGGACCGGGCCGACAGCTACTCAGTACCGCACTGTGATAGTTCTGTCAGAAACACACCAGCGGGTCCCTCAGGGGACGGGTAAGTAGTCTCTCCTGGCTGCAGGTGAGTACATGCTGTGTGTTTCTTGTGTGGGGGGATTTCCCTGTCTCCCCCTGTGTTTTTAATGTCACTCTCTGTTCACTAGTGCTGGCGCTGTACTATGGGGGGTGCCTGGGGGCCATACTGTCCTGGGGGGGGCTCATGCTGCTCTGCACTCGCTGGGGCTGTTTTGTTTTTGGAGGTGAGGGGCCTGGGCGCCGTTCGGCGCCATGTTTTGTGTGTGTGCTGATTTTTACATTGGCGGCCATCTTGCCGGGGCCCGCCGGAGCACATTGCGGCGGCCATTTTCTTGTAGCCGCACGTCTTTTCTGGCACTAGTTTGGCCTCTAGCGCCGCTGGAAACGGCACGAATCTCCTCACACTCTCTCCTCTCAGCTCACTCACGCTGAGCAGCGCGGCGCAGTGAGACAGAGCGGCGGAACCGAGCGGTCCTGGTCAGGTTGGTGGGTTCCCTGGGCATTCCCCTACTTCAGTCAGCACGGCCTGTGGGTGGTCTGAGAGGGACATTATGGAGTCAGAGTCACCAGCTTCCCCTAACATGCCAGAGGCAGCAGCCAGTGCTCCAGCACCTGCGGTCCCTATGGACCAGTTGTCGGCAGTCCTGGAATCATTTCTGACCAGGATGGAAGCTGTGTGTGAGCACAAGGGAGCAAAAAAGCGCCCTCTCCCCACTTTATCTCCACAAGGGGAGTGCTCTGCTTCAGATATGGGCCTAGTTATTGCTGCTCAGGACCCTAGCTCTGAATATTTGGATGGTTTTGAACAGGACATTCCTTGTGAGGAAGACTCCAGTTCTGAGTCAGTAAATGACAGGGCGCTTGTTAGTGAACTCATTGATGCTGTGAGGGACACTCTCAAGCTAGATGCTGCGACCGCAGAACCTCAGGCGGATACAGTCTCCTTTGGTTCTTTTAAGACCAAGCCTTCTAAAAAGGTTTTTCCATATGTACCTTTCTTTGACCAGCTCATTGACCAGGTCTGGGAAAAGCCGCAGAAGACTTTTATGGTCCCGCGGCGTTTGTCTATTAGATACCCCTTTGAAGACGCCCTGCTTAAAAAGTGGGCTTCTCCCCCGGTGGTCGACCCTCCAGTCGCCCGTTTAAACAAGGCCACCACTCTCCCGATGGAGGGGACTCCTGCGTTTAAGGACCCCACTGACAGGAGGTCAGAAGTGGTGAGTAGAGCCATGTTCGCCTTGTTGGGATCCGCCCTACGGCCCGTAGTAGCGGCGACCCTTGTGTCTCAGACACTCACGGAATGGGCAAAAATTTTGCACCAAACTGTGCAGGAGTATAACCTTCCTCCAGACACTATTGCTCTGGCCCACCAGATGGTGCAGGGTCTGATATATGTGTGCGACGCCACGTTGGACGCGGCCCCTTTAATATCCAGGGCCTCTGTCTCGGCGGTGGTATTGCGTCGTCTCATCTGGTTGAAATGCTGGTCTGCTGACCTAGCCTCTAAGAAGCTCCTGACGGATCTACCTTTTAAGGGTGGTAGACTTTTTGGTGCTGCTCTGGATGACATCATCAAGGATGTCACGGGAGGTAAAAGCACTCTCCTTCCTCAAACTATCAAGGGTAAGGAGGCCCGACGTAAACCGGGTCCTTCCTTTCCAGCAAAAAAGGGTTTTTTTCGTCCGTCAGAGTCCACGGGTAAGCCATCCCAGACTGACAACAGTGCGGCTGGCGGGCACAAGCGCCCCTGGGTGCGTAAGCCGAACAAGCCGCCTCCCAAGCCCGCCTCCGCGTGAAGTCTTGCCCCCGCCCGTCTCTGGGGTGGGGGGACGATTTCGCAGGTTCACGGATCGGTGGACCTCCCGGATCTCCGACCGGTGGGTGTGCGAGGTGGTCACCTCAGGATACAGAATAGAGTTCCGCTCCTGGCCCCCAGACAGATTCTTTCCCTCAAATCTCCCTCTCCTTCCTGCCCGTCGGGCAGCCCTCTTGGGGGCTGTACAGGATTTGATCGGGTCCGGAGTAATTGTGCCGGTTCCGTCCCAGGAGAGGTTTCAGGGGTTCTACTCGAATCTGTTTGTTGTTCCAAAAAAGGACGGGGTTCGGCCGATCCTGGACCTCAAGGCCCTGAATGCCTTCGTGAAGGTGCAAAGATTCCGCATGGAATCCATTCGCACGGTGGTCGCTACACTCCGTCAAGGGGATTTTCTGGCATCCTTGGACATCAAGGACGCCTACTTGCATGTTCCGATCTGCGCAAGCCACCAGAAGTTTCTGCGCTTTGTGGTCGGCGAAGTCCACTATCAATTTGTGGCTCTTCCCTTCGGCCTGGCCTCGGCACCGAGGGTGTTCACCAAGGTGCTTGCTCCGGTCCTAGCTTTGCTGAGACAGCGAGGCATTGCTATCGTGGGCTATCTGGACGATTTCCTTCTAAGAGCAGACAGTGGCTCAGAATTGGAAGAAAGTGTGACTATCGTCAGTCAGACCCTCAGGGAGTTTGGGTGGCTCCTGAACGTTCAGAAGTCGGTTCTAGTCCCGACTCAGCGTCTGGAGTATCTAGGTCTGATTCTGGACTCCTTGGAAGCAAGAGTCTTCCTACCTCCAGACAAACTACTGACACTTCAGTCTGCAGTACGGGTGCTGACGTCCCGAAAATGGTCGTCAATCCGCTTTTGCATGAGAGTCCTGGGACTCATGGTGGCCTCCTTCGAGGCCGTTCCTTATGCCCAAGCGCACACCAGGGCCTTACAGAAAGAGATCTTGTCCACTTGGGACAAATCCCAGTTGTCCTTGGATCTTCAGATCCAGGTGAGTCACCTGGTCGGGGCGTCCCTGACGTGGTGGTTGAGGTCCCCGGCTCTTCGGTCCGGGAAGTCGTTCCTCCCCATCCAATGGACGGTGATCACGACGGACGCCAGCCTGACGGGCTGGGGGGGGAGTCTGGGGAGTCCTGTCGGCCCAAGGGCTTTGGACTCCGGACGAAGCCCTCTTACCGATCAATGTGCTGGAGATACGGGCAATCAGACTGTGCCTCTCCTCATGGTCGGAGAAACTACAGGGTCACTCCATCAGGATACAATCGGACAACGCCACAGCAGTGGCGTATGTCAACCATCAAGGGGGGACTCGGAGCTCAGCTGCGGCTTCCGAGGTCGCCCGCATCCTGAGGTGGGCCGAAAGAAGCGTGCCGGCTCTGTCGGCCGTCTACATTCCGGGCGTAGACAATTGGCAGGCGGACTATCTAAGTCGCCAGACGCTGGACCAGGGGGAGTGGTCCTTGCACCCGGAGGTCTTTCAACTTCTTTGCAGACGGTGGGGCACGCCGGATGTGGACCTGATGGCTTCTCGACTCAATCGCAAGGTGTCGAGGTTTGTGGCCAGAACCAGGGATCCCTGGGCGGATGCCTCGGATGCGTTGGTGGCCCCATGGGGTCAGTATCGCCTGATATACGTTTATCCTCCGCTGCAGTTGCTCCCTCGCCTGCTCCGCAGGGTAGCGACCGAGGGAATTCCGGTGATCCTCATTGCTCCGGATTGGCCTCGGCGTCACTGATACGCCGATCTGGTACGTCTCGTCGCAGACGTTCCCTGGCGGTTACCGATACGGGGGGACCTTCTGTCTCAAGGTCCTATATTTCATCCTGCTTTTCAGTCTCTGGTTTTAACGGCATGGTTATTGAAAGCCAGGTGCTGAGAGACCGAGGTCTCTCGGATTCGGTCATTTCGACCATGTTAAGGGCAAGGAAGTCTTCCTCCAGAAGGATCTATCACCGTACTTGGAGAGCTTACATCGCCATGTGCGAAGAGCTGGACTGGCGCCCACGAACGTATTCCGTTCCCAGAATCCTGCATTTTCTGCAGCGTGGCGTGACCCAAAAGCTCGCTTTGAGTACCATTAAGGGTCAGATTTCGGCCTTGGCCATCTTCTTTCAGCGACCGCTGGCGGGTCATCCCTTGGTTAGCACCTTTGTGCAGGGGGTTCGCCATGTGCTCCCCCCTGTCAAGCCTCCTCTCCCCCCGTGGGATCTGAATTTGGTGCTCTCGGTCCTCCAGGAACCTCCCTTTGAAAATATTAGAGATATTCCCCTCTTGACTTTGTCTCAGAAGGTGGCCTTCTTGGTGGCCATTACTTCCATTAGACGAGTGTCTGAATTGGCGGCCTTGTCCTGCAAGTCGCCCTTTTTGATCATCCATAAGGATAAGGCGGTGTTACGTCCGCGACCTTCCTTTCTGCCAAAGGTGGTCTCGGCCTTCCACTTAAACGAGGACATTGTCCTCCCGTCCTTGTGTCCTCACCCATCGCATCCCAGAGAGTTTGCGCTACACACTTTGGATGTGGTACGAGCCTTGCGGGTGTACCTGTCTGCTACTGCTTCTATTCGGAAGTCTGACTCACTATTTGTGGCTGTCTCTGGGCCAAAACAGGGCCAAGCGGTTTCGTCTGCCACCATTTCTAGGTGGATCAGACAAACCGTCATTCAAGCTTATGCTCTCAAGGGGCGGGCGCCTCCCTTTCCGGTTACGGCACATTCCACCAGGGCAATTGGTGCTTCCTGGGCTTTCCGACATCAAGCGTCGGTTGCACAAGTGTGCAAGGCGGCGACCTGGTCGTCTGTTCATACCTTTTCTAAGTTTTATAAGGTTGATGTGGCTGCATCTTCGGATGCTTCCTTCGGCCGCAAGGTGTTGCAGGCCGCTGTTTGATGTTGCAACTCCTCCGTTGAGGAGCTCTGCCTTGTTTGGAGTGAAGTTTTTGGTTTTCCATTTATACTGCTCCCATCCCTCTTGACACTGCTTTGGGACATCCCACGTGTAAAGGTGTATAAGACACGCTGTGTCAGTCCATGGATGACAAGAGAAAATAGGATTTTTGTACTCACCGTAAAATCCGTTTCTCTGGCATCCATGGACTGACACAGCACCCACCCTTCTTTTTAAGTTTGTACTGCTTTGTTACGAACTGAGGTCTGCTGACTGCAGTGGGAGGGTTATGCCCGGAGGGACCGCCCCCCTGGGCGGGGCTGTTCAGCTCTGGCTGTTTAGAATGTATGTATAACATCTCACATTCTGCCTAGGTCTTCTCCTGCAGGCAGGGACATAACCCACGTGTAAAGGTGTATAAGACACGCTGTGTCAGTCCATGGATGCCAGAGAAACGGATTTTACGGTGAGTACAAAAATCCTATTTTTTATCATTTTTTAGAGACCAATAGAGCTTTGTTTTGATGGTATTTAATCAGCACATGGGGTTTTATTGTTTTGCTAAACAAACGAAAAAAGACAGAAAATTTGGAAACAAAAAGCTTTTCTTCGTTTCTGTTATAACACATTTTGTAAATAAGTAATTTTTCTCATTCGCTGATGTGCGCTGATGAGGCTGTACTGACATTATCTTAGGGTGACCAGACATCCCCGGTTTCAGGGGACAGTCCCCGGATTGAGCACACTGTCCCCGGACCAAGTCCGTCCCCGGTTTTGTCCCCAGATTAAATTTGAACAGGGGCTGGGGCAATTTCAAAGACAGTCAGTGCAGAATTAAAAAAAAAAAAATTCTCCTACTAGTTTAGGGGGGGGGGGGGTGTAGTGCATTTTTTTAATTATCTGTGCCCCTTTCTGATGATCATGTGCTGGTCGGAGCCGAGGGAATATTTCTTCAGTTTCGGGTGCCCATTCAGTTCTGCTCGCATGTTCTTCTGCCTTGGCTGAAGTCCTAGCCAGCCGCCTGTCTATCTCCTTGCCTTCCCTGGTGGATTGATCTTCCTCCGCTCCCAACCCAGTAGTAGCCGGGGCCCGGAGAGTAAGACTTGACAGGCTGTGAGGCGGGCGGCGATTGGCAGAGAGTCGCTTATTGCCGCCATTACTAGTAAAAAAGAAATATGTCCCCGGATTTCATTTAAAAAATCTGGTCACCTTACTTTAGGCCCCTTTCACACTGAGGCGTTTTTACCACGTTTTTGCCGGGAAAAAAACAGCGCTGTAAAAATGCCTGAAATAATCCTGCCCCATCATTCTCAATGTGAAAGCCCTGAGGGCTTTCACAATGAGGCGTTTTGCTGACTGTGCGTTGGAAAAAATCCTGCAAACAGCTTTTTTGGAGCATCTTTGGGGCGCATAAAATAGCGGTGCAAAAACAACTATCCCCATTGAAATGAATGAGTACCGCTGTAAAAACGCGGTAAAAACGCGGTAAAAAACACCCAGAAGCTGTGGGAAGGTCACATGACCGCATTAGAGTGGAGGATTGTGGGATACCAAATAATCCTTTTTACCGCAAAAACGCGGTAAAAACGCATATGCGTTAGCGCTATTTTTACCGCGAACGCGGTAAAATCGCGTTAAAAAAATCATAATTTTTTTGCGTTTTTCCAACGCCTCAGTGTGAAAGGGGCCTTATCTATATCTATATCTATATCCTATATATCTGTAGTGCTACCCCATAGGGGGCCGCTGGTGAATGTTCCAGAACATTCGAGAAGTAGGGGGGGGGTCTCAGTGATGCTGCCTATGAGTCATCCAGCTCTCCCTGGATTTCTGCCCAACCCAGGACAAACACAGACAGGCTTGGTACACTTACACAAAAATAAACTATATACACTTCTAGCACAAGAGGGTGCTACATATCTATATGTAGCGCACAGACCCCTTTTTACCTGCTTACTTCGGCTCCTCTCAGGAAGAAGGGGCACACCTCACCACAAGCCCGTACCCTCCTGTGTTAAGAGGTTAAGCGGTGTTGTTTTTGGGCCTTGCCTAATAAATATCTGTGTGTTTCAAGGCACACCGGTCAGCTCGGGTACCCCCTACTGTTCAGTGGTCCCAGCGCCTCAGTGCTGCAAGGGATTTGTCTTAGTCTGCTGGTCAGGTGTGTCTGGTAGCAGCAGTTTCTCAAGCTGGATACACATTATGCAATTTTGTTTTCCCATTTATTTTAGATTTACCTGCAGATGTGTGGTATGAGGGCCTGCCTGATTGCATACAAGTTGAGAGGGTATAGGTCTGGCCTCATATTGTATAGTTTTGGTTGAGTCTGGAAAAAAAAAATTGTGCAGGAAGGTTGTATGGGGTGTTACCAGCGATTGGCTGTTCCAAGAGCCCTCACGTCCGAGGTATGTGTGGGCATGCCGTATTCTCCTCAGTTTACACCCATAGGTGTCCTTCCTGTCCTAGAGTCCTTGGGTACCTTAACTAGTTGTCTGTGTCTTGCAGGCCAAGAAGACCAGTGCCCCAGTGTGGCACTAGGCTCCTGTCATTCATGTGGGTCCTGTCTGAATAGTGTAGGCAGCTTGTGTTGTAGGGGTAAAGTATAACATTGTCTGAATACCGAATTGAAAGAGGAGGGAGAAGGTGTGCAGTCTATATGAGGGATTGGGTGTACCTGGTGGCAGGTGGTTTTCAATCCGGGTATCCAGACCATATCCCATAACTTAGAAAAAAAAAAAAAAGAGGCGTGTAGGCGACTGTCTTCGGAACGGGAGGCGGGTCACTGGGTACCATAAACACCATGGAGCTGGAGATAATCAGGAGGTCCTGGGCTACATATCAGGGAAAGGGTAGGACATTCAACTTGCACTGGCCGGAATTAAAAACCTCGGAGAGTTGACTGACTCTTACTCAGTGTGACAAGTTCCACCTTATAAAGACAGGCAGGTGTGGTAGTATCTGAATTGACTATGAGTCCTATGGAGTGGTGGATGACTCAGTTCCAGGGTTGTCAAAATGTAACTAGTACTATTCTCATCCCTAATGGCAGGGACGGAACATTGTGCCTATATTACGGTCAATTTGGGTACTATCCTATCACTCTACTGGGTTACACACTGGAGTCCATCTGGTTCTGAGGGGTTTGAGTCCGGACAGGGATTGAAAGGAGGAAATGTTTTTTGGGGGACAGGTGGGACACTGAATATGGTGCAGGTATCTACAGTATTCCATCACCACATGGCGCTCCAGCATCTTATAATGGTTGATGAAAACCTATTATCCTATATGTACTGAATACACACTGAATCAAGCGCAGTCATGGTACCAGTGGCTTGCTCCCAGAGATGTGCGGACACAGTGTACAGGACGCTTATCTCGGAGGAATAACCGGAAGAGGAGGGATGTGTTCAGCACTATATGGGGGGGAAAGAGAACCACAGTGTAAAGTGGCTCAAGATTTCATCAACCATGGTGAGAGGTTGGTAGAGAGTGTGAGATGGTACAGGGCAGATATATGTCATTAGCTCTGGTGTGCACACATGGGCAGGTGGAGTTGTCAACCAGCATCAAGCTGATTGTACAAATCTCTCTATGAGGGGCAGTGGCCTGATGAGTTAGCATCACCACTCAGTGAGACTGTGCCAAAACACGTCGCCTACACTAATCCAAAGTGGTAGTCGAATGCCTGGATGGGCTGTACTGGTTTGGATTGTGAAAGGTGTTACAGAAATGCAGACTCGGTCTGTAGAGTTGAGGGCACCAGTGGCTTACTGACTGGGGATTCTATCTTGTTGCATTTGTGGCTAAGGGACCCACATGTGATCAGAGGGTACGGAAGCTGGGGGCAGGTTGATATTTCCCTCTGTCAGAGGAGTGAACACAATGTCCCTTGCACGGCCAATACACAGTGGTGAATGTATTTCACTCTGTGTTCTGGATGGGGAGATCATTGCTGGGAAGGAAGCACCTGGGTATTATTTGGGATATAGGCGAGTTTGGTTATTTGACCTAGAGGATACTGATGTGGCGTTAGTCATGGAACAAGGGTGTTTCTTGAACCTAACAGTAGGTAGGGGTGCATGATATACCCTGGGCATGGTCACTGGGATAGAATTTTGTGGGTTTTTGTCATTGCTTAGATGGTGTAGGTGTTAGACTCAATACCGGATGCTGGGGTACTGATGCTGACATCACATGGCTAATGATACACTGTTTTCAGCATCAGGTTGAATTGTACTCAGCAGGGTACACTACCTTGGGGAGTCTATTGTACCTACACTCTTGTCCTTGGGAGGGATATAGAAGGAACCCCGGGTTTCACCCCTATAGCCCCGAAAGAAAGTTTTTTTTATAAAACCTGACATCCCCTTACACTTAGTGAAACTTCCGTTGGGATTCGGGGAGGAGTTAAAAGATGGGTAGTTAAACTTTGGGCAACCGGATTTAATTGGTGCCAACAGTTTGGGCAAGGCGTGAATAAAAAGGCCCTTCTCTAGGGGTTGATAATCTAAGGGGAGGGGGTGGAACAAAAATAATAGCCGCTGGGAATTATCTGATATGAAGCGGGCTGAGGTAACATTTTAGGTGGAGGCGGGGTAGGCTTCCTGGAATAAAAGTGTATTTAGGGACACCTAGGTGTGGAAAGGGGAGCGCCTGGCTGGGCATATGGGTTTAAAGGTGGGGAGTTCCAGAGGTTGTGGAGCATGGGAGGAGATAACAAAGGAGATGGAAATCAGGATGTTCTGGGGCCAAAACTTTAGTAAACTCCACCCTGTTGCGGTCCCAATGCGGGTCACTATTAAGAGACCGATTTAGAGTAGCTTGCGCATTTAAGAGAGGACCCTAGAACTATATTTTTCTTGTTTTTTGTTCTAGGGATAAGCCTGTTCAATCTGTAATATTAAAGGACAGTCGGGGTGACTAAATTCTAAAAAAGTTTTTTTGGCAACCATTGGTTTAGCCTCTCCTTTTTAAAATATTTTTTTTTTTTTTTTTTTTCTACCCGACTTGTAAATTGTTAGTGACAGTGATCCTGTTCACCTGTTGATCACTAATAGGATAGAAGAGTTATCTATTTTTATTTTTTTTCCACCTTTATTTTTATTTATTTTTTATTTTTTATTTTTTATTTTTTCTGCCAAGCTGCTGCTGCAACAGCCACAATATATTATTTTTCGAGGCACTGTTTCAGGACAGTTATATATTGTTTGTTTGTTTTTATGAATGCAGAGTCAGTGCTCTTCGACATAAAGGGAAATGGGTGACAAACGGTCTGGGTCTAAGCAGCATTGAACCTGTATGTTTTGTTGCTTATTGTATTTTTTATTTTATTTTTTCTTTCTCTCTTTCTTTTCTCTTTCATACTTTCTTTGGTTCATATTCTGCTTTATCTTAGAAAATAAAGGTATTCATCTTCTGGAACTTTTGTTTGAATATCAGAGATGAGTTGTGAATTGTAAGGGTTTACCGTCTCTGCCTGACTCCATTTTTAAGAGTCCAGTGGGTTCCATAGAATGGGTTCCTGAAACATACAAATACCATATTTCACAAAGTATCCCTGGACATCCAGGTCCTATGTCTTAATGTAATTTTACCTCCCCTAATCTGCCCACTGCTTTAACCTGAGCCCCGTGAGCAGGTGTGGTGAACCCAGGGACCTAACAATAGCAGGCAGTGTTGACTATCCCTACCATCAAGGGCAATGGATGATACTGGCCGCGGCTCGGTCTCGGCACCCTGTGGGGATCCCACCTTACTCGCCCACATTGCACCCCTCATAAGATATTCAGTCTTAGTGGCCACGCCACTACTCTTGTCTGACATTCCGCCAATAACTCCTGTCTGACATTCTCCTTTTTGTTCTTGTTTTTTTGTATTCATGCACGACTGTCCGGAGGCCCGCCCAACCACCACCTGAAGAAGCAACGCATCTCTTAAGAAAAACGTGCCACGAATAAGACTCTTCTGAAACTTTCCTTCACCATGCTGAAAAGTGCTGTCTCGCGGTCCGATCCAATCGTGACAATCATAACACCATTGTTCCAAGCTACAGGACTAAATATGAAAGGATCCCGCCATTAATGTTTGAATTTCGCTCTTCCAATGCAGAGGGGCGATGAAGCATTGCAGTACAGACTCTCATGGGTCGGATGTGAAGTCTCAAAGGCACCAGGACTGTCTCAAGTCTACCTTGATGGGTTACGGCGGGTTCAAGAAAGGAAAAGGCCGCAGTGGTGGTGGGGAAAGGGTCGGGGGGCTTCTGGGCCGTTGTGGGTGGATACAAGATCATTGAAGGAGGTCATAAGTTCAATAATGAACTTGAGGGGGTACTGTGGTGGATATTTTGATTCTTATGCCCCGTACACACGATCGTTTTTAATGTCATTTTTTAAACCGACGTTTTTCTCCTCGTTTTTTTTTCATGTTTCCTCTCAAGCCTGCCTTGCGTACACACCATCATTAAAAAAAACGATCAAGCAAAGCGCAGTGACGTTCAACACGTACGACGGCACTATAAAGGGGAAGTTCCGTTCGAATGGCGCCACCCTTCATGTTAGTAAAGTTTGTTGAGCGACGATTCGCGCTTTTCAGTCCGTTACTGTGTAATGAATGTGCTATCTCCATTACGAACGCTAGTTTTACCAGAACGAGCGCTCCCGTCTCATACTTGATTCTGAGCATGCGCGTTTTTTTTCACGTCGTTAAAGCATACACACTATCGTTTTTCACGTCGTTAAAAAAAACTATATGAAAAACGACGTGAAAAAAGAGAGCATGTCCGGAATTTTTAATGGCCGTTTTTCACGTCGTTAAAAATGCTCTGGAGCATACACACGATCATTTTTCAGGGCCATTTTTTAAAATGGCAGTTTTAACGGCATGAAAAACGATCGTGTGTACGGGGCATAATTCTTTTTCATATCCTGTACTCTAAATAAACCACCATGCCCCCCAACAGACACATGTATATATGTATTTATGAAACACTACCCTCGTAGGAGCTGCTGGTTTAATAGCGTCCAATCATTGGGAACAGGACGCTGCATGTGTATGTATGTATGTATGTATGTATGTATGTATGTATGTATATATATATATTGTGAGGGGGTTAGCTCGGCAGCGGGTGTGTGTGACCCCCGGGATGGGCTCCCCACACAAAAACAGGCCCAGCAAACGGAGGTTGTGGTTTTCAAAATCAAAAAGGTGCGGTTTATTTTCTATTTACAGTGACAAAACACAGCAAAGCAAAAGAAACATAAATAAAATAAATCCTGGTCAACTTGACCTCTGACTAAACATACAGGTTTCCTAACTAACAACTGGGATCAGCCTAGTGCTGTCCTAGTCCCTAAGTCCCTGGTTTTAAATGTCCAAGCAAATAGCCACACAGGCTTTGTCTCACCGCACAGGGGTTCACTCTCCCTAGACAGTCCACACAGGTCTGGTTCCAGGCATGAGCTAACATCTAATGAAGCTGGGAGTTCTTATAGAGGCCTAAATGAGCTGACAAGCTTCAGCTGGTCTCATCAACTCCCTGTCTGCACGACGCCCAGCACTCTCCCTAGAGGTATGAGTCATCCATGAGCCTACTAGCCTCAGCTGGGCTTATACAACTCTCCACCTAGTTGTATAAGTCGGCGTAAAGCCTGAATCTGGGCGAAATATATCTACCCCCCTGGATGCAACCAGGTGACTTTACCTTCCTGCTGTCACATACCCCCCCTCTTGTTTTAACCTCGGGGTTGGAACACCAGCAATCAGGCATTCATGTACTCGAGACAAAGCATCCACATTCCCCATTTGAACGCCAGGGCGATGCTTTACTGTGAAGTTGAATTCCTGGAGGGCCAGGAACCACCTATTCACTCTTCTATTTGTTTCCTTGTTTTGAGCCATCCACTTTAACGGAGCGTGATCCGTAACCATGTCAAAGTGCCTACCTAGCAGGTAGTACCGAAGGGAATCTAGAGCCCACTTCACCGCTAAACACTCCTTTTCAACGGTGGCGTAATTTACCTCATGGGACTTCAACTTCCTGCTGAGGTAAATGACTGGGTGCTCTTCCCCGTTCCAGACCTGGGACAATACTGCTCCTAACCCCACATCTGACGCATCACTTTGTACGACAAAGTCTTTAGAGAAGTCGGGTGAGTACAACACTGGCTGGCTACATAAGGCTTGTTTCAAGAATTGGAATGCTGCCTCAGCCTCGGGGGTCCATTTAATCATGACCGACCCTTTCCCCTTCGTCAGGTTGGTTAGGGGCACAGCCTTAGAAGCAAAGTGGGGAATGAATCGCCGATAATACCCAGCGATTCCCAGAAAGGCTCGTACCTGCTTCTTGCTGTTGGGACGTGGCCAACTCTGGATGGCCTCGACTTTGTTGAGTTGGGGTTTTATTACTCCCCTCCCAATGGTGTACCCAAGATATTTGGCCTCCTCCTGCCCAATGGTACACTTCTTGGGGTTAGCCGTAAACCCCGCTTCCCGAACAGAGTCCAGGACTGCTTGCACTTTTGGCAGATGTGAGGCCCAATCTGTGCTATGGACAATTACGTCATCCAGGTAAGCCGCAGCATACTTCCGATGGGGCCTCAGCATCTGGTCCATTTTCCGCTGGAATGTGGCCGGCGCATTCTGTAACCCGAACGGCATTCTTTTATATTGGAACGCCCCGTCTGGGGTTACAAATGCGGTTTTCTCTTTGGCCGACTTGGCCAGGGGGATTTGCCAATACCCTTTTGTGAGGTCAAGAGTCGTCATGTATCGGGCTGTTCCCAGCCGGTCGATCAACTCATCTATACGTGGCATGGGGTAGGTGTCAAATTTTGTAACTTTGTTCAACTGACGAAAATCGTTACAAAATCGCCAGCTCCCATCCGGTTTAGGCACCAACACAATGGGACTAGACCAATCACTTTGGGACTCCTCTATCACCCCTAAGTTCAGCATTTTCTGTACTTCCTCCCGTATTGCCTCCCGTCGGGCCTCTGGGATCCGATAGGGTTTTAACTTCACCCTTTCACCGGGCGGGGTAATGATGTCATGCTCTACCCCAGATGTTTGTCCCGGCAGCTCAGAGAATACCTCCTTGTTGCGAAGCACAAACTCCTTAACCTCCTGTTGTTGGGGTTGTGACAAGGTGGCTGCTATTCCAACCTCAGGAATCACGCAACCAGTTTGAGCTGGTGACCAAGTGTCTGCGACTAGGGACTCTCTATCCCTCCAGGCTTTCAACAGATTAACGTGATAGATCTGTTCGGGCTTTCGCCTTCCTGGTTGTCTGACCTTGTAATTCACTTCGCTCACTTTTTCCATTATCTCATAGGGGCCTTGCCATTTGGCAAGGAATTTACTTTCAACCGTAGGGACAAGTACCAGTATCCTATCCCCCGGGGAAAAGGTACGGGTCTTGGCTCCACGGTTGTACACTCTCTGCTGTGCTAACTGCGCTTGGGCCAAATGTTCCTTCACGATGGGCATTACCTGTGCAATTCGGTCTTGCATCAGGGCGACATGCTCAATCACACTCCTGTGGGGAGAACTCTCACTTTCCCAAGTTTCCTTGGCAATATCCAACAGCCCTCTTGGGTGTCTCCCATACAGTAACTCAAAGGGGGAGAATCCCGTAGAGGATTGGGGCACCTCCCTAATAGCAAACATCAAATAAGGAAGTAGACAGTCCCAATCCTTTCCATCTCTATCCACCACTTTCTTCAACATTTGTTTTAGGGTTTTGTTGAATCTTTCAACCAGCCCATCGGTTTGGGGGTGATACACAGATGTACGTAATTGCGTCACTTTGAACAATTTACACAGCTCCTTCATAACCCGGGACATAAAGGGTGTACCTTGGTCCGTAAGCAGTTCTTTACAAATACCCACCCGGCTAAACACAAGAGATAGCTCTTTGGCTATGGTTTTGGCCGAGGTATTTCGGAGAGGGATCGCTTCTGGATAACGGGTGGCATAGTCCATTATAACTAATATGTACTGGTGCCCCCTAGCGGACTTGATTATAGGCCCTACCAAATCCATGGCGATCCTCTCAAACGGGACCTCAATGATGGGTAGAGGGACCAGCGGGCTACGGAAATGTGGCATCGGGGCCGACCTCTGACACACAGGGCAGGAGGAACAATAATTTTCTATGTCCTTCATCACCCCCGGCCAATAGAATCTCTGTAATACCCTCTCTCGGGTTTTCTCTGTCCCCAGATGACCTCCAAGAATGTGCCCATGGGCCAACTCCAACACCAACTTCCTGTAAGGTTTGGGCACCACAAGCTGCTCAACGGTTTCTTCTGCCCTTTTTGCCACCCGATACAGTAGGTCCTTCTCTACGCTGAAGTATGGGTAAGTGCAGGTATTATCTGGGTTCACTAACTCGCCATCTATTTTCACTACGTTTTCCCGTGCCTTTATTAGGGCGGGGTCTTTCAACTGTTCTGTGGCAAAGTTTTCCCTGTGAACCTCAAGATCAGAAAACTCCACAGACGGTAGGTTTTCGTCTGAGGAGGTGGGCTCCTCTCCAGTTTCTTGAGTCTCCCCTGCCAATACTGTTAAGGGAAATTCCGGAGAGTCCTCACCACTCTCAGGGGAGTTCTGGCTATCACATTCCTGGTACATAGGGGCACCAGTGGGGGGCTCAGGATCATCCCACAGTTCCCAGAACTTCGGAAAATCCCTTCCCACAATGGCGTCATGCGGTAACTGAGATACTAAGCCCACTGGATGAGAGAGGGTACCTTTGGGGGTCTCGAAACACACTGTAGTCACTGGATACTCTCGGGTGTCCCCATGCACACAAATAACAGCTACCTTGCTATTCCCAAAGACCTCTGTTTTAACTAACTCAGCCTTTATCAGGGTCACAAGGCTACCTGAATCCAGCAATACCACAACATTTCTACCATTAACACACATTTTGCATAAATGTTTCTCAGTTCCTCGAATGGCAGTGCATGCGACTGTCGCACACAGCGACTGACGTCTGCCCGTCAGAAAGTCACACTGCATGGGTTCCTCCACAACCGGGCAATTGGCTGCAATATGTCCCGCTTGCCGGCAGCGGTAGCAAACGATCCTTCTTGCCGCCTCTTGAGCCGCTGATTTCCCAGGCTGTTCTCGCCAAACTTGGGGTAGAGCTCCCACCCTCTCACTCTCTCCACCCTCACCCCTTGGAATCCTCTTATCCGCCCCTGGGGATGGTCTGGTCTTAGGGTGGAAAGTCCGAGTGTCTCTGGAAGAGGCCGTCAGGTTCTCTGTAGCCAAGTATTTCTCCACACGATCCACAAGACCATCGGCCGTCTCTGGGTCTCCATGGCTTACCCACTTTTGGATGGCAGTAGGAAGAGCTCTCAAAAACCGATCCATTACAACACGTTCCACAATCTTTGGTGCGGACAAAGTCTCTGGCTGTAGCCACTTTCTGCTCAGGTGAATGAGATCATACATTTGAGACCTGGGGGGTTTTCCAAGCTGGAAAGTCCAGTTATGCACACGCTGAGCCCAGACAGCCTGGGTGACACCCAGCCTTGCCAAAATTTCAGCTTTTAGCACCACATAGTCTTTTGCTTGGTTAGGCTCTAGGTCATAGTAAGCTTTCTGCGATTCACCAGTTAACAGAGGAGCCACCAGTCCAGCCCACTGCTCCTCAGGCCACTTTTCTCTTTCAGCGGTCCTTTCAAATGTGGTCAAAAATACCTCTGGATCATCCTCTCCAGTCATTTTTGTCAATAAACGACTCACCCCAAAGGACGCGGTATTAGTGGGACGGCTTTCCTCACTGGTCTGCGGACGTTGCTGCATTACTGCTTCCATTTGTTGTAGTCTCTGCTCTTGCTTCTGTAACAGGTCTATGAAGCGGGCCTCAGATTGCTGCTGGGCTTGTTGCTGAGCTTCCAGACTCTGTTGGTGAGCTTGCTGCTGGGCTGCAAGGCTCTGTTGATGAGCTTGCTGCTGGGCTGCAAGGCTCCTTTGCAAACCTGCATTTGTCTGCTGTTGATTGGCATTTGCTAGAGCCAGCTGTTTCAGTATCTCCTCCATGCTGGCTTAAAAAAAACTGCCACTGGTTCTCCACCAACTGTGAGGGGGTTAGCTCGGCAGCGGGTGTGTGTGACCCCCGGGATGGGCTCCCCACACAAAAACAGGCCCAGCAAACGGAGGTTGTGGTTTTCAAAATCAAAAAGGTGCGGTTTATTTTCTATTTACAGTGACAAAACACAGCAAAGCAAAAGAAACATAAATAAAATAAATCCTGGTCAACTTGACCTCTGACTAAACATACAGGTTTCCTAACTAACAACTGGGATCAGCCTAGTGCTGTCCTAGTCCCTAAGTCCCTGGTTTTAAATGTCCAAGCAAATAGCCACACAGGCTTTGTCTCACCGCACAGGGGTTCACTCTCCCTAGACAGTCCACACAGGTCTGGTTCCAGGCATGAGCTAACATCTAATGAAGCTGGGAGTTCTTATAGAGGCCTAAATGAGCTGACAAGCTTCAGCTGGTCTCATCAACTCCCTGTCTGCACGACGCCCAGCACTCTCCCTAGAGGTATGAGTCATCCATGAGCCTACTAGCCTCAGCTGGGCTTATACAACTCTCCACCTAGTTGTATAAGTCGGCGTAAAGCCTGAATCTGGGCGAAATATATCTACCCCCCTGGATGCAACCAGGTGACTTTACCTTCCTGCTGTCACAATATATATATATATATATATATATATATATATATATATATATATGTGTATGTAAGGGGACGGGTAAAATCTGTTTATGAGTTTACTGAAAGATATTTTCTTTGAGAGAGAGCTCCCCCCATACTGTAAACAAAGGACGTATCATCTCCTGTTGGTTGGGAGGTTTCAGGTGAAACTTAAGTGTCCTTTGTCTTGGGGGGGCCGGTCACCGCAGGGGCCTTTAGCATGCTTGCTAATGTGAGAAACTTGTTGAACTGAGCATCAAAGGAACACACCTATCTGATAAAAGCAGCAAGTATTTCTGGTTTAGATTTGGAAGGCTAAGTAGAGAGGTTTGAGATTTCAACCAATCAGGTGGTCAGCTTTAAACCAATGAGACCACAGGATTTTGGGTTCTGGTTGGCATAGGGGGTATAAAAGTCAGGTACACTCATGGCTAGAGCCCTTGCGAATGAAGATCTGATGCAGACGACATGGTGACGTAATAAGCTCTCTCTCTCTCTCTCTCTCTCCCTCTCTCTCTCCCTCTGCCTCTCCCTCTGTCTCTCTCTCTCTCTCTCGCTCGGCCTCTCTGCCTCTCTCCCTCTCTCTCTCTCTCCCATGTTTAAGATTAATATTACCTCGCGTTTGCTCTCTTGTTCCTATTATCATTGGTATCATGTTTGTCATAGCAATATTCCTATTATGTATCGTGTAACATTGGTATCACCTTGCTATTAGGTGGTACCAGTTCTGTATAAATAAATGTCATTGTTTTCTCTTTTCCCGACGCTATCGTTTGATTTCATTTTATATAGACAAAAGGTTTTTAATCACTTATTTTAAGCATTTAAGCGAGGTTAGGAATATCTCCGTAACACCTTGTCTGCAGCCAGAATATGCAGTCCTCCTTAGTATGATTCTCACCTCTACAGTGTGTAGATGCAAGTCCTTAACTTCCCCAGGAACGTAAATGTCCACTCCAGCTGAAAGTCCAACTCAATATTTATTTTCACTTGCACAACACATAGTCTCTTGGATAGAAGAAAGGTTGGCGCAAGGACACAGGACAGCTCTAAGGTGTGGAGGAGGTCCAGGCACAAACGTAGCTCAAACTCTTCGGACTGTTCAGATTTCTCAAACAATTTTGGCGCACGGTCTCTGCCACAGACCATGAGGTTGGACTCTGCCACAGACCCTGTGAATAAGGTCACTGCCACTGACCTGGCGAACAAGGTCACTGCCACTGACCTGATGAACCTTGGTTTCTTCCTAGGACATATCCCCTTTTCAAGGAGAAGACGTCCCCCCCAGAGAGTCAACAGACCCCTTCCTTCACCGTGTCCACAGCACCGGTCCCTCGGAACATATCCGACCTTCTCTTAGGGTGCGGGTCCCCTCGCAAGGCGGCACCCTGGACTCCTCGATCCCTTGTGGACCCCAGCCGAAGATTGCTGGGCCCTGGGCCGTTCCTGCAACTCCTGGGCCTCCGTGCCCAGGCGGACAGAAACGGTGAGGTAGTACCTCACCCCAGGCTAAAGGTGTCTGAGGTGAAACCGGAACAAGGCCTCCGGGCCTAGGGCACCCGGAGATGACACACACCCAGGCCAAAGGCGCCTGGGTGCGGACGAAACACACACACACCCAGGCCGAAGGTGCCTGGGCGTGGACGAACCACACACACACACCCAGGCCGAAGGTGCCTGGGCGTGGACGAACCTCTCTCAGAAGATGTCTGCCCCTTTTATATCCTCTCCCGGCATGCACAGCAGGTTCCCCGCCCCACTGCACAGCTGCCAAGAGGGGACACAAAAGGCACAGCACTGCGCTCGCGGTTCAACCCTGGCCCAGAATGGCAGCGCCACCCACCGGCCACAGGGAACACATCACCAGCATTAACCCCTGAGAACAAAAATGGTCCATAACTCCTAATAATGTAGTGTGCCTGAGCCTGGTTATCACTCAGACACTTCCCCTAAAATGAACACCCCGATACACATTCCCCCTACTAATGGACACTGGTCCCCAGTGTCTGGAGCAAACCCATGCCTCCTGAACCCGAGTTAGCATAGGCCTGGTCCAGAGACAAGAAAAAAAATCAAAAACACAAATTTAAAACTGCTTGTTTTTGCCGGAACCTAACATGGGGAAAAAGGGATTAAAAGCAGAAATGAAAGAAGATCGGTAAAACATAATGTGCACATCACAGTTTCAAATGTCACATAAACATATTTTAATCATTACACTCCCTTCCTGTCTGCACTAGTCAAAACCACCCCTTTCTCAGTATCTTGATGGGTATCCACCTGCAGAGGGAGAAACACACACATGTTCAAACACATTCACAGTAGAAGTGAAAAGATTCTCCCCGGAGGAACAATCCTTCCCTTCTAAAAGTAAAACACATTTTTTTTTCTAAAATCAGTGTCTTTTCCTTTTACTTTTAGACAATGCAACACCGCCACCTAGTGGGAGTGCCACCGTCAGAACACTCGTCCTGAAAGAAACTTTACTGTTAAGTCCCATACACACTATCAGTTTTCTTGCAGGTTTTTCTCTTCAGGTTTACCAAAACCATGTAGTGCAAGGGCCTGCCTGATTGCATACGAATTGAAACTCTTAAGGTTTGACCTCATATTAGATGGTTTTGGTAAACCTGAAGAGAAAAACCTGCAAGAAAACTGATAGTGTGTATGGGGCTTGAGGGTAAAACTTCCTCTTCTTCTTCTTTGGCCCTGCTCTAAACTATTCTACCCCAAAGTCCTTGTGTCTTTGCAGTGTGGAGAGAGGGGAAAAAAAACAACTGTTCCCACTCTTCCATAAGTAGAATACCCCTCCTGTATGGGCAAAAACTTCTGGGCTCCAGAGAGTGCACTCCGGAAATAAAAGGCAAACGACAAGAGTCCAGTCTCTTCACAGATAATACTGTGGATGCGGCAACACCAACGGCTTCCAATGCTTATCAAAGGTGTCAATATGGTACTCAACATTATCTCTGTCCTTTCGGCAAATAACCACCTTGTCCGCATGTATGTGCCGACCGAGAATCCAGGCTTTCTTACAGTCCTTGTACCGCTTGGTAGCTGTAGGAGAACATGAATAGAACCTCCGGGCCTGGGGTACTTTGATATGTGTCCATACAAATTCCGCGTACCACCGGTGTCTATAGGCCTCTACCTCAAACAAAAGTTCCTTTGGCAGGTTCGGGTACTCCCACCCGTATTCACTAGCAACCTTCTGGTTAAATAACCTCTGCAAACGGGACAAAGGTGGCATGGTCAGACGATCTCCCATACCGGTCATGACTATGGCATCCGGGTGCCAAGGTACTTTCACTACCTCTGGACCAGACACAGGGCCCGCAATGACACCCGCTCCATCCCAACAACGGATCCAGGTATCTCCAGCGGCGGAAGGGCAGACAAGGGGACATATCCCTCCTCAGGCTCCGGGGGCCTCCACCCGGGGTGTGCTCTCCCCAGTGGACAAGGGTGGGTTCATGGTTCTATGGGACAAGGACAGGGGCATTTTATCCCAACCCTTTTTCTCAAACACTTCGTCAATGGCGACGTCGTCTCCCGGATCAGAGACCGACTCCAGGTCAGAGGTATCACACTCCTCTGCAGGCAAGTAGCTCCGGGTAGAAGACGAGTCACCGCCTCTAACCAGTTCAAGGGCCCTGGGATCCCTGACCCAAGCATCCCTGACATTTCGGACTTCTGACAGAGTCTCTTTCCCCGGCTTACCTCGGCTTGTAGCTGAGCCAAGACATCCGGAACTTTTCCCTTCGGATGCATCCGTTCCGAGTAAGCGATGGGGCATAACTCCACCATGGCCGCAGGAAGCCTTCACAAAGCCAATCTTCCTCTTGGGCGGTGGGAGTAAGGACTCTGTGGTGACCGAGGCAACATCTTCCGGTCTCTCCGATTCCGGTTCCTCAATCTCCGGAACATCCGTGTTGGCGACTTCCTCCAAAGTCTCAACAGTGCGCATAGGGGTGGCTGCAAAAGCTCTGGCTCCTTCCTCCGAAGTAGTGGCGCCTGTATAGCAGTGGAGGCAGAAAGCCAGAGGCTTCTCTGTAGGTTGCTCCACCTCGAACAAGAACTCCCTACATTGCTTACATCTGCCGAAGGGCTTGAGATGCACCACAAGTCCCGAGCAGCCGGGACAAACCACTCCGAGGGCGTCAACATCTCTGCAATTGTAGAGGGAAAACCACCCCCGGGGCTTCAGCCGAATCCCTGTATCCATCAGGGAAGCAGCAAACAAGGTCATATTCATGGTGGTTGTGGCCGGAATCCATGAGGCATGAGACGCCATGTTGCTCGCTTGCTGTTCCATTGCGCACTGTCCTTTTTGCGCCAAAGTCCCCACGTGCAACTCTTCACATGGCCAGACTCCTCCCATCTTCTGCACTGTTCGCGGGCTTTCTGTATAGGCACGCCCACGAACTACGCAGTCAGGGTTCTCCTCGTGGCGCAGTTCTCAATATGGCCGACCTCCACGGAACTTCACTGGGGAATAAAGTTCAAACTCTGGGGGGGTCTTCACATTTTCCAACCTGCAGACAAATCCCGGACTCAAGCCCCCACGTGTAGCGCACAGACCCCTTTTTACCTGCTTACTTCGGCTCCTCTCAGGAAGAAGGGGAACACCGCACCACAAGCCCGTACCCTCCTGTGTTAAGAGGTTAGGCAGTGTTGTTTTTGGGCCTTGTCTGCAGCCAGAGTATGCAGTCCTCCTGAGTATGATTCTCACCTCTACAGTGTGTAGATGCAAGTCCTTAACTTCCCCAGGAACGTAAATGTCCACACCAGCTGAAAGTCCAACTCAATATTTATTTTCACTTGCACAACACATAGTCTCTTGGATAGAAGAAAGGTTGGCGCAAAGACACAGGACAGCTCTAAGGTGTGGAGGAGGTCCAGGCACAAACGTAGCTCAAACTCTTCGGACTGTTCAGATTTCTCAAACAATTTTGGCGCACGGTCTCTGCCACAGACCATGAGGTTGGTCTCTGCCACAGACCCTGTGAATAAGGTCACTGCCACTGACCTGGCAAACAAGGTCACTGCCACTGACCTGATGGACCTTGGTTTCTTCCTAGGACATATCCCCTTTCAGGGAGAAGACGTCCCCCCAGAGAGTCAACAGACCCCTTCCTTCACCGTGTCCACAGCACCGGTCCCTCGGAACAGATCCGACTTTCTCTTTGGGTGCGGGTCCCCTCGCAAGGCTGCACCCTGGACTCCTCGATCCCTTGTGGACGCCAGCCGAAGATTGCTGGGCTCCGGGCCATTCCTGCAACTCCTGGGCCTCCGTGCCCAGGCGGACAGAAACGGTGAGGTAGTACCTCACCCCAGGCTAAAGGTGCCTGAGGTGGAACCGGAACAAGGCCTCCGGGCCTAGGGCACCCGGAGATGACACACACCCAGGTCGAAGGCGCCTGGGTGCGGACGAACCACACACACCCAGGCCAAAGGTGCCTGGGTGTGTACGAACCACACACATACCCAGGCCAAAGGTGCCTGGGCGTGGACGAACCTCTCTCAGAAGATGTCTGCCCCTTTTATATCCTCTCCCGGCGTGCACAGCAGGTTCCCCGCCCCACTGCACGGCTGCCAAGAGGGGACACAAAAGGCACAGCACTGCACTCGCGGTTCAACCCTGGCCCAGAATCGCAGCACCACCCACCGGCCACAGGGAACACATCACCAGCATTAACCCCTGAGGACAAAAAATGGTCCATAAATCCTAACAATGTAGTGTGCCTGAGCCTGGTTACCACTCCGACACTTCCCCTAAATTGAACACCCTGCTACATATATCTTATATATATCTGATCTATATGGCTGTATATAAAATGCACTATTTATCTTTCAAAAAGTGTTTCACAATGCTAAACTTTGCATCCAATTTCTAAATTGCTGCTTTTGTAAATTTCAAAAGCCAATATAAAGGAATAGTAGTGGTTAAAAAAAAGCACTTGAGGGTTAACTAACGTTTTTCTTTTTTAATTCTCCTTTAAAGGGACGTGACAGGGGTGTGTCCTATGCCAACATACTTTTGCTAATAGGTGTCGCTTGTTCCCATCTCAAAAAGTTGGAAGGTTTGCACTAATAGGCACTGATAGGCTGCATTGATGGACACTGATGAGGAGGCACTGATGAGGCTGCACTGACAGTCATCACTGAGGGGCACTGATTGGCAGCAGTGATGGGAACTGGCAGCACTGATAGTCACTGTTGGGGCTGCACTGATGATCAGTGCCCTGATTATCACTGCAGATGTCCCCTTTCACACTGGCCGGTTACCAGCTCCTCAAAATGGAAAATCCCCTTTACACTGTGATCAGCTGTGATTGGACACAGGCAAAGAGCCCCGACATCTGATCAGCTGTGTCCTAAGAACATAGCGATCACAGATCACTGTCAATCTGTGCTGCAGGGGGTGCACGGGAAACCTGATCATGGGAGGACGTCAATAGACGCCCTCCCAGCAATGTGCATCCGCGCTGTAGCGGTCATTCATTCGGAATGTCTATAGCCGCCGAATGCAGGACTCGGCCCCGCCCCCCACGGGACCCGCGTCATTGGATTTGATAGCTAATAGCTGCACAGCTATCAATCTATCCAATCAAGAGCCGAGAACCCCAGGCAGAGAGACGGCGCATCCTCGCTGTGGAACATTCCAGGGCTCAAGTAATTAAAATGGGGGGGCTGGGGGGCCAGTGACTAACAGAGGTTTTTTCACCTTAATGCATAGGATGCATTAAGGTGAAAAAACAGGAGGGTTTACAACCCCTTTAAGGGGTAAGTCAGTGAGCAGTGTACAGTGAGCTGCGTGTGCACGGCTTACCATTCAAGGGTGGGCAAGCAGTACAGATGGGCCGTACTGAACAGAACAGCCAAACATCGCAGAATGTTCGGACCCAAACACCGAACCCTATTGAAGTCTATGGGACCCAAACTTGAAACATAAAAGGCCCCATTTTGAAGGCTTATATGCAAGTTATTGGCAATAAAAAGGGTATGAGGGCACGGGTACTACCCTGGGGGACATGTCACGGTCAATGCAAAAAAATAAATAAAAGAGGGGCGTGGCTTACCAATGGCAGCGATAAGACGTCCTTCTTGGAGCTCTGCACGAGCTGAGACCCACCTGGTGAACTGCACATGCGAGCCGCTTTCATATGTCGGGAGACCGCAAACTCTCGCCGACCACGGGGGGACTCGAGGGGTACTGAGATTACCCATTACTTTCTCCACCAGCACGCCGTCTCTTTACCCGCGGCCCTATCCAAGATAGTGCATCTGCGAGACACCCCGACGAGCGCTGCAGCCACTTCAAGTAAGAAAGCTACACTAGCGGGGGCTGCAGGGAACCTGTCCTCCCCCACCAATCGTCCGCTCTCCCCCAACTTGTCCCCGGACCTTCCGCAGTCAGACTCGCAGCATTCATCTAAGTCAAATGGCAGGGCGGGCGGCCGCTCAGAGGGAGCCCTCCGTGAGATAGTTGCGGCACTGTCATGGAAACCCTGTCAGGAACAGACGCCCTGGACTTCCTGGTTCCCGCCCCCGCAGGTGACGCCCGAAGGGCTATTTAAACTCCTCACTTGCAGACAGTCCCTGCTGTCTGCTCTACAGCGTTTATCCCAAGTGACCTGATCTGCCTTGTTTACCTGTATCTGACCCGGCTTCCTGTGACCCTCCTGCTATCTGCCTGTACCTGACCATCGGCCTGTTTTCTGACTTTGGTATTGCCTGATCCTTTTGTGCCTCGCTGCCTGCCAGTTTACCCGACCCCGGCTTGTCTGACGATCCTGCCTGACCTTGGCTCTAGTTCACCTGCTGCTGCCTAGTGGTTCCAGTTTACCTGCTGTGCCTCCCGGTCCGGGTCATCTGCTGAGTTCCTGGTTCCTGTCTGCTCATCTGCTGGTTCCTGTCTGCTCATCTGCTGGTTCCTGTCTGCTCATCTGCTGGTTCCTGTTCACCTGCTGCTGCCCAGTGGTTCCAGTCTACCTGCTGTGCCTCCCGGTCCGGGTCATCTTCTGAGTTCCTGGTTCCTGTCTACTCACCTGCTGTAGTTCCTGGTTCCTGTCCACTCACCTGCTGGTTCCTGATCACCTGCGGTAGTTCTTGATCCTGCCAGGCACTCGTACCCCTTCCACCTCCGTGCTTCCTGTTATACCACCAGGGGCCGCCGGTGGGAGCCGTAAGGGAGGCCTCCCTCTGCTAACCGGGCTCGTCACCGTCAGGTACGTGACAGGCACTGCCCACTAAACAGGACATGCAGGCTTAGGCCTCCTCAATTGTCAATGCTCCTACAAGAGAGCTCCATGACTTACGCTGCAGGTAGACACAGTGGAAGAACGGGTGACGGACCTGGAATCATCTACAACCATCTACAGACATCAATGGTTGAAGAGGACTGTACACAGCTACTGTATATGTGCTACTACTTGAGCAGACGTCTGTCACAGGAGCTCCTGCCTTCTGCCTTCCAAGGCACATCTAGCGTTCCTATCCCCATACAGGGGCTGCCTAACAGGCTACAGCCCCCGGGACCAGGCCCTATCCCTTACAGCCGTACCTAGAGCGGAGCACAGCCGCCATCAGGTACCATCACCGCCGCCATCCAGGCCACCACTCACTCACCAGTGACCGGTAACGGCCGGCAGGACAGTCTGTGGCTGAGGCCTAGTTCCGGGCTCCTCCACCTCAGCATCGGCCCCCCCTCACTTCCTTCCTTTGCGGGCACGCCTGTCTCCCCCGCATCGGAAATCCTCTAGTCGGCAGTAGACCCGTAGCCGCAACTACCACCGCCTGTCCTTGTCAGGACAGCGCGCGGCCCAGCATAACTTGTCAGCCACGGCGGCCATCTTGGTACACCCGCCCGGCCTCAGCACTCTCCTTACCGAGCCTAGGCACCAGGCGCCATCTTGGTACACCTGGACCTATATCTACAGGACTTTAACAGTACTACAGAAATACAAGCAGCAAGAACTGCTAATACAATTACTATCATCTTGCCCTCATTCTCAGCACCATCATCACCCTCCTCATCTGCATCTTCAACTAGGTAAGTATACCGGGTTCCTCCATTAGCTAGCTGATCCAGGGCAATCTGATTGCCTCTAGAGGGATCAGGAAGGAATTTTTTCCCCCGCTGTAGCACTATTGGCTCGTGCTTGGCTGGGGTTTTTCGCCTTCCTCTGGATCAACGGGGGGGGGGGGGGGTTAGATAGGGTAGATCATCACCGTCTTCACCAGGACCACCAGCGGCATCACCATCATCACTCATCTTTACCCAGGTAAGTATATCAGGTTCCTGCCATTAGCGGGAAGGCTCAGGGTAGCTTCAACAGCCTCCAGGGAGCAGCAAGGAATCATCATCATTGGGATCATCATCATTATCGTCAGTTGGATCATTCTCAACATGGGCAATATTAAATACTCAGCTGACACCATCCGAAGCCTAAAGAACTTTACCACTATACTACCAACACCCATCCAAAAAAAACGACAAAAAGAACGAATCCTAAGAATTAGTCAACTATCAACAGGAAAAAAACATTAGAGCCCCACGGATACTACAACATCTATCAAGTGCCCTAATCAACACCAGATCGGCAGTCAAACACAGACAGGAAATACATGATTTCATCACTCAACACAACATAGACTGCCTCTTCATCACCGAAAGCTGGCTAACACCCGACTGCAATACCATCCTAGCAGAACTAGTGCCGGAGAACTACCGCATCCTAACGGAGCATAGAACAGGACAAAGAGGAGGAGGCCTAGCAGTAATTTACAAGGACCACCTCACGTTCATCAAACCAACTCTACAGAACTCATTACCTTTTATGGAAATGCTCACTTTGCAACTTCAAACGACACCCCAGGATACCGTCCACATACTGCTCTGCTACAGACCACCGGGACCAAAGACACAACTCCTCACACATTTCGATGAATTTTTCTCGACATACACCATGAAAACCAAAAACCCCCTGCTACCCGGAGACTTCAACCTCTGGGCCAATGCCCCCGAAGACCCTATCGCCACCGCCTGCATCGACCAACTAGAAAAACTAGGATTGCAACAACTGATAAATACTCCTACACATGTATCAGGTCACACTCTTGACCTAATCTTCAAACAAAATATGGACATCAACACACTGGACAACCAGCCTTTACCATGGACAGACCACCATGCCATCAAATTTACCATAACGACCAACACCACCCGCCAAAAATCAATACAATCAGCAATAACATACTGGACAAGATCACAGAAGAAACTATACTCTGAACTTTTCAAAACCACACTACAGAACAATATGGAAATGCTAAACCAAAACCACTCAACAGAAGAAACACTCAACTCCCTGAACAAAGCTTTGCTACAGACAGCAGACACGGTTGCTCCAAGACGCAGAGCACGCATCCGCAAAAACAACGGGGGCTGGTTCAATGACGCTCTGACTTTACTGAAACAAGAACGCAGAAGAGCAGAAGGAGCATGGAGAAGAAATTCAACAAAGGAGAACTACACAATCTACAAAGCACTCACTAGGAAATATCATAAAGCAATCTTCAAAGCAAAAAAAGACCATTTCGCTAACACCATCGCAAAAGCCCTAAACCGCCCCCGTGAACTCTTTAAACTAGTGGCCCAGACCATGAATTCCATCTGCTTGGAGTCTTCAGCAAACGAAACACAGGAATTCTGCAATGAACTGTCGAATTTTTTTATCAACAAAATCGATAACATTAGGAAAATAATTCAGCAGGAAAAATCAAACAACCCCACACGGCCAAAGGAAGAAAAGAACCAGATAAATAATCTGCAATCAAAGAAATTTACTCTGGTCCCAATTACAATCGACACTACTAAAAACATCATCAGAAGCCTCCGAGATAGTACTTCACCGAACGACATCATTCCGGCAAAACTACTGAAAGAATGTACCGACATCTTAGCACCGCTCATAACACACTTCATCAACCAATCGTTCAAAGAAGGTATTGTGCCGACTTCCCTTAAACAGGGAATAATCAAACCCCTCCTAAAGAAACCTAACCTTGACCCGAATGACCCAAATTTTAGAAGACCGGTAACAAGCCTGACCACCATCTCCAAGATCATCGAGAAAGTTGTAACACAACAGCTACAACTTCATTTGGATACCCAGAAACTCCTGGATCCACTTCAATCGGGGTTCCGCCCAGGCCATGGGACGGAAACGTCACTTCTTAAAATATGGGACGACGCACTAGAAGCAGCAGATGACGGAGAATCGTGCCTCTTGGTGCTGCTGGACCTTAGTGCAGCCTTTGATACAGTAGATCACAAAACTCTACTTACGCGCCTCACAGAAGTGGCAAGAGTCGCGGACGAGGACCTACCATGGTTCACATCCTCTTTGGAAAACAGATCCCAGACAGTAAAACTGGGAGCCTTCACCTCGGCACCACGCATAAATACATGCGGAGTCCCTCAAGGATCACCCCTGTCACCGGTACTCTTCAACATCTACATCCGGCCACTCCTCAAAATCATCAGTGAACAGGATCTACGTTACCACTCCTATGCAGACGACACCCAACTTTACTTTCGCATCAACAACAAAAAAGAACAATATTACGGGCTGGAAAAATGCCTTACATTAATCAACAATTGGATGACAGGGAGCTCCCTCAAGCTTAATGCATCCAAAACAGAACTGTTCATTTTCCACGCTAACCGAAAGAAAAACGCCAGGACCACATGGACACCACCCACCATCCTTGGACAAAACATAACCCCAAGCACCAAAGTAAAAAGCCTGGGAGTCATCTTTAACTCAGACATGACTATGGACGCACAAATAGGATCAGTAGTCAGCGGATCTCACCACCTTCTCCGCCTGCTACGAAGACTTATCCCTTTCATCCCAGAAAAAGACAGAGCAGTAGTAGCCGGAACCATCATCAATTCCCGGCTTGACTACGCTAACTCCCTTTATCTAGGACTTCCCAAATACCAGATTGCACGTCTACAAGTCATCCAAAACACAGCGGCCAGACTGGTAACAGGGAAAAAACCCTGGGAATCAATCACACCATCCCTGAGAAGCCTCCACTGGCTATCCGTAAAGGATCGGGTCACATTCAAGACCCTCTGCCTCACCCACAAATGTGCACAAGGAAAGGCACCACAATATCTATGCGAAAAAATAAAACACTACACCACTACTCGTGACCTTCGATCAACCAACCAAAACCTCCTCCATATCCCCAAGACTCGCTACAAAGCCAAGGGAGAACGAAGGTTTGCTGTCCAAGGACCAAGACTATGGAATGCGCTACCCATGAACATCCACATGGAAGAAAACCATCGAGCCTTCCGGAAAAAACTAAAGACCCATCTCTTCTAAGGATCTCAACGACACTGGATGCCAAGCGCCTTGAGGCGATTTAGTTCTCAATTGTAGCGCTATACAAGTTCTCACTCACTCACTCACTCACTCACAATGCCGCGTCACCAGCCCTGGAGCTGGAACACCAGGCCTTCCGCCGCCATCTTATTGAAGTCCATCTGCGGCTCGATGATGGGGAAAATAGGAACAGGAGAAATAATCTATGCCTCTGTGGCATCCCAAAGGCCACCATGGGCCTGGACCTACGTGCCTCCGAACTGGAGCTAGACAGGGTGCATCGAGTGCCAGGCCCGAGGGTGTCTCCATCCTCCACACAAGGCCTTGCTCCCCTGGACCCCCCCTCGGGACGTTCTCTGCAAGGTCCACTTCTTCACTGCTAAAGAAGAGCTCCTACGACAGGCCTGGTCGAAGGGCCCTATTGACTTTACGGAGCTCCTATACAAATATATCCAGATTAGGGATGAGCAAACACCCCCTGGTTCGGTTCGCGGCAGAACATGCGAACGGACCGAAAGTTTGCGCGAACTTTCGAACACTGTTAAAGTTTTAGGGACTCGAACGTCAAAAATCGAAAGTGCGAATTTTAAAGGCTAATATGCAAGTTATTGTCCTAAAAAGTGTTTGGGGACCCGGGTCCTGCCCCAGGGGACATGTATCAATGCAAAAAAAAGTTTTAAAAACGTCCGTTTTTTGGGGAGCAGTGATTTTAATAATGCTTAAAGGGGTTGTAAAGGTTTGTTTTTTATTTTCTAAATAGGTTCCTTTAAGCTAGTGCATTGTTGGTTCACTTAACTTTTCCTTTGATTTCCCTTCTAAATATTTTTTTTCTTTGTTTACTTTGTCTGAATTTCTCACTTCCTGTTCCTCCTCAGTAAGCTGTTCAGTAAGCTGTTCTGGCTGACTCCACACCACTCAGATGATGGTGTGAAGTTTAGTGAGGAGAAACAGGAAGTGAGAAATTCAGACAAAGAAAAAAAACATTTAGAAGGTAAATCAAAGGAAAAGGTAAGTGAACCAACAATGCACTAGCTTAAAGGAACCTATTTAGAAAATAAAAAACAAACCTTTACAACCCCTTTAAAGTGAAAAAATAAAAGTAAAATATTCCTTTAAATATCGTACCTGGGTGGTGTCTATAGTATGCCTGTAAAGTGGCGCGTGTTTCCCTTGTTTGGAAAAGTCCCTGCACAAAATGAAATTTCTAAAGGAATAAAAGTCATTTAAAACTGCTTGCGGCTGTAATGTAATGTCCGGTCCATGCAATATGGATGAAAATTATTGAGTAAACGGGCATGGGTACGCCCAGCCCATTACCAGGCCCTTTGGGCCTTGTATGGATATTAAGGGGTGCCCCGCACCCAAATTAAAAAAAGAAAAGGCGTGGGGCCC
Source organism: Rana muscosa (assembly GCA_029206835.1). Lineage (NCBI taxonomy): Eukaryota > Metazoa > Chordata > Amphibia > Anura > Ranidae > Rana > Rana muscosa. Next base: position 848,208,032 of record CM055118.1, on the reverse strand, counting down.
CCAGGCCCTATATACTCTGAACAGCAGTATACAGGCTGTCCAAACAAGACAGGGTGTCAAGGTCACCTGTGGCCAGGTGACAGATGCACACCGTAGGGGGACAGGAGTGCACCGCAAGGTAGTGAACCCTATGGCTGGCTTCTGCGGATAGGAAACTGGGTGGTTGTGGAAAGCAGGACCAGAGGAGCACAACCGGGATCCTAACGGAAGCTAGAGCCAAGATTCCCCAGGGCGCGGAGTCTAAGACCCAGCAAGTCTTCTCCAGAGCCTCTAGTGGTGAGGATGTTATGCTGCAGGCTGGGACCAGGTCGTGGCCCCTGGAGTTTCCTAGCTCACGCCCCGTAGGATAAGGGGAAAAGAGGGGAAGCAGCAGCACAAGATATGAGAGAAACGAATAACAAGCTGAAGGTCAGGGGCCACAAGCAGACAAGGATAACGAAAGAACGAGCCGAAGGTCAAGGGTCACGAGTAGGGATGAGCTTCGTGTTCGAGTCGAACATACGTTCGACTCGAACATTGGCTGTTCGATCGTTCGACGAAGATCGAACGATTTGGGCCGTTCGCGCCAAATTCGAGTGACGCGAACGGCCCACAATGCACTACGCCATCGCAGTGTCATCCAGGCGCTGTGATTGGCCAAGCATGCACTGTGACCCCGCATGCTTGGCCAATCACAGCGCCGGCAGCGAGGAGAGCAATGATTGGCCACAGGCAGGATGCCTGTGGCCAATTATTGCTGAGGGTGTTTAGTACACGCCCCACACTATAAAAGGCCGCCAGCACGGCGGCCTAGTGTAGTGTGTTCCGGAGCAGGGATAGAGTAGCATAGGCAGGGACAGTGACTGTTATTTCTTTCTTGCTTAACCTGGATTCCTTTAGTTTAGGGAAAGAGAAGGATAGGTAGGGAGAGTGTCAGTGTGTTTTGTGCTTCTGCTATAGTGTGCTTAAAAAAAACATTTATTCTAGGGACAGAAAACTCTAGGTAGGGACAGTGTCAGTTTCTTTCACTCTGCAAGTCCTTGTTTCCAGGGACCTGTAAGGACAGTGAGTTAATTGTCCTTGTGCTATATTGTGCTTAAAAAAAACATTTATTCTAGGGACAGAAAACTCTAGGTAGGGACAGTGTCAGTTTCTTTCACTCTGCAAGTCCTTGTTTCCAGGGACCTGTAAGGACAGTGAGTTAATTGTCCTTGTGCTATATTGTGATTAAAAAAAACATTTATTCTAGGGACAGAAAACTCTAGGTAGGGACAGTGTCAGTTTCTTTCACTCTGCAAGTCCTTGTTTCCAGGGACCTGTAAGGACAGTGAGTTAATTTTCCTTGTGCTATATTGTGATTAAAAAAAACATTTTTTCTAGGGACAGAAAACTGTAGGTAGGGAGAGTGTTTTTTTTCTTTCACTCTGCAAGTCCTTGTTTCCAGGGACCTGTAAGGACAGTGAGTTAATTGTCCTTGTGCTATATTGTGCTTAAAAAAAACATTTATTCTAGGGACAGAAAACTCTAGGTAGGGACAGTGTCAGTTTCTTTCACTCTGCAAGTCCTTGTTTCCAGGGACCTGTAAGGACAGTGAGTTAATTTTCCTTGTGCTATATTGTGATTAAAAAAAACATTTATTCTAGGGACAGAAAACTCTAGGTAGGGACAGTGTCAGTTTCTTTCACTCTGCAAGTCCTTGTTTCCAGGGACCTGTAAGGACAGTGAGTTAATTTTCCTTGTGCTATATTGTGATTAAAAAAAACATTTATTCTAGGGACAGAAAACTCTAGGTAGGGACAGTGTCAGTTTCTTTCACTCTGCAAGTCCTTGTTTCCAGGGACCTGTAAGGACAGTGAGTTAATTGTCCTTGTGCTATATTGTGCTTAAAAAAAACATTTATTCTAGGGACAGAAAACTCTAGGTAGGGACAGTGTCAGTTTCTTTCACTCTGCAAGTCCTTGTTTCCAGGGACCTGTAAGGACAGTGAGTTAATTGTCCTTGTGCTATATTGTGATTAAAAAAAACATTTATTCTAGGGACAGAAAACTCTAGGTAGGGACAGTGTCAGTTTCTTTCACTCTGCAAGTCCTTGTTTCCAGGGACCTGTAAGGACAGTGAGTTAATTTTCCTTGTGCTATATTGTGATTAAAAAAAACATTTTTTCTAGGGACAGAAAACTGTAGGTAGGGAGAGTGTTTTTTTTCTTTCACTCTGCAAGTCCTTGTTTCCAGGGACCTGTAAGGACAGTGAGTTAATTGTCCTTGTGCTATATTGTGCTTAAAAAAAACATTTATTCTAGGGACAGAAAACTCTAGGTAGGGACAGTGTCAGTTTCTTTCACTCTGCAGGTCCTTGTTTCCAGGGACCTGTAAGGACAGTGAGTTAATTGTCCTTGTGCTATATTGTGATTAAAAAAAACATTTATTCTAGGGACAGAAAACTCTAGGTAGGGACAGTGTCAGTTTCTTTCACTCTGCAAGTCCTTGTTTCCAGGGACCTGTAAGGACAGTGAGTTAATTTTCCTTGTGCTATATTGTGATTAAAAAAAACATTTTTTCTAGGGACAGAAAACTGTAGGTAGGGAGAGTGTTTTTTTTCTTTCACTCTGCAAGTCCTTGTTTCCAGGGACCTGTAAGGACAGTGAGTTAATTGTCCTTGTGCTATATTGTGCTTAAAAAAAACATTTATTCTAGGGACAGAAAACTCTAGGTAGGGACAGTGTCAGTTTCTTTCACTCTGCAAGTCCTTGTTTCCAGGGACCTGTAAGGACAGTGAGTTAATTGTCCTTGTGCTATATTGTGATTAAAAAAAACATTTATTCTAGGGACAGAAAACTCTAGGTAGGGACAGTGTCAGTTTCTTTCACTCTGCAAGTCCTTGTTTCCAGGGACCTGTAAGGACAGTGAGTTAATTGTCCTTGTGCTATATTGTGATTAAAAAAAACATTTATTCTAGGGACAGAAAACTCTAGGTAGGGACAGTGTCAGTTTCTTTCACTCTGCAAGTCCTTGTTTCCAGGGACCTGTAAGGACAGTGAGTTAATTTTCCTTGTGCTATATTGTGATTAAAAAAAACATTTTTTCTAGGGACAGAAAACTGTAGGTAGGGAGAGTGTTTTTTTTCTTTCACTCTGCAAGTCCTTGTTTCCAGGGACCTGTAAGGACAGTGAGTTAATTGTCCTTGTGCTATATTGTGCTTAAAAAAAACATTTATTCTAGGGACAGAAAACTCTAGGTAGGGACAGTGTCAGTTTCTTTCACTCTGCAAGTCCTTGTTTCCAGGGACCTGTAAGGACAGTGAGTTAATTGTCCTTGTGCTATATTGTGATTAAAAAAAACATTTATTCTAGGGACAGAAAACTCTAGGTAGGGACAGTGTCAGTTTCTTTCACTCTGCAAGTCCTTGTTTCCAGGGACCTGTAAGGACAGTGAGTTAATTTTCCTTGTGCTATATTGTGATTAAAAAAAACATTTTTTCTAGGGACAGAAAACTCTAGGTAGGGAGAGTGTTTTTTTTTTTTCACTCTGCAAGTCCTTGTTTCCAGGGACCTGTAAGGACAGTGAGTTAATTGTCCTTGTGCTATATTGTGCTTAAAAAAAACATTTATTCTAGGGACAGAAAACTCTAGGTAGGGACAGTGTCAGTTTCTTTCACTCTGCAAGTCCTTGTTTCCAGGGACCTGTAAGGACAGTGAGTTAATTTTCCTTGTGCTATATTGTGATTAAAAAAAACATTTTTTCTAGGGACAGAAAACTGTAGGTAGGGAGAGTGTTTTTTTTCTTTCACTCTGCAAGTCCTTGTTTCCAGGGACCTGTAAGGACAGTGAGTTAATTGTCCTTGTGCTATATTGTGCTTAAAAAAAACATTTATTCTAGGGACAGAAAACTCTAGGTAGGGACAGTGTCAGTTTCTTTCACTCTGCAAGTCCTTGTTTCCAGGGACCTGTAAGGACAGTGAGTTAATTTTCCTTGTGCTATATTGTGATTAAAAAAAACATTTTTTCTAGGGACAGAAAACTGTAGGTAGGGAGAGTGTTTTTTTTCTTTCACTCTGCAAGTCCTTGTTTCCAGGGACCTGTAAGGACAGTGAGTTAATTTTCCTTGTGCTATATTGTGATTAAAAAAAACATTTTTTCTAGGGACAGAAAACTGTAGGTAGGGAGAGTGTTTTTTTTCTTTCACTCTGCAAGTCCTTGTTTCCAGGGACCTGTAAGGACAGTGAGTTAATTGTCCTTGTGCTATATTGTGCTTAAAAAAAACATTTTTTCTAGGGACAGAAAACTGTAGGTAGGGAGAGTGTTTTTTTTTTTTCACTCTGCAAGTCCTTGTTTCCAGGGACCTGTAAGGACAGTGAGTTAATTGTCCTTGTGCTATATTGTGCTTAAAAAAAACATTTATTCTAGGGACAGAAAACTCTAGGTAGGGACAGTGTCAGTTTCTTTCACTCTGCAAGTCCTTGTTTCCAGGGACCTGGAGAGACATTGAGTGAATTGTCCTTGTGCTATATTGTGATTAAAAAAAACATTTATTCTAGGGACAGAAAACTCTAGGTAGGGACAGTGTCAGTTTCTTTCACTGTGAAAGTCCTTGTTTCAAGGGACAGAGAAGGACACCTGAAGGTAGCCCTTATTGCTTTTTTCCCATCTCCCTGCAGGCCATCTATTAGAATGTCTGGAAGGCAAACAAGGAGAGGCAGACAGTCAGGAGGCAATAAAAGAGGGCAAGCAGGCTCTGTGTCTGGGGGCAACAGTGCTGGTCGTGGACGCGGTGCATTGTCATCAGCACATGGCCATGGGACACGCTTGTCCTTCTTTTCGGCAGCTGGACATGTTGAGCCACATCATGCCGAAGACTTGGTAGAGTGGATGACCAAGCCCTCCTCCTCCTCCTCATCCTCTCTCACCCAGGCTCAGGGTACTGGAAAAGCAGCTGCCAAAGCGTCGTCTTCCCTGGTATCAATGTCAGACAAATCATCAGTCACTCCTTCCCTAGACCCACCATGTCCTCCTCCTGAGGAGTCCCCCGAACTGTTTCAGCACAGTGTTGGGTACATGCTCCAGGAGGATGCCCAGCGTTTCGAAGGGTCTGATGATGAAACCCAGCTAGAGGAAGGCAGTAGCGTGAGAGCAGACAGAGGGGATGCTCAAGAAGGACACCAATCTGGCAGTCATGTTCCAGCAGCTGCAGCATACTGCCAGATTGGCTCCAGTGATGAGGAGGGAGGGGATGATGAGGTCAATGACTCCACGTGGGTGCCTAATAGGAGAGAGGAGGAGGAGGAGGATGAGGAGGAGGCACATCTCCAACGAGGCAGGATGCCCTTTGGTGGCCAGCGTAAGGGCAGTACACCGACGGAATCACACCGCAGAGCTCCGCCTGTGCAGGGCGCTGCCTCTGCCCGTCATTCAAAAAGTTCTTTGGTGTGGGCCTTTTTTGAGGCTAGTGCATCAGATCGCACAGCTGCTGTTTGCAACATATGTCTCAAGCGTATATCGCGTGGCCAAAACATCAGCCGCTTGGGTACCACATGCCTGACCAGACATATGTTGACCTGCCATGCAGCTCGTTGGCAAGCCTACCTCAAAGACCCACACCAAAGAACCAAGCGGACCTCTCCTTGCACCGCATCAGCTGGGATCTCCAACCCCACTATATTTTCAGTCCTCTCTGAAACATGCACTGAGAGGAATGAAGGTGTAGAATTAGGTGTGTCACAGCCAAGTACTTGCGCCCACTCTGCTAGCAGTACACCGACGTCCGATTCTAGCAGGCAAATTTCCCTGCCCCAGCTGCTGGACCGTCGAAAGAAGTTCACTCCCAGCCATCCACATGCCCAGCGGTTGAATGCTAGCTTGGCTAAATTGCTAGCGCTTCAACTGCTGCCTTTTCAGTTGGTAGACTCGGCCCCCTTCCGTGAGTTTGTGCAATGTGCGGTTCCTCAGTGGCAGGTTCCCAAACGCCACTTTTTCTCACGGAAGGCTATTCCGGCTCTCTACCGGCATGTGGAAGGCAATGTCTTGGCCTCGCTGGACAGGGCGGTCAGCGGTAAGGTGCATATTACCGCTGACTCATGGTCCAGCAGGCATGGACAGGGACGTTACCTTTCTTTCACGGCCCATTGGGTCACTCTTTTGGCAGCTGGGAAGGATTCAGGACAAGGTGCAGTAGTGTTGGAGGTTGTCCCACCGCCACGCCTCCAAAATGCTACTACTGGTTGTGACACACCTCTCTCCTCCACCCCCTCCTCTTCTTCTTCCTCCATGGCCTCTTCCTGTGGTTTGTCCTATGAACCAGCGGTGCTCCGTAGCCGTTCACGGGGCTACGCAAGTACGCAGGCAAAAAGATGCCATGCCGTGCTTGCGCTGGTGTGTTTGGGGGACAGAAGCCACACTGGGGCAGAGGTCCTGTCTGCTCTGCAGGGCCAGGCCGAGAGGTGGTTGACGCCACGCCAGCTTAAGCCAGGAATGGTGGTTTGCGACAATGGCACCAACCTCCTCTCCGCCCTCCGACAGGGACAACTGACCCATGTGCCCTGTGTGGCTCACGTCCTTAACCTGGTGGTGCAGCGCTTCTTGGGCAGGTACCCGGGCTTACAGGATGTCCTGAGGCAGGCCAGGAAAGTCTGTGTGCATTTCCGCAGATCTTATAATGCCAGTGCTCGCCTGGCTGAGCTGCAAAAGGAGTTGAACCTGCCCAAGAACCGCCTTATATGTGACATGCCCACCAGGTGGAACTCAACGTTGGCCATGCTGCAGCGGCTGCACACGCAGCAGAGGGCCATCAATGAGTACCTGTGCGACTACGGCACCAGGACAGGGTCAGGGGAGCTTGGTTTTTTTTCTCCACGCCAGTGGGGCATGATCAGGGATGCATGCACTGTCCTGGCACCATTTGAGGAGGCCACGAGGATGGTGAGCAGTGACAGTGCATGCATCAGTGACACTGTACCTCTTGTCCACCTGTTGGAGCACACGCTGCGTGGAATAATGGACAGGGCACTTGAGGCAGAACAGAGGCAGGAAGAGGAGGACTTCCTTGCCTCTCAAGGCCCCCTTTACCCAGACAGTGTTCCTTCTGTCCCACCCATCGCACAGGAAGAGGAGGAGGAGGAGGAGGAGGAGGAGGAGGAGGAGGATTGTGTCAGCATGGAGGTGGAGGCTGGCACTCAGCATCATCAGCAGCAGTCTTTTAGGGATGATTTACAGTCCCAAGAAACCAGTGGACTTGTACGTGGCTGGGAGGAGGTGGCTGCGGATCATGTCGTCCTTAGTGACCCAGAGGACTCCGGAGCGAATGCCTCAGCAAACCTACGCTGCATGGCCTCCCTGATCCTGCAAAGTCTGCGGAAGGATCCTCGTATTCTTCGGATCAAGGAGAGGGACCATTACTGGCTGGCCACTCTCCTTGATCCACGGTACAAGGGTAAGGTTGCGGACCTTATGTTACCGTCGCAGAGGGAGCAGAGGATGAGACAACTCCGGGAGGCCTTGCAGAAAGGTCTGTGCAACGCGTTCCCAGAGACTGGGAGGTTGCAAACTCCTGGTCCTGGACAACGAGTTGCTGAGGCTTCGGCCAGTCAAAGAAGGAGCGGTGGGGAAGGTGGCCGTCTGACCGATGCGTTCAGACAATTCTTTAGTCCGCAGCCCCAAAGTATGATCGGTTCCAGCAACCATCGCCAGCGTCTGATAAACATGGTGCAGGAATATCTAGGGGCAAGGTCAGACTTGGACACCTTCCCCACCGAAAATCCTCTGGCTTACTGGGTCTTGAGGATGGATCACTGGCCAGAGCTTGCACAGTATGCAATTGAGCTACTGGCCTGTCCTGCATCCAGCGTTCTTTCGGAACGCACATTCAGTGCTGCTGGAGGATTTGTCACGGATCACAGGGTGCGCCTGTCCACCGACTCGGTTGATCGACTGACTTTCATCAAGATGAACCAGTCTTGGATCACCACCAGCTACCACACACCTGATGCTGATATAACAGACTAATTGATTTTAAAATGTCACATCCCTTCAAGACTGATGCTGATGCTGAGTGCCTGTGCTGTTATGTTGACTGGCTATCCTCCTCCTCCGAGTCCTCAATGATACGATTGATGATGATAGCTTGGAAGATCATTTTTGTTTATGGGTGCCGCCACCAGTGCCTAACGCCCAATTTTTCAGCCCCTGTTTAACAGGGGCGTGTAATTACAATTTTTGAAGCAATACTTTGCAACAGGGCTCATTGCTGTGCTCCAAGTACAGTATCTGTGAGGAGTTGCAGTGTTGTGCCACCAGTGCCTAAGGCCCAATTTTTCAGCCCCTGTTTAACAGGGGCGTGTCATTACAATTTTTGAAGCAATACTTTGCAACAGGGCTCATTGCTGTGCTCCAAGTACAGTATCTGTGAAGGGTTGCAGTGTTGTGCCACCAGTGCCTAAGGCCCAATTTTTCAGCCCCTGTTCAACAGGGGCATGTAATTACAATTCTTGATCTAATAATTCACAGCAGGGCCCATTGCTGCACCCACCAAGAGTAACTGTCAGGGCTTACAGTGTTGTGGCACCAGCACCACCATCAAAGGCCCAATTTTTACTACCACTGTTCAACAATTATATGTAATTAAAATTCCTGATATAATAGTTGACAGCAGGGCGTTCCAGCACCAACCAAGAGTAACTGTGAGTGCTTACAGTGTTGTGCCAACACCAACAACTAAGGGGCCTATTTCTGCAGAGTATATACGGCAGGTCCCTACTTTCAAACATCCAACTTACAAACGACTCCTACTTGCAAACGCAAGAAGACAACAGGAAGTGAGAGGAAATCTACCACTAGGAAGGAAAATTCTCTCCTGTAAGAATAAATATGGGAGAAAGGTGTCTCCTCTGTACTGATGCTTTATCAGCAATCCTTGTTTCAAGAAAAACACCACATTTCAAAAACAGTTGTCATTAGGACGGAAAGTGAGGTGAAATGTTCTGAACAGGGGCACAGACAGCAAAACAAATGTTACAGGGGTGATAACCCTTACCTATGTTTTCCAAAAAGTTTAAAAATAGATTTTTGGTCTGGAGCTACACTTCAACAATGTACCTGTTCAAAATTACAAACAGATTCTACATAAGAACAAACCTACAGTCCCTGTCTTGTATGCACCGCCTGTATACGGCTGTTCTGAGTATATAGGGCCTTTTTTATTTTATGTGCGGGGTTCCCCTTAATATCCATACAAGACCCAAAGGGGCTGGTAATGGGCTGGGGTAGGGGGGGGGTCATGGGGTAGCTATGCCATTTTTCTTAAAGATTTTCATCCATATTACCGGGACCAGACATTACATTAAAGCCGCAAGCAGTTTTAAATGGCTTTTTTTTCCTTTAGAAGTGTCATTTTGTGCAGGGACAGTTCTAAACACGGGAAACACGTGGCACTTCACAGGCATACTTTAGACACCCCCCAGGTACGATATTTAAAGGAATATTTGACTTTTTTTTTTTCACTTTATGCATCATTAAAATGACTGCTCCCGGAAAACGACCGTTTTTAAAACTTATTTTTGCATTGATACATGTCCCCTGGTGCAGAACCCGGGTTCCCAAACCCTTTTTAGGACAATAACATGCATAATAGTTTTTATAATTAGCACTTTAGAATTCGAACGTTCGCATCCATTGTATTTAATAGGGTTCTAATGTTCGTTCGAACTTTCGGTCCGTTCGCGGGTTCTGGTGCGAACCGAACCCGGGGGTGTTCGGCTCATCACTAGTCACGAGCAGACAGGGATAGTCGGGGACAAGCCAAATATGTAACAGAGAGACAGACGTAGCACACGGCAGGCAGGAACCCAAACACACAATGCCTAACAAACACGTTGATCAGCAAAGCAGGCTTGCAGTGCACAGGTTAATATAGTGTTCTGTGATAGGGCCTGGGGTGGAGTCAGGCTGGGAGGAGATTATAAAGGAAGCCAGGTGAAAAGGGTTCTGGCCTCTAAGATGAACACATGAGGAGGAAAGGTAAGATGGCAGACAGACATTAATGCATATCCATGACAGTACCCTCCCTCTTACGAGGCCTCCCCCTTCCCCGCCTGGGGCCAGGTTTAGAGGGAAACTTCAGATGAAACTCCTTTAACAGACGAGGTGCAAAACCTCAGATGCAGTGATCCAAGACTTCTCCTCAGGACCAAACCCTCTCCAATGAACGAGGTACTGAAGAACGCCTTTACAGAGTCGGGAGTCCAGAATTTGACTGATCTCGTACTCCTGATTATCCTCAGAGACAGGCGCCACGGTAGGGAGAGGACGAGAGAATTTATTGAGGACTAAAGGCTTTAGAAGAGCAACATGAAAGGAGTTAGTGATTTTAAGGCTCTTAGGAATCTGGAGTTTGAAACAAACCGGATTCAGTTTAGCAGTTACCGTGTATGGACCGATGAATCGTGGAGCAAACTACAGAGAAGGAACTCGGAGCTTGATGTTCCTGGTAGAGAGCCAGACTTTGTCCCCTGGCTGAAGAGAAGGCGGTTTACGCCTGCGGCGGTCGGCAAAGCCTTTGAATTTTTCAGCAGCTGCCCGGAGGGAATCATGAACGTGACCCCAAACGGAATTGAGAGACTCCTGAACCGAAGCCAAAGCTGGAATGTCTGGAGAACAGATCATGGGAAGAGGAAGTTGAGGGTGTTTTCCATAAACTGTGAAAAAGGGTGTCTTCTGCGAACTGGTATTCACATGATTGTTATGGGAGAATTCTGCCCACGGGAGTAGAGAGGACCAATCGTCATGGTGAGAAGACACAAAGGTGCGAAGAAAGACCTCTAACTCCTGATTAACCCTCTCAGTCTGTCCATTGGATTGGGGATGGTAAGAGGAAGAAAAATCCAAGACAATATTGAGGGATTTGCAAAAGGCTCTCCAAAAACGAGACGTGAATTGGACTCCCCTGTCGGAAACAATATGAGAAGGGACCCCATGTAGGCGGAGAATTTCTCGAATGAAAATGGGAACCAAGGCAGGGGCAGAAGGAAGACCAGGAAGAGGAACAAAATGAGCCATCTTGGAGAACCGATCGATTACCACCCAAATGACTGTATTATTCTCAGACAGTGGGAGGTCGGTGATAAAATCCATGGCAATATGGGCCCAGGGTTTCTTAGGAATGGGCAAGGGCATGAGGAGACCAGCAGGAGCTTGTGTGGAGTATTTGGACTGAGCACAGACATGACAAGCTTTAACGTAGTCTTTGACGTCTGAGCGGAGATTAGGCCACCAGTAGTGACGACTGATGAGTAGGAAGGATCGGAGGAATCCAGAATGACCTGCCACCTTGGAATCATGTCCCCAACGAAGGACCTTAGCTCTTAGCTCAGTGGGGACAAAGGTCTTACCAGGCGGAATTTTTGACTTCAGGGTGCTAGAGTGGGCAACAATGCATGAGGTTTGAATGATCGGCTCAGGTTCAGGGGCGGACTCCTCGTCCAAAGTGTCAAATGACCTAGAGAGCGCATCAGCCCGACCGTTGCAGGAACCAGGTTTGTAGGTAATCGTGAAATTAAAACGGGCAAAGAAGAGACTCCACCTGGCCTGTCTAGGATTCAGACGTTTAGCATTCTGTAGATACTGTAAATTTTTGTGATCGGTAAAGATCGTTATGGAGTGAGGGGAACCCTCCAGGAGATGACGCCACTCCTCTAACGCCAATTTAATTGCGAGAAGTTCCCGATCACCGATGGCATAATTCCTCTTTGCCTGAGAATTTTTTTTGGAGAAGAACGCACATGGTTGGCGTCTCTTCTCAAAGATTTGAAGAAGCACAGCTCCCACCCCCATTGAGGAAGCGTCCACTTCAATAAAAAATGCATTCCCAGGATTTGGTCTCCTCAAGAGGGGGCCAGAAACAAAGGCCTGTTTCAGGTTGTGAAATGCAGAGACAGCTTCGGGAGGCCAGTCTCTGGCATTCACACCCTTCTTGGTCAAAGCGATAATAGGCGCGGCAATGGAAGATGTTGTGTTACACTATGTGATTATTCTTGCTCTGTGTCTTTAAGATCTGTCCCCTTCTTTCTAGCTGAACTCTCTCTCTCACCGTAGTTCTTTATATATCTCCTCCACTTCCTGATTCTGGTCATTACTCCTGTATATCTACCATGCTAAACATCTTACATGTGGCTTACAACTGCAACGTTTTTCTACCTATGAATATCCATCATTAAACGGAACATTCGAAAGGATTCATCGTCTGTCGTCCTAACTGTGAGTTTATTCATTGAGTTAAACTGCCTGTATCGATGCAAGGGATGAATATCAAACCAACTTGAGTAAGGCCTACTTAAACCTGGAGATGAACTTTATCGCTTTGTAGTTGAGACAGAACAGTAGAAAAACGGAGTTTCACAGCCTAATTACAAGATTTCTGCATGTCAGTACTGAAACAGACACGATTTACTGCCCTCATAGCAAGACAGAAGGGACAGAGCAGCACATGGCAGCCTTATAGCCTGAGACAATCTGCACAGTGTCATATTTCAGCACACAGATCCTGCCTGCTTTCACAGTCAGTCTGCTATCATGAGTGACCAAGCTTCTGCATGTGAACTCACATCTACCTCCCCACAAGTTCCTGAAGAAACTGAGTTACCCAAACGCTCAGTTAAACCCACTTGGAAAGTAATGGAGAATTATGAAGCTTCAAGGACTGAATTGTCAAATAGCTTGGAATTAGTCTGGGAGAAAATCCTTGCTGAAGCCAATACAGTGTCTGTTGAACGTGAACTACTGACACTAGAGGGCGCCATTAAACAACTTTCTGCCTCATATGAGCTTTGAAAACAGAATTTAAACCTAAAAACACGCAGGTGAAAATTAGGAGAAAATGTAGCGCTAATAAACGAAAATCACTAAACTAATATAATAGCATTCACTAGTGAAACTGTGATAATCAAATTGTACTCCACGTGACATGTGATAAAATTCAAAAACAATAGTCCATAAAGTGAAATAATGTTCCAAAGAAGAAAGAAATATTCCAAAAAGAGATGTGTAGTCTTCTTAATAGAGAATATCTTCCACCCCACCGTGCACGTATCAGCTCCCCTTTGAAAATGCACTCACCAGCTGTAAATGCCTCCCACTCTCGTGTTCGGCTCAAAGGCTTGCTAGTTAACCACTAGAAGGTGAACGACCATCAGCTGAAAGCTTGTGTGTCAACACAGGACGTTCCATACATGTAAAAATAAAAAGGTGCTCCAATAGTGTAAAATAGTAACGACCAAATTTATTCAAATACACAACCACACTTCAAATATTACACTCACATGATATGAAAATAAAACCAGCCTTAAATCAATCACAGCAAGCAGAAAAAAGTGTAAGATGGCACTGCAGTGATTTGCGGTCACGGCGGACCCAAGGTGTACGCTCGGTACAGGTCTCTCACCCCCTGCTGAGCTCCGGGTCACAGCAGTCATGTAGCGTTCTTAGCCTCAGCGTGTCACGATAATGTCACGATAATGTCAATGATAATGCAGCCATAGGGTGCATGGCTGCATTATCATTGACATTATCGTGACACGCTGAGGCTAAGAACGCTACACGGCTGCTGTGACCCGGAGCTCAGGAGGGGGTGAGAGACCTGTACCGAGCGTACACCTTGGGTCCGCCGTGACCGCAAATCACTGCAGTGCCATCTTACACTTTTTTCTGCTTGCTGTGATTGATTTAGGCTGGTTTTATTTTCATATCATGTGAGTGTAATATTTGAAGTGTGGTTGTGTATTTGAATAAATTTGGTCGTTACTATTTTACACTATTGGAGCACCTTTTTATTTTTACATGTATGGAACATCCTGTGTTGACACACAAGCTTTCAGCTGATGGTCGTTCACCTTCTAGTGGTTAACTAGCAAGCCTTTGAGCCGAACACGAGAGTGGGAGGCATTTACAGCTGGTGAGTGCATTTTCAAAGGGGAGCTGATACGTGCACGGTGGGGTGGAAGATATTCTCTATTAAGAAGACTACACATCTCTTTTTGGAATATTTCTTTCTTCTTTGGAACATTATTTCACTTTATGGACTATTGTTTTTGAATTTTATCACATGTCACGTGGAGTACAATTTGATTATCACAGTTTCACTAGTGAATGCTATTATATTAGTTTAGTGATTTTCGTTTATTAGCGCTACATTTTCTCCTAATTTTCACCTGCGTGTTTTTAGGTTTAAATTCTGTTTTCATATTTATCATTTTAAGTGGCAGCTTTAGTTTAATATATTTTTTCACATTTTTTTGTATTGGCGCAGTGGTGGTACAAGATATTAGGAGCGGTTGTATTTTGATACCTATGTTTATTATCATATGAGCTTTATCAGCTTACCAGCATCAAATTCACTAATGTCTTACAAAACATGAAGACAGAAAATGCGATGAGGCAGTTAAAGCGTGTCAACATTCTTAATATTGAAAGAGACAGTTTTATCCAGCAAACCAGATTAAAGGCAGAAGCAAAAATAAAGCTGTTACAGGACACTGCATCTCACAGATCTGGTTCCACCAGACGTTCTAAAAACTCGTCAAGATCCCATAGTTCAAGATACTCAACACTCAGTGAGCGACTTATTAATGCCCGCGCTGAAGTGGAAGCCAGCAAAGTGCAGGTGGCATATGCAGAAAAAGAGCAGAGTTGGAAGCGCTGTCAGCACGTCACAGAGCAGAGTCGGAAGCTCAGTCAGCCCGTCAAAGAGCAACAATGGAAACCTTAAATGAACAGTGTAAACATGACGCAGCCATGGCAAAGCTAAGGGTCCTACAGCAAGCTATCAGTGCAGACGAAGGTGCAAGTGAGAAAGACAGCATTAACCTAAACATAGCAGATATGGAAGACCCCCTCAAACGCACTAAAGACTATGTCCTAAGCCACAGCAGTGCACACTCCATTGTCTCCAATGCTCCCGACTACATAGAGACTCCTTCACAGCTTCAAGTTAAAGAGGTTCCAGCAACTTCCTGCACTCAAAATCACTCTACTGCATTTCCTACCTGCCTACCTTGCCTGCCTACATACGTCACAGAGCATCAGCGCAAGCTTCAAGCAAGTCATCAATCTCCAGTCATCGGTACAGCCTTGAATCAATGTACCATTGGAACAACTGACTTCAAGCAAGCAACTCACCTGGATGCATCTGCTGCACCATATTTCCCTGTGTCCTTTAACAACAATGTCAAAGATAACGCAATCAGCACCATACAGCCAACAGCATCACACATAAAGGCGGAGACAACTGAGACAGAAGAGTTTGTGAGGTACATGCTTCGCAGAGAGCTCACAAAGACTGGTCTTACAAGTTTTGATGACCAACCTGAGAACTACAGAAGTTGGAAATGTGCCTTCAGAACTACAATCAGCAATATTGGCTTTACAGCTGATCAAGAATTGAATCTGCTGATCAAATGGCTTGGTCCTCTCTCTGCTGCACGTGTTAAGCCATTAAGATCGGTTTTCATGGACAATCCTACTGCAGGCCTCACAGCTGCATGGGAGCGACTAGAGCAAAGTTATGGCAGTCCAGAAGCTATAGAAAATGCTTTGTTCATGCGTCTGGAAACTTTCCCAAAGATATCCGATAAGGACAACAAGGAGTTCCAGAGACTGAGTGACCTTCTCCTTGAGCTTCAGCTAGCCAAGACAGACCCAAAACTACCTGGACTCAGTTACCTTGACACTCCAAGAGGGGTAAACCCAATTGTCTCCAAGCTCCCGTATGGTTTGCAAGAGAAATGGACTGCACTAGGGTCATCATACAAAAGAGAGAACAAGGTTTCCTTCCCTCCATTCTCTTTCTTCTGTGAATTCATCAGGGAAATTGCAGAGACCAAGAACGATCCAAGTTTTTCCTATGGTGAGTACAGTCTCTTCTCACCCTTTCCTAAGAGTACCAGTCTTCAGGGCAACTACAGAAACCATAGAGGCCCAGTGTCCGTGAAAAAGACTGACATCCTTCCCACTCCTACCACAGTTCTGGCCACGAACAAACAGAGTAGGAAGATTGAAAACCCTAACAGAGAGTGTCCCATACACAAGAAGCCACACCCCCTCAATAAATGTATCGGCTTTAGGAAAAAGCCTCTGGAAGAGCGCAAGGAGCTTTTAAAGACATTTAGGGTATGTTTCAGGTGCTGTGCTTCTACAGAACATTTTGCAAGGGACTGTAATGTGTCCATCAAGTGCATAGAGTGTGGCTCTGAAGAACATGTGCAAGCCCTCCATCCTCTTGAGCCCAGCTCTGCACAACTTGCCAACGATCCTCCCAGGTTAACGCATGGCGGGGAGAATACAGACCAAGTGCCTAATTCTACCATAATTTCTTCATCCTGCACTGAAGTTTGTGGAGAAGACCTCTGTGGTAAGTCCTGTGCTAAGATATGCTTGGTGAACATATACCACAAGGATCAACCAGAAAAGTCTCTAAAGGCATATGCTATCTTAGACGATCAGAGCAATCGATCACTTGCAAAATCTGAATTGTTCAATCTATTTAAAATAAAACGCGAAGCTCATCCTTACACCTTGGGTACCTGTAGTGGAACTATAGAGGTTTCTGGAAGAAGGGCTCATGGACTCATGGTATCTTCTCTCAAAGGTGACTTGCAATTACCCTTACCTACACTTGTTGAGTGCAATCAGATACCTGCTAACAGGGAAGAAATCCCTACTCCAGCTGCTGCTTTCCATCACCCTCACCTCAAGGTAATAGCAAATGAGATACCGCCGCTTGACAAAGATGCTCAGATCCTTCTTCTGTTAGGAAGAGACATTCTAAGAGTTCACAAGGTACACAGACAAGTCAGTGGACCCCCAGATGCCCCATTTGCCCAGCGCACGGATCTAGGATGGGTCATCATAGGCAATGTCTGCATAGGCAAAATGAAAAGACCTACCAACATTTCGTCATTTAAGACAAATGTTCTGCCAAATGGCCGAAACACTTACTTTGAGCCATGCCCACATCACTACTGGGTGAAAGAGAAGATAGCCAGCCACGAATGGCAACATGGTATCTCAGGTGACACAAGCCCTTTCTCCTGCCATGATGGCGACTTCGGCTCTACAGTGTTTAATGCAACCAGTGAAGATGACATACTGGCTCCTTCAATGGAAGACAAAGAATTCATCAAGGTAATGGACAATGAGTTCTTTCAAGATGACTCCAATAACTGGGTAGCACCCCTACCCTTTCGTCTCCCAAGAGAGAGATTGCCCAACAACTTACAGCAGGCCATCAGTAGATTCTCCTCCTTAAAGCGAAACTTAAGTAGGAAACCAGAGATGCAAAAGCACTTTGTGGACTTTATGCAAAATGTATTTGACAGAGATCATGCAGAGCCTGCTCCCCCACTAAAGGAGGGAGAAGAATGCTGGTACCTTCCATCCTTTGGCGTGTATCACCCACGCAAACCAGACCAAATCAGAGTTGTCTTCGATTCCAGTGCTCAGCACGAAGGTGTTTCTCTTAACAACATGCTCCTTACGGGACCCAACTTGAACAACAGTCTAATAGGAGTCTTGATTTGTTTCAGACAAGAGCCTGTAGCAGTAATGGCCGACATTCAACAGATGTTTCACTGCTTCATCATCAGAGAAGACAACAGAAACTACCTCAGGTTTCTATGGCACAAGGACAATGACCTCAACAAGGAAGTTATAGATTATCACATGAAGGTACATGTCTTCGGTAACAGTCCTTCCCCAGCAGTGGCAACTTTTGGGCTAAGGAAAACAGCTCAGACTGGAGAAGTTGAATATGGATCTGATGCCCGTCAATTTGTTGAAAGAAACTTCTACGTTGACGACACACTTAAGTCCTTTCCAACTGCGAAAGAAGCAATTGATCTTTTCACCAGAACAAAGGAGATGCTGTCTGTAGCAAACCTTAGACTGCACAAGATTATATCCAACAGCCAGGAACTTATGAATGCCTTTCACTCTGAGGACTATGCCACTAGTCTAAAAAACCTTGACTTAGGTACAGATGTGCCTCCTGTACAGCGAAGTCTGGGTTTGTTGTGGAACATCAAGCAAAACAAATTCACCTTCCAAGTGTCAACTTGTGACAAACCCTTCACTAAGAGAGGAGTCCTGTCCGTGGTGAATAGCATCTATGACCCACTGGGTTTCCTTGCTCCAGTTACCATTCAAGGTAAGATTTTACTAAGACAGTTGTCTACTGAGAACATAGACTGGGATACTCCCTTGCCTAGTGAGAATCAACACAAGTGGGAAAGGTGGAGATATTCTTTGAAGTCACTAGAAAAACTTCAGATTCCCCGTTGCTATGTTCCAGGATCCACTTCAACTGCTAACCGGAGAGAGATTCATATTTTCTCTGATGCATCAGTTGAAGCTATTGCTGCAGTAGCCTATTTGAAGACCTCTGAACTGAATGGAGAATCACACTGTAGTTTTGTCCTAGGCAAGGCAAAACTCACACCCAAGCCTGCACATACCATACCAAGACTTGAACTTTGTGCAGCCGTGCTAGCAGTAGAAATTGCCGAGGTCATACGAAGTGAAATGGACACTAGAATTGATTCTTTCACCTTCTATACAGACAGTTAGGTAGTACTTGGTTACATAAACAACCAAACAAAACAATTTTATGTGTACGTCAGCAACAGGGTTGAACGTATCAAGAGATTCTCTCTACCAAGTCAATGGCATCACGTTCCCACAGAACTCAACCCAACTGACTGTGGGACCAGAGCCGTGTCACCTGCCGCTCTTCAGGACAGCTTATGGCTGTCACCTCCAAGGTTTCTGCGTGAGGACTCTTACTTACTCCCTATTGACACCACCTATGGGCTAGTAAACCCTGAGGATGATAAGAAAATAAGAACTGTGAACACCTCACTCCACACTTCTGTAAGTACAAAACAGAAGCTGCGGTCACACCATTACAGGCATCAATGGAAGCAGGTGCAGCATCTAGCCAATGTGTTCTGGCATCGCTGGAAGAAAAAGTATCTTCATCACCTTCAAGGTCGTAACAAATGGCAAGCATCTAAGCCGAATCTTAAGGTTGGAGACCTCATCCTTCTAAAAGACAAGGAAGTTTGTCGGAATGAGTGGCCTATGGGTCTTATTACTAAAGTTATGCCCAGCGACGATAACAAAGTCCGGAAGGTAGAAGTCAAGGTAACCAAGGGAGGATCGACACGAACCTTTAGTCGACCAATTACAGAGTTAGTACTCCTTTTGCCAGGTGAGTGACTTGTGCAAGGACTAGCCATGCTGTTGGCACGGCGGGGAGTACATTGCTGCCATCTACAGGTTCTACTCAGAACTTTGGAATTATTTGAAGACATCATACTGTGACTTTATGTTCTTCATCCTGTTGAACTTACGTTTGTTATTTGCTTGTTGCATGTTTTTCATTACAGGTTCCAGGACATTCGTCAGTATTGGACTTTTTGAAAATATATATTTTAGTTTAAGGTTATGAAATCTAAAGATTTCAGACGGGGAGTGTTGTGTTACACTATGTGATTATTCTTGCTCTGTGTCTTTAAGATCTGTCCCCTTCTTTTTAGCTGAACTCTCTCTCTCACCGTAGTTCTTTATATATCTCCTCCACTTCCTGATTCTGGTCATTACTCCTGTATATCTTCCATGCTAAACATCTTACATGTGGCTTACAACTGCAACGTTTTTCTACCTATGAATATCCATCATTAAACGGAACATTCGAAAGGATTCATCGTCTGTCGTCCCAACTGTGAGTTTATTCATTGAGTTAAACTGCCTGTATCGATGCAAGGGATGAATATCAAACCAGCTTGAGTAAGGCCTACTTAAACCTGGAGATGAACTTTATCGCTTTGTAGTTGAGACAGAACAGAAGAGTAATTCCTTATAAACTGCCTATAATAATTAGTGAAGCCAAGAAAGCGCTGTGTGGCCTTGAGGCTAGCAGGAAGAGGCCAGTTGGTGATAGCCAAGACCTTCCCAGGGTCCATACGAAGACCCGAACATGAGACAAAGCACCCCAAAAACAGGACCTCAGAACATTCAAAGGAACATTTCTCCAGCTTGGCATAGAGATTGTTCTCTCTAAGACGCTGAAGTACAGTGCGGACATAGTTTCTGTGGACGAGCAGATTTTCATAAAAGATCAGAATGTCATCCAGATAGATGACAACAAACTGGTACAGCAGATCTCTGAAGATTTCATTGACAAAGTTTTGAAACACGGCTGGAGCATTACACAGACCAAAAGGCATCACCAGATATTCGTAATGCCCGTCTCTAGTGTTGAATGCAGTCTTCCATTCGTCACCCTCCCGTATTCGAATGAGATTGTACGCGCCTCTGAGATCCAACTTGGTGAAAATGGAGGCACCCTTCAACCTATCGAATAGCTCAGATATTAAGGGTAAGGGGTATCGATTTTTAATAGTAACCGCATTTAAACCCCGATAATCGATGCAGGGTCTTAAGGTACCATCCTTTTTGGCAACAAAAAAGAACCCTGCCCCTGCAGGCGATGAGGATTTCCAGATGAAACCTCTCTCCAGATTCTCTGCGACATACTCAGACATGGCCTGGGTCTCTGGGATGGACAGAGGGTAGGTACGACCCCTGGGTAGAGTTGCTCCAGGGACAAGATCAATAGCACAGTCAAAAGACCTGTGGGGAGGAAGCACCTCAGCTGATTTCTTACAGAACACATCCCGGTAATCGCTGTATGCAGCAGGAAGATCAGAAGAAACAGAAGTGGCAGCAACCGGAAGACTCTCCTTGGGGGTCACCTTGAGAAGACACGACGAGAAACATGAGGAACCCCAGGCCAGGATCTGCCCAGAGACCCAGTCCACATGTGGAGAGTGGAGCTGTAGCCAAGGGAGGCCCAATACAACTGGGGTAGAGGCCTTGGGTAGAATAAGAAAGGATATCCACTCCTGGTGGAGAATCCCTACCGACATCCTAATGGGTAGCGTCTGGAAGCGAATAGGGCCCCCTGGGAGAACAGTGCCATCAATTGCCAAGACTACCAATGGTGTAGTGAGAAGTGAAAGGGTAAGCTTCATAGAAGAAGCAGTTCTCCAATCCATAAAATTGCCGGCAGCCCCGGAATCCAGGTATGCAAGGGTTGACTGAGGAGAAGTGCCTACATGAAGGAACACCGGCAAGAGCAGGCGAGAAGGTGATGTTTCTGGGTCCAATACTCCACCTTCCAAATGTATTAGACCCGAGCGTTTCCCGGACGAAGCGAGCAGGAGTCACGAAAATGACCCTTGCCCCCACAATAGAGGCACAAGCCCAGAGTTCTGCGCCTAGCACGTTCTTCGGGGGTTAGTCTGGTCCGGCCCAGCTGCATAGATTCTTCAGCAGGTAGAGGATGCTCCACGGGATGAAGGGAGGGGAGCTCAGACTGGCTAGGACCCAGAGAGTGCTGGCGTCTTTTTTCTAAGGACCTCTCTTGAAAACGAATGTCGATCTGGTTGCATAATGAAATTACATTGTCCAGACCGACGGGAATGGCTCTTCCCGCTAATTCGTCTTTCACTCGGTCAGAGAGGCCATGTAAAAAGGTAGCGACCAGGGCCTCATTATTCCAGCTCAATTCAGCTGTGTGGATTACGGAACTGAAGAGCATATTGCCCCACTGAACTAGATTCTTGGCGAAGACGTAAGACAGCACTAGCCGCTGAAGAAGCCCGAGCCGGCTCTTCGAAGATATTACGAAAGAGCTTCAAGAAATCGGACAGGCTGGAAACCACCGGATCATTCCTCTCCCACAGGGGGGCAGCCCAGGCCAAAGCTTCACCGGAGAGGAGGGAAATGATATAGGCTACCTTAGCCCGGTCAGACAGGAAGCTTTGAGGCTGAAGCTCAAAATGAATTGTGCATTGGCTGAGAAACCCCCTGCAGGCCTTGGAGTCCCCAGAGAAACGGAACGGAGCTGGCAATCTTAGTGAGTGTGAGGCTGCGACTGGTGCGATAGGTACAGCCGCTGGTTGTACTTGAGGTTGCGGATTCGGGGTTCCCAAGGAGGCCTGAAGCTGCTTGAATCGAGAAGCCAGATCCTGGAGGAATCGCATCACCTGAGTCTGATTTGATTCCTGGGTTTCAAGTCTGCGAACTATGCCCTGCAATGGATCATCCGCGGGGAGCGGGATGTCAGCCGGGTTCATGGCTGATCAAACTGTCAAGGTCACCTGTGGCCAGGTGACAGATGCACACCGTAGGGGGACAGGAGTGCACCGCAAGGTAGTGAACCCTATGGCTTGCTTCTGCGGATAGGAAACTGGGTGGTTGTGGAAAGCGGGACCAGAGGAGCACAACCGGGATCCTAACGGAAGCTAGAGCCAAGATTCCCCAGGGCGCGGAGTCTAAGACCCAGCAGGTCTTCTCCAGAGCCTCTAGTGGTGAGGATGTTATGCTGCAGGCTGGGACCAGGTCGCGGCCCCTGGAGTTTCCTAGCTCACGCCCCGTAGGATAAGGGGAAAAGAGGGGAAGCAGCAGCACAAGATATGAGAGAAACGAATAACAAGCTGAAGGTCAGGGGTCACAAGCAGACAAGGATAACGAAAGAACGAGCCGAAGGTCAAGGGTCACGAGCAGACAGGGATAGTCGGGGACAAGCCAAATATGTAACAGAGAGACAGACGTAGCACACGGCAGGCAGGAACCCAAACACACAATGCCTAACAAACACGTTGATCAGCAAAGCAGGCTTGCAGTGCACAGGTTAATATAGTGTTCTGTGATAGGGCCTGGGGTGGAGTCAGGCTGGGAGGAGATTATAAAGGAAGCCAGGTGAAAAGGGTTCTGGCCTCTAAGATGAACACATGAGGAGGAAAGGTAAGATTGCAGACAGACATTAATGCATATCTATGACACAGGGACTGTAGGTTTGTTCTTAAGTTGAATCTGTTTGTAATTTGGAACAGGTACATTTTGTAAGTGTAGCTTCAGCCAAAAAATCTATTTTTAAGCTTTTTGGATAAAATAGGGAAGGGTTATCATCACCCCTGTAACATTTGTTTTGCTGTCTGTGCCCCTGTTCAGAAGATTTCACCTCACTTTCTGTCCCAATGACAATTGGATTATGAAAATTTGGGGTTTTTAGGGAAACAAGGATTGGTGATAAAGCATCAGTGGAGACACCTTATTCCCATATTAACTCTTACAGGAGAGAATTTCCCTTCCTAGGGGTAGATTTCCTCTCACTTCCTGTTGTCTCCCTCCGTTTGTTAGTAGGAGTTAGGGATGAGCTCGGTGTTCGAGTCGAACATAGGTTCGACTCGAACATCGGCTGTTCGCGCGTTCGGCGAACAACGAACGATTTGGGCCGTTCGCGCCAAATTCGAGTGACGGGAACGGCCCACAATACACTGCGCCATCGCAGTGTAATCCCGGCGCTGTGATTGGCCAAGCATGCACTGTGACCCTGCATGCTTGGCCAATCACAGCGCCGGCAGCGAGGAGAGCAATGATTGGCCACAGGCAGGATGCCTGTGGCCAATTATAGCTGAGGGGGTTTAGTACACGCCCCACACTATAAAAGGCCGCCAGCGCGGCGGCCTTGTGTAGTGTGTTCCGGAGCAGGGAAAGTGAAGGATAGGCAGGGACAGTGTCAAATCTTGTCAAATCTATTCTTTGCTAAACCTTGTGTGTAGGGACAGAGAAGGATAGGCAGGGAGAGTGTCAGTGTCATATTCTTTGCTAAACCTTGTGTGTAGGGAGAGAGAAGGATAGGCAGGGAGAGTGTCAGTGTCATATACTTTGATAAACCTTGTGTACAGGGAGAGAGAAGGATAGGCAGGGGACAGTGTCAGTGTCATATTCTTTGCTAAACCTTGTGTGCAGGGAGAGAGAAGGATAGGCAGGGAGAGTGTCAGTGTCATATACTTTGATAAACCTTGTGTACAGGGAGAGAGAAGGATAGGCAGGGGACAGTGTCAGTGTCATATTCTTTGCTAAACCTTGTGTGCAGGGAGAGAGAAGGATAGGCAGGGAGAGTGTCAGTGTCATATACTTTGATAAACCTTGTGTGCAGGGAGAGAGAAGGATAGGCAGGGGACAGTGTCAGTGTCATTGTTGCTAAGCCTCCTGCACATTATACACCTGAAGTTAGCCCGTATTGCTGCTTTTTCCTGGTGTATTACACCAACAGGATTTTGCGGCACTTACAGCGGGCGGAGTGTACCTCCTGACCATATTACACCTTAACTTAGCCTGTATTGCTGCTTTTTCCTGGTGTGTTACACCAACAGGATTTTGTGGCACTTACAGCGGGCGGAGTGTACCACCTGACCATATTACACCTTAACTTAGCCTGTATTGCTGCTTTTTCCTGGTGTGTTAAACAAACAGGATTTTGCGGCACTTACAGCGGGCGGAGTGTGCCTCCTGACCATATTACACCTTAACTTAGTGTAACGCCGAGCGCTCCGGGTGTCCCATCCAGCCCGGAGCACTCACAGCGCCGGCCCCTCTGCAACGCTCCGGCCAGCTCCCCTGGCCGTGGGCGCTGCTCGGCTCTCCTCTCCCCTTACCATCCTCTTCCTGCTTCCTCCCGGCGCGCGCGGCCCCGCTACGTTCTAGGGCGCACGCACGCCGGCCTTCTAAGATTTAAAGGGCCAGCGCACCATTGATTGGTGCCTGGTCCAATTATGGTATCACACCCAAAACCTATTTAAACCCACTTCGCCTTCCTGTCCTTGCCGGATCTTGTTGTCCTAGTACCTTGTGGAAGTGTTTTGAAGTTTGCCTTGCCTGTGTATCTGACCTTCTGCCATTGCCTCTGACCACGAACCGTTGCCGCCTGCCCTGACCTTTTGCTACGTCTGACCTTGCCTCTGCCTAGTCCTTGTATACCGCACCGGCCTCAGCCGCCAGAGAGGTGGAGTCGCTACTGGAGGACACGACCTGGTTGCTACCGCCGCAGCATGTCCATCCTGCCTTGCGGCGGGCTCTGGTGAAAACCGGTAGCTGCTTAGAACCGGTCCCTCAGTGCGATTCGTGCCATCCCTTCTCTGGTACAGAGGATCCACCTCCTGCCTCCTCTATAGCCGCCAGTCCAGCCCGTGACAGTAGATCCGGCCATGGATCCCGCTGAGGTGCCGCTGCCCAATCTCGCTGATCTCACTACCGTGGTTGCCCAGCAGTCGCAATTGATTGCCCAACAAGGACAGCAGCTGGCGCAGTTGACCGCCATGGTCCAGCAGCGTCTGCCGCGACAAGCTCCAGCATCTTCTCCTCTCCGAGTGGCCGCTTCTAGTTCGAAGATCCGCTTGTCTCTTCCGGAGAAATTTGACGGGGATTCTAAGATGTGCCAGGGATTCTTGTCTCAATGTGCCCTGCATCTGGAGATGATGTCAGACCAGTTTTCCACTGAACGCTCTAAGGTGACATTTGTGGTCTGTCTGTTGTCTGGGAAGGCCTTGGCCTGGGCCATGCCACTCTGGGACTGCAATGACCCTGCTACGGCCACCGTTCAGTCCTTCTTTGCTGAGGTTCGTAGCGTTTTTGAGGAACCAGCCCGAGCCTCCTCCACTGAAACCGCCCTGCTTAACCTTGTCCAAGGAAACTCCTCTGTGGGCGAATATGCCATACAGTTCCGCACACTGGCCTCAGAGCTAGCCTGGAATAATGAGGCTCTCTGCGCGACCTTCAAGAAAGGCTTATCCAGCCACATCAAGGACTGTCTGGCCGCACGGGACATACCCTCCACCCTGACAGAGCTTATCCACTTAGCTACCCGCATTGACATACGCTACGTTGAAAGACGCCAAGAGCTTCGCCAGGAGAAAGATCTTGTTCGTACCAGGCGTTATCCGCGCCTGGCTCCTCTCTCCTTGAATCCTACGCACCCTGATACCATGCCTTCCGTTGAGGAGGCCATGCAAGTGGACCGATCTCGCCTGACCCTACAAGAAAGATCTCGCCGTAGGAATGAGAACTTATGCCTTTATTGTGCGAGCTTTGAACATTTCCTAAAGGACTGCCCTATTCGTCCTCCACGTCTGGGAAACGCCCGCACCTAGTGAGCGTGGGAGAGGCGTTACTAGGTGTGAATTCTTCCTCTCCACGTCTGACTATTCCTGTGCGGATCTCTCCTTCTGCTGGCTCCCCCTTCTCTGCGGTGGCCTTCCTGGACTCCGGTTCTGCAGGAAACTTTATTGAAGCCTCTTTCATCAACAGGTTCAACATTCCTGTTATCCGTCTCATCAGACCCTTCTTTATTTCCTCCGTAAATGGAGAGAATCTGGATTGTACCGTGCGTTACTGCACTGAACCCCTGCTCATGTCCGTTGGGGTCCTTTACCAAGAAAAGATTGAATTCTTTGTTTTGCCGAACTGTACTTCTGACATCCTCCTTGGCCTACCCTGGCTCCAGCGTCATTCTCCTACCCTCGACTGGACCACGGGGGACATCAAATCCTGGGGCTACTCCTGCCACAAGCATTGTCTTAAGTCTATACCCACCACTCGAATTCCCATCTCTACTCCTTTGCCGGGCCTTCCCAAGGCCTATCAGGACTTTTCCGATGTCTTTTGCAAGAAACAGGCGGAGGTCTTACCTCCACATAGACCCTACGACTGCCCCATTGACTTGCTCCCAGATACTACACCACCCCGTGGCAGAATTTACCCTCTCTCCTCTCCTGAAACCAAGGCCATGTCCGATTACATACAGGAGAACCTCAAGAGAGGGTTTATTAGGAAATCATCTTCTCCAGCCGGAGCGGGGTTCTTCTTCGTTACCAAGAAGGACGGTTCACTACGCCCTTGCATAGACTATCGTGGTCTTAATAAGATCACTGTTAAAAATCGCTACCCTCTGCCTCTCATCTCCGAGCTCTTTGACCGTCTGCGCGGAGCAAAGGTTTTTTCGAAATTAGACCTCAGGGGCGCTTATAACCTCATCAGAATCCGTGAAGGAGATGAATGGAAAACCGCATTTAACACCAGAGACGGCCACTTTGAATATCTCGTCATGCCATTTGGACTTTGCAATGCCCCTGCAGTCTTTCAGGATTTTGTCAATGAAATCTTTCGGGACATACTGTATACCTGTGTAATTGTCTATCTTGACGACATCCTAATCTTCTCTACCAACCTTGAGGAACATCGGCTCCATGTCCGTCAAGTACTCCAGCGCCTCCGAGTAAATCATCTTTACGCTAAATTTGAAAAATGCCTTTTTGAGTGCAGCAGCCTTCCTTTCCTAGGTTATCTGGTCTCAGGACAAGGTCTTCAAATGGACCCTGACAAGCTTTCCGCAGTCTTAGATTGGCCACGCCCCTCTGGACTCCGTGCTATCCAGCGCTTCCTTGGATTCGCCAACTACTATCGTCAGTTCAAACCCCACTTCTCCACCATCGTGGCTCCGATAGGGGCACTGACTAAGAAAAACGTGAATCCAAGGTCCTGGCCGCCTCAAGCGGAAGAAGCCTTTACTCGCCTTAAGACCGCCTTCTCCTCTGCACCTGTTCTATCTCGACCAGACCCCACTAAGCCGTTCTTCCTTGAAGTTGACGCCTCCTCGGTAGGAGCCGGAGCCGTTCTTCTTCAAAGAAATGCTAAAGGAGGAAACGTCACGTGTGGTTTTTTCTCTAAAACCTTCGCCCCTCCTGAAAAAAACTATTCCATAGGTGACCGTGAACTGTTGGCCATCAAGCTGGCATTAGAAGAGTGGAGACATCTCCTGGAAGGTTCCCTTCACCCCATCTCCATCTACACTGACCATAAAAATTTGTCCTACCTTCAGTCCGCTCAGCGCTTGAATCCTCGCCAGGCCAGGTGGTCATTGTTCTTTGCCCGGTTAAATTTTCAGATCCATTTTCGTCCCGCAGACAAGAATGTCAGGGCTGATGCCTTGTCCCGTTCCTCCGATGCCTCTGAAACCGGGACTCCCTCTCAACACATCGTACCCCCTGAGTGCCTGATTTCCTCTGCTCCTGCTGCTCTGATGCCAGTTCCTCCAGGAAAAACTTTCTTTCCTCCACGCCTTCGTCTCCAGATACTTAGGTGGGGCCATTCCTCCCATCTAGCCGGTCACGCTGGGATCAAAAAATCCATACAATTGTTGGCCAGACACTATTGGTGGCCTACCCAGGAAAAAGATATGACTGACTTTGTACGGGCCTGCACTATCTGTGTACGTGACAAGACTCCACGCCAGAAGCCTGTGGGTCTTCTTCTTCCTCTACCGGTGCCTGAACTACCATGGTCCCACATTGCCATGGATTTCATCACGGACCTTCCTTTGTCTCATAGTAACACTGTCATCTGGGTGGTCGTTGACCGCTTTTCGAAAATGGCTCATTTTATCCCTCTTCCTGGCCTGCCTACTGCACCTCAGTTGGCGAAGCATTTTTTTCTTCAAATTTTCCGTCTCCATGGCCTTCCCTCACATATCGTCTCTGATAGAGGCGTTCAATTCATCTCAAAATTTTGGAGAGCTCTCTGTACTCAACTAAAGATTAAATTTAATTTTTCTTCCGCTTATCACCCGCAATCCAGAGGACAGGTGGAGAGAGTTAACCAGGTCCTTGGTGACTACTTACGACATTTTGTCTCCGCCCGTCAAGACGATTGGGTCGACCTATTGCCCTGGGCGGAATTCTCATACAATTTCAAGAACTCTGAATCGTCCTCCAAATCAGCTTTCTTTGTGGTCTACGGCCGTCACCAATTGCCCCCTCCCCATTCCCACTTCTTCTAGAGATCCTGCCGTGGATGAATTAACTCAGGACTTTACCTCTATCTGGAAAGAGACTCAAAACTCGCTATCACTGGCCTCTGCCCGCATGAAGAGACATGCAGATAAAAAGAGAAGAATTCCCCCTGTCTATGTCCCTGGTGACAAAGTGTGGCTCTCCTCTAGTGATGAGCCGAACACCCCCGGGTTCGGTTCGCACCAGAACCCGCGAACGGACCGAAAGTTCGTACGAACATTAGAACCCTATTAAATACAATGGATGCGAACGTTCGAATTCTAAAGTGCTAATTATAACAACTATTATGCATGTTATTGTCCTAAAAAGGGTTTGGGAACCCGGGTTCTGCACCAGGGGACATGTATCAATGCAAAAAGAAGTTTTAAAAACGGTCGTTTTTCGGGAGCAGTCATTTTAATGATGCATAAAGTGAAAAAAAAAAGTCAAATATTCCTTTAAATATCGTACCTGGGGGGTGTCTAAAGTATGCCTGTGAAGTGCCACGTGTTTCCCGTGTTTAGAACTGTCCCTGCACAAAATGACACTTCTAAAGGAAAAAAAAGCCATTTAAAACTGCTTGCGGCTTTAATGTAATGTCTGGTCCCGGTAATATGGATGAAAATCTTTAAGAAAAATGGCATAGCTACCCCATGACCCCCCCCCCTACCCCAGCCCATTACCAGCCCCTTTGGGTCTTGTATGGATATTAAGGGGAACCCCGCACATAAAATAAAAAAGGCCCTATATACTCTGAACAGCCGTATACAGGCGGTGCATACAAGACAGGGACTGTAGGTTTGTTCTTATGTAGAATCTGTTTGTAATTTTGAACAGGTACATTGTTTAAGTGTAGCTCCAGCCCAAAAATCTATTTTTAAACTTTTTGGAAAACATAGGTAAGGGTTATCACCCCTGTAACATTTGTTTTGCTGTCTGTGCCCCTGTTCAGAACATTTCACCTCACTTTCCGTCCCAATGACAACTGTTTTTGAAATGTGGTGTTTTTCTTGAAACAAGGATTGCTGATAAAGCATCAGTACAGAGGAGACACCTTTCTCCCATATTAATTCTTACAGGAGAGAATTTTCCTTCCTAGGGGTAAATTTCCTCTCACTTCCTGTTGTCTTCTTGCGTTTGCAAGTAGGAGTCGTTTGTAAGTTGGATGTTTGAAAGTAGGGACCTGCCGTAGATACTCTGCAGAAATAGGCCCCTTAGTTGTTGGTGTTGGCACAACACTGTAAGCACTCACAGTTACTCTTGGTTGGTGCTGGAACGCCCTGCTGTCAACTATTATATCAGGAATTGTAATTACATATAATTGTTGAACAGTGGTAGTAAAAATTGGGCCTTTGATGGTGGTGCTGGTGCCACAACACTGTAAGCCCTGACAGTTACTCTTGGTGGGTGCAGCAATGGGCCCTGCTGTGAATTATTAGATCAAGAATTGTAATTGCATGCCCCTGTTGAACAGGGGCTGAAAAATTGGGCCTTTGGTGGTGGTAGTGGTGTTGACACAACACTGTAAGCCCTCAGAGTTACTCTTGGTGGGTGCAGGAATGGGCCCTGCTGTGAATTATTAGATCAAGAATTGTAATTACATGCCCCTGTTGAACAGGGGCTGAAAAATTGGGCCTTAGGCACTGGTGGCACAACACTACAACCCCTCACAGATACTGTACTTGGAGCACAGCAATGAGCCCTGTTGCAAAGTATTGCTTCAAAAATTGTAATGACACGCCCCTGTTAAACAGGGGCTGAAAAATTGGGCCTTAGGCACTGGTGCCACAACACTCCAACCCCTCACAGATACTGTACTTGGAGCACAGCAATGAGCCCTATGGCAAATTATTGCTAAAAAAATTGTAATTACACGCCCCTGTAAAACAGGGGCTGAAAAATTGGGCCTTAGCCACTGGTGGCGGCACCCATAAACAAAAATGATCTTCCAAGCTATCATCATCAATCGTATCATTGAGGACTCGGAGGAGGAGGATAGCCAGTCAACATAACAGCACAGACACTCAGCATCAGCATCAGTCTTGAAGGGATGTGACATGTTAAAATCAATTAGTCTGTTATATCAGCATCAGGTGTGTGGTAGCTGGTGGTGATCCAAGACTGGTTCATCTTGATGAAAGTCAGTCGATCAACCGAGTCGGTGGACAGGCGCACCCTGTGATCCGTGACAAATCCTCCAGCAGCACTGAATGTGCGTTCCGAAAGAACGCTGGATGCAGGACAGGCCAGTAGCTCAATTGCATACTGTGCAAGCTCTGGCCAGTGATCCATCCTCAAGACCCAGTAAGCCAGAGGATTTTCGGTGGGGAAGGTGTCCAAGTCTGACCTTGCCCCTAGATATTCCTGCACCATGTTTATCAGACGCTGGCGATGGTTGCTGGAACCAATCATACTTTGGGGCTGCGGACTAAAGAATTGTCTGAACGCATCGGTCAGACGGCCACCTTCCCCACCGCTCCTTCTTTGACTGGCCGAAGCCTCAGCAACTCGTTGTCCTGGACCAGGAGTTTGTAACCTCCCAGTCTCTGGGAACGCGTTGCACAGACCTTTCTGCAAGGCCTCCCGGAGTTGTCTCATCCTCTGCTCCCTCTGCGACGGTAACATAAGGTCCGCAACCTTACCCTTGTACCGTGGATCAAGGAGAGTGGCCAGCCAGTAATGGTCCCTCTCCTTGATCCGAAGAATACGAGGATCCTTCCGCAGACTTTGCAGGATCAGGGAGGCCATGCAGCGTAGGTTTGCTGAGGCATTCGCTCCGGAGTCCTCTGGGTCACTAAGGACGACATGATCCGCAGTCACCTCCTCCCAGCCACGTACAAGTCCACTGGTTTCTTGGGACTGTAAATCATCCCTAAAAGACTGCTGCTGATGATGCTGAGTGCCAGCCTCCACCTCCATGCTGACACAATCCTCCTCCTCCTCCTCCTCCTCTTCCTCTTCCTGTGCGATGGGTGGGACAGAAGGAACACTGTCTGGGTAAAGGGGGCCTTGAGAGGCAAGGAAGTCCTCCTCTTCCTGCCTCTGTTCTGCCTCAAGTGCCCTGTCCATTATTCCACGCAGCGTGTGCTCCAACAGGTGGACAAGAGGTACAGTGTCACTGATGCATGCACTGTCACTGCTCACCATCCTCGTGGCCTCCTCAAATGGTGCCAGGACAGTGCATGCATCCCTGATCATGCCCCACTGGCGTGGAGAAAAAAAACCAAGCTCCCCTGACCCTGTCCTGGTGCCGTAGTCGCACAGGTACTCATTGATGGCCCTCTGCTGCGTGTGCAGCCGCTGCAGCATGGCCAACGTTGAGTTCCACCTGGTGGGCATGTCACATATAAGGCGGTTCTTGGGCAGGTTCAACTCCTTTTGCAGCTCAGCCAGGCGAGCACTGGCATTATAAGATCTGCGGAAATGCACACAGACTTTCCTGGCCTGCCTCAGGACATCCTGTAAGCCCGGGTACCTGCCCAAGAACCGCTGCACCACCAGGTTAAGGACGTGAGCCACACAGGGCACATGGGTCAGTTGTCCCTGTCGGAGGGCGGAGAGGAGGTTGGTGCCATTGTCGCAAACCACCATTCCTGGCTTAAGCTGGCGTGGCGTCAACCACCTCTCGGCCTGGCCCTGCAGAGCAGACAGGACCTCTGCCCCAGTGTGGCTTCTGTCCCCCAAACACACCAGCGCAAGCACGGCATGGCATCTTTTTGCCTGCGTACTTGCGTAGCCCCGTGAACGGCTACGGAGCACCGCTGGTTCATAGGACAAACCACAGGAAGAGGCCATGGAGGAAGAAGAAGAGGAGGGGGTGGAGGAGAGAGGTGTGTCACAACCAGTAGTAGCATTTTGGAGGCGTGGCGGTGGGACAACCTCCAACACTACTGCACCTTGTCCTGCATCCTTCCCAGCTGCCAAAAGAGTGACCCAATGGGCCGTGAAAGAAAGGTAACGTCCCTGTCCATGCCTGCTGGACCATGAGTCAGCGGTAATATGCACCTTACCGCTGACCGCCCTGTCCAGCGAGGCCAAGACATTGCCTTCCACATGCCGGTAGAGAGCCGGAATAGCCTTCCGTGAGAAAAAGTGGCGTTTGGGAACCTGCCACTGAGGAACCGCACATTGCACAAACTCACGGAAGGGGGCCGAGTCTACCAACTGAAAAGGCAGCAGTTGAAGCGCTAGCAATTTAGCCAAGCTAGCATTCAACCGCTGGGCATGTGGATGGCTGGGAGTGAACTTCTTTCGACGGTCCAGCAGCTGGGGCAGGGAAATTTGCCTGCTAGAATCGGACGTCGGTGTACTGCTAGCAGAGTGGCCGCAAGTACTTGGCTGTGACACACCTAATTCTACACCTTCATTCCTCTCAGTGCATGTTTCAGAGAGGACTGAAGTTATAGTGGGGTTGGAAATCCCAGCTGATGCGGTGCAAGGAGAGGTCCGCTTTGTTCTTTGGTGTGGGTCTTTGAGGTAGGCTTGCCAACGAGCTGCATGGCAGGTCAACATATGTCTGGTCAGGCATGTGGTACCCAAGCGGCTGATGTTTTGGCCACGCGATATACGCTTGAGACATATGTTGCAAACAGCAGCTGTGCGATCTGATGCACTAGCCTCAAAAAAGGCCCACACCAAGGAACTTTTTGAATGACGGGCAGAGGCAGCGCCCTGCACAGGCGGAGCTCTGCGGTGTGATTCCGTCGGTGTACTGCCCTTACGCTGGCCACCAAAGGGCATCCTGTCTCGTTGGAGATGTGCCTCCTCCTCATCCTCCTCCTCCTCTCTCCTATTAGGCACCCACGTGGAGTCAGTGACCTCATCATCCCCTCCCTCCTCATCACTGGAGCCAATCTGGCAGTATGCTGCAGCTGCTGGAACATGACTGCCAGATTGGTGTCCTTCTTGAGCATCCCCTCTGTCTGCTCTCACCCTACTGCCTTCCTGTAGCTGGGTTTCATCATCAGACCCTTCGAAACGCTGGGCATCCTCCTGGAGCATGTACCCAACACTGTGCTCAAACAGTTCGGGGGACTCCTCAGGAGGAGGACATGGTGGGTCTAGGGAAGGAGTGACTGATGATGAGTCTGACATTGATACCAGGGAAGAGGACGCTTTGGCAGCTGCTTTGCCAGTACCCTGAGCCTGGGTGAGAGAGGATGAGGAGGAGGAGGAGGGCTTGGTCATCCACTCTACCAAGTCTTCGGCATGATGTGGCTCAACATGTCCAGCTGCGGAAAAGAAGGACAAGCGTGTCCCATGGCCATGTGCTGATGACAATGCACCGCGTCCACGACCAGCACTGTTGCCCCCAGACACAGAGCCTGCTTGCCCTCTTTTATTGCCTCCTGACTGTCTGCCTCTCCTTGTTTGCCTTCCAGACATTCTAATAGATGGCCTGCAGGGAGATGGGAAAAAGCAATAAGGGCTACCTTCAGGTGTCCTTCTCTGTCCCTTGAAACAAGGACTTGCACAGTGAAAGAAACTGACACTCTCCCTACCTACAGTTTTCTGTCCCTAGAAAAAATGTTTTTTTTAAGCACAATATAGCACAAGGAGAATTCACTCACTGTCCTTCCAGGTCCCTAGAAACAAGGACTTGCACAGTGAAAGAAACTGACACTCTCCCTACCTACAGTTTTCTGTCCCTAGAAAAAATGTTTTTTTTAAGCACAATATAGCACAAGGAGAATTCACTCACTGTCCTTCCAGGTCCCTGGAAACAAGGACTTGCACAGTGAAAGAAACTGACACTCTCCCTACCTACAGTTTTCTGTCCCTAGAAAAAATGTTTTTTTTAAGCACAATAAAGCACAAGGAGAATTCACTCACTGTCCTTCCAGGTCCCTAGAAACAAGGACTTACACAGTGAAAGAAACTGACACTCTCCCTACCTACAGTTTTCTGTCCCTAGAAAAAATGTTTTTTTTAAGCACAATATAGCACAAGGAGAATTCACTCACTGTCCTTCCAGGTCCCTAGAAACAAGGACTTACACAGTGAAAGAAACTGACACTCTCCCTACCTACAGTTTTCTGTCCCTAGAAAAAATGTTTTTTTTAAGCACAATATAGCACAAGGAGAATTCACTCACTGTCCTTCCAGGTCCCTGGAAACAAGGACTTGCACAGTGAAAGAAACTGACACTCTCCCTACCTACAGTTTTCTGTCCCTAGAAAAAATGTTTTTTTTAAGCACAATAAAGCACAAGGAGAATTCACTCACTGTCCTTCCAGGTCCCTAGAAACAAGGACTTACACAGTGAAAGAAACTGACACTCTCCCTACCTACAGTTTTCTGTCCCTAGAAAAAATGTTTTTTTTAAGCACAATATAGCACAAGGAGAATTCACTCACTGTCCTTCCAGGTCCCTAGAAACAAGGACTTACACAGTGAAAGAAACTGACACTCTCCCTACCTACAGTTTTCTGTCCCTAGAAAAAATGTTTTTTTTAAGCACAATATAGCACAAGGAGAATTCACTCACTGTCCTTCCAGGTCCCTGGAAACAAGGACTTGCACAGTGAAAGAAACTGACACTCTCCCTACCTACAGTTTTCTGTCCCTAGAAAAAATGTTTTTTTTAAGCACAATAAAGCACAAGGAGAATTCACTCACTGTCCTTCCAGGTCCCTAGAAACAAGGACTTACACAGTGAAAGAAACTGACACTCTCCCTACCTACAGTTTTCTGTCCCTAGAAAAAATGTTTTTTTTAAGCACACTATAGCACAAGCACAAAACACACTGACACTCTCCCTACCTATCCTTCTCTTTCCCTAAACTAAAGGAATCCAGGTTAAGCAAGAAAGAAATAAAAGTCACTGTCCCTGCCTATGCTGCTCTATCCCTGCTCTGGAACACACTACACTAGGCCGCCGTGCTGGCGGCCTTTTATAGTGTGGGGCGTGTACTAAACACCCTCAGCAATAATTGGCCACAGGCATCCTGCCTGTGGCCAATCATTGCTCTCCTCGCTGCCGGCGCTGTGATTGGCCAAGCATGCGGGGTCACAGTGCATGCTTGGCCAATCACAGCGCCTGGATGACACTGCGATGGCGTAGTGCATTGTGGGCCGTTCGCGTCACTCGAATTTGGCGCGAACGGCCCAAATCGTTCGATCTTCGTCGAACGATCGAACAGCCGATGTTCGAGTCGAACGTATGTTCGATTCGAACACGAAGCTCATCCCTACTCTCCTCCAAATATGTTCGGTTTTGGGTACCTAGCTACAAGCTGGGCCCTCGTTACCTCGGACCTTATAAAATCAAAAACCAAATCAATTCTGTCTCTTACAAACTCCATCTTCCTCCTTCTCTTTGTATCCCCAACTCTTTTCACGTGTCTCTTCTTAAACCCCTCATTCTTAACCGATTTTCCCCCAAGGTCACCGCTCCTGCTCCTGTCTCTGGTTCTTCCGATGTCTTTTCGGTGAAAGATATCCTCGCCTCCAAGGTCATCCGAGGTAAAAAAAAAAATGTAATTGATTGGGAGAACTGTGGTCCTGAAGAGAGATCCTGGGAGCCTGAGACCAACATTTTAGACAAGGAGCTCATCCGTAGATTCTTGGGTTCCAAGAAAAGGGGGAGACCTAAGGGGGGGGTACTGTAACGCCGAGCGCTCCGGGTGTCCCATCCAGCCCGGAGCACTAACGGCGCCGGCCCCTCTGCAACGCTCCGGCCAGCTCCCCTGGCCGTGGGCGCTGCTCGGCTCTCCTCTCCCCTTACCATCCTCTTCCTGCTTCCTCCCGGCGCGCGGCCCCGCTGCGTTCTAGGGCGCGCGCGCGCCGGCCTTCTAAGATTTAAAGGGCCAGCGCACCATTGATTGGTGCCTGGTCCAATTATGGTATCACACCCAAAACCTATTTAAACCCACTTCCCCTTCCTGTCCTTGCCGGATCTTGTTGTCCTAGTACCTTGTGGAAGTGTTTTGAAGTTTGCCTTGCCTGTGTATCTGACCTTCTGCCATTGCCTCTGACCACGAACCGTTGCCGCCTGCCCTGACCTTTTGCTATGTCTGACCTTGCCTCTGCCTAGTCCTTGTATACCGCACCGGCCTCAGCCGCCAGAGAGGTGGAGTCGCTACTGGAGGACACGACCTGGTTGCTACCGCCGCAGCAAGTCCATCCTGCCTTGCGGCGGGCTCTGGTGAAAACCGGTAGCTGCTTAGAACCGGTCCCTCAGTGCGATTCGTGCCATCCCCTCTCTGGTACAGAGGATCCACCTCCTGCCTCTTCTATAGCCGCCAGTCTGGGCCGTGACACTTAGCCTGTATTGCTGCTTTTTCCTGGTGTGTTACACAAACAGGATTTTGCGGCACTTACAGCGGGCGGAGTGTGCCATCTGACCATATTACACCTTAACTTAGCCTGTATTGCTGAT
The DNA here is from genome assembly GCA_029206835.1 of Rana muscosa. Classification (NCBI taxonomy): domain Eukaryota; kingdom Metazoa; phylum Chordata; class Amphibia; order Anura; family Ranidae; genus Rana; species Rana muscosa. The sequence goes on along the minus strand of CM055118.1, from coordinate 848,170,966 downwards.
TTTTCCTGGTGTGTTACACAAACAGGATTTTGCGGCACTTACAGCGGGCGGAGTGTGCCTCCTGACCATATTACACCTTAACTTAGCCTGTATTGCTGCTTTTCCCATTTCCCTGCAGGCCATTAGAATGTCTGGAAGGCAAACAAGGAGAGGCAGACAGTCAGGAGCCAAAAAAAGAGGGCAAGCAGGCTCTGTGTCTAGAGACAACAGTGCTGGTCGTGGACGCGGTGCATCGCCATCAGCACGTGGCCATGGGACACGCTTGTCCTTCTTTTCGGCAGCTGGACGTGTTGAGCCGCATCATGCCGAAGACTTGGTAGAGTGGATGACCAAGCCCTCCTCATCCTCCTCATCCTCTCTCACCCAGGCTCAGGGTACTGGCAAAGCAGCTGCCAAAGCGTCCTCTTCCCTGGTATCAATGTCATCATCAGTCACTCCTTCCCTAGACCAACCGTGTTCTCCTGAGGAGTCCCCCAAACTGTTTGAGCACAGTGTTGGGTACATGCTCCAGGAGGATGCCCAGCGTTTCGAAGGGTCTGATGATGATACCCAGCTAGAGGAAGGCAGTAGCGTGAGAGCAGAGAGAGGGGATGCTCAAGAAGGACACCAATCTGGCAGTCATGTTCCAGCAGCTGCAGCATACTGCCAGATTGGCTCCAGTGATGAGGAGGGAGGGGATGATGAGGTCACTGACTCCACGTGGGTGCCTAATAGGAGAGAGGAGGAGGAGGAGGAGGAGGAGGATGAGGATGAGGAGGAGGCACATCTCAAACGAGGCAGGATGCCCTCGGGGGGCCAGCGTAAGGGCAGCACACCAACGGAATCACACCACAGAGCTCCGCCTGTGCAAGGCGCTGCCTCTGCCCGTTATTCAAAAAGTTCTTTGGTGTGGGCCTTTTTTGAGTCGAGTGCATCAGATCGCACAGCTGCTATTTGCAACATATGTCTCAAGCGTATATCGCGTGGCCAAAACATCACCCGCTTGGGCACCACATGCTTGACCAGACATATGTTGACCTGCCATGCAGCTCGTTGGCAAGCCTACCTTAAAGACCCACACCAAAGAACAAAGCTGACCTCTTCTTGCACCGCATCAGCTGGGATCTCCAACCCCACTATACCTTCAGTCCTCTCTGAAACCTGCTCTGAGAGGAATGAAGGTGTAGAATTAGGTGTGTCACAGCCAAGTACTTGCGGGCACTCTGCTAGCAGTACACCAATGTCCGATTCTAGCAGGCAAATTTCCCTGCCCCAGCTGCTGGACCGTCGAAAGAAGTTCACTCCCAGCCATCCACATGCCCAGCGGTTGAATGCTAGCTTGGCTAAATTGCTAGCGCTTCAACTGCTGCCTTTTCAGTTGGTAGACTCGGCCCCCTTCCGTGAGTTTGTGCAATGTGCGGTTCCTCAGTGGCAGGTTCCCAAACGCCACTTTTTCTCACGGAAGGCGATTCCGGCTCTCTACCGGCATGTGGAAGGCAATGTCTTGGCCTCGCTGGACAGGGCGGTCAGCGGTAAGGTGCATATTACCGCTGACTCATGGTCCAGCAGGCATGGACAGGGACGTTACCTTTCTTTCACGGCCCATTGGGTCACTCTTTTGGCAGCTGGGAAGAATGCAGGACAAGGTGCAGTAGTGTTGGAGGTTGTTCCACCGCCACGCCTCCAAAATGCTACTACTGGTTGTGACACACCTCTGTCCTCCACCCCCTCCTCTTCTTCTTCCTCCGTGGCCTCTTCCTGTTCTTTGTCCTCGGAACCAGCGGTGCTCCGTAGGCGTTCAAGGGGCTACGCAAGTACGCAGGCAAAAAGATGCCATGCCGTGCTTGCGCTGGTGTGTTTGGGGGACAGGAGCCACACTGGGGCAGAGGTTCTGTCTGCTCTGCAGGGGCAGGCCGAGAGGTGGTTGACGCCACGCCAGCTTAAGCCAGGAATGGTAGTTTGCGACAATGGCACCAACCTCCTCTCCGCTCTCCGACAGGGACAACTGACCCATGTGCCCTGTGTGGCTCACGTCCTTAACCTGGTGGTGCAGCGGTTCTTGGGCAGGTACCCGGGCTTACAGGATGTCCTGAGGCAGGCCAGGAAAGTCTGTGTGCATTTCCGCAGATCTTATAATGCCAGTGCTCGCCTGGCTGAGCTGCAAAAGGAGTTGAACCTGCCCAAGAACCGCCTTATATGTGAAATGCCCACCAGGTGGAAGTCAACGATGGCCATGCTGCAGCGGCTGCACACGCAGCAGAGGGCCATCAATGAGTACCTGTGTGACTACGGCACCAGGACAGGGTCAGGGGAGCTCGGGTTTTTTTCACCACGCCAGTGGGGCATGATCAGGGATGCATGCACTGTCCTGGCACCATTTGAGGAGGCCACGAGGATGGTGAGCAGTGACAGTGTATGCTTCAGTGACACTGTACCTCTTGTCCACCTGTTGGAACATACGCTGCGTGGAATAATGGACAGGACACTTGAGGCAGAACAGAGGCAGGAAGAGGAGGACTTCCTTGCCTCTCAAGGCCCCCTTTACCCAGACAGTGTTCCTTCTGTCCCACCCATCGCACAGGAAGAAGAGGAGGAGGAGGAGGAGGAGGAGGATTGTGTCAGCATGGAGGTGGAGCCTGGCACTCAGCATCATCAGCAGCAGTCTTTTAGGGATGATTTACAGTCCCAAGAAACCAGTGGACTTGTACGTGGCTGGGAGGAGGTGGCTGCGGATCATGTCGTCCTTAGTGACCCAGAGGACTCCGGACTGAATGCCTCAGCTAACCTACGCTGCATGGCCTCCCTGATCCTGCAAAGTCTGCGGAAGGATCCTCGTATTCTTCGAATCAAGGAGAGGGACCATTACTGGCTGGCCACTCTCCTTGATCCACGGTACAAGGGTAAGGTTGCGGACCTTATCTTACCGTCGCAGAGGGAGCAGAGGATGAGACAACTCTGGGAGGCCTTGCAGAAAGGTCTGTGCAACGCGTTCCCAGAGACTGGGAGGTTACAAACTCCTGGTCTTGGACAACGAGTTGCTGAGGCTTCGGTCAGTCAAAGAAGGAGCGGTGGGGAAGGTGGCCGTCTGACCGAAGCGTTCAGACAATTCTTTAGTCCGCAGCCCCAAGGTATGATCAGTTCCAGCAACCATCGCCAGCGTCTGATATACATGGTGCAGGAATACCTAGGGACAAGGTCAGACTTGGACACCTTCCCCACCGAAAATCCTCTGGCTTACTGGGTCTTGAGGATGGATCACTGGCCAGAGCTTGCACAGTATGCAATTGAGCTACTGGCCTGTCCTGCATCCAGCGTTCTTTCAGAACGCACATTCAGTGCTGCTGGAGGATTTGTCACGGATCACAGGGTGCGCCTGTCCACCGACTCTGTTGATCGACTGACCTTCATAAAGATGAACCAGTCTTGGATCACCACCAGCTACCAAACACCTGAAGCTGATATAACAGACTAATTTATTTTCAAATGTCACATCCCTTCAAGACTGATGCTGATGCTGAGAGTTTGTCCTGTTATGTTGACTGACTATCCTCCTCCTCCTCAATGATCCGATTGACGATGATAGCTTGGAAGAACATTTTTGTTTCTGGGTGCCGCCACCAGTGGCTAAGGCCCAATTTTTCAGCCCCTGTTTAACAGGGGTGTGTTATTACAATTTTTTATGCAATGCTTTGCAGCAGGGCTCATTCCTGCACTCCAACTAGAGTATCTGGGAGTGGTTGCAGTGTCGTGGCACCAGCACCAGTGGCTAAGGCCCAATTTTTCAGCCCCTGTTTAACAGGGGCGTGTAATTACAATTTTTGATGCAATACTTTGCAACAGGGCTCATTGCTGTGCTCCAAGTACAGTATCTGTGAGGGGTTGCAGTGTTGTGGCACCAGTGCCTAAGGCTCAATTTTTCTGCCCCTGTTTAACAGGGGCATGTAATCACAATTCTTGATCTAATAATTCACAGCAGGGCCCATTCCTGCGCCCACCAAGACTAACTGTGAGGCCTTACAGTGTTGTGTCAACACCACCACCACCACCACCACCAAAGGCCCAATTTTTCAGCCCCTGTTCAACAGGGGCATGCAATTACAATTCTTGATCTAATAATTCACAGCAGGGCCCATTCCTGCGCCCACCAAGACTAACTGTGAGGCCTTACAGTGTTGTGTCAACACCACCACCACCACCACCACCACCAAAGGCCCAATTTTTCAGCCCCTGTTCAACAGGGGCATGCAATTACAATTCTTGATCTAATAATTCACAGCAGGGCCCATTCATGCGCCCACCAAGAGTAACTGTGAGGGCTTACAGTGTTGTGGCAACACCAACATGTAAGGGGCAAATTTCAGCTGAGTATATACGGCAGGCCCCTACTTTCAAACATCCAACTTACAAACGACTCCTCCTTGCAAACGGAAGGATACAACAGGAAGTGAGAGGAAATCTACCCCTAGGAAGGCAAATTCTCTCCTGTAAGAGTTAATATGGGAAAAAAAGTGTCTCCTCTCCACTGATTCTTTATCACCAATTCTTGTTTCAATAAAAAACCCAAATTTTCAAAAAACATTTGTCATTAGGACGAAAAGTGAGGTGAACTGTTCTGAACAGGTGCACACTGCACAGACAGCAAAACAAATGTTACAGGGGTGATAACCCTTCCCTATGTTTTCCAAAAAGCTTAAAAATATATTTTTTGGCTGGAGCTACACTTAAACAATGTACCTGTTCAAAATTACAAACAGATTCTACATAAGAACAAACCTACAGTCCCTGTCTTGTATGCACCGCCTGTATACGGCTGTTCAGAGTATATAGGGCCTTTTTTATTTTGTGTGCGGGGTTCCCCTTAATATCCATACAAGACCCAAAGGGGCTGGTAATGGGCTGGGGTGGGGGGGGTGTGTGATGGGGTAGCTATGCCATTTTTCTTAAAGATTTTCATCCATATTACCGGTACCAGACATTACATTAACCACTTAACGACCGCCCACCGCCGATTTACGTCGACAGAATGGCACGGACAGGCAGAATCACGTAGATCTACGTGATCGCTTTTGTGCAGTTGGGGGGTCCATCCGGATTCTGCCCCCCCCCTCGCGATCGCTCCCGGCCAATGAAAATGCTTCCTCCGCCATGTGATGTAAACACAGGCTGGAGGAAGTGATGTCATCTCCCTCGCCGCGGTCTTTTCGTTCCCGGCGCCGAGGAGAGAAGACAGAGGTTAGTGCTCCAACAGTCCACTGACACGTAGGTACACATAGGCACACAAATCACCCCCCAGTCACCCCCAGATCACCCCCCAGGTCACCCCAAAGCCCCCAATCACAGTGTCACTGATTGCAGTGATCATTTATTTTACTGATCACTGCATTTAGTGTCATCTGTGATTGTAAAAAGTTGCAGGGCAGTTAGGATTAGGCCCCTTTAGGTCCAGGGTAGCCCCCTAACCCCCCCTAATAAAGGTTTAACCCCTTGATCACCCCCCAGGTAACCCTTTCACCCCCTAACTTCAGCGTCACTAAGCGATTGTTTTTCCGATCGCTGTATTCGTGTCGCTGGTGTTTTAGATAGGCAGTTATTTTTTTTTAGGTTCGCCGCAGGTTTTTATTAGTGTCAGGTACCCCCATATATTATTTTAACCCCCTGATTGCCCCTAGAGTTAACCCTTTCACCAGTGATCGCCGTATAAGCGTCACTGGTGTCACTGGTTAGCCAGTAAGTTATCTAGTTATTTAGGTAACCCGTCAGGTTTTTATATAGCGTCGGGTACCCCCATATTTAACCTAATAAAGGTTTTAACCCCCTGATTGCCCCTAGTTAACCCTTTCACCAGTGATCACCATATAAAGGTTACAGGTGACGCTGGTTGATTAGTTTGCTTTTTATAGCATCAGGGCACCCGCCGTATATAACCCAATAAAGGTTTAACCCCCCTGATCGCCCGGCGGGTGAGATCAATTAGGTTTTAGCGCCAGAGAGGGTCTGCGTCGCCCCAAGCAGTGTTAGGTTAGTGCCAGTAACGCTAACACCCACGCGCAAAGCATACACCCCCCTTAGTGGTATAGTATCTGATCAGATCTATACTAGCATCCCCAGCGGTTTCGGGTTCCCAAAAACGCAGTGTTAGCGGGATCAGCCCAGATACCTGCTAGCGCCTGCGTTTAGCCCCTCCGCCCAGCCCAGCCCAGCCCAGCCCAGCCCACCCAAGTGCAGTATCGATCGATCACTGTCACTTACCAAACACAACACACATAACTGCAGCGTTCGCAGAGACAGGCCTGATCCCTGCGATCGCTAACAGTTTTTTTGTAGCGTTTGATATATTTGCTGACGACAGTCAGGTGCTTTTTTTCCTGTGAATCTTACTAGTGTACCCCTAAATTTAGAGCCCAAAATGGCAAGACGAAGGTACACTAGTAAAGAGGCCTACGAGATTCTGAGCATGACAGATAGTGAAGAGGAGGTCACGTATAGTGATGAGCCGAACACCCCCGGGTTCGGTTCGCACCAGAACCCGCGAACGGACCGAAAGTTCGAACGAACATTAGAACCCTATTAAATACAATGGATGCGAACGTTCGAATTCTAAAGTGCTAATTATAACAACTATTATGCATGTTATTGTCATAAATAGGGTTTGGGAACCCGGGTTCTGCACCAGGGGACATGTATCAATGCAAAAAGAAGTTTTAAAAACGGTCGTTTTTCGGGAGCAGTCATTTTAATGATGCATAAAGTGAAAAAAAAAAAGTCAAATATTCCTTTAAATATCGTACCTGGGGGGTGTCTAAAGTATGCCTGTGAAGTGCCACGTGTTTCCCGTGTTTAGAACTGTCCCTGCACAAAATGACACTTCTAAAGGAAAAAAAAGCCATTTAAAACTGCTTGCGGCTTTAATGTAATGTCTGGTCCCGGTAATATGGATGAAATTCTTTAAGAAAAATGGCATAGCTACCCCATGACCCCCCCCCCCTACCCCAGCCCATTACCAGCCCCTTTGGGTCTTGTATGGATATTAAGGGGAACCCCGCACATAAAATAAAAAAGGCCCTATATACTCTGAACAGCCGTATACAGGCGGTGCATACAAGACAGGGACTGTAGGTTTGTTCTTATGTAGAATCTGTTTGTAATTTTGAACAGGTACATTGTTGAAGTGTAGCTCCAGCCCAAAAATCTATTTTTAAACTTTTTGGGAAACATAGGTAAGGGTTATCACCCCTGTAACATTTGTTTTGCTGTCTGTGCCCCTGTTCAGAACATTTCACCTCACTTTCCGTCCCAATGACAACTGTTTTTGAAATGTGGTGTTTTTCTTGAAACAAGGATTGCTGATAAAGCATCAGTACAGATGAGACCCCTTTCTCCCATATTTATTCTTACAGGAGAGAATTTTCCTTTCTAGGGGTAGATTTCCTCTCACTTCCTGTTGTCTTCTTGCGTTTGCAAGTAGGAGTCGTTTGTAAGTTGGATGTTTGAAAGTAGGGACCTGCCGTATATACTCTGCAGAAATAGGCCCCTTAGTTGTTGGTGTTGGCACAACACTGTAAGCACTCAGTTACTCTTGGTTGGTGCTGGAACGCCCTGCTGTCAACTATTATATCAGGAATTTTAATTACATATAATTGTTGAACAGTGGTAGTAAAAATTGGGGCTTTGATGGTGGTGCTGGTGCCACAACACTGTAAGCCCTGACAGTTACTCTTGGTGGGTGCAGCAATGGGCCCTGCTGTGAATTATTAGATCAAGAATTGTAATTACATGCCCCTTTTGAACAGGGGCTGAAAAATTGGGCCTTTCGTGGTGGTGGTGGTGGTGGCGTTGCCACAAGACTGTAAGCCCTCAGAGTTACTCTTGGTGGGTGCAGCAATGGACCCTGCTGTGAATTATTAGATCAAGAATTGTAATTGCATGCCCCTGTTGAACAGGGGCTGAAAAATTGGGCCTTAGGCACTGGTGCCACAACACTCCAACCCCTCACAGATACTGTACTTGGAGCACAGCAATGAGCCCTATGGCAAATTATTGCTAAAAAAATTGTAATGACACGCCCCTGTAAAACAGGGGCTGAAAAATTGGGCCTTAGCCACTGGTGGCGGCACCCATAAACAAAAATGATCTTCCAAGCTATCATCATCAATCGTATCATTGAGGACTCGGAGGAGGAGGATAGCCAGTCAACATAACAGCACAGGCACTCAGCATCAGCATCAGTCTTGAAGGGATGTGACATGTTAAAATCAATTAGTCTGTTATATCAGCATCAGGTGTGTGGTAGCTGGTGGTGATCCAAGACTGGTTCATCTTGATGAAAGTCAGTCGATCAACCGAGTCGGTGGACAGGCGCACCCTGTGATCCGTGACAAATCCTCCAGCAGCACTGAATGTGCGTTCCGAAAGAACGCTGGATGCAGGACAGGCCAGTAGCTCAATTGCATACTGTGCAAGCTCTGGCCAGTGATCCATCCTCAAGACCCAGTAAGCCAGAGGATTTTCGGTGGGGAAGGTGTCCAAGTCTGACCTTGCCCCTAGATATTCCTGCACCATGTTTATCAGACGCTGGCGATGGTTGCTGGAACCGATCATACTTTGGGGCTGCGGACTAAAGAATTGTCTGAACGCATCGGTCAGACGGCCACCTTCCCCACCGCTCCTTCTTTGACTGGCCGAAGCCTCAGCAACTCGTTGTCCAGGACCAGGAGTTTGTAACCTCCCAGTCTCTGGGAACGCGTTGCACAGACCTTTCTGCAAGGCCTCCCGGAGTTGTCTCATCCTCTGCTCCCTCTGCGACGGTAACATAAGGTCCGCAACCTTACCCTTGTACCGTGGATCAAGGAGAATGGCCAGCCAGTAATGGTCCCTCTCCTTGATCCGAAGAATACGAGGATCCTTCCGCAGACTTTGCAGGATCAGGGAGGCCATGCAGCGTAGGTTTGCTGAGGCATTTGGTCCGGAGTCCTCTGGGTCACTAAGGACGACATGATCCGCAGCCACCTCCTCCCAGCCACGTACAAGTCCACTGGTTTCTTGGGACTGTAAATCATCCCTAAAAGACTGCTGCTGATGATGCTGAGTGCCAGCCTCCACCTCCATGCTGACACAATCCTCCTCCTCCTCCTCCTCCTCTTCCTGTGCGATGGGTGGGACAGAAGGAACACTGTCTGGGTAAAGGGGGCCTTGAGAGGCAAGGAAGTCCTCCTCTTCCTGCCTCTGTTCTGCCTCAAGTGCCCTGTCCATTATTCCACGCAGCGTGTGCTCCAACAGGTGGACAAGAGGTACAGTGTCACTGATGCATGCACTGTCACTGCTCACCATCCTCGTGGCCTCCTCAAATGGTGCCAGGACAGTGCATGCATCCCTGATCATGCCCCACTGGCGTGGAGAAAAAAAACCAAGCTCCCCTGACCCTGTCCTGGTGCCGTAGTCGCACAGGTACTCATTGATGGCCCTCTGCTGCGTGTGCAGCCGCTGCAGCATGGCCAACGTTGAGTTCCACCTGGTGGGCATGTCACATATAAGGCGGTTCTTGGGCAGGTTCAACTCCTTTTGCAGCTCAGCCAGGCGAGCACTGGCATTATAAGATCTGCGGAAATGCACACAGACTTTCCTGGCCTGCCTCAGGACATCCTGTAAGCCCGGGTACCTGCCCAAGAACCGCTGCACCACCAGGTTAAGGACGTGAGCCACACAGGGCACATGGGTCAGTTGTCCCTGTCGGAGGGCGGAGAGGAGGTTGGTGCCATTGTCGCAAACCACCATTCCTGGCTTAAGCTGGCGTGGCGTCAACCACCTCTCGGCCTGGCCCTGCAGAGCAGACAGGACCTCTGCCCCAGTGTGGCTTCTGTCCCCCAAACACACCAGCGCAAGCACGGCATGGCATCTTTTTGCCTGCGTACTTGCGTAGCCCCGTGAACGGCTACGGAGCACCGCTGGTTCATAGGACAAACCACAGGAAGAGGCCATGGAGGAAGAAGAAGAGGAGGGGGTGGAGGAGAGAGGTGTGTCACAACCAGTAGTAGCATTTTGGAGGCGTGGCGGTGGGACAACCTCCAACACTACTGCACCTTGTCCTGCATCCTTCCCAGCTGCCAAAAGAGTGACCCAATGGGCCGTGAAAGAAAGGTAACGTCCCTGTCCATGCCTGCTGGACCATGAGTCAGCGGTAATATGCACCTTACCGCTGACCGCCCTGTCCAGCGAGGCCAAGACATTGCCTTCCACATGCCGGTAGAGAGCCGGAATAGCCTTCCGTGAGAAAAAGTGGCGTTTGGGAACCTGCCACTGAGGAACCGCACATTGCACAAACTCACGGAAGGGGGCCGAGTCTACCAACTGAAAAGGCAGCAGTTGAAGCGCTAGCAATTTAGCCAAGCTAGCATTCAACCGCTGGGCATGTGGATGGCTGGGAGTGAACTTCTTTCGACGGTCCAGCAGCTGGGGCAGGGAAATTTGCCTGCTAGAATCGGACGTCGGTGTACTGCTAGCAGAGTGGCCGCAAGTACTTGGCTGTGACACACCTAATTCTACACCTTCATTCCTCTCAGTGCATGTTTCAGAGAGGACTGAAGTTATAGTGGGGTTGGAGATCCCAGCTGATGCGGTGCAAGGAGAGGTCCGCTTTGTTCTTTGGTGTGGGTCTTTCAGGTAGGCTTGCCAACGAGCTGCATGGCAGGTCAACATATGTCTGGTCAAGCATGTGGTACCCAAGCGGCTGATGTTTTGGCCACGCGATATACGCTTGAGACATATGTTGCAAACAGCAGCTGTGCGATCTGATGCACTAGCCTCAAAAAAGGCCCACACCAAAGAACTTTTTGAATGACGGGCAGAGGCAGCGCCCTGCACAGGCGGAGCTCTGCGGTGTGATTCCGTCGGTGTACTGCCCTTACGCTGGCCACCAAAGGGCATCCTGCCTCGTTGGAGATGTGCCTCCTCCTCATCCTCCTCCTCCTCCTCTCTCCTATTAGGCACCCACGTGGAGTCAGTGACCTCATCATCACCTCCCTCCTCATCACTGGAGCCAATCTGGCAGTATGCTGCAGCTGCTGGAACATGACTGCCAGATTGGTGTCCTTCTTGAGCATCCCCTCTGTCTGCTCTCACGCTACTGCCTTCCTCTAGCTGGGTTTCATCATCAGACCCTTCGAAACGCTGGGCATCCTCCTGGAGCATGTACCCAACACTGTGCTGAAACAGTTCGGGGGACTCCTCAGGAGGAGGACATGGTGGGTCTAGGGAAGGAGTGACTGATGATGAGTCTGACATTGATACCAGGGAAGAGGACGCTTTGGCAGCTGCTTTTCCAGTACCCTGAGCCTGGGTGAGAGAGGATGAGGAGGAGGAGGAGGGCTTGGTCATCCACTCTACCAAGTCTTCGGCATGATGTGGCTCAACATGTCCAGCTGCCGAAAAGAAGGACAAGCGTGTCCCATGGCCATGTGCTGATGACAATGCACCGCGTCCACGACCAGCACTGTTGCCCCCAGACACAGAGCCTGCTTGCCCTCTTTTATTGCCTCCTGACTGTCTGCCTCTCCTTGTTTGCCTTCCAGACATTCTAATAGATGGCCTGCAGGGAGATGGGAAAAAAGCAATAAGGGCTACCTTCAGGTGTCCTTCTCTGTCCCTTGAAACAAGGACTTTGACAGTGAAAGAAACTGACACACTCTCCCTACCTACAGTTTTCTGTCCCTAGAAAAAATGTTTTTTTTAAGCACAATTTAGCACAAGGAGAATTCACTCACTGTCCTTCCAGGTCCCTGGAAACAAGGACTTTGACAGTGAAAGAAACTGACACACTCTCCCTACCTACAGTTTTCTGTCCCTAGAAAAAATGTTTTTTTTAAGCACAATTTAGCACAAGGAGAATTCACTCACTGTCCTTCGAGGTCCCTGGAAACAAGGACTTTGACAGTGAAAGAAACTGACACACTCTCCCTACCTACAGTTTTCTGTCCCTAGAAAAAATGTTTTTTTTAAGCACAATTTAGCACAAGGAGAATTCACTCACTGTCCTTCCAGGTCCCTGGAAACAAGGACTTTGACAGTGAAAGAAACTGACACACTCTCCCTACCTACAGTTTTCTGTCCCTAGAAAAAATGTTTTTTTTAAGCACAATTTAGCACAAGGAGAATTCACTCACTGTCCTTCCAGGTCCCTGGAAACAAGGACTTTGACAGTGAAAGAAACTGACACACTCTCCCTACCTACAGTTTTCTGTCCCTAGAAAAAATGTTTTTTTTAAGCACAATTTAGCACAAGGAGAATTCACTCACTGTCCTTCCAGGTCCCTGGAAACAAGGACTTTGACAGTGAAAGAAACTGACACACTCTCCCTACCTACAGTTTTCTGTCCCTAGAAAAAATGTTTTTTTTAAGCACAATTTAGCACAAGGAGAATTCACTCACTGTCCTTCCAGGTCCCTGGAAACAAGGACTTTGACAGTGAAAGAAACTGACACACTCTCCCTACCTACAGTTTTCTGTCCCTAGAAAAAATGTTTTTTTTAAGCACAATTTAGCACAAGGAGAATTCACTCACTGTCCTTCCAGGTCCCTGGAAACAAGGACTTTGACAGTGAAAGAAACTGACACACTCTCCCTACCTACAGTTTTCTGTCCCTAGAAAAAATGTTTTTTTTAAGCACAATTTAGCACAAGGAGAATTCACTCACTGTCCTTCCAGGTCCCTGGAAACAAGGACTTTGACAGTGAAAGAAACTGACACACTCTCCCTACCTACAGTTTTCTGGCCCTAGAAAAAATGTTTTTTTTAAGCACAATTTAGCACAAGGAGAATTCACTCACTGTCCTTCCAGGTCCCTGGAAACAAGGACTTTGACAGTGAAAGAAACTGACACACTCTCCCTACCTACAGTTTTCTGTCCCTAGAAAAAATGTTTTTTTTAAGCACAATTTAGCACAAGGAGAATTCACTCACTGTCCTTCCAGGTCCCTGGAAACAAGGACTTTGACAGTGAAAGAAACTGACACACTCTCCCTACCTACAGTTTTCTGTCCCTAGAAAAAATGTTTTTTTTAAGCACAATTTAGCACAAGGAGAATTCACTCACTGTCCTTCCAGGTCCCTGGAAACAAGGACTTTGACAGTGAAAGAAACTGACACACTCTCCCTACCTACAGTTTTCTGTCCCTAGAAAAAATGTTTTTTTTAAGCACAATTTAGCACAAGGAGAATTCACTCACTGTCCTTCCAGGTCCCTGGAAACAAGGACTTTGACAGTGAAAGAAACTGACACACTCTCCCTACCTACAGTTTTCTGTCCCTAGAAAAAATGTTTTTTTTAAGCACAATTTAGCACAAGGAGAATTCACTCACTGTCCTTCCAGGTCCCTGGAAACAAGGACTTTGACAGTGAAAGAAACTGACACACTCTCCCTACCTACAGTTTTCTGTCCCTAGAAAAAATGTTTTTTTTAAGCACAATTTAGCACAAGGAGAATTCACTCACTGTCCTTCCAGGTCCCTGGAAACAAGGACTTTGACAGTGAAAGAAACTGACACACTCTCCCTACCTACAGTTTTCTGTCCCTAGAAAAAATGTTTTTTTTAAGCACAATTTAGCACAAGGAGAATTCACTCACTGTCCTTCCAGGTCCCTGGAAACAAGGACTTTGACAGTGAAAGAAACTGACACACTCTCCCTACCTACAGTTTTCTGTCCCTAGAAAAAATGTTTTTTTTAAGCACAATTTAGCACAAGGAGAATTCACTCACTGTCCTTCCAGGTCCCTGGAAACAAGGACTTTGACAGTGAAAGAAACTGACACACTCTCCCTACCTACAGTTTTCTGTCCCTAGAAAAAATGTTTTTTTTAAGCACAATTTAGCACAAGGAGAATTCACTCACTGTCCTTCCAGGTCCCTGGAAACAAGGACTTTGACAGTGAAAGAAACTGACACACTCTCCCTACCTACAGTTTTCTGTCCCTAGAAAAAATGTTTTTTTTAAGCACAATTTAGCACAAGGAGAATTCACTCACTGTCCTTCCAGGTCCCTGGAAACAAGGACTTTGACAGTGAAAGAAACTGACACACTCTCCCTACCTACAGTTTTCTGTCCCTAGAAAAAATGTTTTTTTTAAGCACAATTTAGCACAAGGAGAATTCACTCACTGTCCTTCCAGGTCCCTGGAAACAAGGACTTTGACAGTGAAAGAAACTGACACACTCTCCCTACCTACAGTTTTCTGTCCCTAGAAAAAATGTTTTTTTTAAGCACAATTTAGCACAAGGAGAATTCACTCACTGTCCTTCCAGGTCCCTGGAAACAAGGACTTTGACAGTGAAAGAAACTGACACACTCTCCCTACCCACAGTTTTCTGTCCCTAGAAAAAATGTTTTTTTTAAGCACAATTTAGCACAAGGAGAATTCACTCACTGTCCTTCCAGGTCCCTGGAAACAAGGACTTTGACAGTGAAAGAAACTGACACACTCTCCCTACCTACAGTTTTCTGTCCCTAGAAAAAATGTTTTTTTTAAGCACAATTTAGCACAAGGAGAATTCACTCACTGTCCTTCCAGGTCCCTGGAAACAAGGACTTTGACAGTGAAAGAAACTGACACACTCTCCCTACCTACAGTTTTCTGTCCCTAGAAAAAATGTTTTTTTTAAGCACAATTTAGCACAAGGAGAATTCACTCACTGTCCTTCCAGGTCCCTGGAAACAAGGACTTTGACAGTGAAAGAAACTGACACACTCTCCCTACCTACAGTTTTCTGTCCCTAGAAAAAATGTTTTTTTTAAGCACAATTTAGCACAAGGAGAATTCACTCACTGTCCTTCCAGGTCCCTGGAAACAAGGACTTTGACAGTGAAAGAAACTGACACACTCTCCCTACCTACAGTTTTCTGTCCCTAGAAAAAATGTTTTTTTTAAGCACAATTTAGCACAAGGAGAATTCACTCACTGTCCTTCCAGGTCCCTGGAAACAAGGACTTTGACAGTGAAAGAAACTGACACACTCTCCCTACCTACAGTTTTCTGTCCCTAGAAAAAATGTTTTTTTTAAGCACAATTTAGCACAAGGAGAATTCACTCACTGTCCTTCCAGGTCCCTGGAAACAAGGACTTTGACAGTGAAAGAAACTGACACACTCTCCCTACCTACAGTTTTCTGTCCCTAGAAAAAATGTTTTTTTTAAGCACAATTTAGCACAAGGAGAATTCACTCACTGTCCTTCCAGGTCCCTGGAAACAAGGACTTTGACAGTGAAAGAAACTGACACACTCTCCCTACCTACAGTTTTCTGTCCCTAGAAAAAATGTTTTTTTTAAGCACAATTTAGCACAAGGAGAATTCACTCACTGTCCTTCCAGGTCCCTGGAAACAAGGACTTTGACAGTGAAAGAAACTGACACACTCTCCCTACCTACAGTTTTCTGTCCCTAGAAAAAATGTTTTTTTTAAGCACAATTTAGCACAAGGAGAATTCACTCACTGTCCTTCCAGGTCCCTGGAAACAAGGACTTTGACAGTGAAAGAAACTGACACACTCTCCCTACCTACAGTTTTCTGTCCCTAGAAAAAATGTTTTTTTTAAGCACAATTTAGCACAAGGAGAATTCACTCACTGTCCTTCCAGGTCCCTGGAAACAAGGACTTTGACAGTGAAAGAAACTGACACACTCTCCCTACCCACAGTTTTCTGTCCCTAGAAAAAATGTTTTTTTTAAGCACAATTTAGCACAAGGAGAATTCACTCACTGTCCTTCCAGGTCCCTGGAAACAAGGACTTTGACAGTGAAAGAAACTGACACACTCTCCCTACCTACAGTTTTCTGTCCCTAGAAAAAATGTTTTTTTTAAGCACAATTTAGCACAAGGAGAATTCACTCACTGTCCTTCCAGGTCCCTGGAAACAAGGACTTTGACAGTGAAAGAAACTGACACACTCTCCCTACCTACAGTTTTCTGTCCCTAGAAAAAATGTTTTTTTTAAGCACAATTTAGCACAAGGAGAATTCACTCACTGTCCTTCCAGGTCCCTGGAAACAAGGACTTTGACAGTGAAAGAAACTGACACACTCTCCCTACCTACAGTTTTCTGTCCCTAGAAAAAATGTTTTTTTTAAGCACAATTTAGCACAAGGAGAATTCACTCACTGTCCTTCCAGGTCCCTGGAAACAAGGACTTTGACAGTGAAAGAAACTGACACACTCTCCCTACCTACAGTTTTCTGTCCCTAGAAAAAATGTTTTTTTTAAGCACAATTTAGCACAAGGAGAATTCACTCACTGTCCTTCCAGGTCCCTGGAAACAAGGACTTTGACAGTGAAAGAAACTGACACACTCTCCCTACCTACAGTTTTCTGTCCCTAGAAAAAATGTTTTTTTTAAGCACAATTTAGCACAAGGAGAATTCACTCACTGTCCTTCCAGGTCCCTGGAAACAAGGACTTTGACAGTGAAAGAAACTGACACACTCTCCCTACCTACAGTTTTCTGTCCCTAGAAAAAATGTTTTTTTTAAGCACAATATAGCACAAGCACAAAACACACTGACACTCTCCCTACCTATCCTTCTCTTTCCCTAAACTAAAGGAATCCAGGTTAAGCAAGAAAGAAATAAAAGTCACTGTCCCTGCCTATGCTGCTCTATCCCTGCTCCGGAACACACTACACTAGGCCGCCGTGCTGGCGGCCTTTTATAGTGTGGGGCGTGTACTAAACACCCTCAGCAATAATTGGCCACAGGCATCCTGCCTGTGGCCAATCATTGCTCTCCTCGCTGCCGGCGCTGTGATTGGCCAAGCATGCGGGGTCACAGTGCATGCTTGGCCAATCACAGCGCCTGGATGACACTGCAATGGCGTAGTGCATTGTGGGCCGTTCGCGTCACTCGAATTTGGCGCGAACGGCCCAAATCGTTCGATCTTCGTCGAACGATCGAACAGCCGATGTTCGAGTCGAACGTATGTTCGACTCGAACACGAAGCTCATCCCTAGTCACGTATCTGTCAGATTCAGGCTCAGAATATCTTCCCGTAGAAGACAGTGACGTCAGCGGCCCCACGTCAGATAGCTCTGACGACGAAGTTGAGGT